>OX419755.1:5532704-6275214 GCA_948567375.1 Lunularia cruciata | reverse complement strand
TACTATCATTTCTTCAATAAGTAGGAGTGTTAAAATTGCATTTCAGATGAGACTTTAGAAATTTAATTGGAATATTAACGTTATTTCAATAAGTGGGAGAGTTAAAATTGCATTTCGGATTGTAATACTTGTGACAATGGTAAATTGAGGTTGGTATAACCAATACCAGATAGTAACCAAAATAGGAGTTTGTACAAAGTGCCCAACGCTTATTTATAGCTTGTACCTCTAATGTGAAGACTATTCCATCAAGATGTTAGCATTGTAGTCAAGAAGGGGTCAGACTTGAAAGAAGTAGTCAAGAAAAAGCAACGCGTCCTAACGTTCGATTAGTTTAAAACTTGTATATCAATACTTATTTATAGATCTTACTGTCCAATGTGAATTATAAATCTTACTGTCCAATGTGAAGGCTATTTTTTCAAGATGCTAGTAGTGTATTCAAGAAGGGTTAAGACCTGAGAGAAGCAATCAATAAATAGGAACATGTCCAATGTTCCATTAGTTTCAAACCTATATACCAGCCTATAAGTAATACATGTTCATTTCATATAATTAGATTTGTAATAAAAAGAATTTTGCAAAAGTGCTATGAGTATCTTTTTAGTGCATCTTGTATTTTATAATTGATATCCAAATTTCATCCTTTCAAATTTGAAGCTTGTCATGAGGCCAACATGGAGGTTTTGAAGCTTGAAGTAAGGCCAAAATGGATGATATGGATAATTGTGGTAGCTCACTTTGTGTCTCATTATGTGAATTCTGTTGTTCTTTTTCTTTTTCTTGCAATTAAACAAGTATCTAAATTAGAATAATATTAGTAATTAGGACTTAGGGCTTGTATCCCAATTGCCCAAAAAAATACATTAAACATGCAATCAGAAGATATCATTGTAGTGAGGCAACTTCAACCAATATAAGAGATGAAGATCACAAGACCATCATCATGATCATAGGTATGGGGTGCCATATAAGCATTTAGCCACTAATCTTTAGTGGTTTGACTCCCATTGAGCAATTATGGTTGATTTTGGTTGCCATCAATTCTTGTGCTACTTCACACATGTGAGAATAACAACATTTCACCACTCATGACTAATGAAATCAGCAATAGGCCAACTGAAGATTATAAACATCTTGTCTCAAGGAAGAGGTAAGTTTCAGTCAACTGAATTCAAGCCGCCTTCAAAGTTCACAAGGCAATTTGCTTAGCCGCATTAGGTGATCTTGTGATACAAAGTCTTAAGTCTTGAGGTTTAGCACAAGTGGTAGTGTGAGCAAGTGATTGGGACCAAGAAGAGTGCAAAGACAATTGAGTGCATTAGAGTTTGAAGCATTGGGTAATGTGATATTTCCAAGAAGACTCTAGCCGTAGTTTCCCAATGTTCTTCAAGAGTGGAGAAAAGGAGGTATTACTATTACATGAAGTATCTCAACTCCAAGCATCTGTGATTCTTGCTATGGATTTAGGATTTTACTTATCTTCCAATGGTGTTGGAGATCAAAGAGAAGAAGAATCTGAACTTTACTGACTTGCCCGGTAACGTGTTCATCTAGATGAAGGAGCATTGGCAAAAGGTTATCGGGGTCCAACTCTATACTTGGAGCAATGTACCTCAAATAGGAGTAGCCCCAACCAACAAAGGAGATGATGAGGAAATTCAGAGCCTTTTTTAAGTATACCAAGAAGGGGAATGGTCGGAAAATAAACGGGTATAACTATCTTACTTGGTGCAATATGATGACCTTGCTATGAAGCTCTGCAAATCGACAAGGACAACTTACACTAACAATGTGGTAGGCCAATTTCTTCTAGCTGTTACATGAATGAAGACTTGTGGATTGGGCAAAGATATTTTATCATGGTGCTTGTGAGATGATGGAGCAATGGCAAACATATAGAGGAAACACCTTATTCTCTTTGTTTGGCTTGCACTTTTACATTGGATGAGGTTGTTGAATAAGGAAAAATGGCTGGTCTTCCCACCACATTACTACCCAAATGGCTACCATCAACCCCAACCCGAGCATGCAATAGAAACTAGAAAGTACAAAGATGTATTTCTTCAATATCAAAAGATGGCAAAATGGGTACCATTTGATAGGGTTGTGGGAGCAAGCACAAGCAGATAGAAGGAAAACTTAATGCTTGTCTAGTTAGGGAAGAGACAGCGGCATAATCCTAAAGATGTGAAATATTTGGATGAAGAGGATTCCAAATGCAAGGGTGATTGGGATCACGAAGGAAAGATAGGAATGACCGCAACTCACAAGGAACTCCTTGGGTAGAAGACCATAGGTGAGTGGAGAAAGAACTATCACTAGTAGTGGAGGTAGCACTTTTAGAGTGGAAGAATTATTTCTTCCAAATAGAAGTATTCTCCAAGTGAAGGAGGTGATGTGGAGTAGGGCATGGAGGTACAATCCACCCCCATGGCCGTGGTGGGGTTGAGAATACGAGATCAACCCACTACCAAAGAAGAAGAGAAAGAAATGGAGGAAGAGGAGGAGAATATCCTAATATCCCAATGGTAGGCCAAGAAGACCACTCCTCTGGCACCAAGATTGGAGATAATTCAAATTTTGACTACATTACCTTCAGTAGAACAATGTAATACCAAGAGCTAGCCATATGATTTAGATGTGAAATTTGGTTTGATAACTTCAAGAATGATGTTATACATGATGTTCAAAATAGATCAAATAGAAGTATTAGCAAAAAGGTACTTCTACTAATAGGGCAAAAACCAAAATAGACTTGAAAACCTTAGAATCAATTGTTAGCCATATGATTTACAAGTGAGAATTGGTTTGGTAACATCTGGAAGGATGTTACACATGATAGACTAAATAGATCAGAAAGAGGTATCACCAAAAGGAGACTTCTATTAATAGAGAAAGAACCAAAAGATGCATGAAATCTTTGAAGGCAATTTTGAAGACTTAAACATATGAATTAGGCCTCAAAAATGTGCAGATACACTCCATTCAAAGCGTGTTTGACCAATCAGATAGGACCAAGACCGACATGTCACCCATCCAAGTAGGTAATCCAAGGGTGGAGCTTACTGACATGTCACCTATCAGTGTGCCTAATCCTAGGGTGGAGCTTCCTTGGAGTAAATCCTCTTTGTCTATACAATGAAGAGAAGGTGCTTCTTTGGGGCATTGGAGGTTGAGTGCAAAATCATGTGTTTCTCATGGTGTGTTTCTTCTAAGGTCTCATATCCTCAGAGCATTACAATGATATCAAAGCAAGTGTTGTCATCCAAGAGAGCGGATCATCCCTCTTAGAAGAACATGGGCTGCTAAGACTGAGTAATTTTGAGGAGAGCCAACTTGGTGTAATTGGTAGATTAGGAGTGCTAGAGAGAGGATGGAATGGAGGCTCTGGGAGGACAATATCCAGCACCTCACTTTCCATTCTTGAATCCATTCCACATCAAGATTATGTACATTCTACGTGAGCAAGTGAGAGTATATCAAGTTTTTTGCTTTGGAGCAGAGTTCATGGATATAATGATGAATTTTCCAAATCTAGTGGATCTACCTGTAGTGATTTACGATAGAGAGTGGGATTTGACCATCTACATTTTGTTGTGATGGATTTGAATGTCCCAAATCCTTTCCCTTTTAACACTCAAGTAGAAATTTTTTTTGTAGTGAAACAAAAAGTGATGATTAGAGATTTTGTAGTCAAGAATTTTGGTGAGGAATATTATCAATGAGTGGTAGCTTCAAAGGTCCCAATGGTAGTTCTATTAGTTTGTGCACCCTCTAGAGTGATCATATTAACTCTCTGTTGAAGTAGACAATAACAATTGAGTGTTGCAAGAACCATAGATCTGCAGTTGCAGGAGTTGGTGCAAGGAATGCAACGGATGTTGAACAAATTTTGAGAAATTAAGATGACCATGGAGGCATTACAAGGTCAAGTGCAAACCCTCCAGAATGATCAAGCAATGCAAGAAGAAGAGCCATCTTAAAATCCAGTACCTGTGATCAAAGTACTTGGATAGGCATCCGTGCCCACGAACCTGATCAACAATGTAGCCATATTGCTACTCTGGATGAAGAAGACATGCAACATCAAGCCTTACAAGGGGCAACATATGATGGGACTAGTGGAGAACTGGGTCACGAATGAATCTATATTTCCAATTTTTCTCAACATAGATCACCAAGCATGTTGTAGGTGTGTTTTCATATGGGTACTTGACCAATAAAGACCACACATGGTATGATGCTTGGGAATGATCCATGTTAGCACAGAGAAGATAGGTCATTTGGACAGAAATGCAAGAAGGACTACTGAAGAATTTCCAATCAATGGATTTTGTGTAGATGGCCCGGATCAAACTATGGGGATTGAAACAAAAGAATAACATACAAGAGTATGTGGAGGCAATTCTAGATCTACAAGTCACAATAACAGACATGAGTCCAATAGAGGCTCTTGACAATTTCAAACGAGGGTTGAAGGAGTAGATTTGCCAAGAGGTCATGGTTCAAAATCCTTGCACAGAATTTGAAGCCATTGCTTGTGCACAGAGAATAGCAGGGGCATTGGGTAGAGGTGAAGGAGTAGTTCCACCTCAACATTATTGGGCAGAAATGCCACACATGGGTGGATTAATACCAATAGAACTATGCAACCTTTGGTTTTGAGACCAAGTAGCACAACCACTTCAAGGAAAGCAGGGACATGGAGAAGAACATAGAGATGGAGTCTCACAAGGAGAAGGAACTTGAGGAGAACAACGCCATTGTTACAATTTTGGTCTGTGAGCCGGCCTGTCTCTCACTCAGGATGAACCTCTGATGGCTATTATGGTAGCGCACCATGGACTAAGAAGGCAAGGAACCCCAACTCCATCATACTCCTCCAAGGCTAACACTCCAAGACTCAAGACATTGCTCACTAGAGAACTCAATGAGAGAGAGATAGTTGCAAATGAAAGGATGATGAGTACCTCCTCACTCCTTGTTTATATACTTGTGAAATAGTTACGTACCAAAGTTACTAATTACCGTAGTAACTCAAGTTACTAGACTAAAAGTCAAGTAAAGTCAAAAAGTAGAAAGGAATATCCATTCACATGGGCATATTCCTCTAAGCATGTGGTCTTATCTTGACCCAACCACTAAGTCAAGGATTCCTTCACATGGGCTATCCTTGGAATAAAGAAGAATCCAAAAGAAAAAGGTTTGCGGGCCCAAGAGTTCTCAACTCTTTCCTCAAAGCCAAACACCTAGGAATAATGCCAAGTCAACACACTAAAATCCAAAATAGTGGTGCTCATCTTTTCTACCTCCTCTAAAGTAAGGTCCACTCTATCTTAGCTATGACTAACTTTAGCTAACCATGACTAATATAGAACCATCCTTTATCTCTATAAATAATATCTCTTAAGTACTTGTAATACCAAGCTAAATATCACAATACCACACACATGCACAAATGGGTGTTACATTTACCCCCGGACTAAGTTTTCACTTTGTCCTCAAAGTGAAGGTCTCTCTACCTTCTATGGTACATCTTCAACTTATCATGGTTAATCCTATCAAAGTGTCTTCCTCCCAACTCCTTGAGATCATGGGTGTAATTGCCCCACACCTTCTCTACTATGAAAGGTCCAAAGTACTTAGGCAAAAACTTCTTTTGCACTCTCTTGAATCGAATGGAATCAAACAACATTACCCAATCACCTTCTTTGAAAGGCTCCACCTTCTTCTTGCCTTGCCTCTTGTCATAGCTCTCCTTTTGTTTCCTTTGGGCTTGCTCCACTCGAACCATAGCAACTGCTCTTGCCTCTTCCAACTCCATGAGTTGATCCTTCCTTGAATTCTCTGCATCACCTCCTTGTGCTTTCTTCAATCTCCTATGAATGCTTTGGAAGGTAGGAAGATCAAAGTGAATAGGTAAGGTAGACTCAATACCATACACCAATTGAAATGGAGAATATCCGGTGGAAGTTTTCATGGTTGTCCTATACTCCCACAAAACTGCATGAATCCTCTTGTCCCAATGATGTTTAGCCCCCTCCATTTCTGCATCTTTGGCCAACATCATGCACAAGGTCTGATTGGTTCTCTCTGCCAAGCCATTGGAATTTGGCTTATGGGATGTAGTTACTCTATGTGTGATAGAGAAATGTCGTAGCATGGCTATAGTAATGCTTCTTGTAAACTCTCCTCCTCTATCAGAAACCAACTCCAAAGGGCATCCAAACCTAGTGATAATGCGTTCATAAAGAAATCTACCCACTTCATCTTCATTCTTGTCCCTCAATGGTCTAGCCTCAACCCACTTAGTAAGGTAATCAGTAACTACCACAATGTACCGATTGTTCCTTGGGGTTCTATTGAGAGGACCTACAAAATCAATTCCCCACTTCTCAAAAGGTCCTAGCAATGGAATTGATCTAAGTGGTGGAGTGGATGTAGACTTTCTAGCAAAAGCTTGACAAACATGACAAGTTTTGCAATAATCAAGACAATCCTTGAAAATCCCTCTCCAATGGTAACCTGGATCTAGAATCTTGAAAGCACTCACCTTTCCTGCAAAGTGTCCTCCACATACTAAACCTTCATGAAACTCCTTTATGAGTAGGATAGACTCTTCCTTACCCATTGCTCTTCGAAGTAGACCATCTGCTCCTTGGTGAATAAAGAATATTATCCACCATTGTGTAAGGTCTAGATCTTGCTGCAAGGGCCTTCCTCTCCCTAGCATGCATCCCTTCTGGATAGTTACCTTTTGTCACAAAATCCACAATCTCATTGTATTCCATTGGAACCTCTTGAGTGACTGAGATTGTCATGAGCTCCTCATCCGGGAAGGAATCATCCACTGGCTCATCTCCATCATGATCATATGCTCTAGATAATAAATCAGCATTTGCATGTTTCTTTCCTGGCCTATCTTCAATGGTGTAGTCATACTCAGACAAGAGTATCATCCACCTTGCTAGTCTCCCTTCAACATTAGGCTTGTTGAAGATGTACTTCAAAGCCTTGTGATCCGTGACAATGGTGGCTTTCCCTCCAATCAAGTAGTGTCTAAACTTCTTGAGACCAAAGATCACTGCCAACCCTTCTCTCTCCGTGACAGAGTAGTTCGTCTCTGCTGAAACCATCTACCTACTAGCATAAGCTATTGGATGATCATGCCCATCTTGGTCTAATTGACTAAGAGTGCATCCTATAGCTACATTAGAAGCATCAGTATAGAGGATGAAAGGCCTACTCCAATCAGGTTTAGCAAGAATTGGAGCTACAACAAGGGATTGCTTGAGCTCCTCAAAAGCTTTGAGAGCCTCCTTGTCTTCCAAAATCACCATGTAATCTACACCCTTCTTCATGTAGATGGTCAATGCATAAGCCTTGTTGGAAAATGAGAAGATGAACCTCCTATAGTACCCAACCATCCCCAAGAATTGGCGTAACTTTGTCAAGCTTGAAGGGAATGGAAGGTCTGAGATTTTCCTCACCTTCTTAGGATCAACTGCTATTCCATCCTTGGAGATGATATGCCCCAAAAGTAGACCTTCTTCACATCCAAAAATGCACTTCTCTGGGTTGAGTGATGCATTTGCCTCATCCAAGCGTTGCAAGACTTTGATTAGGTGTTCAAAGTGCTCTTCCTTGCTCCCATAGACACAAAAGTCATCAATGAAATCTCTCACAAATTTCCCAATGAAAGGTTCAAATACCTTGTTCATGAACCGTTGGAATGTGGCTGGAGCATTGCAAAGCCCAAAAGGCATGACCTTGAAAGCGTAAGTTCCCCAAGGTGTGGTGAATGTGGTGAGTTGTTGATGCTCTGGTGCAATCTTGATTTGGTTATATCCACTATAACCATCTCCAAAACTGTACCTCTCATGACCTGCAACCTCCTCCAAGATCTCATCAATGAATGGCAATGGGTAGTAGTCCTTCTTGGTAACAGCATTGAGCTTCTTGTAATCCACACATACCCGAAGCTTGCCATTCTTTTTCTTCACAATGACAATTGGAGACACCCATTCTGAATTCTCCACCTCAAGGATAAATCCAGCCTCCTTGAGCTTATCAATCTCCTCCTTCACAACCAAAGATATTGGTGGGCTAATGCAACGTTGCTTTTGGCGGATTGGTCTTGCATGTGACTCCACCTCTATCTTGTGCTCCTCCAAGGTGACTTCCTTCAAATCCTTGTAACTAAAAGCAAACACATGGATGAACTTGCGCAAAATCTCCTCAAATCTCACCTTCTCCTCCTTGGTAACATTTGGGCCATACTTGAGGGTAGATAACCTTCTCTCTACCTCCTCAAGTGTCAATGGTGATTTATCTGGGTCCTTCAAAACCTCTGGCTTAGGTGCAAAATCCATAGCACACAAAGGATACACATCTGAATCAGATTCAGATTTATCCTCCTCCATGGAAGTCTCCTCTTCCATGCTTGTGTCCACACCTGAAGCTCCTTCTTCAAAATCTGATTCCCAATAATCAGAAGATGGTGTATCTGAATGTGAAGTGTTGGTGGTGTTAGTCACAGGAACAGTGACTCTATGGTTTGATGGCCCAATCCCTCATATACCCTTTGTGCCATCGATCAGTTGTGCGTGCTGCTCTCAACCATGGCCTCCCAAGAAGTAAGTCATAGCTTGAATCCTTCAAGACTTGGAAAGTCATGAGATTTTGAACTCCCATAACTGAAACTACCACCTTATCCATCACCCCTACTGGTCAAACTTGTTGCTTGTTTGCCATGCTCACCACAAATGTTGAAGGTCTTGAGGGTATCATACCCAACTTCTTCATCAACCTTTCTGACATGGCATTCACTGCTGATCCTCCATCAACCAATGCATCCTTGATGTTGTGACCATTCACTCTCACATCAATCTTGGAGGCATATTCACAAGCCTCCCATGGTGCTAGCTTGGCATCTACCACCCCCATTGATACTGGAACTTTTGCCTTCTTCTTCTTCTTGCTCCTTGTAGAACTCAAACCACCTCTAAGCTCCTTTCTCAAGGTAGGGTTCAAAGCAATTAATTGGCCCACTATGATGTTAGCCTTGTGACTACCAACATCCTCCAACACATTGTAGTTCCATTGTTGCTTTGAGATCAAGAAGTCCTCCATCCCCAACTTCTTCCTTGGAGTCTTTGTTGTTGATGGTGTTGAGGTGCGAGTGCTCCTAGTAGACATAGGAGTATCCTTGCTTGAAGTAAATCCTTGAGAAGAGTGAACATCCTCTGCAAAACGAGCTCTCTTCTTCTCTTGTGCCAAAAGCTCCAAATTAAGACCCTTGGAGTTTGAGCACTCTCCCTTCTCATACTTGCTCTCAACCACATCTATGGATGCTATCCCCTTACCTTTGTTAGGATTAGGAGCCACTTGGGTTTCACTATCTCCCTCTTTCCTTCTATTGGCTCCCTCATAACCCCTTCCTCCATGGTAAGTGGAATTTGGGCAATTCCTTTGGATATGGCCTTTTCCTCCACAACCAAAACAATTTCTATCATTGAAATTGTTGGCTGGTTGGCCTCCTCTATATGGATAGTTTCCATAACTCCTAGGCCCTCTCCCTACATTCTGATCCACCTCTCTCTTCTCCCATAGTTGCACCACATTGATCTTGAGATCCGCAAGTTGTTCTGTGATGGTTTGGAGTGGATCTTTTGGTGGAAGTGCAAGAACTGGAGCAACTACTACTTGTGGTGCAACCTTTATCACCAAAGTATCAGAAGTTCCACCATACTTGTAGCCTTGAGGAGGATGCACAACCTCCTTCACCACCAAATCACTCTCATCCTCTTCCAAACTCTCCTCCATACGAATTGCGATCTTGATAGCTTCAACCTTGGAAGAAGGTTTCTCATATCTCACCTTGCTTCTAATTTGTGGTCTCAATCCTCCCACAAAATTCTTGGTGAGCATGGCCCCTATGCCAATCATTGTAGTCTCCACATCATCCTCACCCTTCCTCAACACTATGCGAAATCTGGACTCCAACTTTTCCACTCTTTCCACATAGACCCTCACTTTCTCTCCATCTCCTTGCTTGAGAAATGTAACCTCACTCATCAATCTCTCATAACTCTCATCAGGAAGAAAGTTCTCAATGAGTGCTGAAGTCAAAGTCTCCCAAGACTCCTCTTCCCCCTCTCTCCTCTCTCTCTTTTGGTTTTCTGACTCATACTATGTAAGTGCTGCATCCTCAAAGAAATCTGGTAATAATAAGGCCCACTCATTCTTCCTCCTCTCATTGTTTCCTATGCAAGCTCTCTTGAAGTCTCTCACAAAGGCCTCCACATCTTCTCCATCCTTGCCAAAGAAAACCGGAAGTTTCCCCATCTTAACCCCTCACTATCTTTCTTTTCTCTCAATTTTTTTTTTCTCTCACTCTATTACTAATAGAGTATATACATGACTAACACCATCTGAGAATAATCCACTCTAGGGAACACAAAAGGTTCAGGTTACTCCAAGATTTCTATAGCAACATCAAATCCTAGAGTGCATATTAATCTAACTCTCATGGATAGTTTATCCATAAGTTGAAAGATTATCTCCATCACTAATCTTGAGAACTAGTTGATGAAGGTGGTAGTATTTCTGTAGCTGTACTAAGACTTTCTCCAAGATCCTTCACCAAAGTTTCCAAAAGTGCTTTTACTCCACTACACTCATGTCCTTTTGGAAGTCCTTCAACTCCACAAACCTCACACAACTCCTTGGTCTTAGATCTTCTCCCTCCCAATCTTGGTGAAGAAGGTCCAACATGCAAACCCAAGTCAAGTAAGCCTCTCCTTTCCCTCAATCTCTTGCTCTCAAAAGTCAATGGACATGAACTTGCCTTATGTCACTTCTCTCCACATAGAAAGCACTTAGACTCACTCTTTCCTCCAAGTGGTGTAGGTTTTTGGATCCTCTCAACACTCTCTTCAAATTCTATTATAAACTCTCTTTTCCTCAAATCCACCCCTACAATCACCTCAAACCCTTGGGGAACCTTGCATAATCTCAATTTCCACTCTTGATGACCCTTTATGTTCCCAAAGATGAATCTAAACACTCAAACATGCTTTTTGTTGATCTCAAACTTCTCATGCATGAGATCTCCACTCTGCAGAATTGACCCTTCCTCACAATGTCACTCAAATCTCCCAACCAATATGCCACAGTCCTTTGAAAGTTTGCACACTTGATAACAACTCCAGGGTGTCCCTCCCTGCAAAATTTCAGATCTTTTCATCCAGCCATTTCGCCTAGAGACCTTTCTATTCAGCACCCATATTTCAGATTTGGTCTGAAAACCACCCCCCTCACTTCAAAAACTCATTTCTCCTTGCGCAACAATGATCTCTCTTTAATTTTTGTGGCAGCAGGTAGAATTCAATACACTTAATTTTCTTGGAAATTTTCAGGACAATTCACTGAAAATTGAAGAAATGGCAGACTCTGTACAATTTTCCAGAGAGCATGCAGTTGCGGGAGCACTTTACCCTATCAACTTTCAAAAATTCTAGCCCAGTGCGCATAGAAGCTCTCTCAATAATTTCAAGTGTGCTAACTGAAAGATAACCCAAGCTATCATGTGTAGAAATCTCAAGTCCAGATCTCAAACTTGAAATTTTGCCCAAAATCACCTTAATCCCCAAAATCTGCAACCCACCTCACACAATCTCTCCAATTCCTCTCATGTGTACAAGATGTACAAAATCACCTCAAAGACATCATAATGAACTACAGGGTATACAAATGGATCTTGGTTCTCTAACATAAGTTCAGCCCTCTCCTCTCCTAATGTTCTCTCCAAGTGAGCTCTCATAGCCTCCTTCTGCCTAATGTAGAATTGGACGCGGAACATTATCTTGCCTTCTAGAGAGGTCCCGGCAATGGAACCAAAAATGTGAGCCGGCCTGTCTCTCACTCAGGATGAACCTCTGATGGCTATTATGGTAGCGCACCATGGACTAAGAAGGCACGGAACCCAAACTCCATCATACTCCTCCAAGGCTAACACTCCAAGACTCAAGACATTGATCACTAGAGAACTCAATGAGAGAGAGATAGTTGCAAATGAAAGGATGATGAGTACCTCTTCACTCCTTGTTTATATACTTGTGAAATAGTTACGTACCAAAGTTACTAATTACTGTAGTAACTCAAGTTACTAGACTAAAAGTCAAGTAAAGTCAAAAAGTAGAAAGGAATATCCATTCACATGGGCATATTCCCCTAAGCATGTGGTCTTATCTTGACCCAACCACTAAGTCAAGGATTCCTTCACATGGGCTATCCTTGGAATAAAGAAGAATCCAAAAGAAAAAAGTTTGCGGGCCCAAGAGTTCTCAACTCTTTCCTCAAAGCCAAACACCTAGGAATAATGCCAAGTCAACACACTAAAATCCAAAATAGTGGTGCTCATCTTTTCTACCTCCTCTAAAGTAAGGTCCACTCTATCTTAGCTATGACTAACTTTAGCTAACCATGACTAATATAGAACCATCCTTTATCTCTATAAATAATATCTCTTAAGTACTTGTAATACCAAGCTAAATATCACAATACCATACACATGCACAAATGGGTGTTACAGGTCGTATTGGGCACATATCTACCAACTATTGTGCTTGTCTCTTCAAAGGCCCTCGGCCTTCATACAAGAAATCTTTGAACAACATGGAGAGATCCATTGAAGAGGAGGAGGTGGAAATCACTTTGAAAATGAAGATTGCTAGTTAATGTACCTCGTGGCCTTATTGGCTCAATAAAGAAGCAAAAAAGCAAGGGAAGGGAGAAGATGAGAGCGCAAAGGTCCCAAAAGGCAGCCTCCCAATTGATTGTTGTGAATAGAGTCCTAGAAGGCAATCAAGTGAGAGTATTAATAGATCTTGGAGCAACATAGAATTTCTTGTCTCGCTCTGTTGCAATAGGATTGGGAATGGATCTAGAGAGAGATGAGAGCAAAGAAGTAGAGCTACCTAACGGGCAAACAGAGAGGATCGAATCATTACCTAGACAAGGAACACTCTCTGTAGGAGAATATCAAGAAGCAATTGAGTGGTGAGTGATACAATTAGTTTGTTATAATGAAATCTTAAGCATGCCATGGATGGAGCATTACACTATTTTCTTCCTCTAATCTACTACAGGGTATATATAGTAGATTAGAGGAAGAAAACAGTGAGAACCCACATATGGTTGGTCAGTTGGGTTAAAGAAAAATCACACAGGTAGGAATTGCCTCTCTATGTCATAGGGACAATAACTTTCTATAAGATTGATAGATGTTTCATGGGTCTAATAAGAGAAGTCCAAAGTGCACAACTCAATGGACAAATTCCTAAAAAATTGAAGGATATGGTAAATGAGTTTCAAGATGTCTTTCACGATGATCTACTTGCAAGATTACCACCAAAAAGGAGAGTACATCATAAGTTGAGACACTCTCGGGGAAGACACCTCCTTGTAAGGCCCCATATCGCCTATCACCTCATGAGTTGGAGGAGTGTAAGAATCAAATTGAGGATATGCTGTAGAAAGTGTTCATCCAACCCAATGTATCACCATATGGGGCTCTTGTCTTGTTTGTGAAGAAGAAGGATGGTACAATATGCATGTGCATCGACTATCCAGGTCTCAATTAGCAAACAATGAAGAACAAATACCCCTTACCTCACATGGATGACTTGTTTGATCAGCTCAATGAAGCAAGACACTTCACCAAATTGGACTTGCGGAGCGGTTACAATCAAATCCAAAGTGCAGAGGAGCATGTATACAAAGCTGCCTTTTGAACCAAGTATGGTCACTTTTAGTATCTTGTGATGCCTTTTGGCCTCACCAATGCACTGACCACTTTCATGAGCCTAATGAATGACATATTTTGTCCATATTTGGATAAGTCTGTTGTTGTCTTCCTGGATGACATCTTAGTATATAGTAGCACAATGAAAGAACACAAACAACACCTACAAGAAGCCTTCCAGATTCTAAGATAGAATTGATTGTATGCCAAACTCTCAAAGTGCAAGTTTGGCAAGTAGACTACTTAGGACATAGAGTAAGTGCAGAGGGTATTCAAGTATTGACAAATAAAATAGAGTTCATTCAAAAATGGAGTGCCCCAAAAGATCAGATTCAACTCTCAATAGCTTCTTGGGGTTGACGGGATTCTATTGTTGATTTGTCAAGGATTTCTCCAAGGTTGCACAACCTTTAACAACACTACTTGGCAAGGGGAAGAAGTGGACGTGGAGATCCGCACAAGAGTTGGCCTTTCAGGAATTAAAAGCCGCCTTGCTACATGCACCAATCTTGAAGTGGTATGACCCAAAATGTCCAATCAAGTTTGCTATAGATGCATCAAGCGTAGCAATAGCAGCAGTTCTACAACAAGAGTAGCATGCCGGATGAAATCCAATTGCATATTTCTCTCAGAAGTTGTTACCAACAGAGCGTAACTATCACACCATAGAATGAGAAGAGTTGGCCATTGTCCTTGCAACCAAGCATTGGAAGCACTATCTGGGCAAGAAGGCATTTGTAGTAAAGACTGACCACAAACCTCTAGTGTACATCGAGATGCAAAAAGATCTATCTCAACACTAGATTTGATGGGCAGAGTGGCAACAATGCTTCAACATGACAATCACCTACGTGGAAGGTAAGAAGCAATTTGTAGATGCATTCACCCATGCCAATGGCAAACAATTTGGTGGCAGAGGTTAAGATTAACCCTGAATCTGGCCAGAGATTCTGGCTACTACAAAAATTGATCCATAGATTGTAGGAGCACAATCATCCAAAGGTGTCACCAACACCCAAAGACTCCCCTTTTGTGATTGCAGATTATGGATCCCAAATGTCCTACAATTATGCACCACCATTCTAGCAGAATGTCATGATTTGGCCATTGCAAGCCATGTCAAAGTGTACAATACCTCGGATGCAATCCAATGCCATTACTATTGGCCCAAGATGAGCAATGACATGATGGACTACATGTGAAGCTGCCTACTCTGTCAATAGAACAAAGCTTATAATCAAGCTCCTACAGGGCTCCTTCAACCTCTCCCCACTCCTACACAATGTTGCGAACACGTGAGTATGGATCTCCTGTGTGAATTACCCAAGACCACCTCAAGGTTTGACTCCATCATGGTCTTTGTGGACCGGCTCAATAAAATGATTCATGTACGCCCTACCACCAAGGATGTTATTGCTCCGCAACTTGCTCAATTATACTTAAATGCAATATTCTCTCACCATGGCTTGTCTTGAATTCTCAACACCGATAGAGGCACTCAATTCACCCGTTTG
This sequence comes from Lunularia cruciata, assembly GCA_948567375.1. Taxonomy (NCBI): domain Eukaryota; kingdom Viridiplantae; phylum Streptophyta; class Marchantiopsida; order Lunulariales; family Lunulariaceae; genus Lunularia; species Lunularia cruciata. The sequence continues at coordinate 6,259,890 of OX419755.1, read as the reverse complement.
TTTTGGCAAACACTCTTTGGTTTCTTCAAAACCAAGTTGGCCATGTCCACAACTTACCACCCCCAAACAGATGGACAAATAGAGCGGGCTAGTTGCACTATTGAAGACATGCTAGGTGGCTTCACCTTAGAGGAGCAAGAGAGGTGGGACACCCTACTCCCATTGGTGGAATTTGCTTACAATGACTTGGTGAATGCATCCGCTCATGTCACTCTATTCTTCCTCATGTATGGTGAGCATCCCTTCTCACCTTCTAGCTTGATGAAGATCCATTTGGTGGCTACCAAGGTTGAGGCAGTCAACACATTTATTTCTAGAATCCAACAAGGTGTGGAGCGCACCAAGCACAGATTGCACAAAGCACAAAATCAACAAAAGCAATATGTTGATGCACATCATAGGCACATGGAGTTCAATGTTGGGAATCAGGTGTGGTTGTCTACAACCAAGCTCACACTCATTGGCTCTCGTAAGCTCAGACCCCATTTTATTGGGCATTTTTCTATTCTTCATCAAGTCGGCATTGTGGCCTATCACCTCAAGCTACTACCACACATGAAGATCAATCCAATGTTCCATGTTTCCCTACAATGCATATATACTCCATGATGGGGCACCTATCATTCCACACAAGCCATTCGACCTTGTTTGACACTCATTAATGGCACGGAGGAATATGACATGGAGCGTATTCTCCAAAAACACATGCATGGTACTCACCATCCATGGGTGAACTATCTAGTATAGTGGAAAGGTTATCCTCTCTATCAAGAAACCTGGGAGCCCGCTGCCAATTTGACACATGCACCGGTGTTGGTGCAAGCATTTGAGCAACAACTGCATAACAAGGATGTTGCGTCTTAAAAGGAGGGAGGTTTGTAATACAAAGAGCTAGCCATATGATCTAGATGTGAAATTTAGTTTGGTAACATCAGGAATGATATTATACATGATGGTCAAAATAGATCAGATAGAAGTATCACCAAAATGGTACTTCTATTAATAGGGCAAAAAACAAAATGGACTTGAAAACCTTAGAACCAATAGCTAGACATATGATTTAAAGGTGAGAATTGGTTTAGTAACATCTGGAAGGATGTTACACATGATGGACTAAATAGATTAGAAAGAGGTATCACCAAAAGGGGACTTCTACTAATAGAGTAGGAACCAAAATATACCTAAAACCTTTGAATGCAATTTTGGAGGCCTAAACGGATGAATTAGCCCTAAACAATGTACAGATTTTCCTTCAAAAAATGTTGGCCTTCCCTCCCCCTGCTTTGTCTCGTCAAGACTTTCCAATGGTACCTCACCCACGTGATTCTGAGATTCTTATAGGAAGATTCTCTAAAAGATTCCCTTTAGTCAAAGCTTGGTTGACCAACCAGATAGGACCAGGACCGACATGTCACCCATCAAAGTAGGTAATCCAAGGGTGGAGCTTGCTGACATGTCACCTATAAGTGTGCCTAATCCTAGGGTGGAGCTTCCCTGGAGGAGATCCTCTTTGTTTATATAATAAAGAGAAGGTGCTTCTTTGGGGTATCGAAGGTTGAGTGCAAAATCATGTGTTTCTCATGGTGTGTTTCTTCTTAGGTATCATATCCTCGGAGCATTCCAAACAACATGTGGTGACTCCACCTCACAAACTTGTGCTTGAGAATGTCCAAACTATGCCTTCATGATAGTATGAGTGGAGGTTCTTGAGTGAAGAAAGGGTAAGGGTCTAAGAAAATGATTTTCCTTGGACTTGGCAAAGTAATTGCGGCTTCAATTGCTATTGCTAAGATTGTGGCATTTACCAAAGTGTTGGGTAGTGTAATACCAATAGCTAGACAAATGATCTAGAGATGAAATATGGTTTGGTAACATCTAAAAGGATGTTATTCATGATGAACTAAGTAGATCAAACAGAGGTATCACTAAAAGAGTACTTCTACTAATAGGCCAAAAACCAAAACATGCTTGGAAACTTTAGAATCAATAGTTAGGCATATGATCTAGAGGTGAAACTTGAGGTGGTAACATCTGGAAGGATGTTACATATGATGGAGAAAGTAGATCAGAGAGAGGTATCACCAAAAGATCACTTCTACTAATAGAGTAAAAGTCAAAATAGACTTGAAAACTTCAAAGGCAATTTTAGTGGCCTAAATGGATGAATTAGGCCTAAAAAATGTGGAGATTCTCCCCCTCCCAATAAGGGATAGGCTGATCTTCCCTCCTCCTTGGTTTGTCTTGCCGAGAGCTTCCAATAATACCTCACCCATGTGATTTTGAGATTCCTACAAGAAGATTCACTAAAAGATTCCCTTTGGTCAAAGCCTGTTTGACCAACCAGATGGGACCAAGACTGACATGTTGTCCATCAAAGCAAGTAATGCAAGGGTGGAGCTTGCTGACAAGTCACCTATCCATGTGTCTAATCCTATGGTGGAGCTTCCTTGGAGGAGATCCTCTTTGGCTATATAATAAAGAGAAGGTGCTCCTTTGGGGCATTGTAGTTTGAGTGTGGAATTCTTGTTTTCTCTTTATTGTGATTCTCTATCCTCAAAATATTATAGGTAGTGGGAGTTTGGCGAAGGAGAAGGGAGCACAAAGTTCTCCAATGATACTTAAAGAAGAAAACACTCTGATGGTCACCTCACTTGTTTGTGATTACTCACAAGAAAAGGGAAGTAGCACCAAGACCGCAATAGGATGAAGTCAAAGCTAGTTTGACTCCACCAGCCTAAGAGGAGCCATAGTTGAATTACCTCATGAATTACCCACCCTTGTCAACCTGGGTTATTCACATGTTAGGGCCGGTGCTAAAGGCCATGGAGGACTTATTACGTGCTTACCAAGAGATTAACCCGGTTGTGACAAAACTACAAACTACAAACTATGCTTGACAGATTTTCTACACTATCAAATTTAGAAGGCTATTGGCAAAATCTAGGAGTAGAAAAGGAATTGATCAAGGCCCACGCTAGCATTGGGCACTTGGAAACTCAACTTACTGAAATTTGGGGGCATTGCCAATACCTAGAATAGAGGTTGAACCAGGTTGGAGCCCAAGAACTTGCACCATTTCAAAGAGGGTATGTGGTTCTGGAAGGAAGAATTTGCCATTGTGATCAAACCCCAATGGGTCGGACTAGAGAAAGAGAAATGGTCATGAGTGCCAAATTGTCATAAGTTTGGGAATTGGAGGCTACTCTCATAGGTAAAGATGTAGAGCTATGACAAATGAGAGGAGAGCACAATGCTTTGTCCATGAACTACAAGATGTGGAAGAAAGATAACGGCACCGTGTTGGAACAATGACAAGTGGGGCTATGCCAAGTCAAAGTTGAGCTTGCAATGATGAAGATAGGTATTACCCAACAAGAAAAGGTGTTTTTGGATTATAAGGCAGCTCAAGAAGTGAATTTGAAATTAAAGGATGGGAAATAGCCTTGGTGAAGAAGGAAATATCAAGAGCACGATAATGAATCTCTCAATTGGACTCCAGTTTACTAACCATTAATTGGAGTTTTGAGCATCATGAGAATAAGATGAAGAAGAATCATGAGGAGCAATTGAGTGCTAAGGATGAAGAGGTGGCATCTCTCATGCAAGAACTAAAGGTTTTCCATCTCCAACGTGCCAAGGACAAGTGGGCCCTGAACATAGATGTTTGAAAGGCACAAATATGCATTGAGGAGCTGACTACAATTGTGAACAACACAAGGATTGTGAGCAAATCCTCCATATGCAAGTCAGGCAAAAGGTGGATATGGAGTTGCATCCATCCATGATGCTTTAGATGAGGTGCAAACATGGGTAATCAGAATAGGGGAGGATACCATGTGTCAATTAAAGACTCAAAGAGTGATTGATGGTATTGACTTAAGTTCATCATTCAAAGATCCAGGAGTTGGGGTTAGAGATACATGCGTTGGAGGTGAAGAAGTACTCAACCAAACAATTGGCCAAATGGGATGAGAAGCTATGTAAACATATCAAGAATAAATTTGAGAGCATCTTCACCAAGGTCAACCAAGAGCTAGAAGAGTACGGCAAGCATGTTGATGACTTGATCTAAAGATACAAGAGAGAAAATGCATTAAGGAAGCAAAGCAAGTCAAGGAAGTAGATTTGGTCATTAATACAAGTGTTTAAATGTAAAGTAAGATACATCCTTGGGATGCAATCGTTCTACCACAACCATCAAAGTTGTTTGAGCATTGGAGTCATTTGACCATTAGAGTCAAAGCATCACCATGATGGCATGCCATTGGGGATATGATGTCAGTGGAGTAGTGCCACTCTTGTGCAACAACTTTTATATAATGTAAGGGATGATGATGGTCATGTATAGTAGGATAAATTTTCAATACTATGTCATTGGGACCATTCTCTTGATGTTTGGCTGGAGTCTTGTGATTGGTAGAGTGTACTATAGGTCCACTATATAGGTAGTATCATCACAACATTAGTCTTGTACTATAGAGTGGGTACATTAGGTTTAATCTTAATGAGGATTAACTTGGGTATTTTGACATCACACAATCATATACGCGCCTCATCATTTTGTAGTAGAAGGTATAAGAGAAATCACCCTAACATAATAAAAGTTCAAGCTTGTGCAAAATTCAAAGTTTCATCAATTTTTCTTCCATATTTGTGTGTATGATCAATTTTCAGTTGCCTTTGTATGCCCAAATTGGATTTTGTATTCGATAAGGTGCAATGAGGTCCTCTATGATACTTAATGTATTAATGTAAATATTATGTATGTTTGTGATTGTTGGCAGGAGTAGTGGTGAGGAACTCAAAAGTAAAAATGCAAATGCTGAGGTGTAGGATGGCAATAAGGCCTGACCTGGTATTGGATCCCTAGGTATTCTGAAGGATCAAGGCAATGCCTCAACTGACCAAAGGGTTGTGAGTGTTGTGAAGTAATACGTGTAATGAAAAACCCAATCAGTCAAAAACATGCAATATAGTGGTGAGGAAGTCCTTTCTGGGAAGGACTGTGAGCCGGCCTGTCTCTCACTCAGGATGAACCTCTGATGGCTATTATAGTAGCGCACCATGGACTAAGAAGGCAAGGAACTCCAACTCCATCATACTCCTCCAAGGCTAACACTCCAAGACTCAAGACATTGATCACTAGAGAACTCAATGAGAGAGAGATAGTTGCAAATGAAAGGATGATGAGTACCTCCTCACCCCTTGTTTATATACTTGTGAAATAGTTACGTACCAAAGTTACTAATTACCGTAGTAACTCAAGTTACTAGACTAAAAGTCAAGTAAAGTCAAAAAGTAGAAAGGAATATCCATTCACATGGGCATATTCCCCTAAGCATGTGGTCTTATCTTGACCCAACCACTAAGTCAAGGATTCCTTCACATGGGCTATCCTTGGACTAAAGAAGAATCCAAAACAGAAAGGCTCAAGAGTTCCAAGAGCCCAAGAGTTCTCAACTCTTTCCTCAAAGCCAAACACCTAGGAATAATACCAAGTCAGCACACTAAAATCCAAAATATTGGTGCTCATCTTTTCTACTTCCTCTAAAGTAAGGTCCCCTCTATCTTAGCTATGACTAAATTTAGCTAACCATGACTAATATAGAACCATCCTTTATCTCTATATAAATAATATCTCTTAAGTACTTGTAATACCAAGCTAAATATCACAATACCACACACATGCACAAATGGGTGTTACATTTACCCCCGGACTAAGTTTTCACTTTGTCCTCAAAGTGAAGGTCTCTCTACCTTCTATGGTACATCTTCAACTTATCATGGTTAATCCTATCAAAGTGTCTTCCTCCCAACTCCTTGAGATCATAGGTGTAATTGCCCCACACCTTCTCCACTATGAAAAGTCCAAAGTACTTAGGCAAAAACTTCTTTTGCACTCTCTTAAATCAAATGGAATCAAACAACATTACCCAATCACCTTTTTTGAAAGGCTCCACCTTCTTCTTGCCTTGCCTCTTGTCATAGCTCTCCTTTTGTTTCCTTTGGGCTTGCTCCACTCGAACCATAGCAACTGCTCTTGCCTCTTCCAACTCCATGAGTTGTTCCTTCCTTGACTTCTCTGCATCACCTCCTTGTGCTTTCTTCAATCTCCTATGAATGCTTTGGAAGGTACGAAGATCTGTAACACCCATTTGTGCATGTGTGTGGTATTGTGATATTTGGCTTAGTATTACAAGTACTTAAGAGATATTATTTATAGAGATAAAAGATGGTTCTATATTAGTCATGGTTAGCTAAAGTTATTCATAGCTAAGATAGAGTGGACCTTACTTTAGAGGAAGTAGAAAAGATGGGCACCACTATTTTGGATTTTAGTGTGTTGACTTGGTATTATTCCTAGGTGTTTGGTTTTGAGGAAAGAGTTGAGAACTCTTGGGCCCACAAACCTTTTTGTTTTGGATTCTTCTTTATTCCAAGGATAGCCCATGTGAAGGAATCCTTGACTTAGTTGTTAGGTCAAGATAAGACCACATGCTTAGGGGAATATGCCCATGTGAATAGATATTCCTTTCTACTTTTTGACTTTACTTGACTTTTAGTCTAGTAACTTGAGTTACTATGGTAATTAGTAACTTTGGTATGTAACTATTTCACAAGTATATAAACAAGGGGTGAGGAGGTACTGATCATCCTTTCATATGCAACTATCTCTCTCTCATTGAGTTCTCTAGTGATCAATGTCTTGAGTCTTGGAGTGTTAGCCTTGGAGGAGTATGATGGAGTTTGGGTTCCTTGCCTTCTTAGTCCATGGTGCGCTACCATAATAGCCATCAGAGGTTCATTCTGAGTGAGAGACAAGCCGGCTCACATTTTTGGTTCCATTGCCGGGACCTCTCTAGAAGGCAAGATAATGTTCCGCGTCCAATTCTACATTAGGCAGAAGGAGGCTATGAGAGCTCACTTGGAGAGAACATTAGGAGAGGAGAGGGCTGAACTTATGTTAGAGAACCAAGATCCATTTGTATACCTTGTACTTCATTATGATGTCTTTGAGGTGATTTTGTACATCTTGTACACATGAGAGGAATTGGAGAGATTGTGTGAGGTGGATTGCAGATTTTGGGGATTAAGGTGATTTTGGGCAAAATCTCAAGTTTGAGATCTGGACTTGAGATTTCTACACATGATAGCTTGGGTTATCTTTCAGTTAGCACACTTGAAATTATTGTGAGAGCTTCTATGCACACTGGGCTAGAATTTTTGAAAGTTGATAGGGTAAAGTGCTCCCGCAACTGCATGCTCTCTGGAAAATTGTACAGAGTCTGCCATTTCTTCAATTTTTAGTGAATTGTCTTGAAAATTTCCAAGAAAATTCATTGCATTGTATCCTACCTACTGCCACAAACATTAGAGAGAGAACGTTCTTGCGCAGGGAGTAATAAGTTTTTGAAGTGAGGGGGTGGTTTTTAGACCAAATCTGAAATATGGGTGCTGAATAGAAAGGTGTCTAGGCCAAATGGCTCAATGAAAAGATTGGAAATTTTGCAGGGAGGACGCCCTGAAGTTGTGATCAAGTGTGCAAAATTTCAGATGACTTTGACATATTGGTTGGGAGATTTGAGTGACATTGTGAGGAAGGGTCAATTCTGCAGAGTGGAGATCTCATGCATGAGAAGTTTGAGATCAACAAAAAGCATGTTTGAGTGTTTAGATTCATCTTGGGAACATGGAGGGTCATCAAGAGTAGAAATTGAGATTATGCAAGGTTCCCCAAGGGTTTGAGGTGATTGTAGGGGTTGATTTGAGGAAAAGAGAGTTTACAATTGAATTTGAAGAGAGTATTGAGAGGATCCAAAAACCTACACCACTTGGAGGAAAGAGTGAGTCTAAGTGCTTTCTATGTGGAGAGAAGAGACATAAGGCAAGTTCATGTCCATTGACCTTTGAGAGCAAGAGATTGAGGGAAAGGAGAGGCTTACTTGACTTGGGTTTGCATGTTGGACCTTCTTCACCAAGATTGGGAGGGAGAAGATCTAAGACCAAGGAGTTGTGTGAGGTTTGTGGAGTTGAAGGACTTCCAAAAGGACATGAGTGTAGTGGAGTAAAAGCAATTTTGGAAACTTTGGTGAAGGATCTTGGAGAGAGTCTTAGTACAGCTACAGAAATACTTCCACCTTCATCAACTAGTTCTCAAGATTAGTGATGGAGATAATCTTTCAACTTATGGATAAACTATCCATGAGAGTTAGATTAATATGCACTCTAGGATTTGATGTTGCTATAGAAATCTTGGAGCAACCTGAACCTTTTGTGTTCCCAAGAGTGGTTTATTCTCAGATGGTGTTAGTCATGTATATACTCTATTAGTAATAGAGTGAGAGAAAAAAAAAATTTGAGAGAAAAGAAAGATAGTGAGGGGTTAAGATGGGGAAACTTCCGGTTTTCTTTGGCAAGGATGGAGAAGATGTGGAGGCCTTTGTGAGAGACTTCAAGAGAGCTTGCATAGGAAACAATGAGAGGAGGAAGAATGAGTGGGCCTCATTTTACCAGATTTCTTTGAGGATGCAGCACTTACATGGTATGAGTCAGAATACCAAAAGAGAGAGAGGAGAGAGGGGGAAGAGGAGTCTTGGGAGACTTTGACTTCAGCACTCATTGAGAACTTTCTTCCTGATGAGAGTTATGAGAGATTGATGAGTGAGGTTACATTTCTCAAGCAAGGAGATGGAGAGAAAGTGAGAGTCTATGTAGAAAGAGTGGAAAAGTTAGAGTCCAGATTTCGCATAGTGTTGAGGAAGGGTGGGGATGATGTGGAGACTACAATGATTGGCATAGGGGCCATGCTCACCAATAATTTTGTGGGAGGGTTGAGACCACAAATTAGAAGCAAGGTGAGATATGAGAAACCTTCTTCCAAGGTTGAAGCTATCAAGATCGCAATTCGTATGGAGGAGATTTTGGAAGGGGATGAGAGTGATTTGGTGGTGAAGGAGGTTGTGCATCCTCCTCAAGGCTACAAGTATGGTGGAAATTCTGATACTTTGGTGACAAGGGTTGCACCACAAGTAGTAGTTGCTCCAGTTCTTGCACCTCCACCAAAAGATCCACTCCAAACCATCATAGAACAACTTGCGGATCTCAAGATCAATGTGGTGCAACAATGGGAGAAGAGAGAGGTAGATCAGAACGTAGGGAGAGGGCCTAGGAGTTATGGAAACTATCCATATAGAGGAGGCCAACCAGCCAACAATTTCAATGATAGAAATTGTTTTGGTTGTGGAGGAAGAGGCCATATCCAAAGGAATTGCCCAAATTCCACTTACCATGGAGGAAGGGGTTATGAGGGAGCCAATAGAGGGAAAGAGGGAGGTAGTGAAACCCAAGTGGCTCCTAATCCCAACAAAGGTAAGGGGATAGCATCCATTGATGTGGTTGAGAGCAAGTATGAGAAGGGAGAGTGCTCAAACTCCAAGGGTCTTAATTTGGAGCTTTTGGCACAAGAGAAGAAGAGAGCTCGTTTTGCAGAGGATGTTCACTCTTCTCAAGGATTTACTTCAAGCAAGGATACTCTTATGTCTACTAGCAGCACTCGCACCTCAACACCATCAACAACAAAGAATCCAAGGAAGAAGTTGGGGATGGAGGACTTCTTGATCTCAAAGCAACAATGGAACTACAATGTGTTGGAGGATGTTGGTAGTCACAAGGCTAACATCACAGTTGGCCCAATTAATTGCTTTGAACCCTACCTTGAGAAAGGAGCTTAGAGGTGGTTTGAGTTCTACAAGGAGCAAGAAGAAGAAGAAGGCAAAAGTTCCAGTATCAATGGGGGTGGTGGATGCCAAGCCAGCACCATGGGAGGCTTGTGAATATGCCTCCAAGATTGATGTGAGAGTGAATGGTCACAACATCAAGGATGCATTGGTTGATGGAGGATCAGCTAGTGAATGCCATGTCTGAAAGGTTGATGAAGAAGTTGGGTATGATACCCTCAAGACCTTCAACATTTGAGGTGAGCATGGCAAACAAGCAACAAGTCCAACCAGTAGGGGTGATGGATAAGGTGGTAGTTTCAATTATGGGAGTTCAAAATCTCATGACTTTCCAAGTCTTGAAGGATTCAAGCTATGACTTACTTCTTGGGAGGCCATGGTTGAGAGCAGCACGCACAACTGATCGATGGCACAAAGGGTACTTGAGGATTGGGCCATCAAACCATAGAGTCACTGTTCCTGTGACTAACACCACCAACACTTCACATTTAGATACCCCATCTTCTGATTATTGGGAATCAGATTTTGAAGAAGGAGCTTCAGGTGTGGACACAAGCATAGAAGAGGAGACTTCCACGGAGGAGGATGATTCTGAATCTGATTCAGATGTGTATCCCTTGTGTGCTATGGATTTTGCACCTAAGCCAGAGGTTTTGAAGGTCCCTGATAAATCACCATTGACACTTGAGGAGGTAGAGAGAAGGTTATCTACCCTCAAGTATGGTCCAAATGTTACCAAGGAGGAGAATGTGAGATTTGAGGAGATTTTCCGCAAGTTCATCCATGTGTTTGCTTTTAGTTACAAGGATTTGAAGGAAGTCACCTTGGAGGAGCACAAGATAAAGGTGGAGTCACATGCAAGACCAACCCGCCAAAAGCAACGTCGCATTAGCCCACCAATATCTTTGGTTGTGAAGGAGGAGATTGATAAGCTCAAGGAGGCTGGATTTATCTTTGAGGTGGAGAATTCAGAATGGGTGTCTCCAATTGTCATTGTGAAGAAAAAGAATGGCAAACTTTGGGTATGTGTGGATTACAAGAAACTCAATGCTGTTACCAAGAAGGACTACTACCCATTGCCATTCATTGATGAGATCTTGGAGGAGGTTGCAGGTCATGAGAGGTACAATTTTGGAGATGGTTATAGTGGATACAACCAAATCAAGATTGCACCAGAGCATCAATAACTCACCATGTTTACCACACCTTGGGGAACTAATGCTTTCAAGGTCATGCCTTTTGGGCTTTGCAATGCTCCAGCCACATTCCAACGGTTCATGAACAAGGTATTTGAACCTTTCATTGGGAAATTTGTGAGAGACTTCATTGATGAATTTTGTGTCTATGGGAGCAAGGAGGAGCACTTTGAACACCTAATCAAAGTCTTGCAACGCTTGGATGAGGCAAATGCATCACTCAACCTAGAGAAGTTCATTTTTGGATGTGAAGAAGGTCTACTTTTGGGGCACATCATCTCCAAGGATGGAATAGCAGTTGATCTTGAGAAGGTGAGGAAAATCTCAGACCTTCCATTCCCTTCAAGCTTGACAAAGTTACGCCAATTCTTGGGGATGGTTGGATACTATAGGAGGTTCATCTTCTCATTTTCCAACAAGGCTTATGCATTGACCATCTACATGAAGAAGGGTGTAGATTACATGGTGATTTTGGAGGACAAGGAGGCTCTCAAAGCTTTTGAGGAGCTCAAGCAATCCCTTGTTGTAGCTCCAATTCTTGCTAAACCTGATTGGAGTAAGCCTTTCATCCTCTACACTGATGCTTCTAATGTAGCTATAGGATGCACTCTTAGTCAATTAGACCAAGATGGACATGATCATCCAATAGCTTATGCTAGTAGGCAGATGGTTTCAGCAGAGAAGAACTACTCTGTCACGGAGAGAGAAGGGTTGACAGTGATCTTTGGTCTCAAGAAGTTTAGACACTACTTGATTGGAGGGAAAGCCAGCATTGTCATGGATCACAAGGCTTTGAAGTACATCTTCAACAAGCCTAATGTTGAAGGGAGACTAGCAAGGTGGATGATACTCTTGTCTGAGTATGAGTACACCATTGAAGATAGGCCAGGAAAGAAACATGCAAATGCTGATTTATTATCTAGAGCCTATGATCATGATGGAGATGAGCCAATGGATGATTCCTTCCCGGATGAGGAGCTCATGACAATCTCAGTCACTCAAGAGGTTCCAATGGAGTACAAGGAGATTGTGGATTTTGTGACAAGATGTAACTATCCAGAAGGGATGCATGCTAGGGAGAGGAAGGCCCTTGCAGCAAGATCTAGACCTTACACAATGGTGGAGGATATTCTTTTTCACCAAGGAGCAGATGGTCTACTTCAAAGAGCAGTGGGTAAGGAAGAGTCTATCCTACTCATAAAGGAGTTTCATGAAGGTTTAGTATGTGGAGGACATTTTGCAAGAAAGGTGACTGCTTTCAAGATTCTAGATGCAGGTTACCATTGGAGAGGGATTTTCAAGGATTGTCTTGATTATTGCAAAACTTGTCATGTTTGTGAGGCTTTTGCTAGAAAGTCTACATCCACTCCACCACTTAGATCAATTCCATTGCTATGACCTTTTGAGAAATGGGGAATTGATTTTATAGGTCCTCTCAATAGAACCCCAAGGAACAATCGGTACATTGTGGTAGTTACTGATTACCTTACCAAGTGGGTTGAGGCTAGACCATTGAGGGACAAGAATGAAGATGAAGTGGGTAGATTTCTTTATGAACGCATTATCACTAGGTTTGGATGCCCTTTGGAGTTGGTTTCTGATAGAGGAGGAGAGTTTACAGGAAGCATTACTACAGCCATGCTACGACATTTCTCTATCACACATAGAGTAACTACATCCTATAAGCCAAATTCCAATGGCTTGGCAGAGAGAACCAATCAGACCTTGTGCATGATGTTGGCCAAAGATGCAGAAATGGAGGGAGCTAAACATCATTGGGACAAGAGGATTCATGCAGTTTTGTGGGAGTATAGGACAACCATGAAGACTTCCACCGGATATTCTCCATTTCAATTGGTGTATGGTATTGAGTCTACCTTACCTATTCACTTTGATCTTCCTACCTTCCAAAGCATTCATAGGAGATTGAAGAAAGCACAAGGAGGTGATGCAGAGAAGTCAAGGAAGGAACAACTCATGGAGTTGGAAGAGGCAAGAGCAGTTGCTATGGTTTGAGTGGAGCAAGCCCAAAGGAAACAAAAGGAGAGCTATGATAAGAGGCAAGGCAAGAAGAAGGTGGAGCCTTTCAAAGAAGGTGATTGGGTAATGTTGTTTGATTCCATTCGATTCAAGAGAGTGCAAAAGAAGTTTTTACCTAAGTACTTTGGACCTTTCATAGTGGAGAAGGTGTGGGGCAATTACACCTATGATCTCAAGGAGTTGGGAGGAAGACACTTTGATAGGATTAACCATGATAAGTTGAAGATGTACCATAGAAGGTAGAGAGATCTTCACTTTGAGGACAAAGTGAAAACTTAGTCCGGGGGTAAATGTAACACCCATTTGTGCATGTGTGTGGTATTGTGATATTTGGCTTAGTATTACAAGTACTTAAGAGATATTATTTATAGAGATAAAGGATGGTTCTATATTAGTCATGGCTAAGATAGAGTGGACCTTACTTTAGAGGAAGTAGAAAAGATGAGCACCACTATTTTGGATTTTAGTGTGTTGACTTGGTATTATTCCTAGGTGTTTGGCTTTGAGGAAAGAGTTGAGAACTCTTGGGCCCGCAAACCTTTTTGTTTTGGATTCTTCTTTATTCCAAGAATAGCCCATGTGAAGGAATCCTTGACTTAGTGGTTGGGTCAAGATAAGACCACATGCTTAGGGGAATATGCCCATGTGAATAGATATTCCTTTCTACTTTTTGACTTTACTTGACTTTTAGTCTAGTAACTTGAGTTACTACGGTAATTAGTAACTTTGGTATGTAACTATTTCACAAGTATATAAACAAGGGGTGAGGAGGTACTGATCATCCTTTCATATGCAACTATCTCTCTCTCATTGAGTTCTCTAGTGATCAATGTCTTGAGTCTTGGAGTGTTAGCCTTGGAGGAGTATGATGGAGTTTGGGTTCCTTGCCTTCTTAGTCCATAATGCGCTACCATAATAGCCATCACAGGTTCATCCTGAGTAGGAGACAGGCCGGCTCACAGATCAAAGTGAATAGGTAAGGTATACTCAATACCATACACCAATTGAAATGGAGAATATCTGGTGGAAGTCTTCATGGTTGTCCTATACTCCCACAAAACTGCATGAATACTCTTGTCCCAATGATGTTAAGCCCCCTCCATTTCTGCATCTTTGGCCAACATCATGCACAAGGTCTGATTGGTTCTCTCTGCCAAGCCATTGGAATTTGGCTTATAGGATGTAGTTACTCTATGTGTGATAGAGAAATGTCATAGCATGGCTGTAGTAATGCTTCTTGTAAACGCTCCTCCTCTATCAGAAACCAACTCCAAAGGGCATCCAAACCTAGTGATAATGCGTTCATAAAGAAATCTACCCACTTCATCTTCATTCTTGTCCCTCAATGGTCTAGCCTCAACCCACTTGGTAAGGTAATCAGTAACTACCACAATGTACCGATTGTTCCTTGGGGTTCTATTGAGAGGTCCTACAAAATCAATTCCACATTTCTCAAAAGGTCCTAGCAATGGAATTGATCTAAGTGGTGGAGTGGATGTAGACTTTCTAGCAAAAGCTTGACAAACATGACAAGTTTTGCAATAATCAAGACAATCCTTGAAAATCCCTCTCCAATGGTAACCTGCATCTAGAATCTTGAAAGCAGTCACCTTTCTTGCAAAGTGTCCTCCACATACTAAACCTTCATGAAACTCCTTTATGAGTAGGATAGACTCTTCCTTACCCACTGCTCTTTGAAGTAGACCATCTGCTCCTTGGTGAAAAGGAATATCCTCCACTATTGTGTAAGGTCTAGATCTTGCTGCAAGGGCCTTCCTCTCCCTAGCATGCATCCCTTCTGGAGAGTTACCTCTTGTCACAAAGTCCACAATCTCCTTGTACTCCATTGGAACCTCTTGAGTGACTGAGATTGTCATGAGCTCCTCATCCGAGAAGGAATCATCCACTGGCTCATCTCCATCATGATCATATGTTCTAGATAACAAATCAGCATTTGCATGTTTCTTTCTTGGCCTATCCTCAATGGTGTAGTCATACTCAGACAAGAGTATCATCCATCTTGCTAGTCTCCCTTCAACATTAGGCTTGTTGAAGATGTACTTCAAAGCCTTGTGATCCGTGACAATGCTGGCTTTCCCTCCAATCAAGTAGTGTCTAAACTTCTTAAGACCAAAGATCACTGCCAACCCTTCTCTCTCCGTGACAGAGTAGTTCTTCTCTGCTGAAACCATCTGCCTACTAGCATAAGCTATTGGATGATCATGCCCATCTTGGTCTTATTGACTAAGAGTGCATCTTATAGCTACATTAGAAGCATCAGTGTAGAGGATGAAAGGCTTACTCCAATCAGGTTTAGCAAGAATTGGAGCTACAACAAGGGATTGCTTGAGCTCCTCAAAAGCTTTGAGAGCCTCCTTGTCCTCCAAAATCACCATGTAATCTACACCCTTCTTCATGTAGATGGTCAATGCATAAGCCTTGTTGGAAAATGAGAAGATGAACCTCCTATAGTATCCAACCATCCCCAAGAATTGGCATAACTTTATCAAGCTTGAAGGGAATGGAAGGTCTGAGATTTTCCTCACCTTCTCAAGATCAACTGCTATTCCATCCTTGGAGATGATGTGCCCCAAAAGTAGACCTTCTTCACATCCAAAAATGCACTTCTTTGGGTTGAGTGATGCATTTGCCTCATCCAAGCGTTGCAAGACTTTGATTAGGTGCTCAAAGTGCTCTTCCTTGCTCCCATAGACACAAAAGTCATCAATGAAGTCTCTCACAAATTTCCCAATGAAAGGTTCAAATACCTTGTTCATGAACCGTTGGAATGTGGCTGGAGCATTGCAAAGCCCAAAAGGCATGACCTTGAAAGCGTAAGTTCCCCAAGGTGTGGTGAGTTGTTGATGCTTTGGTGCAATCTTGATTTGGTTATATCCACTATAACCATCTCCAAAACTGTACCTCTCATGACCTACAACCTCCTCCAAGATCTCATCAATGAATGGCAATGGGTAGTAGTCCTTCTTGGTAACAGCATTGAGCTTCTTGTAATCCACACATACCCGAAGCTTGCCATTCTTTTTCTTCACAATGACAATTGGAGACACCCATTCTAAATTCTCCACCTCAAAGATAAATCCAACCTCCTTGAGCTTATCAATCTCCTCCTTCACAACCAAAGATATTGGTGGGCTAATGCGACATTGCTTTTGGCGGATTGGTCTTGCATGTGACTCCACCTCTATCTTGTGCTCCTCCAAGGTGACTTCCTTCAAATCCTTGTAACTAAAAGCAAACACATGGATGAACTTGCGGAAAATCTCCTCAAATCTCACCTTCTCCTCCTTGGTAACATTTGGGCCATACTTGAGGGTAGCTAACCTTCTCTCTACCTCCTTAAGTGTCAATGGTGATTTATCTGGGTCCTTCAAAACCTCTGGCTTAGGTGAAAAATCCATAGCACACAAGGGATACACATTTGAATCAGATTCAGATTCATCCTCCTCCGTGGAAGTCTCCTCTTCCATGCTTGTGTCCACACCTGAAGCTCCTTCTTCAGAATCTGATTCCCAATAATCAGAAGATGGTGTATCTGAATGTGAAGTGTTGGTGGTGTTAGTCTTAGGAACAATGACTCTATGGTTTGATAGCCCAATCCTCAAGTACCCTTTGTGCCATCGATCAGTTGTGTGTGCTGCTCTCAACCATGGCCTCCCAAGAAGTAAGTCATAGCTTGAATCCTTCAAGACTTGGAAAGTCATGAGATTTTGAACTCCCATAACTGAAACTACCACTTTATCCATCACCCCTACTGGTCTAACTTGTTGCTTGTTTGCCATGCTCACCACAAATGTTGAAGGTCTTGAGTGTATCATACCCAACTTCTTCATCAACCTTTCTTACATGGCATTTACTGTTGATCCTCCATCAACCAATGCATCCTTGATGTTGTGACCATTCACTCTCACATCAATCTTGGAGGCATATTCACAAGCCTCCCATGGTGCTGGCTTGGCATCTACCACCCCCATTGATACTGGAACTTTTGCCTTCTTCTTCCTCTTGCTCCTTGTAGAAATCAAACCACCTCTAAGCTCTTTTCTCAAGGTAGGGTTCAAAGCAATCAATTGGCCCACTATGATGTTAGCCTTGTGACTACCAACATCATCCAACACATTGTAGTTCCATTGTTGGTTTGAAATCAAGAAATCCTCCATCTCCAACTTCTTCCTTGGAGTCTTTGTTGTTGATGGTGTTGAGGTGCGAGTGCTCCTAGTAGACATAGGAGTATCCTTGCTTGAAGTAAATCATTGAGAAGAGTGAACATCTTTTGCAAAACGAGCTCTCTTCTTCTCTTGTGCCAAAAGCTCCAAATTAAGACCCTTGGAGTTTGAGCACTCTCCCTTCTCATACTTGCTCTCAACCACATCCATGGATGCTATCCCCTTACCTTTGTTAGGATTAGGAACCACTTGGGTTTCACTACCTCCCTCTTTCCCTCTATTGGCTCCCTCATAACCCCTTCCTCCATGGTAAGTGGAATTTGGGCAATTCCTTTGGATATGGCCTCTTCCTCCACAACCAAAACAATTTCTATCATTGAAATTGTTGGCTGGTTGGCCTCCTCTATATGGATAGTTTCCATAACTCCTAGGCCCTCTCCCTACATTCTGATCCACCTCTCTCTTCTCCCATAGTTGCACCACATCGATCTTGAGATCCACAAGTTGTTCGGTGATGGATTCAAGTGGATCTTTTGGTGGAGATGCAAGAACTGGAGCAACTACTACTTGTGGTGCAACCCTTGTCACCAAAGTATCAGAAGTTTCACCATACTTGTAGCCTTGAGGAGGATGCACAACCTCCTTCACCACCAAATCACTCTCATCCCCTTCCAAACTCTCCTCCATACGAATTGCGATCTTGATAGCTTCAACCTTGGAAGAAGGTTTCTCATATCACTTTGCTTCTAATTTGTGGTCTCAACCCTCCCACAAAATTCTTGGTGAGCATGGCCCCTATGCCAATCATTGTAGTCTCCACATCATCTCCACCCTTCCTCAACACTGTGCAAAATCTGGACTCTAACTTTTCCACTCTTTCCACATAGACTCTCACTTTCTCTCCATCTCCTTGCTTGAGAAATGTAACCTCACTCATCAATCTCTCATAACTCTCATTAGGAAGAAAGTTCCCAATGAGTGCTAAAGTCAAAGTCTTCCAAGACTCCTCTTCCCCATCTCTCCTCTCTCTCTTTTGGTATTCTGACTCATACCATGTAAGTAATGCATCCTCAAAGAAATCTGGTAATAATGAGGCCCACTCATTCTTCCTCCTCTCATTTTTTCCTATGCAAGTTCTCTTGAAGTCTCTCACAAAGGCCTCCACATCTTCTCCATCCTTGCCAAAGAAAACCGGAAGTTTCCCCATCTTAACCTCTCACTATCTTTCTTTTTTCTCAATTTTTCTTTTTCTCTTTTCTTTTCTCTCACTCTATAACTAATAGAGTATATACATGACTAACACCATTTGAGAATAATCCACCCTAGGGAACATAAAAGTTTCAGGTTGCTCCAAGATTTCTATAGCAACATCAAATCCTAGAGTGCATATTAATCGAACCCTCATGGATAGTTTATCCATAAGTTGAAAGATTATCTCCATCACTAATCTTGAGAACTAGCTGATGAAGGTGGTAGTATTTCTGTAGCTGTACTTTGACTCTCTCCAAGATCCTTCACCAAAGTTTCCAAAAGTGCTTTTACTCCACTACACTCATGTCCTTTTGGAAGCCTTTCAAATCCACAAACCTCACACAACTCCTTGGTCTTAGATCTTCTCCCTCCCAATCTTGGTGAAGAAGGTCCAACATGCAAACCCAAGTCAAGTAAGCCTCTCCTTTCCCTCAATCTCTTGCTCTCAAAGGTCAATGGACATGAACTTGCCTTATGTCCCTTCTATCTACATAGAAAGCACTTAGATTCACTCTTTCCTCCAAGTGGTGTAGGTTTTTGGATCCTCTCAACACTCTTCAAATTCTATTGTAAACTCTCTTTTCCTCGAATCCACCCTTACAATCACCTCAAACCCTTGGGGAACCTTGCATAATCTCAATTTCCACTCTTGATGACCCTCCATGTTCCCAAGATGAATCTAAACACTCAAACATGCTTTTTGTTGATCTCAAACTTCTCATGCATGAGATCTCCACTCTACAGAATTGACTTTTCCTCACAATGTCACTCAAATCTCCCAGCCAGTATGTTACAATCCTCTGAAATTTTGCACACTTGATCACAACTCTAGGTCATCTCTCCCTGCAAAATTTCAAATCTTTTCATTGAGCCATTTGGCCTAGACACCTTTCTATTCAGCACACATATTTCAGATTTGGTCTCAAAACCACCCCCTTCACTTCAAAAACTTATTACTCCCTGCGCAAGAATGATCTCTCTCTAATTTTTGTAGCATCAGGTAGGATACAATAAAATAAATTTTCTTGGAATGTTTCAGGACAATTCATTGAAAATTGAAGAAATGGAAAACTCAGTACAATTTTCCAGAGAGCATGCAGTTGCGGGAGCACTTTACCCTATCAACTTTCAAAAACTCTAGCCTAGTGCACATAGAAGCTCTCACAATAATTTTAAGTGTACTAACTGAAAGATAACCCAAGCTATCATGTGTAGAAATCTCAAGTCCAGATCTCAAACTTGAGATTTTGCCCAAAATCACCTTAATCCCCAAAATCTGCAATCCACCTCACACAATCTCTCCAATTCCTCTCATGTGTACAAGATGTAAAAAATCACCTCAAAGACATCATAATGAACTACAGGGTATACAAATGGATCTTGGTTCTCTATCATAAGTTCAGCCCTCTCCTCTCCTAATGTTCTCTCCAAGTGAGCTCTCATAGCCTCCTTCTGCCTAATGTAGAATTGAACGCGGAACATTATCTTGCCTTCTAGAGAGGTCCCAGCAACGGAACCAAAAATGTGAGCTAGCCTGTCTCTCACTCAGGATGAACCTCTGATGGCTATTATAGTAGCACACCATGGACTAAGAAGGCAAGGAACCCAAACTCCATCATACTCCTCCAAGGCTAACACTCCAAGACTCAAGACATTGATCACTAGAGAACTCAATGAGAGAGAGATAGTTGCAAATGAAAGGATGATGAGTACCTCCTCACCCCTTGTTTATATATTTGTGAAATAGTTATGTACCAAAGTTACTAATTACCGTAGTAACTCAAGTTACTAGACTAAAAGTCAAGTAAAGTCAAAAAGTAGAAAGGAATATCCATTCACATGGGCATATTCCCCTAAGCATGTGGTCTTATCTTGACCCAACCACTAAGTCAAGGATTCCTTCACATGGGCTATCCTTGAACTAAAGAAGAATCCAAAACAGAAAGGCTTGCGGGCCCAAGAGTTCTCAACTCTTTCCTCAAAACCAAACACCTAGGAATAATACCAAGTCAACACACTAAAATCCAAAATATTGGTGCTAATCTTTTCTACTTCCTCTAAAGTAAGGTCCCGTCTATCTTAGCTATGACTAACTTTAGCTAACCATGACTAATATAGAACCATCCTTTATCTCTATATAAATAATATCTCTTATGTACTTGTAATACCAAGCTAAATATCACAATACCACACACATGCACAAATGGGTGTTACAGGACATGTATACATGATATAGGTAATTGCAGAGGTACAAACCTTTGAGGCCAATGACCTTCAATATAAACTGAACCATCATCTTCAAGAGCCAAATTGACAAGGTATCTTAGCTATATCTTATAAGGTATCTTTGTAAATGTGATTTGATTGTTTGAGTTTCTTTTTTGTATTGCACCATGATGAGATGCATTACCCTCTTGTGGAAATTGTCCTACCCAAGAAGATAAAGAAGCAAAAATATACAGCTTGTGACAAAGTGACACTTTTCCCTTCATGCCTAACCATTTCCAAATCATATCCTCATAGGAACAACCTATTCTTACCAATCATACTATGAGTATAGTAAGACTAGGTTGTCACAATAATCATTTGTTTGCACATTTCAGAGTTTAGAGTGCCAATGACATCCCTCTTCTTATGTTAGTCTCTTGCTTATCATTTAAGAAGTGTTGCAATTGATTTTTTTTGAGGTGATATGTCTAAGATATGACATTTGTTAGATCAAGAGGTGTTTGGAGGTGTTAATCACATGGAGCTTGGTAGAAAAAAGCCACTCCTACTCCCTAGATGAGTTTCCCAAGCCCAAGCAAGTAATAATGTTCCATTCAAGGACAAGCCCAAAGGAAAGCCCATTCACTAAAAGAATAGGCAAATTGTTCAAATGGAAAATCAGAGTTGAATTAGAAGAAAATGAGAGCATAGATTTGGATGGATGGAACATTGATCTTGAGGAAGACATTATGCACCTCTTATTGAGCTGGTAGGAGTTAGTGCATGTCCAAAGGTATCTAGTGCCAAGAGTCTATGCTCCATGAAGTATTGATTTTATCACATCATATTTAGATATTTAAATCCCAAAGTCTTTAGAAAACTTACTCAAATGGATATCATCTCCTTTTTTACTTTGTTTGATTTGATTAACGACATTCAAATCTTTAGAAAGAAGCATTAGAGAATGCAAATAATGGTATGGATCCAATTGGCCCTAGCACTTGATAGATTTGGTCACCATGGGAATGGAGCATGTATGGTAGAAGGTTTAAATTAATGGAGTATTAAGGTTGGGTCCACAATCAAATTCAATGATCAAGTAATGACAGCTATATTAATTGCTCTATGTGAGGAGGTAAGATAGTAAAGGTTCTTATTCAATTAACAGTCAAGTTAGAAGAAGGATTATATGCTTAACTAGAGGTAGGAAATATGTGTTCTAGTAATTGATTGTAGTTTTTGGTGCTCATGGTTTGGTGTTCCTATAATTTGACTATATATTTTGGTGCTCATGGTTTGATGCTCTTGTGATTGATTGTAAAAATGTGTGGGTCATATCATGACATGACTTGCTAGAAGAAATCCTCAATATGGGATGACTTGAATCATTGAGGAGCAAGTCATTTTTTTGGGGCTAGTGAATATCTCCTTGGAAATTCCAGATATGTTCCTATGAGTAACCTTGTACTCTCTTTCAAGCAAGCAAGAATAGAGGATACACATCTTTTCAACCAATGTGTGACTAGGATCTGAGTACTAAATGAGCATTGCATAGGAGTGTTAAAAGCTTGATAGCACTCACTAAGAGAGTTAAGAGTTCAACTCAAGGAACCTAGTAGAAATTTGTACCTCTTGAAGTGGATTAGTATATGCATAATTAGTAATTGAAATAGGTGCGGTAGTAAGTAATTGAGATAGGTGCGGTGCATAATAAGTAAATAGGTGCGGTAGGGCAGATTTCTCATACAGACTCTATTGGGGCTTAGCCCCATGTTATGTTTTTTATCTCTCCCTTGTACGGCTTGATGGGGTCTTCCCATCCTTCATTTTTCCTACGCGGTCGCCTTTTTTGTAATAAGTAATTGACCAACATATGGGTAGGATAGGATAGGGACTTCATTTTGAAAAAATAGATATAGAAGGGAGAAGTATTAATAAATGGACTTCAGCTAAGTAGACAAGAAATTAGAAATGGGGTCATGCAAAATTTTCTTGCTCACAATTTATAATGTGGTGGACTACTCAATCTTCTAATAGAATAAAATATTAATAGTATGAGTTTTGCATATTGTGCAATTGTTTGTTTTTTATAAATTTCTCAAATATATACATAGGGGCTTTTCATTTTGTACTCTTATGTGTTCTAGGTATATTTTGCAAATATATGCATGTTGGTTTTGGAAATCATTGTTAGTATGTGCTCATATACACTTGTTATGGGCTCATAGCCATTAATATGTACTTGTATGACCTTGGACCTTGTGTCTTGGGAATTTTGTGCTTGTGCATGCTAGCATCCAATGAGAAGTGGTTGTATATGCTAGTATGTGCTCATAAGTAGTGGTGGGTGTTTGTGGTTATTTGTTGGTGCAACACATGAGAGGGTAATTGGATGTTTGGCTAGGTGTGGTACACACATTTTTCATTTTGGACGAGTTTTAAAGAAGAAGTGCATTCCTGGAATTGAATCCAAATGACGAAGAAATGATGAGAAGCTTGATTTGACCCAAAAAAGTTGACTTTGTGTCAGAGGAAGGACTCAGATCGGACTGAAAGAGGGCATACCCAAAGGAGGAATGGAAGTTGTAGGTCAAGATTAATGCAGGGGCTGTATCTCATTGAATACATGACCAAATTGTGCTTGCTATATCTCGTTAGAAGCGTCTCTTCTAGGGCTTTATGTTGCCACCAAAATCATAAATTTTAGAGGTCTATAGCAAAAATTACAAGCATTTGATGTTTATACAACATATGTTTAGAGTAATTGAAAGACTTCGGGTTGGTGTCTTTGGGTTTGTACCACTTTGGGTTTACACTACTTTGGGTTTAAAGACTTTGCTTCAGAAAAAAGGTGATCCAATCCAAGGTAGTTAGACATCAAATGTAGGAATCTTTGGGTCAAATATCTAAAGCATCCAAAGTAGGTAAGACAGAGAAAGAAGAGATAGTTAGGATACCCATGACTTTAATTTAAGTCATAATTGAAGATAGGATAAAATATTAAGAGAAAATAGCTATAGTGAATGAACCAGAAGTGCAAGATCAAACAGTAGGTGTCTTTGGATCAATTACCTTAGAGATTAAAGAAGAGTGGGTCTGGAGATAAAGAGTTAGATAAGTTACCCACCAATGCAATTGTAGTTCATAGTGAAGAAATAGTAGAAATAGAAGAGTTAGGAGTAGAATTAGGTAGACCCAAAGATAGAGAAGTGATAGAAAGATCATCTGGTTTGAAGCAAAAGAAGAGATGGACATTGGATTGGAGTAATAACAATTTTGAGATTTGAAGAGGCACATATGAAGAGATGCATTGTCATTTTGGATATGCAAGTTTGTAGAGTTTTTGTAGAACAATATAGGTGTTAGCAGCTATTGATTGCTCTACTATTTAAAGGAGGCATTCATAGTGTTATGTTGTTCAGTATTCCAAATTTTTGGAGATAGATAAAGCAAAGTGTTGATTTCAGTGCTTGTTGCTTGAGCTTAATTCCAAGTATCAATTCAGTGTTTCTGTGTTTGTGAGTGTGTGGAGAATTTCAAAGTGGAAGGCAATGTGCGTTTTGGATGTTGGATTCTATAACCTTGATTTTCATTTTTTATGTTTGATATTGAGTGAAGTGAAACCGGAGCAATACCTTGATAGATTTTAGAGGAATTGTAGTGTTGGTAGTATTTTGCATTTATGAGTGCAATGCAAGGTTGATGTGAAGCAATTTTGATCAAGGGTGTTGGGCCTTCAATAGAGAGGTGGAACACAATTTTGAGGTGATGTTGTTTTGTAGTGAAGTAGCCATTTTTGGGAGAGACTCAATCATCACAATCCGGTTTGTTTGTAAAGATTTAAAAGATTTGTGATTATGGTTGACAAATTGTTGTGATGAGATTGTGAGCAATGCTTGTTACTGTCTTCTAGGTGTAGTTTCTACCTGAGAGATTAAAGACACAATCAAGAAGAACTACATTGTTACTTTGTTTTGTATTTGACCAATTCTAAATTGTATCTCTACGAGAGCAAACTTTACTTACCTGATTATCGCAAAAGTGATATTTTCTAGGTTGCTACACTAGGATCAGGTTGGAGTGTTAGTTTCACATCATTGTCAATTCAGTCAATTTTGAATTTCAATGTTTGTGCAAGTGTGAAAAGGTCCACTCTCTAAAAAGTATAAAATCAGTTTAGATCAACTATCTTTTGTAGTCCAATTTTCTATAACAGATTTTTGTGGGAGAAAGTAGGAGGGAGATTTTGGAACCTATGGTCTAGTTTTCTATGAGAGGATTTTGTGGTAGAGAGATTTTTGGAACTTGGTGAGAATCTGATAGGGGAGAAATTGAGAAGAAGTGAGAAGTGTTGAACTCAAATTTTGGAGGGAAGAAATATGGAAGGAAATTGAGAGATTCAAGTGTTTTGATTTTTAAAAGGATCAATTGAGAATCAAGGACCAAATTTGAAGTTGACATGTTTAGGATAAAGTGATTTGAGAGGGAAGATTTGATGTTAGGAGAGAGGAGTAGAGAATACAAATTCAAGAAATTTAAGGATGATTCATATGAAATTTGAGAAGGGTGATTCAAAGTCAAGAGTGATTTAGAGATGAGTGAAGAAGAGGAGCAAAGAGAAATACACATTACAAATGACTAATAGATGAAGAAAATATATAAACCTTCCATTAAAGTGATTAGCTCATCAACTTTCTTACCATGTTTTATAACATAACGTACATTTGATTATGTGTCCTAGATAAGGAACAAGTGAGAAATTTGGTACAAAATATCAAAGAGGTGAACTTGGATTTGATGGGTTTGAAGATTGCTATAGGGATTGCATATCCTAAACCGGATGTTAGTTCAAGGCTAATATCAAAGTTTATTTTAATTGCTTGCAAGAATTTTGATTTAATGCTAGTTAGTTTGGTTCAAAATATTTGAACCTATTGCCGCTTAGTCAAACCATGTACCTTTGGTGCATACTTACTAACACCATTATAGATGATTAGAACCCAACATTGGTGGCTTTTAGTCAGCACAAATGAGCACAACCTAGCATAGAAAATAGATTCTTAGCGTGTTACAAGCACAACCTATTGCAAATGAGCACAATCTTAGAGTTAGTCAACACATATGAGTGAAAACCAATGCATACTATGTTTTGACATGAGTTCTTTATTGATTTTCCACATTTCAACATGCATTGACTTCTACAAGACTTGGAACAAGGAGACTCAAATTGGGAGAGTGCATGAGAAACAATTCACTCTCACTTTGATAGATATCAAGGAGGCGCTTGCATTGGAGAGAGGTCAGATGCCCAAGAGAAGTTTTTTTTCTTATATGGGTTTCTAAGATTGGTTTCCTATTAGGGGAATATTTCTAGGAGATATGTAGCCAAAAAATACATGTATATTGCATTTTGGCACTTTTATCAAATGATATGTGCACTTTTCATTCCATCTTGGAAGCAAGGTAGTGCATGGGTAAGTTATCTTGACAACAAAGCTAAAGATTTAGAGAACAAGAACAAGCCAAGAAGATTATGATTGTGTGGAGTTGGTGATGACCACTAATGAGGTTGAGTTAGTGGTGGGTAAAGACAACTTCAACTTCTAGATAGGAGATGTTAGAAGGTTTCCTTCCTTGGGCAGATTCTCATTCATCTATATGTAGAAAGTGGGTATATTGGTGAGAGTGAGGTATCTTACAAGAGCAATGGGGAGAATGAGGATATCTTTGTCCATGATGCAAAGAAGGAAGGACAAAAGGAGGCAAGAGATGAGGAAAATCATAGAAAGGAGGGTGAGTGCAAATAGATCAAGGAAATCTTTAAAAAAATTTTCTATTTGGTATACACTATTGGATTATTTAATTAATGTGCTTTTTATATTTCTTCATAATTCTTATAGTTTTTTCATGTATAGTGGTTTGATATTGAACATTACTTTTGCATAAGTCATCATGCATTTGATGGAGTGGGAGTTGACTATATACATGTTGACCTTATTCACCTTGAGCCTATCATACTACTTATGGTGTTAAAGAGAGCATAACATCTAGCATCATCAAGCCAAGCATTTGATAAGGTGGGAGGTAATTATATTCAGGTTGACCACATTCATCCAAAGTTGATGGTACTCCTTACTCCCTATCATACTATCCATTGTGGTAGAGAGAGCTCAACATCTAGCATCCTTGAGCTAGGGTGTTGAGAGAGATTTAGAGACTTCATATAGAGAGAAATGTTGATTTTAGAGTTTACCCAACTAGGTCTCTAGATAGGTTGGATAGGATCTTGGAGGATTGTGCACAAGAGGCTGACTTTAGAGGTAAGGAGCCTCAACTTATTAAGAGAGAGAGCCTATAAAGTAGGAAATATCAAAGAGAGAGCAACTACTCAATGAAATGGAGCATGACACATCAAAGTGAGAGTGCATTCTTCTTGCCTGAGAGCATGCTTTGGTAGAGTAAGAGGAGTCACATGCAACCTTTACTAGGGATAAGAGAGCAAGAGTGAAGAGATTGGCTAAATAAGACATAAATATGACTTTCAAGAGATGATGGTCGAGGCCTATGGTTGTTAGGAAGAGTTATATTGAACCTAGTTTACTATTGATATAGAGATGTTAAGAGTACTTGGGTTGAGTTAGGAGAGATATGGTGCACTCATTTTTGAATATTTATGTTTTTGGTCTCTCTTTATTTTATAGATAGAAAGGCAAGGAAAAAGGGTAAATAGGAGCAATTGAGGTTATTCATGGAGGCATCTCCCTATAACAAGAATAATTGGATTCACTCCAAAAAATCAAGGGAGTCCTCTCTTGAAATAAGTAGAAGTGATAAATGGGTGATAAATGAAAGCGTCACTCAGAACAAAGTATATAAAGGCCTCAATTTGAAGGATTGGAGTATGGTTCACTTGTAATGAGAGGTCACATTCTGAAGAAGACCTTGTTCACTCAAAGGGAGCAATATGATAGTGATAACACCATTGGAGTGAGGAATGATTGGATCCAAAGCTCTTCCAAGTCAATGAGATTGCGACCTTTGTTTGAAGATGTGAATGTTCTTTCTTGATGGAAGCAAGTATCAATACCAAGAATTGGCAATCATAGGAATCTCATGTGAAATTTTGTATGCATGACAGGCTATTTGGCTACAAACAAAAAATTTCTATGGGCAAGGAAACCAAAAGTACTAATTGTCAATTCCTCTTAAGTACTCTACTAAATAAGGCAATGCAAAGGCTATGGGTTGGCATTTCACTTGGAGAACTTCCATCGTCAATAATAGTTGAAGAGTTTGAGAACCACTCTAGAAGAGTGCAGTGTCAACTTCTATAGTGTACTATAGAGAAAAAAAAAACTCTAATCACTTTCACTACAAATATTATTCAAGATTGCTCTTGAAGGTGATGCTTCAATTCACTCCATCCCAATGTCATTACTCCAAGTGCACTCCATCCTCCCAAAAGGTGCAACTTATATGGCACACTTCATGTTGGCCAAATGTCTTGATTTTTTGATTCTTTAGTACTACCTATAAGGTGAGTTCCTAATCCACTCCTTGCACAGGTTCACTCCATTGGATCCTTTAGTGCACACCTCAATCAAAGGCAAGTACCAACTCTTTACCACATGCTAAGGATCTTACTATGAAATTTCGCACCTTTACACCTACTAGACATTTGACAACATATAAAATGAAGAGGTAGAACTTGAAAAGAATTTAGAGTACCCCTTAACTTGTAGCAGAAGTATGAAAGAAAAGAACAAAGTGCCTTTGGTCCTCAACATTTAGGTATTTTTTATGGCTTTCAACCAAAGGGATCAAGATCCCAAGTGAATCTTTAAAAATCCTAAACTACACTATACATCACTAAATTAAGGTCCTAATCATATCTTATCCTAATCACTTGCAAAATCATTAGGCACTTAACATGTTTCAGAGAAGTTATCAAATCTTCCCTGCTTGAATATAATTTTAAGCTAAAACCTTTGGGCATACAACTCCAAAGTCCTATACAATTCTAAGTGCATTGGGTGAAGTATGTAAAATTTTGAGTGTGGATAGAAATATACAACTCTAAATATTTGGCTATTTACTCAAAATATGAGGTCTTTGAAGGACTTCCTCTAAGTGGAATGCATTTGGCTAAAACTTTTGGGGAGAGTTAGACTATGTTTGCCTCTTAAGTATCTAACTAATTGGTTAGTTTGTGCTTAGTATTTGGATATCTATACATATAGATGTGGCAAGTTTCTATGACTTCTTATCAACATGCTCCCTTAATCACAAGGATAGAAGGTTCATTTCCTCCTCCTTGTAGGCATTGCTCTCTAGCTTCTAAATTTGAAACTTCAGTTCATGCCATTTTTTTTGCAGTGCTCTAAGTTGCACTTCTTCCTTTAGCTTCTTGATGAATAAATTATTGGCCTCCTCCAATTGATGAATTTTTTGGCATTTGTCTTCCTCATCTATTGGGTTTGAGTATCCCATTCCACTTGCAATGTTGTTGCTTGCTTGTCCAACTCTTTTTCCAATTCCTTGATCATGTGATCCAATTAAAGAACCATCTTCTTTTGGCACCTTTGCATTTGAAATTTTAAGGTGTTTATCTTATCATGGCCTTCCTTTGGTTCATTCTGAGTGCTCTCCAACTGTTGCACTTGCCATAAAATTGCTCTTTGACTTCTTTTTGGTGTTGTTTATGCTCAAGTTGGATTCCAAACAACTCACCTTACATCTCCTAGTTCTCTTTGACTTGTTGAACATGATTGGTCTCCAAAGTTGCATTGTACTTCTTGATTGTGTAGTTTTCTTGCACCAACATGTTAACCTTGCTTGCCTCTTCATTGTGCAAATCTTTGGCCTTGGTTGCTTCTTCTTTCACTAGGGCTTCTTTGGCCATCCAAGTGTAGACTTGCTTGTGCATGTATCAAACAAGTGTGGTGTAATCCTTAATGTAAAGAATTTGGTCTTGTATTGGGGTAGGAGGGTCTCTATCAGTTGTAGTGCAACACTAACTAGATGTATGATGAAGTTTGTGCTCTCTTGAAATTGCACTAGCACTCAAGGTCTTGATCTATCTTCTATCTTAGTTTGCACCCCTAGTGCAAGATCAGGAATATTGGCCTCAATGTCAACATCCTCCTCCGTTTGCATACTCGGTGATTTGATCATATTCTTGTTGTAGGACTTTGGCACCGATAGGAACTTTGGGCCAAAGTTCTTGGGCACTTGAGTACTTGGTGCAATCTTTGTCCTCAATTGGGGCTTCTTCTTCTTTTATGGGACTGAAGAATGCTTGTTTTGGTGTGTGTACTCCTTGGCCATATCATCTTCATGTCATGCAGGTACTCTTCTAATTCTTGGTCTTGCAATTTTGGGATATATTATGCATCTTCCTAATGGTCCTCTTCTTCTTTGTCTCTTGAGGCAGCGGGTGAAGCTTGAAAGATGAAGGACCCTTGATTGTCTTTTTCCTTGTCCTTATCATCCTCTACCTTTCCTTTTGATGAGGACACATTAATCACTTGAGTGTTGGTGCACAACTTCTTGGTAGGTAGTGGCCATTTCTTTTTTAAACTCATCTTCCTTTTTTTTGCAATATTAGATGCATCCAATTCTTTGTCCATTGACACAAAAGGTCAGTCATTGCATATTGGTCATAAACATCTCTATACTTAGCTAGTAAGATGGGTCCTCAAGTTGTTCATCAAAATAACCTATAGGATGGAAATGGATAGGAGATCTCTTTCTCTCCTCTCAGGTTGGAGATTGGTTCTCATATTGTAATATTCCAAGGAAATGAGAACCCTCAAGAGAAACACACAAGAAGAAACATAAAGCTTCACACTCAATACTCCAATGCCTCAAAGAGCACCTTGTCTTTGTTATATGGCAAAGAGGATTCCCTCAAAAGAAACTCCATCCTTGGACCATATACATGGATTGGTGACATGTCAGCAAGCTCCACACTTAGATTAGTTGCATGGATGGGTGACATGTCAATTTTTTTCCTATTTAGTTGGTCAAAAAAGTTTGACTAGAGGGAATCTTCTTGTAGAAAGCTTAGTATCACATGGATGAGGTACCATTGGAAAGATCTTGATAAGAAAAATAGTAGAGGAGGGAAGAAGGCAAGCTTTTTACCTTGGAGGATGGATTTTTTCCATTTTTGAGGCTATTTGATTTATTTAGACCTCTAAAATTGACTCTAGAATTGTTAGGGTGTTTTTGGCTCTTGCTCTATTAGTAGAAGTACTCTTTTGGTGACACATCTATTTGATCTACTTAGTACATCATATATAACATCCCTTCCAAATATTACCAAGCCAAATTTAAACTTTAGATAATATGTCTAGCTAATGGTATTTCACATATAGAAATGTATGTTAAATGGGGCAAGGTATGTAGCACTTTCTTCCTCCTTGAAATCTTGGTGCAACATTGTGCCCAGTCAATTGAACATGTAAGCCCAATCAAATAGTTTGCTTGAGTACATGTAATAAAATAATAAAACTTAGTCATGTAGGTAGTTTATTTGGGTTTGAATATCTTCATAACTACCTCTATTATAGCTCTTCTTATAGGTCTCTATAATTGGCTACTCTCAACCCATTGTTCTAAGACCTCTTGTCATTCAAAGTACCCTTGATGTTGGCAGTTAACTCCTTGACTACAAACTTGGAGTCAAGGGCTACTACCCCAACCACTATTGCATTTGGGTTGAATACCATGTGTTAGTGCTCCTTCATCCAGTTGTTGGAGGTCCCTCTCATCTCATGAATCATTATGAATTTGCTCAATTCCCAATTCTAGAGCAAGAACCCCAAGTGTTTGCTCTGGATTACTATAGTTCTATAGTATATGGCCCATTTCTCAACAACAAGAGACCTAAGAATGGCCTCTGGGATCTTTCTATATGTTCTAGGGCAAACACCATGATGCTTGATGGTGGAAGAAGTTGCAATTTGAATTCTAATCTACTTTGAGTACTAAGGGTCACTCCAATATTAAGAATCACTTCAAGTGCTTGATGAGTTAGAAGGATGTGTGCTCTCTCTTGGTTCTCAACAAAGTGCCAATACAACACAATTAGCTTACAAAGGCATATGACTCTCTAGAAAGTGCAATTGCTTGCCAAATTCCTCAATTTATAGTCCGGGTCCTTGGTTGTTCTATAGCCCTTTGGTGGTTAAAGAGTAGGTAGGCACTTGCCATCCACACATGCAAAGGTATTTTCATGTCTTCTTTAGTTAGGTGTCATTTTCCTACTCATAAATTGTTCTTGATCGGTCACCTCCTCACATGCCAAGCCTACTAATTGAGTGCCAATGGTTATCTTTATTGTAAACGCCCTTCGCAACAATTCTTGGCATCAATTTCAAATTGTGGTGGTGCTTAAGTTTGAATCCCGGTTGGGTACTTTATACTTGGCCCTATAAGCACATGAAATTATTCTACATGACTCCAATTGCTAGTCATCCCGCAAGCACTTAAGATTATCCTACATCACTCTGAGTGTTAGTCATCTTGACTTCTTTGAAACCACTACAAAAGCCACCTGTTGGGGAAATTCACTTAGTAACTTCTAATCTCCATGGTCTTTCTCTAGCACTTAAGCATGATTTTGATCAACAAATAGGAACACTACACCAAGCCAACTACAAGCTTATCAACAATCATGGACAAAGACTAATTGGAAGCAAGTGCTAGGTGGAGATGCCAAACCTAAGGATGGCATTACAATGGAAGCCAATTTCGGGACATTGAGCCACTCCATATAGGACCAAATTGATGCATCTTCTATTACCAAGAAGAACTTTTCAAATGGATGGAGTATACAAAATTACAAGATCCTTGCACATAGAGCTCTTAACAAGGCTTTGGTGAAGATTTTTAAACCCAAATGAATGACTTACATTTGCTAGAAAAACCTTCTTTGAGCATGTCTTCTTTAGGACTCTTATCAACTAGGCAAAGTTCTTAGCTTGGCATATCACCCAATTATTCACAACCTTCAAAGGACATAGATCCTATTATGTGATGCCATTTTTGATTCACTCCTACGTCGGCATGAACTTACTGACCAATGAAGAGAAGTGCATGTTTTTAGGTCATTACTACCCAAGCACCTACTTATTGTTGGATGTAAAAGATATGAAGGAGATGAAGAAAGTGCATCATGGGGATTTGTTTTTTTGCAAGGAATGGAAAATACAAGATGCCCAACATCATGCTTGCCTTCAAAGAAGATTCTTGCAAGATTGATAGCCAAGAAATAGAAGTTGATCATGATGGAAGAATAAGAAGATGACAAGTCAAAAGAAATAAAAGAAGAAGAAGAAGAGTTGAGAAAGTCTTTGAGTCCAAATTAGAAGAAGAAGAAGAAGAAGAAGAAGAAGAAGAAGAAGCAGTACTTGTGTCAAAAGAGAAAGAACATGAGGATGTCTTAAGAGAAGAAGTTCATGAGCTAGAAGTTTTGGAGGAACAAACAATCCCAAAAGCAACATTTGTGAAAGCGAATCTTGCTGGAGCATGACTAGCATGGAATCTAGAGGAAGCAAGATTGGAGGAAGAGAAAACCAAAGAGTGGGGAATTTTCACCACATCAATTACAGTACTTGCAAGTTTTGGCTTGAAAAAAATACAACTTGGAAGAATTGTTGGTCAAGGGAAAACCTAGTTTCAGCTTTGTGGAACACTTTGTGGTTCACCTCATGTCAATTCTTGATGAATACTTACCATTGTACAAGCTAAAGAATGTGCATGTCTTTGATTATGCCTTGTTGATGAGAATTTTACATTTGCACCTTCATCATCAACTTGCCTTTGTAGACTCTTACAAGAATAAGGTTGTGCATCTCAAGAATAGAGAATACAAGCATGGAGAGAAGGAGTTAGCACT
Organism: Lunularia cruciata; assembly: GCA_948567375.1. Lineage (NCBI taxonomy): Eukaryota > Viridiplantae > Streptophyta > Marchantiopsida > Lunulariales > Lunulariaceae > Lunularia > Lunularia cruciata. Next base: position 6,226,370 of record OX419755.1, on the reverse strand, counting down.
ACTAGAGGAGATTGAGGTGTTGAAGGGAGAGATACTTACTTGGACCAAGACAAAGGAAGCCAACAAGTCCAATATCAAGGAATTTGATCAGGCACTAACCACACTACATCAATCTTTGGCAAGAGACAAGATAGAAGCATAGACAAAGCATTCAAAACTACAATCAACAATAAAGACCCAGATTTTTGAATGTCAGCACTTGCAAGAACATAAGGACTTATAGAAAGCTTATTTCTTGGAGTACCAAAGAACAAAAATTCTTCACATGAAGAAGAAACAAGCCAAAGTTGAGGATCAAACAAAGGAGATATTACAATTGAAGGATGAACTGACTTGGATTTTTGTGGAGCTTGTATATCCAAGGGCAACCCATTGACCAAAGTTGCCACTTCAAGTAGACAAGAGGCAGATGCAGTAGTGCAACTATTGGTGAAGGGATCTGTCAAGAAGAAGAAGCAAAGGAAGTTGAGGTAGCTATATGCAATGATGATGAATGTCCTTAAAGAATTCTCTAAAATGTCAAAATTGTAGGGAGAAATCAAGGAGACGTTGATTCTTCAAACAAAGCTATGTAAACTTTTATCAAATGAAATGCTGGAGTGGGTAGCTATAGATTTTTACATTAGGTTAGATCAAAAGGTAAATCAGATTAGAGAAAGCATTAAGTTCACGTTATTAGATGTTAAGAAACAATTTGATGAGGTAGTGGATGATCATGAGCCTCAAGAATCCATAGAGTAGTGTGTGATAGATACAATTGTCACCTCTTTGTAGTGGAGTGATAGACTTTAAAGCAATAGTGAAAGTAGTAGAATAGTGCCTTTCAAAGCCTTAATACCATATTTGGATGTTAGATAATTAGACTTAATTGCTAGTTTTTGTGGCTCCCAAGCCTCCTTGCTATTTAAGTAGGCACCTCAAAGTGCTAAATGTGTAGTTCTCATAAGATAAATAAATGCAAGAGTGCAATTCTTTGTCATTTCTCATGTCTCTTGTGCAAGTGAACAATCTTTGGACCAATGGTAGCACTAATAGAAATGCAATGATGGAAATGCTCTCTTGTGTGTCTGATCCTTGGGTGGTTTTGTGTTTCAATATCAATGCCTAGATGGGTCAAGGAGGTCTTGTAGTGTTGAAATTCTGATTTTCTACCACCTTGTTTGAACTTTTATCCATACATTGAAGCTAGCTGACCAAAATAGAACACCTTCCAAATAGGAGAGGTAGGACTGATCTTTGCAAGGAGGTTAGAACCTATTATTTGGAGTGATAGATCACTTGGATTGATTTGTCACTTGGAGGGAGATCAGGCAAGGTTCTTTGGAGGATCTTCCAAAGGGAAGGAGATGCCTTACTTGAACTATCATCCCATTTTCAAGACTTGGGATAGTAATTCTGTGTGATTGTGGTTGTTTTTTCTTTTTGCATGGTGGTTGAATTTCTTGGTGGATTTGCTCTCTTCTAGGTGTAGTTCCTTCCCAAGAGATTGAAGATGAAATAATTCTGGACTAATTCTGGACTAATTCTATGAATTTATTTTCTTTCTAATCACATCCTTGTTGGAACAAATTGTTACTTACTAAAATGCTTCAATTCATTTTTTTTGGGTTGTTAAAAGATTCTTGACCCTATCCTTGTTGGAAAAAACTATCACTTCCTCAAATACTTCAATTCATTGTTTTTTGGTTTTTAAAAGAGACTCAGAGTTCTCTTGATGAGGTGAGGCTAGGTTTAGACATAGTCATTACCTAGACTCAAACTTGGACATATGATTTAGAAAGGGTGACACAAATGACTTAAATGGACAATTCAAGGAATGTCATTCAAACTTAGATAGATGATTCTAGGAGAATCACTTGGACTCAAATGATTCAAAATAGATGATTTAGGAGTATCACTTTGACTCAAATGACTTAGACAAATGCTTGTGGGAGGATCAGTGTAGAGATCTCAAACTAAAAAGAGTTTTTACATATCATTTTCATTCATTACTTGCTTCCTCTACCCAAGGGAATAGAAAAGGAAGATTCTAGTTTTGGACATATCATGTTTTGTAGATATTATGTGGTAGGCTAATGCAATTTTTTATTAGTGGCTTATAGGGGTTCTAGACCATAGTTGGCATGATTATGGGGAGATAGAAGGTACTTTGCAATATGTACCACAGCCAAGAGTTATGTGACAACCCAAAAAATATCACTTTTGCGATAATCAGGTAAGTAAAGTTTGTTCCTGCATAGATATTGATCAGAAATGTCCAAATACAAAGACAACTAGTAACAAATAGTTCTTCTTGGTTGCGTCTTTAATCTCTCAGGTAGAAACTACACCCAAAAGAGAGTAACAAGCATTGACTCATAGTCTTGTCACACAAAAATGTCACACTTAATCACAATTCCATCAAATCTTTCCAAACAATCTTGATTGTGATGATTCAGTCTCTCTTGAAAACGACACTTCATTGCAAAACAACTTCACCTCAGAATTGCATTTCACCCTTCCATTGAAGGCACAACTTCCTCAATTGAAATTGCTTCACATCAACACTACGCTGCACTCACAACTACAAAATACTACCACATACAATTCCTCTCAGATCTATCAAGGCATTGCTTTGATTGCACTTCACTTAGGATCAAACACACAGAATGAATATCAAGGCTGCGGAATCCAACATCCAACAAACACATTGATTTTTAGTTCAAAATTCTACACACACTCACAAACACAAACACAAACACAATGCTGATACTCAAAATCAAGCTCAAGCAACAAGCACTGCCCCACAACACTTTTCTTTATCTATTCTCAAAATTATAAGCAGTGAACAACAACATATTGCAAATATCACCTTTAAATAGGCAAAGCACTTCAATAGTTAACTAACTTCCTAAACTGCTTCCTAACAACTCTAACAACATGTAAATCCAAAATGATAATGCACCTCTTCATATCTATCTCTTTAAATCTCAAAATTGTTCATGCTCTGATCCGATGTCTACTTCTTCTTTGGCTTCCAAACCCAAAGTAACCTCACATACTACTCTATCCTTGGGTTTACCAATTACCAATTCTTCTACCAATTTTAACACTTCTTCACTCTGATCTACAATTCCCATCATGTGCAATCTACATACATCTTCTCCATGCAACCCATCTTTCTCTAATACCTCCAATATCAACTCCAAAGTGTTACACCTATTTGTACATGTGTGTGGTATTGTGATATTTAGCTTGGTATTACAAGAACTTGAGAGATATTATTTATATAGAGATAAAGGATGGTTCTATATTAGTCATAGCTAAGATAGAGGGGACCTTACTTTAGAGGAAATGGAAAAGATGAGCACCACTATTTTGGATTCTAGTGTGTTGACTTAGTTATTCCTAGCTGTTTGGCTTTAAGGAAAGAGTTGAGAACTCTTGGGCCCGCAAGCCTTTTTGTTTTGGATTCTTCTATAGTCCAAGGATAGCACATGTGAAGGAATCTTGACTTAGTGGTTAGGTCAAGATAAGATCACATGCTTAGTGGAATATGGCCATCTGGATGGATATTCCTTTATACTTTTTGACTTTAATTGACTTTTAGCCTAATAACTTGAGTTACTCCAATAAATTAATAACTTTGGTGCATAACTATTTCATAAGTATATAAACAAGGGGTGAGGAGGTACTCATCATCCTTTTATTTGTAACTATCTCTCTTTCATTGAGTTCTATAGTGAGCAATGTCTTGAGTCTTGGAGTGTTAGCCTTGGAGGAGTATGAATGGAGTTGAGGTTCCTTGCTTTCTTAGTCCATGCATTACCATAATAGCCATTAGAGGTTCATCTTGAGTGAGAGACAAGCCGGCTCACATTTTTGGTTTTGTTGCCGTGACCTCTCTAGAAGGCAAGATAATGTTCCATGTACAATTCTATATTAGACAGAAGGAGGCTATGAGAGCTCACTTGGAGAGAACTTTAGGGGAAGAGAGGGCTGAACTTATGTTAGAGAATTTGGACCCATTTTTATACTCTATAGTTCATAATGATGTCTTTGAGGTGATTCTGTACATCTTGTACACTTGAGAGGATTTGGAGAGATTGTGCGAGGTGGATTGCAGATTTTGGGGATTGAGGTGATTTTGGGCAAAATCTCAAGTTTTGGATATGGACTTGAAATTTCTACATATAAAAACTTGGGTTATCCTTCAATTAGTTAACTTGAAATTATTGTGAGAGCTTCTATGCACATTGGACTAGAATTTTTGAAAGTTGATAGGGTAAATTGTTTCTACAACTGCATGCTCTCTAGAAAATTATAGAGTCTGCCATTTCTTCATTTTTTAGTGGATTATAATAAAAATTTGCAAGAAAATTTAATGCATTTTATCATATTTGTTGACACAAAAATTAGACAAAGATCATTCTTGAGCAGAGAGTTATAAGTTTCTAAAGTGAAGGAGGTGGTTTTTAGACCAAATCTGAAATATGTGTGCTGAATAGAAAGTGCCTAGGCCAAATGGCTCAATGAAAAGACCTGAAAAATTTCAGGGAAGGACGCTCTAGAATTGTGATCAAGTGTGAAAATTTCAGAGGACTGTGACATACCAATTGGGAGATTTGATTGACATTGTGAAGAAGGGTCAATTCTATAGAGTTTAGATTTCATGCATGAGGAGTGTGAGAAGAACAAAAAGCATGTTTGAGTGTTTAGACTCATTGTTGGAACATGAAGTGTCACCAAGAGTGGAAATTGAGACTATGCAAGGTCTCCCAAGGGTTTGAGGTGATTATAGGGGTGGATTTGAAGAGAAGAGAGTTTAGAATAGAATTTGAAGAGAGTGTTGAGAGGATCCAAAAACTTACACCACTTGGAGGAAAGAGTGAGTCTAAGTGCTTTTTATCTGGAGAGAAAGGAGATAAGGCAAGTTCATGTCCATTGACTTTAGAGAACAGGAGATTGAGAGAAAGGAGAGGCTTACTTGACTTGGATTTGCATATTGGACCTTCTTCACCAAGATTGGGAGGGAGAAGATCTAAGACCAAGGAGTTGTGTGAGGTTTGTGGAATGGAAGGACTTCCAAAAGGACATGAGTGTAGTGGAGTAAAAGCACTTTTGGAGACTTTGGTGAAAGATATTGGAGAGAGTCTTAGTATAGCTACAAAAATTATTTATCAACTAATTCTCAAGATTAGTGATGGAGATAATCTCTCAACTTATGGATAAACTATCCATGAGAATTTGATTAATATGCACTCTAGGATTTGATGTTGCTATAAAAATCTTGGAGCAACCTGAAACTTTTGTGTTCCCCAAGGTGGATTACTCTTAGGTGGTGTTAGTCATATATATACTCTATTAGGTATAGAGTGAGAGAAAAGAAAAGAAAAAAAGAAAAAAAATGGAGAGAAAAGAAAGATAGTGAGGGGTTAAGATGGAGACACTTCCGGTTTTCTTTGGCAAGGATGGAGAAGATGTGGAGGCCTTTGTGAGAGACTTCAAGAGACCTTGCATAGGAAAAAATGAGAGGATGAAGAATGAGTGGGCTTCATTATTACCAGATTTCTTTGAGGATGCAACACTTACATGGTATGCGTCAAAATACCAAAAAAGAAAGAGAAGAGATGGGGAAGAAGAGTCTTGAGAGAGTTTGACTTCAGCACTCATTGAGAACTTTCTTCCAGATGAGAGTTATGAGAGATTGATGAGTGAGGTTACCTTTCTCAAACAAGGAGATGGAGAGAAAGTGAGAGTCTACGTGGAAAGAGTGGAAAGTTAGAGTCCAGATTTTGCATAGTGTTGAGGAAGGGTGGGGATGATGTGGAGACTACTATGATTGGCATAGGGGCCATGCTCACCAAGAGTTTTGTGGGAGGATTGAGACCACAAATTAGAAGCAAAGTGAGATATGAGAAACCCTCTTCCAAGGTTGAAGCTATCAAGATTGGAATTCGTATGAGGGAGAGTTTGGAAGGGGATGAGAGTGATTTGGTGGTGAAGGAGGTCGTACATCCTCCTCAAGGTTATAAGTATGGTGGAACTTCTGATACTTTGGTGGCAAGGGTTGCACCACAAGTAGTAGTTGCTTCAGTTCTTGCACCTCCACCAAAGGATCCACTTCAAACCATCACAGAACAACTTGTAGATCTCAAGATCAATGTGGTGCAACTATGGGAGAAGAGAGAGGTGGATCAGAATTTGGGGAGAGGGCCTAGGATTTATTGAAGTTATCCATATAGAGGTGGCCAACCAACCAACAATTTTAATCAGAGAAATTGTTTTGGTTGTGGAAGAAGAGGTCACATCCAAAGGAATTGCCTAAATTCCACTTACCATGGAGGAAGGGGTTATGAAGGAGAAATAGAGGGGAAGAAGGAGGTAATGAAACCCAAGTGGTTCCTAATCCAAACAAAGGTAAGGGGATAGCATCTATAGATGTGGTTGAGAGCAAGTATGAGAAGGGAGAGTGCTCAAACTCCAAGAGTCTTAATTTGGAGCTTTTGGCACAAGAGAAGAAGAGAGCTCGGTTTGCAGAGGATGTGCACTCTTCTCAAGGATTTACTCCTAGCCAAGATACTCCTATGCCTACTTGGAGCACTTGCACAAGCACTTCAACACCATCAAGAACAAAGAATCCAAGGAAGAAGTTGGGGATGGAGGACTTCTTGATCTCAAAACAACAATGGAACTACAATGTCTTGGAGGATGTTGGTAGTCATAAGGCTAAGATTATAGTGGGCCAATTGATTGCTCTGAATCCTACTTTGAAAAAGGAGCTTAGAGGTGGCTTGAGTTCTACAAGGAGCAAGAGGAAGAAGGTAAAAGTTCCAATATCAATGGGCATGGTGGATGCCAAACTAGCACCATGGGAGGCTTGTGAATATGCCTCCAAGATTGATGTGAGAGTAAATAGTCACAACATCAAGGATGCATTGGTTGATGGAGGATCAACAATGAATGCCATGTCAAAAAGGTTGATGAAGAAGTTGGGTATGATACCCTCAAGACTTTCAACATTTGTGGTGAGCATGGCAAACAAGCAACAAGTTTGACTAGTGGAGGTGATGGATAAAGTGGTAATTTCAATTATGGGAGTTCAAAATCTCATGACTTTCCAAGCCTTGAAGGATTCAAGCTATGACTTACTTCTTAGGAGGCCATGGTTGAAAGCAGCATACACAACTGATCAATGGCACAAAGGATACTTGAGGATTGGGCCATCAAACCATAGAGTCATTGTTCCTATGACTAACACCACCAACACTTCACATTTAGATACACCATCTTCTGATTATTGGGAATTAGATTCTGAAGAAGGAGCTTTAGGTGTGGACACAAGCATGGAAGAGGAGACTTCCACGGAAAAGGAACAATCTGAATCTGATTTAGATGTAGATCCCTTGTGTGCTATGGATTTGCGTCCAAGCCAGAGGTTTTGAAGGACCTAGATAAATCACCATTGATACTTGAGGAGGTAGAGAGAAGGTTAGCTACCCTCCAGTATCGCCCAAATGTTACCAAGGAGGAAAAGATGATATTTGAGGAGATTTTTAGCAAGTTCATCCATGTGTTTGCTTTCAATTACAAGGATTTGAAGGAAATCACCTTGGAGGACCACAAGATAGAGGTGGAGTCACATGCAAGACCAATCCGCCAAAAGCATTGGTGCATTAGCCCACCAATATCTTTGTTTGTGAAAGAGGAGATTGATAAGCTCAAGGAGACTGGATTTATCTTTGAGGTGGAGAATTCAGAATGGGTGTCTCCAATTGTCATTGTGAAGAAAAAGAATGGCAAGCATTGGGTATATGTGGGTTACAAGAAGCTCAACACTATTACCAAGAAGTACTACCCATTACCATTCATCGATGAGATCTTGGAGGAGGTTGCAAGTCATGAGAAGTATAGTTTTGGAGATGGTTACAATGGATATAACCAAATCAAGATTGCACCAGAGTATCAACAACTCACAACACCTTGGGGGACTTATATTTTCAAGGTCATGCTTTTTGGGCTTTGTAATGCTCCAGCCACATTCCAATGGTTCATGAACAAGGTATTTGAACCTTTCATTGGGAAATTTGTTAAAGACTTCATTGATGACTTTTGTGTCTATGGGAGCAAGGAGGAGCACTTTGAGCACCTAATCAAGGTCTTACAATGCTTGGATGAGGCAAATGCATCACTCAACCCAAAGAAGTGCATTTTTGGATGTGAAGAAGGTTTTCTTTGGGGACACATCATCTCCAAGGATGGAATAGCAGCTGATCTTGAGAAGGTAAGGAAAATCTCAGACCTTTCATTCCCTTCAAGCTTGACAAAGTTACACCAATTCTTGGGGATGGTTGGATACTATAGGAGGTTCATCTTCTCATCTTCTAACAAGGCTTATGCATTGACTATCTACATGAAGAAGAGTGTAGATTACATGGTGATTTTAGAAGACAAGGATGCTCTCAAAGCTTTTGAGGAGCTCAAGCAATCTCTTGTTGTAACTCCAATTCATGCTAAACCTAATTGGAGTAAGCCTTTCATCCTCTACACTGATGCTTCTAATGTAGCTATAAGATGCACTTTTAGTCAATTAGACCAAGATAGGTATGATCATCCAATAGCTTATGCTAGTAGGCAGATGGTTTTAGCAGAAAAGAACTACTTTGTCACGGAGAGAGAAGGGTTGGTAATGATCTTTTGTCTCAAGAAGTTTAGACACTACTTGATTGGAGGGAAAGCCACCATGGTCACAGATCAAAAGCTTTGAAGTACATCTTCAACAAGCCTAATGTTGAAGGGAGACTAGGTGGATGATACTCTTGTCTGAGTATGACTACACATTGAGGATAGGCCAAGAAAGAAACATGCAAATGTTGATTTGTTATCTAGAGGTTATGATCATGATGGAGATGAGCCAGTGGATGATTCCTTCCCAGATGAGGAGCTCATAACAATCTCAGTCACTCAAGAGGTTCCAATGGAGTACAAGGAGATTGTAGATTTTGTGACAAGAGGTAACTATCCAGAAGGGATGAATCCTACGGAGAGGAAGGCCCCTACAGCAAGATCTAGACCTTACACAATGGTGGAGGATATTCTTTTTCACCAAGGAGCAGATGGTCTACTTCAAAGAGCAGTGGGTAAGGAAGAGTCTATCTTACTAATAAAGGAGTTTCATGAAGGTTTAGTGTGTGGAGGACACTTTGCAGGAAAGGTGACTACTTTCAAGATTCTAGATGCAGGTCACCATTGGAGAGGGATTTTCAAGGATTGTCTTGATTATTGCAAAACTTGTCATGTTTGTCAAGCTTTTGCTAGAAAGTCTACATCCACTCCACCACTTAGATCAATTCCATTGCTAAGACCTTTTGAGAAGTGGGGAATTGATTTTGTAGGTCCTCTCAATAGAACCCCCAAGAACAATTGGTATATTGTGGTAGTTACTGATTATCTTACCAAGTGGGTTGAGGGTAGACCATTGAGGGACAAGAATGAAGATGAAGTTGGTAGATTTCCTTATGAACACATTATCACTAGATTTGGATGCCCTTTGGAGTTGGTTTCTAATAGAGGAGGAGAGTTTACAAGAAGCATTACTATAGCCATGCTATGACATTTCCCTATCACACATAGAGTAACTACATCCTGTAAGCCAAATTCCAATGGTTTGACAGAGAGAACCAATCAGATCTTGTGCATGATGTTGGCCAAAGATGCAAAACTGGAAGGGGCTAAACATCATTGGGACAAGAGGATTCATGCAGTTTTGTGGGAGTATAGGACAACCATGAAGACTTCCACCAGGTATTCTCTATTTCAATTGGTATATGGTATTGAGTCTACATTACCTATTCACTTTGATTTTCCTACCTTCCAAAGCATTCATAGGAGATTGAAGAAAGCACAAGGAGGTGATGCAGAGAAGTCAAGGAAGGAACAACTCATGGAGTTGGAAGAGGCAAGAGCAGTTGCTATGGCTTGAGTGGAGCAAGTCCAAAGGAAAAAAAAGGAGAGCTATGACAAGAGGCAAGGCAAGAAGAAGGTGGAGCTTTTCAAAGAAGGTGATTGGATAATGTTGTTTGATTCTATTCGATTCAAGAGAATGCAAAAGAAGTTTTGGCCTAAGTACTTTGGAACTTTCATAGTGGAGAAGGTGTGGGGCAATTACACCTTTGATCTCAAGGAGTTAGGAGGAAGACACTTTGATAGGATTAACCATGATAAGTTGAAGATGTATCATAGAAGGTTGAGAGACGTTCACTTTGAGGACAAAATGCAAACTTAGTCCAAAGATAAATGTAACACCCATTTGTGCATGTGTGTGATATTGTGATATTAGCTTGGTATTACAAGTACTTGAGAGATATTATCTATATATAGATAAAGGATGGTTCTATATTAGTCATGATTAGCTAAAGTTAATCATAGCTAAGATAGAGAGGACCTTATTTTAGAGGAAATGGAAAAGATGAGCACCACTATTTTGGATTCTAGTGTGTTGACTTAGTTATTCTTAGGTGTTTTGCTTTGAGGAAAGAATTGAGAAATCTTGGGCCCGCAAGCCTTTTTGTTTTGGATTCTTCTATAGTCCAAGGATAGCCTATGTGAAAGAATCCTTGACTTAGTGGTTGGGTCAAGATAAGATCACATGCTTAGTGGAATATGCCCATGTGGATGGATATTCCTTTATACTTTTTGACTTTAATTGACTTTTAGCCTAATAACTTGAGTTACTCCAATAAATTAATAACTTTGGTGCATCACTATTTCACAAGTATATAAACAAGGGATGAGGAGGTATTCATCATCCTTTCATTTGCAACTATCTCTCTTTGATCGAGTTCTCTAGTGAGCAATGTCTTGAGTCTTGGAGTGTTAGCCTTGGAGGAGTATGATGGAGTTAGGGTTCTTTTCTTTCTTAGTCCATAGTGCGCTACCATAACAACCATGAGAGGTTCATCCTTAGTGAGAGACATGCCAACTCACAAAAGACACCTGCACTCCTACTTCTACAACTTTGGACTTCTAACTTCTATCAATTCCTTTGCTAATTCTACTATATCCTCATCAAGAATTGTAATTGAAAGCATGGGTACATTATCTACACCTTCAATTTGTAACCCACTTTCCCCTAATCGCTCATGTAATTGACCTGAAGAGACTTACTGTCTGATCTGCACTTCGGGTTCATTCACTACTACTATTTCTCTTCTAATTCTATCATATCTTCAATCAGATCTGAAATTGAAGTCATGGATATCCTAAATATCTTCTTCCCCTACTCTAACTTCCTCTGATGCCACTGGCAAGACTCCCAAAGTCACCTTCACTACACTTCGAGGTCCGACTACCTCAGATATGGTCACCTTCATCTTGTGGAAAGAAGCTTCCAACCCAAAGTTGTAGAGACCCAAAGAACATAGACCCAAAGTATTGTGAACCCAAAGACACTAACCCAAAGACACTCAACTACTCTATACATCTACTCCCAAACTTCAAATGCTTATAACTTCTGTTACAATCCTCCAAACTCTATGATTTTGGTGGCAGCAGAAAGCCCTAAAAAAGACGCTTTCAAGAAATATAGCACACATGATTTGGACTTTTTGTCATTGAGATATGGCCCCGCAGTAATCCTGAATTGTAACTTCTATTCCAATGCAAAGAAACCCTCCTTCAATCCAATCATGCTTCAGGTCTGCCCTCCTTTGGGTCTGATCCAATCCGAGTCCTTCTTCCTCTTACATGAATTCAACTTCCTTGGCTGGATCAAAATATAGGTTTCTCCTCTTTTCTTCTCCATTTGGATTCAATTTAGTTTCAGTAAGGCACTTCTTCTTTGAAACTTTGTCAAAAATGAAAAATGTGTGTACCACAAGTTAAATAGTTTTTGCAGTTTTATTTCACATACTTTGAGCTTATAATATAATATGATAGCACAAGGAGAATTTTAGAGTTCCTACTTGTGTCTTCGTGGAGATGGGCCATCTTTCTTAAGAGATTACACACAAAGGAGTGTCATATAGGTTTGTTGAGTGACACTTTCATGTACATTGATGGGTTTAGAGAGTTTAGAGTGAGATGTAATGCTTTACTTACTTCATTAGGATTATCCATTGGGATATTTTGATAATAGATAGTGCAATTTTACCATATTTCAAGAACCACCTCCATGGTGCTATCCACTCTCAACACTTTATATTGGCTTATACATCTAGGACATCATGTACTTCTTCATTTGACCTGTTGGTAGCTCCATTAGTTAGATTTAAAGATGATGACCAATTGGCTATTACATTCTTGGAGGAGGAGTGGAGCTCAAGATGTCTCCAAGTTTATATGCAAACCCATATTTCGGATAAGCTAAGACTATTTGGGATTGCTCCTTGCTTGACAAGAAATGGGAATACATGTGTGCATATAGTCCCTACTCAATACATTATGATATGCATAGACAATGCTTTGAAGATGCACTTGCATGCCCTAGACAACCCTAGCGCACTTGAAAGTGAAATTCCATCTATGTATACACATTGGTTATTATATTACATACATCATTTTTTATTAGATACTATATTGTCAGACATAATATATCTCATACCCTTGCAGGTTGCATGAACTTTGTGATTTGAAGTGTCAAAATGGTATGTCAAACTCTCTATCATTAGAATTGTTAGACTAGCTACTCCTATTTATAATTACCCATAAAATATTGTTGACAAGTTAAGGAATGGTAACTCAATTCTCTAACTTTCCTTTATTCCAAGTTTCCCAACTGCTATTAAGTCCATCTCACAAGACTTAGTACAAACTTGGAAGATGTAGGAAAAATTGCATCCACTTGATTTTCACAAAGTGTCTTGATAAACTCACTCACTTAAAATACATTTGGATGGGACCAAGAATCATAGCACATACCAATACATTTCAATGCATATTAGCATAGATAAAAAAAATTCCTCAATGCACTCAAGTGCATCCCAACACATGCTGGTGCAAACACTAAAATATCTATCAATGTAGTCCAACATAACCCAACATATGCAAGTGTTAATAGTAAATTGCCCTCAATGCAACCCAATGCATGATGTTGAAGATAGTAAATTTTACTCAATGCATCCCAATGCATCCTGATGCACATCGATGCATGCTATCATAGTGATAGTAAATCCCCATCAGTGCACTCTAGTGCACTCCATTGCATGTTGGCATAGACAAAACATTTCAAGATTATATTTAATATTTTTCAACATTTAAGAGGAATTAAAATTTCAATTAAAATTTTAATTAAAAAATTTTAATTCTCCAAGGGACATTCTTATGTATTTGCACCATACTTGCAATAAGAGCATATATTTTTATTGAATTCTCATTGGATGAATGTGTTAGTGCATTCTTATATGAAACTATCTTAGATACCTTTGTTGTCAATAACACTAGCATAGGGTGTATAATTTGGTACAAAGTCATTTCTATCACTCTTGTAAGGATGTGAATACACTTCTTAAAGAACCTTTATAACATTTCCAATCTCCTCAAGAGACTTTTTTGCTCTAGTTAATTCTAGAGTCAATGTGTAGACATGCTTAGATTTTGTTTCACTCTCTTTGAATTAAAGCTTCTGAACTTTGGATCTTTGTTTCTCATCACACTTTCTCTTCTCTGCCTCAACCTTCAAATTCTATATTTCAACTTTAGCTCTTTTAGGTTCCACTTTGAATTTCATCTTCTCTATTTTTGCAAGCCTCAATCTTTGCTAATTTGCATCTCTCACGTGCTTCAAGAATCTTTGTCTTCAAAGCAGCCATCTTAGCTAAATCTTTTGAAAATGCCATGGTTGGTTTTGGCCTACTCTCCTTGTGGATAGGACATTGTTCTCAGATCTGTGTATATACAAGGGGATGTGCTACCTAGACCATCTCCTCTTGGTTTATCCCACACGTACTCTCTCTCTCTCTCTCTCTCTCTCTCTCTCTCTCTCTCTCTCTCTCTCTCTCTCTCTCTCTCTCTCTCTCTCTCTTGTGCTGCAAGATTCTTGACATGGTATCTAAGCAACACAAAGCATGGAGAGCCTTCAATGCCAGCAAGAAAAGTACAGCTTTGATAAAGAAATCCTTGCTATAATGCAGTAGCAGCATGTGCTGCTGAACCCAAAGTTCCAACAGCCATAAGATAGTGAAGAAAGGTGCCAATAGTATGCATTGCCAAAACTTCCATTGCATTTTTTAAGGAATAAAGATGATTTTTTTTTACCAAAATAACATCACCCCGAGTCCTTTAGGTTGTCTTGTTCAAAATTTTGTTTTCTATCAAGTTTCAACATAATCAGAGATTTTCATGAGCAATATTAGGGCAAAATTTTTACTTTAGGAGCACTTTGATTTTTGCCTTCAAACTCTAAAATCCACATTTTCTTGAGGTTCTTGGCATGTTTTTCCTTTATTCACCATTGCAAAGGTCTTTGTCCTATCAATTATACTTCAAAAAAGTATCTTTCTTGTGTTTCTTCACATATTCTTGACTTTTGTGTCTTCTTTCATGATCAATAGAGATGCATGTTCAAAGTGGTGTAGAGTAAAGAGAAGAGTTTTCATCATGAGTGAGGATGTTATGCTTTATTGGAGCAGACAGGTGAGCGATTAACTTTCTTTTTTGAGTACAGATCAAAAAGGGCTGAATGTAGTGTGGGGTCCATCATAATCAAGAAGCTTGAAAAAGGCAACTATGTTGTATGGAAACTATGCATGATGTACTTCCTTATGGGACAAGAACTATTGGAGATTTCCATAGGGGAGGAGATGAAACCAGAAGGAGATGATAAGAGCCCAGAGCTAACCAAGTCTTGCATTACCTTAAGATCTCCATTTTTGCTTCTATGTGTGGCTATGTTCAAGATGCAGAGACACCACAATGTGCATGGGAGGAGATTGGGAAGGTGTTTGAGACATCTACTAAGGTGCACAAGGTGCAGTTGAAACAAAAGCTTAATGTTGTCAAGAAGGGGTCACAATCTATGAACAAGTATGTTATGTCTATGAGGGGTATTGTTGACCAACTTGGTAGCATTGTAGTCGCAATAGATGATGATGATTTAACCATGATTGCCTTACAAGGATTGGGTCTTAAGAACCAATATTTGTAGACATCAATTGCTATGCGTGAGTTTTCCTTCATTTCAAGATCTAAGCTCCTTGTTGGTAATTGAAGAAATGTGATTGATAGGAAACCAATGGTCTTCCTCTAATTTGTACTAGTAAGATCAAGCTATGTATGCAAGTGCAAGCAGAGGTAGAGGACATGGATATATTTCTGGATGTGGGAGCTTACAACACAATGGTGATGGAGGAGGTGCTTGTGGACATCAACATCAACATTAGCATCCAAGTTGTTACCAGACCCACAAACCGGCCAACCATAACAAAGTCAAGATTTGAAGAGTAGAGGCTACATTCCTTCTATGCAATGTAACCATTGTGGTGCAAAAGGCCACTATGCTTGTGATTGTCACAATTGGCAACAATGAGACTATAATATTGGTTGAGGCTACATTGCTCAACAGAATTTTGCAACTTGTGATTTTGACGACTACAATGATCTTGAAGAAGAGAGCTTGTTGACAATGACCCATGTCATGGGAACTATTGTGCAGCCCATTGAGGAGTGGTACATTGATTCCAGAGCTGGAAATTGCATGATAGTACCTCAAGGTTAGTTCAATCATCTCAGACTAGTTCTACATCCCGCTATTTTCGTTAAATGCAATGATACTTAATATCAGATTACTCATATGAGGAAAGTGCATGTTGTTGCCTCAACGTCTAAGATCTCAACATTATATGATGTTCTCTTTGTACATACCATTTTCTTGTAATCTTGTCTCAATAGGCCAACTAGTAGTGTTAGGGTATCAAGCTTTTCTTAATCCAGATGGTATTGTGATTCAAACTACAGCTACACAAACAATAATATCTACATGGACTAGATGTGGCAGGCTATTCAAACTGGATAACACAATGCCTTGAATTCAGACAGCAATGTATGGATGGAGTGTATCATAGGTGACTGATATGCAAATTTGGCATAAGTGCCTTGGCCACATGAATGTCCAAAAGCTAAAGAATCTGCCAAACACTGCCGTAGTTACAAATATTCCATAGTTTACATGTAGTGATAGTGTGGAGATCTGCCCCACTTGTCAGTTCAGAAAACAAGCTAGGCAGCCCTTCAATACCCAACAAAAAAAATGCCACCAAACTACTTTAGTTGGTGCACATTTGTGTATGGATAGCTTCAACATCCAACTTGAATGGTTCTCAATACTTTGTGTCTTTCATAGATGATTTCTCTAGATTCACTTGGGTGTATTTCTTGAAGCAAAAATTTGAGGTTTTTTCTATTTTCTAAACATTTAAGACCTTGTAGAGAAGCAATACATACACCATATTCTTTATTTTAGGTCAGATGGAAGAGGTGAATACTTATGCATAAAACTCACAACATTTTTGCAAGATCATGACATCCAATGCCAATAAAAATATAGTTACAATCCACAACAGAATGGAGTTTCAAAATGAAAGAATAATCATATAGTAGAGGCTACACATGCTATGCTAAACAAGACTCTTATGCCTAAAATCTATCACGTAGAAACTGTTGTATATGCAGTTTACCTTATAAATAGATGTCCATCCATAGTGGTTCCTTCTTGCACCCCCATGAAGGCATTTATAGGGAATAAGCTTGACCTAGAACATTTAAAAGTCCTTAGTTGTGTTTATGTTTTTGCATAGTCCAGATGAGAAGCATAACAAGCTTGATCCCAAAGCTATGCATTATATATTCTAAAGCTATGCTCTCCAAGCAAAGGGATATAGATGTTATGATCCCTCTAGGAAAAATTTGTATGTATCTATGGATGTTGTGTTTGATGAGCAAAAGGCTTGGTATGCGCCGCCAAGCCTCTTCATGCTCCTTGATTGCATGCTAAGGAGGAGCATGTTGACAAACAAAAAAACCTCACTATTGATGCAAAGGAGTGATAGAAGCTTCAAACGTATGATGCCATGGTCTAATAGAGTGTGCTAAAGACCAGAATCTGATCCAGAACCTAGCAGTAGTGTAGTTTTGAAGTTCATACTTTAAATTGCCTTAGGGATGCCACAAGTGTAATGGCAAATGCAAGAGGTTGTGCTAATGGATCTACAATGGACCAGATGCCTTTACGCTTGAGCAAAGTCAAACATTTTATTCAAAGGCTCATAGCATGAGGGTTTCCTTGCCTCTCATCATGCATATATGGTGAATGTGCTCCAAGAATAGGAGCCAAATACTATGCAAGAAGCATTATGGATGTAATACAAGTAGCTAGACATATTATCTAGAGGTGAAAAGTGACTTGGTAACATCTAAAAGAATGTTGTGTACATTGGGCTGAGAAGATCAGACAGAGGTGTCATCAAAAGAGTATTTCTACTAATAGGGCAGAAGCCAAAAATAGCCTAAAACTTTAGAGCCAATTTTGGAGGCCTAAACAGATAAATTAGGCCTTGAAAATAGAAATAGTCTTACCCTTCAAGAGGGAGAGACTTGCCTTCTTACCCTATGATTCATCTCATTGAGAGCTTTCTAATGGTACCTCACCTACATGATTTTGAGCTCCTTATAGGAAGATTCCCTAAATATTCCCTTTGGACCAACTAGATAGGACAAGGATTGACATGCCACCCATCCAAACAACTAATCCAAGGATGGAGCTTGCTGACAGGTCACCAATCCATGTATCTGATCCAAGGGTTGAGCTTTCTTTGAGTGGATCTTCTTTGCTATATAATAAAGAGAAGGTGCTCCTTCTGGACATCGGAGTATTGAGTGTGAAACTTGCATTTTCTCTCTTGTATCTCCCTTGGGGAGTTCTCTTGTCCTTGGAGTATTACACTTGAGATTTCTCTTGTCCTCAAAGTATTACAATGGAATGAGCAATATGTGGCAGCCATGGATGAGGAGATCACTATCCTAAGCCAACAATGAATGAAGGAGTAAATGGACTTACCACATGGTAAGAAGGCAATTGGCTATAGATGGGTGTAAAATATGAAGTGGAGCCAAGATGGTTCTATGAGTATGTACAAGGCTAGTTTGGTAGTCAAGGGTTATGCACATGAGCATGGAATTGATTATGATGAGATGTTTAGTCCTTTTGCTAAGATGGTTACTATTCAAATCGTAATAACCATAGTAATTAGTAAGTATTGGACGTTGCTTTAGATGGATGTGAAGAATGCCTTCTTGAATGGAGGTCTTCAAGATGAGGTATATATGGTGTTGCCACCTAAGTATGAAGATCCATTTTTTTCAACTCAAGTGTGCATGTTGTAGAAGGCTTGAAATGGACTCAAGCAAGCTCCTAAAACCTAGTATGGTAAGATCAATAGTGTTTTGCAAGAGTTTGGGTTTAGAGTGATTTAGACTCCTCCCTTTATGTGTTGAGTAAAGCAAGTTGTTACATTTTCATTTCACAATCTATGTAGATGATTTAATCTTGAGTGGGAGTTGTGAGAAGTAGATTCAAAAAATTAAGCAAAGGTTGCATGCTAAGTTTGAGATGAAGGATTTGGAGGAGTTAAGATATTTCCTTGTAGTTGAGTTCATCAAGGATGATGAAGATATGTGGCTATTGCAGCAACATTATACTATTGACATGCTTGCCAAGTATGGTATGATGGCTTGTAAGCCGATCTCCACACCCTTAGAACAGAATTTGAAGTTGATTCATGTTGAAGGAGAGTTACTTGAAGATCCTATTATGTATAGATAGATGGTGTGGATTTTGCCCTATCCCACTATCACAAGACCAAAATTGAGCTATGATGAGGGACTTGTGAGTCAATTCATGCAGAATCCTTAGAAGACACATCTTGGTGTAGTTTGGAGGATTATGTAGTTTGTAAATTTCACTATATAGTTTGGACTTCATAACATAGCAATAAAGAGTGTGCAATTGTGTGGATTTATAGATTTAGATTAGGTATGGAGTACTTTGGATGGTGGTCCACATTTGGCTATGCTTTTAGTTTGGGAAGTGCAACTACGAGTTGGTCCTCAAAGAAGTAAGCTATAGTATCCTTGTCTTCTTGCAAACTAGAGTATAGAGGGGCGACCAACACTGTATGTGAAGCAGTTTGGCTTTGGAGGCTACTTGCTAACATTGGTGTATGTGTCCCCTATGCAATTGTTATCTATGTAGATAACAAACGTAGTATTAAACTTGCTAGTAATCTTGTATTTCATGCTAGGACAAAACACATTGAAGTGCAACATCACTTCATTAGAGAAAAGGTACTAGCAAGTGAGATAGATCTCTTATTTCCAAGCTTAAATGAGCAAGTTGCTTACTTCTTTACAAAGGTATGCCCAAATCAGTTAGGCGTATAGTGCATTGATAGGAGCTTGAGGGGGAGTGTTCATACTCCAAGCTCTTTATAGGTGTGAATTAGAATACAATTACTAAACTTGTATAGCATTCAGTTCAGACTTTGTATACTTGTTATAGAGTTAGTTAGAAAGCCTACATGGCACACTAGGTGCTTGGCCTACCCTCCTTGTGGGTAGCACATTGTTCTCAAATCTGTATATATACTACAAGGCTTGCCTACCCATACCATTTTCTCTTGGTTTATCCCCAGTCTGCCTCTTGTGTGTGCTACAAGATTCTTGACATCAAATAGGTAGCCATGTAAATAAAGGTGATGCACTTCTGCATAGGCTTTTTACAAATTCCAACATAAATTTTACAAAATGCTCCAATCATCTAAATAATCTAAAATCAGTCCATAATGGTACGTTATCATTCTAAATTGATCTTCATACTTTTTCACTTTGCTTATTGATGAAGAGAGAATTGGAAATGCTATATTCAAAAGATCTAACAATTTACCACATGGGAATATCATGATAAATAATAGACTTGAGAATGGGTGGAGAATTTGATAAATTGATAGAAATGACCTACTCAAGAATGGGGAGAGATTTTGATAATTGGTGGCGTTATGCTCAAATCTTCCATAACTAGCCTTGTGTTGTTGCACAAAGCAACTCCTATTAGCAATTTCTCTTCCGGGTGAAAACTTCTCAACACACTATTTTTCATTCAGGTTTGATAGACTATTATTCAAAATGTGAATCCACTTGGAGGGAACTCTCAATTTTGCATCCATGTAAATTTCCGTTGGACATTTTTCAGTCCAGGAATCCTTCTATGTTGAAGCCATGTGAAATTTGAAGTAGTCCAATGGAATTTATAGAGGGAAATTGTGTTTATGGAAGGCGTTCATCTATGTGTCATATTCTCATTCGTCCCCTTGTACGTTTCATTAAATACCCGTTTGTTTACCTACTAAACCTGTGATTCATCCTCTGAATTTATAATTGAATGGTCCTCAAACACTCAATACTTGTAAAATGATACTTTATAAGGATTCATTTTTGGACATTTTTCAATTTATGGGTACCCGTAAAACAATTTATGAATGTCACTATTCTATCCGTAAGTATCCTACATTCTGAAATCTGAAACCCCATAGTGTCCAACACGGCCTTGGCAACTCTAGTCGTCCAATCTTAAGGCTGGACACCTCCGCCGAGGGAAAGTTGCAACATAACATTTTTGTCCAATGTTCTCCAATTCTTCCTTCCCTCTACTCCTGAACAGTATATTTGATTAACTTGATCTTCATTTTTATCAAAAAGTAGGTGTTATAATTATAACTAAATCACAGAAAAACCCGAGCTTATGCATGTTCTCGCAATTCAAGTTCATGTACCGTCTTCATCACTGGAGCGCACACCGCTCAAGTTGAGTTCTACTACAGTAGATCCAAGTTTAAGCTTATTGTAGATACACAGAATCTAGTTTGTGTGGAATCGTTGTAACGCAATATTAATTTCTGTCAAAAACTTCGGCCATGAGTGCTCACTGCTTGTAGGAGCTACGAAGTATGCGCTCGTGCAATTCATCGTGGTACCTGTATGACGTGGTGTGCTGTAGTGCAATTGTGCAGGAATACCACTACGAGGCATTCCTTCTTCCGAAACTACTGCTGTAAGGATGTAAGGATGATGATGCTTCCTTGATGCGCGCTCAATGCTTGTAGGACCTACGAAGTATGCTCCACGAGCAATTCCCACCACGCGCGTGGTATTATTGTCACTGTGTGCTCTAGTGCGATTGTACGTGAATCCCGCTACGATGCATGCTTTCCTTCGAAACTACGGGTGTAATGATATACATGTTGAGGATATGGCCCACCGAAATTTATTTTTGTTATATATATATATATATATATATATATATATATTTATATATATATATACGCATGAAACTCTACATTGAGGGCTTCCAATTCTGCTTTTTATTGTACCAGTGAAGAGGTTATCTACGGATATGGATCCTTAAGTCATGAATAAAAGAGAGTTTTTCGCAAACACATCATGTTAGGATCTGACCTTGACATCCCTATACATATCTACACAAACCTTCACATGTACATGATGAAAGTAGAAGTACAATGGATAAAAGAAGAAGAAACGAAGAGCCCCTTGGTAATATTGCTTGTTGCAAGTGAATAATCTTCTAGTTCTAAATAAATTCACTTTGCAAGGATCCATATCCATAGATAACCTTTTTAATCCATATGCAAGGTTATCCATATATCAACGTCAGATCCTAACATGATGTGTTTGCGAAAAACTTTCTTTTAGTCAATATTGAATATTGGTAGAATAGGTTCTTCAAAGTAAATCAGTATAGGATGAGTGCATCAAGATATACACTAGGGGCCATTTAACGCACTCCAAACACGCTTAGAGTATAGATAAAAATGATTTCAACAAATTATAGCTCATGCAAGAGTCCTTAATAATAGTATATTTACAATTTGAAAGCTATGTCACTCCTTGCATAATTACATAGGTTGAGATATCAATTGATTTATCATAGTATAAACGAGTTTTTCCTCAAATAATTTATCTGTTTGAATTTGTAAGCTAGATGTTACTCCTTGTATAGACTTAAAACATCAGTTGATCTATCGAAGGAATAAATATTTAGCAATAAATTGAATTATTATGATCTTTTACAACTTTTTATGACATAAATTATGGATGCTTACGTTGTCTAATGGTGAAGACCGTTATTGGAAGTTGAAGGATTTCTTGATGTCAGAAGAAGTACAAGCCAGACTATAGTTCCCTGAACTAAGCTTAGAACACGTAGCAAAGTAGCTCCGGATTCTTAGTGTACTAAGCAACTCTCAGATGTTCGTCTCAGCATTTGCATGCAGCAGAATTCAGTAAAGCTTTTCTGTTATTCGTTGACAAAATCCAATCAAAGTCCTTTACAAAACGAACCCTTACTTTGGAGTTTTCGGTTAAAAGAGCACCAAAGAGATTAAAAGAGTACCAATGACTTTCGTACCTTTTACCTGACTTCAGAGTACCCCTTTAGCTGAACACTAAAAACTTAGTCATGATCGTAACCTGTGAATGATCCTGGGCTGCAATTCTTCATGTAGATAACAAAGACCCCCAGCAACGCCCAAGCATATGATGAACTGTGTCGCCCAATCCAGCACCGAGGATCCCTGTTCACCTGCAGATATTTCGTCCGTATCATTCAACATTCTTGACATGTCTTTAGGCTGACTTGTCAATCTGAATTCAGTAATTTCGAGCAGAAACAGAGTCTGCGGAAAACTTTCTGCGCTATCTACTGGCCCTAGCTCGTTTGCAGAGGATGATAGTAAATCGCAACTATTACACAGAAATATTAAGATTCCGGCCAAGGCAAAAATGAGACGTACCCCACAAGGATTCTGCGAGGTCAATGTTCCGCAGCTCTAGCTAAAGATGACGTGAGGCCACCATGGTTCAAATATGAAGACCTCAGAACGTGTGAGAGTATGTGACCATATGTGAATTATAAAAGGAGCACTGAAAAGCTGAGGGCAGACTCTTGATTCAAGATCAGGTCCAATGCATTGTATTTATCGATGATATATTGACGAACCTGCCTGAATCTGACGAAGCTCACGCGTCCTTCTCCACATCGAACATAGGAACACGCTAAGGACGGCAGCCATCAAAAGGACAATAAATCCGGTAACAACACTGATGATAATCACCGTCGACTTATCCACACCACGCTTGCCAGCTCCACCAGTACATAGAAACAACATCTCTGAGAAATTGCAATTGGCCAGAAACGTCTGAACTAATCTAAAGTAAATAATTTAGCCCGCCAAAGTGGTTAGGAAGGATGGCCAAATGTTCATAGCATGCATCAGGGTGTACCCGCGCCTTCGCAGAAATTCTAGTAGCTCACAATGAAGACGAGTCCAATCGTCAAGTTGAGTGTCACGCCATAGGTAGCTTGAAATCAGAGTATTGTTCCCCCCCCCAGTTCCAGTTCGTCGCAATAGGATTTCCTGCAAGCCTGCATATTTACTCATTGTATCAGTCTTGCTAGTGACTTTTGAGAAACTTGGTTGCAGTTGGTACATCTACTTACACTAAGTTGAAATGCATGCACTTCGTTGAAATTCAATGTCCCATAAATTCATGTAAAGGGCAGTAGATCATGGACGTAACTGCATCAGGGCTAGTAGTATAACTCACTACCGATTAATAAGCTTGCAATCAACTGGGAACGCTCTATATATATATGTGCAGTGGGGCATGCTCCATGTAGCCAAACCCATCAATTTAATCGTTATAATTACCAGCAAGGTGCAGAAGGACTCACAAGTACGTAAAATTCGAACCCGGAGCCCATATCTCGTCTGGAACTGTGTCTGTTAGCTTATTGTTGGTCAAAAACCTAAAAGAACAAATCAGAATCTTGACTCAGTTCCAATACCTGTTTAAACCGATCAATATTAATTCTGCTGCTGCTTATTTCATGCAATGGCCATTCTTAGCCTGGAAATGGAGCAGAATATCAGATGATCAAAACTAATAGGAGGTCGAAACTGAATCTAGCAGCACTCACAAGGTTCTCAGTGCCTGGAGTTTGCTGAAGTTAATATTCAGATCACCAGATAACTGGTTATTGGCGAGGTTCAAGTGTTGGAGATTCTCGAGGTCTGTAATATTCTCAGTATTGTTCCGCTGAGCTGACTAGAGCTGAGATCTCTGTATGTCATGTAGGGGACGAGAACATGCCACAAATGCACGGTAGATCAGTAGATTCCTTTGATTCATTTGTCTTAAGCCAGTCACAACTGCCGTTGATGATATAGATGGAGAAAACAAAAGAAGATCAAGACCTTTAACTTACAGGTTGGAGATTGGAGCATCTAAAGCATTGATGAAATTGGTCAAGGTCCCGTTAAATTGGTTGTTAGCGAGGGATCTGCAAATCAGAGATAATCATTTTGATAAAAAGATGTTCCGTTTGTTTGCCAGTATTACATTTTTTGACTTGCACATATATAGAGGGCTAGAGATGAGATGGATATCATAAAATAATATCAATAAGTAAAGTGAGGGAAGAATTGGTGCTTCAATGAAGGCCCGATAGCAGAGGGGGATGATTGAGAGGATCCATCTCTATCTAAAATAAAATATTACGGGCCCTTCACTTTTACAAGTATGTCTAGTACCCAGTTAAAAGAGTTTATTGCCTTGCTTTTATCCATTATATCAATTTTGAGTTGCTTAATAAGTTAGTTACAAGCCTCAAACTTGAAATGCAAGGAGGAGAAGTAGTATACTTGATATTAGCAAGTATAAGATCCAAAAAGCTTTCTCCAAATTTGAACCAAGTGTTGCAACTTTCTCCAAAATGATATTGCATGCGGTACCAATTGAGAAGTCAGCCCTTAGAACCAATAAGTGACAGTGATTGAACGTATAAGATAACAAAGATAGAGAAGCTTAAAGTTACTATGAAAATGAAGAAGATTATATGTTTAAAAAAATTAGAACTAAAGTTATTACAAAGAAATAAAGTTTAAAGAGTACAAGGTAAGGTAAAATGAACAATTTATGACTCTAGAATCAACCAAGTAAGGAGATATATCGATGAAATTCATTATAATTCAATTTTATAATGAGATAGATACACAATCAACTAGTTGTAGCTCTGACCCAAATCCTTAGATCTAATTTACACTCTATGCAGTTCAAGTGAAAATAATAATAAAGAGATTTATTCAACTTAAGGATTTGAGTTGTGATATTAAGTTTCATAGAATAATTTCTCCTTTAAACTTATTTTTTTATTAATGTATGTTGATGTATGCACAATTTCTACTTGTGTCTACGTATGTTTGCACACTGTATGTTTGACCTTGTACTATATTCTTTTTCTATACTGTCATGTTTCTATGGAGTATAGAAAAAGAATTTATGTAAATGTATGAACTTGAACTACACTCATTGGAGAGTAAAATTGTGTAGGTGGAAGGGGAAGAAGTACTTTAAGCCTCTCTAAATTTATATTTAAAAAGGAAAATTTCTCTAGGTTGTAAACAACTAGACAGTAAATAAAAAATTAAATACTTTTGACAAGGATCAAAGCTTAAGTTGGATTGTGGAAAACTTCTCCACATCCTAGAAGGGATTTGTGATGTATTGAGTAAGATGACCTAAAATCCACTTCATGTGGCCAAAGTCAATAAAGTAGAACCTTGTCAATAAAGAGGAAATTATAAACCTTGTATATATGAAGAAGAACTGTCATGCCATTTGTAACGTCTCTCCTAGATTGCTCAGACTCTACAGTAGTAGTGTTGGTAGTTAAAATTATTTTTTAGATACTCATAAGCTACTTGTTGATAGTCAAATTTCGTGTTTGGGTACTAACTACATGGTAGGGCCCACCATCACTTGCACTATTCGCACCGTCGGATGTGCTGGTAGTGTGACTGTTAGGGTAGAGACCAGGGAGCATAATTTTGAAGTGGAGCTCCATAGAGCTCACTTCTCTAATGTTAAGCCTTTGAGTACCTGGCTATAGTGGACAAAGGCAAGCAAGAGTCACTTAGATTCTCTTAGCTAGATTGGGTGTGGCTTGACTATAATCAGCGTACACTTGTTGGCAGATTATTGAATGACAGATCCAATACTTATCTAATTGAGTGTGATTAGAGTTGTGTGAAAAACTTATTATTGTGGCACTTTAGAGACCATGTATGACTTATGTGTGAGTTGTGCTTCTATAGTGTGTGATGTTGATAGTGATGTATGTTGTGTAGCGATGTTTATATGCACAATAGAACAACCAAGAAAGACCAAGAAGTATGAGATCTTAAGGGAGTGAAAGAAGAGTTGAATGTAAGGGGCTAGCGGCCAAGGGGCCTGATATTCCTTGCTGATGTGCACGATACATAAAGTCTTGGTTTTATGAATAAAGATGCATTGAACTGTTCACAATCAAAAAATCTTGAAAAATATAGCTATATCATGGAGAGATGAACATGACATGCTTCTATAACTTCTCATAGAAATAGGATATGTATCATGCTCATCAAACTAATCTTTAAGGCCTTGTATTATGTGTAATCCTTATATGTACCCTTCTCTTTAGGAGGAATTCAATATCATTAAATGAATGTCTAAATAATAGTCTCAAAAGACACACATAATAAGCATGACTCTAAATTGGAGCAAAAAAAAAATAAAAAAAAAATACTATTTACTTTAAGGAGTTCTTCCAAGTCATTATATTGCCTCCTACTACATGTCTAAAGCAAGGGGTAATATCATACATGACATACACTAAACATCACATATCAAGAATAATTATCTTTTTCCTCTTTATTATATAATTACTTGCGTAAGGAATGAACTCATGATCACAAAAATGAAGCATCTTACTCTTCAAATCCTTGAGACTATAGCTTGCACTCTCTACACTTGATGCATAGGGCAATTGGTAACAACTTGCGACTTGAGAGGTCAAGCATTTGTATTTTTTCAACTCTCATAGTAGTTTTTCCAGGAACCCTAGTTTGGGTACTTATAGTCTCTTCTCTAATAGTCTTTATCTACACACGAGGTCCTTTTAGGATCTTGAGGATATTAGTTCCACAAGATAAGGGAGCAATAAACACAAGTCCTACTACCATCTAGGTTTATAACACCTCTTTTAATAAATTCTATAAGATACACAGTTTAAATCTACAACATATAACTTTTCTATACTTAATAGCCCCTTGCGTAACCTTTCTTTAGTCAAAACAAGAGCATCTAACTTGATGAGACTCATCTCATTCTTCTTACTTCTCACAGCAAGCTTTGTTTCTATAAGAGAGAACTATACCTCTCTTAAGAACTCTCTAGTTGGAGCTAGGTGATGATAATGCAATCTTAACCTCTCTTACTCATGGGTCATTTAATCATGAGTCATCTAAAGAAGGGATATCAAAGTAAGACTTTGTCCATATCTAGAAAACATAGTCAAAAAGGATTTTCTTAAATTTTTTAAATAACATTTAATTTCTTAAGAATTAATTGTTAATTTTTATTATTAAATCAGATTTTATTACAACACATGCAACATTAAAAAAATTTACAAAATATTTGATATTAAGTATAAAAAGTGTCCCATGAACAAGAGTGTATAACACACAAGAGCCAAAAGAATAAACAAATTTACACCAACATGCAATAATGTATAACAACACACAATCTTACAAAAGATTGAATCAACATATATATATGAGCATACACCAAATACTGCTCTAAAGATCTGAACCTGATCATGCATCATGGAACTTATTACATTTGGGAATTTTGCTTTCCTTGTAATCTAGTTTTGTGATCTTGTTCGTTCAAAGATTAGCGTATGAAACGTTTGGCAATGTGATTCACTAGTTGCACATGGGGCTTAGCCCCATGTTACCTTTATTGTCTCTCCCTTGTACGGCTTGATGGGGTCTTCCCATCCTTCATTTTTCCTACGCGGTCGCCTTTTTCGGCTTCGTTGCACAATAAGGTACTAGGAGACTAAATTCCTGTCCGGGAATTTAATGTATTACAAATCAAATGGGACTAAAATGTGTAGAAAGCAGGCACCTACCCGTCTATCCTCACTACGTCGGAAATGTATATTCTCCATATTCCATATATTCTCGTGTAAGCTTGCGTCATCATTTCTTTTTGTATGTTTTCATTTCAAGACGTGTTCTTTCAGACGAGAGGATGAACGCCCAGGCAATGAAGAAGCCTAGACCAAAACCGAGCACCAGACCCGGTATACGGACCCAATCCTCGAAGCCATCCTTCTTTTCGATTTCTTCTGGAGGCAACGGAGATGAACAGACTTTTGTAAGAGGAAAACCACATAAACACGAGTTTCTCTAGTACGAGGACTTCGAAAAACTAGCGAATTGGTAGCGAATTGGTTACCTTGTGGACCTGTGAGCTGATTGTAATAAAGGTTCAGGGTTACTAAACTGAACAGGGTAAGCAGCTCCGCAGGGATCGATCCGCTGATCGTGTGTGAAGAGAGATCAGGAGTTTCCAACTGTTTCATAGTGGGAGGAATCGATCCCAAAAAATTATTTGTTGTCAGGTTGAGAAAGACCATGTCCTTCAGATCTCCGATGGAATGGATCCTCCCAAGTGGTTGAATGATACGTCAAAAGAGGTGACTGAGGAAACTAGGTAACGTACTCCAACGTCACACTCTTGGCAATGATAATGAAGTCCTCAAACAAGGTATTCCTCGGCTGCCCGCTTCCAGTAGCATTCTCTTGAGTTTTGAAGCCCTGCAGTTGACTCAAATTCGCAGGTATATGGCCTGTGATCCTGTTGTGCGAAAGATCAAGCACTTGAAGTTTCACCAGAGACGCTTCCCATGCCGGAAAAGGTCCATCGAACATATTGCCTCCCTGCATCAGCACTCTCAAACTACTGCTCAAGACTTGGAACCACAACGACACTGTCAGCATATTGGAAGTCAAGTCGACAACCGTCAGATTTCGACAAGAATTCAGGGATGGAAGTGGGCCTGTGAGCTTCTTGTTTCTCAAGGAATCGTCTGAAGGCTACTTAATGAGCTGAAGCTGTTGGGTTGTTAATTTTTGGCATTAAATCCATAAGATAAGGGATATACCACTGCGGGGAACTCCTGTATATACCTAATACAAAGACCTATCTGTCTTTGTTCGGTTGTCTTTGTTTGGTTGGCAAGCCTTTTGTACAAGCTTGAGATTGGAGAGGGAGTAACCACTTTACCAAGACAACTTGGCATAAGGAAGGAAAACTTAATTAGCAATGTGGATGCACCTTTCTTTACTTAGTGTTGTCTTCTTGATTTGCATTTCCCTGTTTTGTGTGAATGGTCTACGCTTGTCTTATAAGTTTGTGGAAAATGCAATTTCTTGTTTTTCCATCACGCTCGGTATAGCATAGGTATCAAGTTTGCAATCTTTGAGTGCAAAAGATTGTTTATCCTCGTGTTAAGGTCGTAGAGTAACACTTTACAAGTTCATGCTATCAAGTTTGCAATCTTTGAGTGCAAAAGATTGTTTATCCTCGTGTTAAGGTCGTAGAGTAACACTTTACAAGTTCATGCTCGTGGGTAGTAATCTAGATAATCCAGTCAATGAGAATAGTTTTTCTCTATCCCTATCCCTATGTGACCTGAATATGGTATTAGAGTGTTCAGTTGACCTACATCTCTATCTTGTGTACATGCTCTTCCGAGTTATATACCTCTCAAATCTCTTCCATTTATTTTGTTTAAATTAGCTTTGAGATAGCCTTGCCCCATCCAAGTTCTATTTTCTCATTCATCTGAAAGCATCAGACTCGATAGCCACGAGCTCAAGCACATTTGATCAGCAAATTGACCGTTAAGATGAGAGGAACTACGTTACCTGGTCTTTTGTCATAAAATACTTGGTGAGTTCACGACGACTCTACAAGTATGTTGATGGGACGTTGGCACACCCACCTACTTACGATAAGGAAGCAAGATCAAAATTTTACCTGGTCTTTTGCCATAAAATACTTGGTGAGTTCATGACGACTCTACAAGTATGTTGATGGGACGTTGGCACACCCACCTACTTACAATAAGGAAGCAACATCAAAATGGGTTGAAGGAGAGATGGAAACACCCATGTTAATTGTTTTGAACGTTAAACCCTCACACAACATGTTCACATACAAAAATGTGAGACTGCAAAGGACATGTGGGAAAAACTAGAGGAGGTCCATAAGCCTGTAGGGGTTGTCATTGAGCCCTTCTTGTAGAGGAAGCTTTACAACCTTTGTTATACAGATGGTCATTTGATGGAAAGCTTCCTTCAAGAAATTTTTGATATTCAAGACCAATACATTGAGTCTGGAGGTGAGATGAGTAAGAGAAGCATGACATTCTTGGTACTCAATGCAATGCCAAAGTCATGAGATCCATTGGTTCTCAAAGAAAGGAGGAGATACTTGAGGAGGTTGTGCAGGCAATACTTCTTGAAGAGGAAGGAAGGAGATAGGAGATAGGAAATTTCCTATCCTTTACCTTGACAGTCAAATTAATGACCAAGCAACATCCAAAAGTGCATAACTAAAAAGGCATGCAGAATTCAAAAGGGATGAAGAAAACCATCAACAAGTCAAGGGTATGTGCAAGGCATGTGGACGCAAGGGACATTGGTCGGGCAATGATGATTGCTTGATGTCAGATACTTGTGATGCATTGAGTGCAAACATTGCATTAATGCTTGCAACACATGAGGTGATCTTTGAATCACAGTCCATAATTGTAGCCTATAATCAACCATGCCATTACATTCAAATAGATAGTGTAGTAGATGTCCATATCCATGGTGATAAGAGTAAGCTTCTCAATTTCAATTAGGATACTTACATACAACTTAAAGGATACAATGGAGGTATCAATCGATCCCATGGTTCATGAGAAATGCACATAACAACTATTCTTGGTCCCAAGAGAGAAAGTGCACTAGTCATTATTGAGAATGTGCATAACATTTTTGAAGCTCATGACATGTTATTATTTGTAGCAATTGTGTGGAGAAAAAGCAACAAGTTTAAATTTGATCAAGGGGATCCTTTCTTCAAGAAATATTCTTGCATAAGGTGTACCAAATAGTAAGGCTTACTTAATATCATGTAAGATTGAGGAAATTGCAACTATAGCTAGTTCAATTTCTTGAAGACAAACACTAATGGAATGGCACCAAGCACTTGCACATGTCTCGATACATTCTATTTGTGAAGCTACAAGATTAGATGTTATAGATGATCTAATCATCAAAGGAGAAAAGAAAAGTACATTGACATGTGCGTCATGTATTTTCAATAAGAGTCAGCAAGAACCTTCTCAAGCAAGCATATGCATGCAAAAGGAGTGTTGGATGTTGTAGTATTAGACATGGCATTCTCTTATCAAGCCAATTTTGGAGGTTTTGAAATTTGGCCACATTGATAGATGAGTCCTTGGGTTATTGTAGCCTCTCATTCTTGCAAAGAAAGGACCAAACCACTGATGCTTAGGGTTTGGGAAGCAAAGGCTTGGAGAAGAATTGGTAGTAACGTAACAAAAAGCTTACTCATTGATCAAGGGATAAAGTACATGAATTGAGATCTTGGTTCATACCTAAAGGCGAAAGGTATGATAACTCCTTCATATACCAACAAGATTTCTGGAGTAGATGAATTGCACAATATTTGAAGCAATACAAAAAATCCTTGATAATGCTAAGTTGGATCATCGGTATTGGATATTTGTGGCTAAATATTTCATGTGGAATCATAATCAAATGCAAATCATAAGACTTCATGTCAAAATGCCATGCAAAGAATCCTATGGTGAGAAACAATCTTTCACCTTAGCCCATCATTTGGTTATGAGGTGTGGTATCTCATACCACATGTCATAGCACACATCTATGCTTCTCCTTTGGCATCTCATACCAAAAGAGGATCATAGAAAATTAGACCCAAAGGCAAAGAAAGTAATTTTTGTTGGTTATTCTCATAAGGGATACAAGATCTTCAAACTTGAATCCAAGTTAGTTGAGATTAGCAAAGATGTTAAATTTGTAGATGCATACATGAGTCCCACATCTCTTGTTTCTCAAAATACTAAGGTGAGTGAAGGAGAAAAAGAAAATCAGTTAATTCACCTAAGCATTACAATGTCTTTGTGTACTAATGACACAAGTATGCTTGAGCCACAAATACAAGAATATTAAGTCCAAATGAAAATGGATTCTCAAGAGGAGTCAAACAAAATGAGTAGAGCCAAAACCATTGCATATCACGACCAATTAGTTTGCATTGCCAACCCTAATAATTCAACTAACCTTGCATTAGTAACATTCATTATGGAAGGCAAATGATGATTTTGTGAGAGGATTTTTCTTCCTTTCCATCAATTCTATTTATCTTGTCCATGTAGGACAACATGTTCATGAAGATTCCAAGACAATTCAATAGGTAATGGCCTCACCATTCAACAAGGATTGATGGCATGCTATGGAAGCAGAGATCACCTCATTGATAGAACATGGCACATGGGCGTTTGCCACAATTCTTGATGGGAGAAAAGCTGTCGGTTCAAAGTAGGGTTTTCAAAGGAAAATTGCTGCAAATGGTTCTATTGAATGCTTCAAGGTGTGATTGTTGCAGAAAACTATTTGGAGGTAGAAGGTATAGACTATCACAAAATTTTTGCACTATAGACTGCCTTGCTAGAATTAGAGCTTTTGTTGGGATGGTTGCAACTCTAGGCTAGATAGTATGGCAACTAGTTGTTATATAAACTTACTTGCATGGTGAATTTAAGGAGTAGAACACATTAATGAAGGTCCCTAAGGGCCTTGACGTTTCACCACAACATAAAGGCAAGGTGTTAAGGCTATTGAAAACCTTGTTTGGTTTGAAAAAATCTAGTAGAGGTTAGAATGAAAACTTGGATACATTGCTCCATAAGCTTAGTTGAAAATGCTCAGATTCTGATCCTTTCATGTATGTTGCTCAAGTCATTGATCTAGTTCTTGCACTCATTGTGTATGTTGATGATGTACTAATTAATAGGGAGAATATTGAGATTATGTGGGCATGCAAGGAAAGAGTTACAAGAACACTACAAGATGAAAGATCTTGGGAAGCTAACTCATTTTCTTGGAATAGTGTTCTTTCAAAACAAACAAGCAAGAACCATAAGCCTAAGCTAGGAAAGGCACAATGCCCATAAGCTAAAATAATTTGGCTTGGAGGACACAAAAGCAATGGCAAGTCAAGTGAAACCAAGTCATCTCACCAAGCATGATACTAGATTCTTGGTGTTAAGGAAGCTAGGTACCACCAAAGCTCCATGGGCTCACTCATGTAGGGAGCATATGGCATGATACACTTCAGCATTTTGTGCAATTCAGAATTTTGTAGTGCACAACGCAATGCATTTGCATTTTAGCATTTTGTGCAATTCCAATTATGTCTTTGTGTTTCTCATTTACAAGGAATTAAATAGATATGGAGGTACTTGAAGGGGAGAAAAGACTTAGTGTTGCAATATGGTGGTAAGAATAAAATTTCATAACTTGTTGGTTATATTAATGCAAATTGGGGTGGTTGTACCAAGCTATTATATGAATTGCTAATCATTTGAGTTAGGAGGTGCATTAGTCACCTAGTTGAACAAGAAGCAATTGACTGTTTTGACATCATCAACTGAGTTTGAGTATGTGGCTATCAACATTGCTGCAAAAGAGGCTCT
Source organism: Lunularia cruciata (assembly GCA_948567375.1). Lineage (NCBI taxonomy): Eukaryota > Viridiplantae > Streptophyta > Marchantiopsida > Lunulariales > Lunulariaceae > Lunularia > Lunularia cruciata. The sequence continues at coordinate 6,192,640 of OX419755.1, read as the reverse complement.
CTAGCTTTAGAAAGTGCTGAAATATTACTTGATAACACAATCTGGTCCAACTCTCATTTTTGAGGACGATTGCATTGTCATGGCAAAGAATTTTGCAGATCATGGTTGTGCAAAACACTATGATGTACAACATCATTTCATCAAATAGTGTGTTGAGCAAGGAAATGTTGGGTTAGAGTACTATCCTACCAAAAGGATGGCAGTGGATATATTTACTAAGGCACTTCTTGCCTGTAGAGATATGCTTGGTCTTGTCACCGGAGAGAAGTTGCTCCCTCTAGTGGAGCAGGAGTGTTAACTTTTGGAATTAAACCCATAAGGTAAGGGAGATACCATTGTAGTGCAACTTCTATTTATACCTAGGCAAGAGAATTTATTTTTCTCTCTTTACTTAGCAAGCTTGCTATGTAGGGTTGAGGTGGGAGAGGGAAAAGCCACTTTGCCAAGAAATGTTTTGGTGTAAGGAAATAAAACCTAATTAGCAACATTGATGCATGTTTTTTAGTTGATGTTTTGTGTGCAAATTGTCTAATGTTGAAGGCACTCCAATTGGAATATAAGTTTCTTTTTAGTTCCACCTTCAACAACTAGCAATATATAGCTAGAAGGCATTTTTAAATTCTTAGGTAAAGTTCTACAAGATAAACAAGACTTTTCTTCTTTGTTTGTAACACAATTGTAGTCATATCACCCGGCCAGCTGATTATTAGAGATGTCAAAGTATATGAGTTCCAAAATATTCTTAAAGAAAGTTGGAATCTTGCCACTCAAGCAATTATTACGTACATAAAACTTGGGCATTCTGGCAGAATTGTCCACCAGAAACTAAGAGATTTCACTTGTAACAAGATTTTCTTTGGTGGCAAACAAACTCATCTTGACATTGAGACTCCAAAAGTACAAGGGAATCCCCTTGCTAAGCTTGTGTGAAGATAAGTCAAAGTGCTTGACAAATAAATTTCCAAGAGAATCAAGTATAGGTCCAGAGAGATTGTTTGCTCCTAGAAGAAAACTAAGGATAATTGAGAGGTTTCCAAGTGCAGATGGAATTTTTCCAATCAAACTATTATGTTCAAGAAAAGGAACCTCCAAGCATGACAAACTATCTAAAGATCTTGAATTTCCTTTGTCAAGTTTTTCTCACCAAGAACCAAAATTTGGAGATCAGCTAGGTGACCTATAAGGCAAGTATACTTCCCTGAAGCTCATTCACTAACATATCTATGATAGAAAGCAAGGACAAGTTATCAATCTATTTGAGTATTCCCTCTAGCATGTTATTCCTGATGTCCAAAGAAGAGAGTTGAGACAAATGCCTCATTGATTTTGGTAGAAATCTTCTCAATCTATCGTCCCCTAAAATTAGGCTTGTTAGTGTGGTAATATTCCCAAAGCAAGCTGAAAAGGATCCATTGAGCTAATTAGAGCTTATATCCAAAGTGTGGACCTTTTGTGAACCACAAAGTTGCTCAAGATGGAGTCCATGAAAAAATTGCTCCTTAGATTCAACACCTCCAAGTTGTTGAGGCTCGCAAAAGATTCACCACTGGCTGTTCACAAATCTCTTCTAGCTAGGTCTAGCTCTTTGACTACTAGCAAACTCGTCCCATTGCTACATGTGACTTCCTTCCATGTGTTGACAATGATGACACATTGTAGTGTGGCATCAAACCAGATGTTAGCAAGACATCTCTAGATCAAGCACCGGTCTTTCAACTCAATACTTGCATGCCACTACTTGTAGAGTTACACGTGTGCTCACTACATCTTAGAGCTCTCATCCATTGCTAATATAGTAGATACATTATCAATTTCAATGTAAGAGATTGATAAAGTAACATAGTTGCTATTTGAGAATAGCAAGCCTCAGGTTGTGAGCCCATGCTAAGCTTCATTTCTAGTCCCATATTTTCTTATTTACATTACATAAATGCACAGAGTCCAAAACTACATAAATGCACAAAGTCTAAAACTTCCGTACACATACCTTTCCACATTTTTTTTCTCCTCCATAGACTATCATCTCTACCATGGATGAACCAACATCAATGCCCCAAAGTATTTATCATGTTGACCCCTTGACCAATCCAAACAACTAGTCCATTTGGAAGTATTGCTCTAAGCTTATCTTCCATGCCCAAGGCCTTTGAGATGTCTCATCAAGAGCATCAAAGCATTTATAAGAGAGGATAATGATAAGACTTCAAATAAATAGGCCAAATACCGCAATATCTACTACAGAACTTGCTGATCTCAAAGCTTCTTGGGACAAAGAGGATGGCAAAGCACATGCAAAAATTGGTTTCATTGTGTCACCTATGATAGCTCTTGACTTGATGACCTGCAAAGATAGCCAAGCAAATGTAGGACAAACTTGTGAACAAGTTCAAGCAAAAGACAACAATCAACAAAATAGTACTCCTATGCAATTTCATTAGACTCCACTCGGTACTGGAGAGACCCTCTTGGCTCTTATTGATCTTGTGATCTTTCTAACGGATTGGCCATAATTGGTGTGGATATTGACAAGGATGCTCGTGCCACAACATTACTTGGAGCACTACCAAAAATTGAATACTTACCTCTTTTCATGACTCTCATGGCTAGTGCAAGGACTGGCAGATTTGAAGGTGATGGATGTTGAAACGGCACTACATACCAAGGAACTATGTGCCAACAAGATGTAGAGATGGCATGGAAAAGAACATGAATCAACTTTTCTTACAATACTACATCAACCAAGAAAAGCAAAAATCAAAGTTTTGTGTGAATATTGTGATAAGCAAGGCCACCGTGAAACCGTATGCTATAGTAGACTAGGTTTTCCCTAAGGACACTCATGTCATGTTTCACAAATGATTATGCTCCAAAAAATGTCACCATATGGAGTAGCTCAAACTTACCTACAAAGTTACTTACATCTATCAACCAATCACTCACAAGACCCAATTCATCTTATTGTAGATGTTGCAACAACATCTACTTGGACAACGGATGGCCTACCATCCTCACTCCATGATCACAAATGGTTGCTATTGAGGATACCTAATACCTAATGCATTGCACAATGGCCTTAATAGTCTTGTTCTTGACTCTGGTGCCGCTTGTCATATCACTAATGATAGTGTTGTAGTGCATAACTACAAGGCACTTACTATCACCAAGAGTATTATACTAGGGGATGGATGTACTACCAAGGCCATTGGTGTTGGCAAACTTTGTGTATGCTTGAACCACTATTGGACAGATTCTTTCTTTTCAAGAATGCCTACTCTGTCTTGACCTTTGTATGACCTTCCTCTCAATTTGAGCACTTAGGTTTCATTTGAAGTTCTACTATTGTGTACAAGGACATGCACACCCTTGCCCTAGCTACAATGATTGATTGTCTATACAAGCATGATGGATCAATTCTATACTCCTTAGATTCAATGCCATTTCCATCACAAATAATGCAACACTTTGGCCCCAACGCCTAGACACCTTAGAGCCACATACATGGGCAAACTATGTTACTTTGCTATAGGCTTACCATGCATAGACTTACCTTGTAGAGTTTTTGAACCTTGTGTGCTAGCTAAGTCACGTTGCTTGCCCTCCCTTGCTACACATGGGATCTCCAATGCTGCCAAGAAAAATTAGCATGCATCCATGCTAATTTAGCTAGTCCTATACTAAATTGATCCCTTCAAGGCAATCTTTACTTTCTTATTATTATCAATGAGTTTACACAACTTGTTGATGTGGAACCCCAGTCGTCAAGACCTGCAATAATTCATAATAAACTAGATTTTCCAGAACCAGAAGGACCTAAAAGGGCTATTAGAGCTTGGATGGCAGCTCAAGATCAGCCTCATGAAAATCTTGTATTCCCAGAGGAGGTACTACCACGTGGAAACTTTAACACAAATCAGATGCATTGTTAGCTCTTAAAACATATTGCAACTAGATAGAGATATCCTCAAGCTTAAAAAACTATATGTAAATATAGACATGGCAAATGTATCAACTTTGATGTTGATAAATGACTATGTAAATGCAAGATTGTCAAAGAGACATCCCATCCTTGCTCACTTGAGCTCAATAATGTTATTGAACATGCCATTTGCATGCTTGTTAAACGTACCTGAGCTATGATGTGCACTACTATAACTTCTAAGGATAGCGGACCTGAGGAGAAACATAGAAGAAACACACAATTTCACACTCAACCTCCGATGCCTCAAAGGAGGACCTTGATTCCATTATATAGCGAAGGAGATCCTTAGAAGGAAGCTCCACCCTTGGATCAGATACATGGATAGGTGACTTGTAAGCAAGCTCAACCCTTGGCTGGTTGCATGCATGGGTTACATGTTGGTTTTGAGCCTATTTGGTTGGCAAACCATCTTTGACCCTTAGGGAATCTTTAGGGAATATTTAGGGAATCTTCCTATAAGAATCTCCAAATTATGTGGGTGAGGTACTGTGGGAAAGCTCCCAATGAGACAAACTTGAGAGGAAGGAAAGCTAGCCTGTTCCTCATCTGCACATTTTTGAGGCCTAATTCATTTGTTTAGGCCTCCAAAATTGGCCTAATCCATCTATTTAGGCCTCCTCTAAAGTTTCTAGGCTATTTTTGGCTCCTGCCCTATTGGTAGAAGTCCTCTTTTGGTGACACCTCTATCTGAACCACCTAGTCCATCCGGCATAACATTCTTCCAAGTATTACCAGGCCAAGTTCCATCTCTAGATAATATGTCTAGCTTTTGGTATTACAAATTCAAGCTATTTTTGGCTCTTGCCCTATTAGTACAAGTACTCTTTTGGTGACACCTCTGTTTGATCTACCTAGCCCATCATACATAGCATCCTTCCAAATGTTACCAAGCCAATTTTCAACTCTAGATGATATATCTAGCTATTGGTATTACAATTACCAAGAAGCACGATAGCTATTGCGAGAGAACCATCCTCATGGTTGCCAATCTTCAAAACCAAAGTCCAAATTTTCATTTACATGGGTGCACACCATGGAAAGATTGGAGTGAACTCAAGCCCAACTTAGAACACCTTTGTACTTGGGGATGTAATACCTTCATCCTTGATGATTTGCACAGATTGGGAAAGTTTGATTCACAAGCAATGAAAGGTATCTTTATAAGCTATGGCACCAATGGCTATATTTTCTACCTTGATGAGTGTGGAAAATGCTTGCACTCTAGACATTTTTTTAAAAACACTCCACACCCCAACTTGTAGCCATTAAGGTTGATACCCATTTGGCTAACAACTCTTACTCTTTTGATATTGGCTTTCACTTCTCTGCCAATGATCCTGAAATACACCTGCAGATAAGCCACATATGCCTCAACACAACTCACCTAAAACTACAACATCATCTTTGGCCCCTGATCTAGATACACATCCCATTTTTCTATGCATATCTACTTGCACTTCACACCCCTCTTACTGGTACCAAACAAGTGAATATGTTGCTACCACAACCTCCAATGATGACCAACTTGTAGATGATGCTATTGAACCACCATCCCACCCTACTAAACCAACCTCATATGCAGTAGCCTAGTAAAGTATCAATGTATCAGGTGGAGTGATGCCATGCAAGTAGAATATAACACGCATCCCACCATGAACATCTTCACAAAAATGCCACGAGCTGTTGAATATGTTGCTGCTCATCTTGGACCAGTAGTAATGGTGTTGGACTACACCCAAGGTCTTGTACACTCCAACATGACCTGCAATGGCCGAATCATGACATTTTGGTAGAATGGTGGTACGTAATTTTGGAACTTTAGGATCCATAATCTGCCATCACAAAAGGTGAGTCCTTGGGTGCTTCTACAATATGTAGATCAGTTTTTGTAGCAGCCAAAATCTTTGGCCAAAATTTAGGGTTAATCTTAACCTTTGTCACCAAGTTGTTTGCCATTGGTATGCAAGTGAATGCATATGCAAGTTCCTTCTTACCTTCCATGTAGGTGATTGTCATGTTGAAGCATTGTCGCCACTCTACCCACCAAATTTGGCAATGAGATAGATCCTTCTGCATCTTGAGCTAGACTAGAGGTTTATGGTCTATCTCTACTACAAATGCCTTCTCGCCCAGATAGTGCTTCCAATGCTTTGTTGCAAGAACAATGGCCAACTCTTCTCGTTTTGTGGCGTAATAGTTGTGCTCTGTCGGTAACAAATTTTGAGAGAAATATGCAATTAGATGCCATCCATCATGCCACTCTTGTTGTAGGACTGCTCCTATTGCTACGCTTGATGCATTTGTAGCCAATTTGATTGGACGTTTTGGGTCATACCACTTCAAGATTGGTGCATGTAGCAAGGCGGATTTCAATTCTTGAAAGTCCAACTCTTGTGTAGTTCCCCATGTCCACTTCTTCCCCTTTCCAAGTAGTGTTGTTAAATGCTATACAACCTTGGAGAAGTCCTTGACAAATCTACGATAGAATCCCATCAACCCCAAGAAGCTCTTGAGTTGAGTCTAATCTTCTAGGGCACTCCATTTTTGAATGACCTCAATTTTATCCATCAAAAATTGAATGTCCTCTGCACTTACTCTATGCCCTAAGTAGTCTATTTTAGACTTGCCAAACTTGCACTTTGAGATTTTGGCATACAATCAATTTTGTCTTAGAAGAATCTGGAGGACTTATCATGGATACTATTTGTGTTCCGTCATTGTGCTATTGGATACTAAGATGTTGTCCAAGAAGACAATAACAAACTTATCCAAGTATGGACAAAATATGTCATTCATTAGACTCATGAATGTGGCAGGTGCATTGGTGAGGCCAAAAGGCATCACAAGATACTCGAAGTGGCCATACTTGGTTCAAAATCTAGTTTTGTACACATCCTCCTCTGCAATTCGGATTTGATTGTAACCACTTTGCAAGTCCAATTTGGTGAAGTATCTTGCTCCATGCAGTTGATCAAACAGGTCATCTATGCAGGGTAAGGAGTATTTGTTCTTCATTATTTGTTGATTGAGATCCCGATAGTCAATGCACATGCGCATTGTATCGTCCTTCTTCTTCACAAACAAGATAAGAGCTCCATATGGTGATATGCTAGGTTGGAAGATATGCTAGGTTTTGCAGCATCTCCTCAATTTGAGTCTTACACTCCTCCAACTCATGAGGTGATAGGCAATATGGGGCCTTACAAGGAGGTGTCTTCCCTGAGAGTGTCTCAATTTTATGATCTACTCTCCTTTTTGGTGGTAATCCTAAGGGTAGATCATTGAGGAAGACATCTTGAAACTCATCTACCACATCTTGCAATTTCTCAAGAATTTGTCTATTAAGTTGTGCACTCTGGACTTCTCTTATTAGACCTATGAAACATCTATCGGTCTTACAGACAATTGCCGTCCCTATGACATATAGAGGCAATTCTTGCTTGTGTGATTTTTCTTTAACCCAATGACTGACCATTGGTGGGTTCTCACTACTTTCTTCCTCCAATCTACCATAGGGTTGTAATGCTCCATCCATGGCATGCTTAAGATTGCATCATAATGAGCTAATTGTATCACTCGCCACTCAATTGCTTTTTGATATTCCCTTACAAAGAGTGTTACCCATCTAGGTAATGATTCAATCCTCTCTGTTTGCCCATTAGGTAACTCTACTTCTTCACTCTCATCTCTTTCTAGATCCATTCCCAATCTTATTGCAATAGAGTGAGACAAGAAATTCTTTGTTGCTCTCGGATCTATTAATACTCTCACTTGATTGCCTTCTAGGACTCCATTCACGACAATCAATTATGAGGTTGCCTTTTGGGACCTTTGCACGTTTGTTTTCTTCCTTCTCTTGCTTCTTTGCTTCCTTATTGAGCCAATAAGGCCATAAGGTACATTTATCGATAATCTTTGTTTTCCAATGTGATTTCCACCTCCTCTTTAGGGCGCCTTTCCATGTTGTTCAAAGATTGCATGTATGTAGCTGAGGGCTTCTAGGGAAATGAGCGTGATAGTTGGTAGATATGTGCCCAATATGGCCACAATTGTAACAATGGTATTGTTCTCCTCAAGTTCCTTCTCCTTGTGGGACTCCATCTCTTTGTTCTTCTACCCATCCACACTTTCCTTGAAGCGGTCGTGCTCCTTGATCTCAAAATCAAAGGTTGCCCAATTCTATTGGTATTGGTACACCCATGTTTGTCATTTCTCCCCGATAATGTTGAGGTAGAAGTACTACTTCACCTCCACCCAATGCTCCTATTATTCTCTATGCACAAGCAATGGCTTCAAATACCTTGTGAGGATTCTGCACCATGATTTCTTGGTGAATCCACTCCTTCAACCCTCATTTGAAATTGTCAGGAGCCTCTCTTGGACTCATGTTGGTTATTGTGACCTGTAAATCCAAAAATACCTTCACATACTCTTGTATGTTGTTCTTTTATCTCAATCCCCATAGTTAGATTCGGGCCATCTGCACGGAATCCACCAATTGGAAATTCTTCAGCAATCCTTCTTGCATTGTTGTCCATGTGACCTTCCTTCTCTCTGCCAACATGGATTGTTCCCAAGCATTGTACCATGTGAGGGCTTTATCGGTCAAGTACCCATATGCAAACACGTCTATAGCATGCTCCATGATCTTTGTTGACAGCAATCAAAAATATTGATTCATTCTTGAGATCCAATTTTTGACTACTCCCATCGTAGACTGCCCTTTGTAAGGCTCAATGTTGCAAGTCTTCTTAATCCAGAGTAGTAGTGTGGCTTCATCATTGACAGGGTTCATAGGCACGGGTGCCTCTCTAAGTACTTTAGTCATAGGTACTGGGTTTTGAGACGGCTCTTCTTCTTGCATTGCTTGATCATTCTTGAGGATCTGCACTTGACTTTGTGATGTGTCCATGGTCATCTTAATCTCTCAAAATTCAATCAACATCCTTTGCATTCCTTGCATCAGCTCTTGTAATTGCAGATCCATGGTTCATACAACACTCAATTGTTAATGTCTACTTCAATACATAGTCAATATGATCACTCTGGAAGGTGCACAAACTATTGGAACTACCATTGGGACCTTAGAAGCTATCACTCGTTGATAATACTCCTCACCAAAATTCTTAACCATAAAATCTCTAAACATCACTTTTGGTCTCACTACATAACAAATTTCTACTTGAGTGTTGAAAAGGAGAGGATTTGGGACATTCACATCCATAACATCATAATAGAATGTAGATTGTCAAATCCTACTCTTTGTCGTATACCACCATAGGTAGAATCACCAGGTTCGGTGAGTTCATCACCTTGTCCATGAATTCTACTCCAAAGTGATAAACTAGCAATACTCTCATTTTTTCACGCTGGATGTACACAACCTTGATGTGGAATGGATTCAAGAATGGAAAGCTAAGTGTGGGAAATTGTCCTCTTGGTGCATCCATCCCATCCACTCTCTAAAGTCCTGCCTAAGTCTAGTAATTACTCTATGTTCTCCACCTCAAATTATTCAGTTTCAATAGTTTGTGTTCTTCCAAGAGGGGTGATCCACTCTCTTGGACTAAAACACTTGCTATGATACCATTGTAATAATCAGAGGACAAGAGAAGAGAGAAAATACAAATTTCACACTCAATCATCCGATGCCCCAAAGGAGCACCTTCTCTTTATTGTATAGACAAAGAGGATCTCCTCTAAGGAAGCTCTACCATAGGATTAGGCACACATATAGGTGACATGTCAGCAAGCTCCACTCTTGGATTACTTACTTGGAGGGGTGACATGTCGGTCTTGGTCCTATCTGGTTGGTCAAACCACCTTTGACCAGAGGGAATCTTTTAGGGAATCTTCTTGTAGGAATCTCAGAATCACATGGGTGAGGTACCATTGGAAAGCTCTCAAGGAGAAAAATCAGGAAGGGAGGAAAGGCCAACCCTTCCTCCATGGGGGTGGGGGGATCTACACATTTTTTAGGCCTAATTCATCCTTTTAGGCCTCCAAAATTGCCTTCAAAGATTTTAGGCATATTTTGGTTCCTACTCTATTAGTAGAAGTCCCCTTTTGGTGATACCTCTTTCTGATCTGTTTAGTCCATCATGTGTAACATCTTTTGAGATGTTACCAAACTAATTCTCACCTTCAAATAATATGTCTATATATTGGTTCTAAGGCTTTTAAGTCTATTTTGGTTTTTCCCTATTAGTAGAAGTACTCTTTTGGTGATACTTATATCTGATCTATTTTGACCATCATGTATAAAATCAATCTAGATGTTACCAAACCAAATTTCACATCTTGATCATATGGCTAGCTCTTGGTATTACAGAATGTTCATATCATGATATTTACCTAGATATACCACATTGATGTAAAAAAAAGCTCATTATTGTCAATCACCTTAGTGTTGTTCAGGCTATAGATTTTTTCCATTAAACTAATATTTTTTGTAGAGGATTCTGATTTGGACGATGCATTTTTACTAAGATTCCATCAATAAACCCTATATAGCCTTTGAATTTTAGCAACACCCTATTGGCTATACTTGGTTCATCTACACTCAATCATCAAATTTCAAAAGTTGTTGCTAAATGTATGCAGCTTGCTATGACGATGCAATCATAGTTCAAAGTTTTTCAAGCCCAAACTCCATTGAGTTGCAGAATGTGTCACAATAGTATCATACTTCATATACATGATAAAGCTTAGAAGATGCTATTCAAGATTGATTTTATTGGATGTCAAAATTTTTATGACCTCTCAATTGTAGATCTTGCACAACATACAATCAAAGTATATATGAGTTGGAAAAATTCTTCAAATTTGGGAGTGGTGAAATTTGTGAGAGTCTTGAACAAATAAGGCATAGCTTGTAACGTTGCCAAGTAATTACTTACTCCAGTTGAATGGTTGATAATATTTTGCTCCAAAGAACCATGTTGTTCCAATGACTATATACATTACTTGTGTTATTGACAATAGAAGCAATAAATCTGAATCTTCATACAAATTGGAAGATGAAGAATTGCGGTTCTCCATATTCAAGAGCTATGGCTGACTGATATGGAAGTTTATTTTCCAGGCTGCACTTCTCATTTGAGAAGTTGGCATCATTCATTATGAGTAACTAGTACTTTTGGATACAAAGACCACTCTATTCAGTTTACTTTCACCTTGAGAAACTCAATATTACTTTATGGATAAATTTATTATCTATCCAAAACTATAATGTGTGCCAATACAATGCATTGTCATCTGATCATCTCAAACCAGATATAAATCTTCCCTAGCTTGTGTGGCATATAAAGTATATCAAGGTTCCTCCAATACAAATATGTGCTAATAGGTTTGCATGCAAAGCATATCAATGTTTCTTCCAAGTAAAGTATTCACTTTCCAATGCCATTTAATGATAAATGATAAACATTTATCTTAAAGTGTATCATGGGTAACTATCTTTTGTCCTTCAAAAAGATTCAATGTTCTTTTAGAGAGTATAGAATCATATGACTCAATGTGTCAAACATAGTCTTATAAATCAACAATTAGATCTAGCATAAATTTTTTTTTCACAAATGAGTATCAAAGATATAAATAAGTGAACTAAACCTAAGTAAAATTTCATTGCCTTAGAGAAATTAATCAATATGAGTTAAAATATCTTAATTCATGATCTAGTTAGGGTTTAGGGTTTGCAAAAGTCTAGTCCAGTCACACAAAGAAATGAGTACACTATAAGAGAATGTAAAATGGATTTATAAACATAAATATTATAAATTAATATGTTCAAATTCTAATTTTGTGTATTTTATGCATTCATGAATCTTCTTTGCTAGCTTATTCAATGGCAAAAGGTACATTAACTACTAAGAACTATTATTATCTGTCAATGTCCCATTAGCTCACGAGATCTGATCTCCATTGGAGGAAGTTTATTGATTATCTTATTGTTATTAACTTATCAAATTTAAGAAATTCTGATTGTGAGTAAGCATGTATAGTAAGGATGAACGGTTGCCTCGCAGTAAAACATACTGATTTTCTCTTCATATTACTTACTCTAAATGGAGATTGAATGATTAGCCGAAATAAGGTCATAATATGTAATATCCTCAAGGACGTTCATATTTTTGTGAGTCTATGGTACTAGTCCAAAATATTGTAATTACAAGCAAAATTGATTGCAATATGAGCAACTAGAAAATTTCTATGTGACTAAAAGAAACTTGTCTCCTAGTCTGTATGGATTCAAATTGCTTTTCGATGTTGACGACAGTAATTAATGAGGACTTCTTGTCCTTGTCGGCTTATTGACAATTACTAGAATATGTAGGAAACAAGCATATGTCCATTTATCCTCACTATGTCGGAAAAGTATATTCTTCATATGTTCTTGTGTAAGCCTGCTTCATCATTTCTCTATATGCTTTCAGACCTGTTCTTTCAGTCAAGAGGATGAACGCCCAGGCTATGAAGAAGCCGAGAACAAAACCAAGCACCAAGCCTCTCATACCTACCAAATCGTTGAAGCCATCTTTCTTTTGACTTCTTCTGGAGGCAATGGAGATGAACAGACTTTTGTAAGAGGAAAACCACATAAACCCACATTTCAAAAGTAGGAGGAATTTGAAAAGGTGGCAAATTGATTACCTTATGGGATTGGACATGAGCTGATTGTAAAAAAGATTGAAGGCTTCTAAACTGAACAGGGAAGCAGCTTGGCAGGAATCAATCTGCAAATAAGGTTTGAAGAGAGATCAAGAGTTCTGGCTGTTTGATATTTCTAAGACTCGGACAAATTGATCTCAAGAAATTATTTATTATCAGGTTGAGAAATACCATGCTCTCCAGATCTCACAACTCTGATGGAAAGAATCCTCCCAAGTGGTTGAATGATACGTCACAAGAGGCAACTGAGTAGACTAGGTAATTGTATTCCAACTTCACATTCTTGACATTGATACAAATGCGGTCCTCAAACAACATAGCCCTCCACTGTCCACATCATGCAGCATTCTCTTGAGTTTTGAAGCCCTACGGCTGATTCAAATTCAAAGGTAGATGACATGTGATTCTATTGTGCAAAAGATCAAGCACTTGAAGATTTACCTAAGAAGCTATCCATGTTGGAAAAGGTCTCCGAGCATCATCACTCTCAAACTATTGCGCAAGTCCTGGAACCACAACAATTTTGACCCTATCAGCATACTAGAAGCCAATGTTGTTGTAACCACACCATTGATAGGGCTTCAAATAGAGAGTTCCATTACAACAATGTCTACTATTGACCTCATTGACCTCCAAGCTTCTTGGGACAAAGAAGATGGCAAGGCTCATGCAAAAATTGGCTGAATATTATCTCCAACTATTGCTCTTTATCTAATGATCTGCAAGACAACCAAAAAAATATGAGATAAATTGGTAGATAGATTCAAGCAAAAGACTACAATCAATAAAATAGTTCTCCTACAAGAGTTTAACATACTCAAGCTTTGTGCAAGAGAAACAATGTCGGCTCTCATTGCTCGATCACATGAATTAGCTAATGCATTGGCTATGTTGACATAGAGATTGATGAAGATGCTTGCACCACCCTACTATTAGGTGCAATACCAACAATTGAGTACTTACCTCATGTCATGACACTCATAGCTATTGTATGCACCACCAGCTTGAAAATAGCTACCATAGAAGATGCTCTTTGCGTTGAGGAGCTACGTGCTAATAGAATGCAAAGATACTTAGGACAAGAACGTGACTTGAGCTTTCAACACGGCATCAACCAAAAAGAAGCACGATGGAAGTCACATGCAAATTCTATGGAAAGTGTGGCCATCATGAAAATGTATGCTATAGCAAACAAGGTTTCCCTTGAGGACATCCGTATAACATGTCATAGCCAACTTTGCATCAAAGACCACCACCACAACAAGGAGCTGCTCCAATTTTCTTGCAAACACACCAACACCTTCCAACCAACCACAGACCAAATTCACTCCATTCCATTGTAGCAATTGTTGCAACATCTAATCGGATGATAGACGGTTTACCATCCCACCTCAACAACCATGAATGGTTGTTTCTAGAGATGGCTTCACCATTACATTACGGTCTCCATGGTTTAATCCTTGACTTGGGAGCCACATGTCACATCACCAATGATAGTATTGCACTCCACGATTACAAGAGACTTTCTGTTGCAAGGCCTATAATATTGGGAGATGGATGCACTACCAAAGCAATTGGAATTGGGATGCTTTGTGTTTGCACCTTTATAGGGCCGATTCTTGCTTTTCCTGAATTCCTCCTCTATCTTGACCTTGGCATGACTTTTCTCTCCATTTGTCCGCTTGCCATTACTGAAGCATCTGTTTGAACAAATCACAACCACTATATACAAGGGGGGGTGGACAAGGTAATTAATAGACTATACAAACTCAAAAGCTCAATTTTATACCCATCAAAACTTACTCCAATTGCCATCACTACCATTGCCACATTGTGTCACCAATGCTTAGAATATCAAGGAGCAACTTACATGAGTAGATTGTGGAACTTTGCTACAAGACTGCCCTATATTGATTTTCCTCAAGGTATCTGCAAACCTTGTGCATTGGCTAAATCTCACCATTTACCCTCTCTTCATACTTATGGTATCTCCGACTCTACCATTGCAAAGCTAGAACATATTCATGTTGCTTTAGTTAGTCCAATATGCAATAAGTCTCTTTAATGTAATTTTATTTCCTTGTCATCATTGATGAATTCACAAGACTAGTGGATGTAACACCCTTGTAGCACAAATCTGATGCCTTATTAGCTCTTAAGATGTATTGCAATAGAATGGAGACATACTCAAGCCATAGCATGAGACTCTACATATTGATGGAGGTGGAGAATTTGTCAACTTGGCAATAGATGATTGGTTATGTGAGTGTGGGATTACCAAGGGAATCCATCCACCTTGGTCCCCTAAATTCAATGTTGTTGCCAAGAGAACAATCTGCACACTTGTTGACAAAGCCCAAACTATGATGCATACTACCAACAAACACCACAACTATAAGGGAAGTGCCATCCTCACAACTACCTACCTACAAAATAGAAGTCCAAATTCCTATTTGCATGGATGCACACTATGTGAGGTATGGAGCGGTCTCAAACCTAATTTGGAGCGCCCTCTAACTTGGAGATGCAAGGCATTCATTTTTTACAACCTACACAACTTGGGAAAGTTTGACTCAAGAGCATTCAAAGGAATATTCATAGACTATGCTACCAACTAATACATTTTCTATCTACTAGGTTCAAGCAAATGGTTGCAATTACAACATGCACGTTTTGTAGAGTATACAACATCAAACACAATACATACAATAGACACTCAACTTACCAATCTTTGGAGATCCAACCGCACTTTCAAGCCAACTCAATAATACCTTGACAATGAATACCACAATGATTGATGATATTGATCCATTGGGGGATGATGCCCTTGAACCACCAAGTCACCCTATTGAACCACCATCAAACACTACTACATTAAGAAGTACCAAAGCAACACAATGGATTGAAGCAATGGAGACATAATACATCACAATACAAAACATGCATGGTTTCATTGAAATGCTACAAAGTGACTTACCAATGACTGCACATGTTACTTGTTCAAAGTGGAATGTTACTTGTTTCAAAGTGGAAAAAATTCACATGGTGAAATCAAGCACATCAAAGCCCATGTTTTTGCTCAAGGATATGAACAAGTTATAGGCATTCACTATTGGATGACATTTGTACCCATTGCAGCTATGACCACAATCTATATCATATTTGGCTTGGTTACCTCACAAAACCTATTCCTTGAGCAACTTGACATTGTCATAATGTACTTGAATGGCCTCCTCAAACACAATATCTATCTAGCATTGCCCCATATATACACTACACCAAGCACAATTTGGAAACTCAATAAGGTGCTATATGGCCTAAAGTAGTCAAGGCATGAGTGGTTCAAAACCTTTACAACCACAACATGGGTTTTTTGACCTCACTTTATGACCAATGCCTCTTTCATATTACCAAAGAAGGCCTCTCCTCTTGCTTCATCATAATTGCTTGCATATATCAAGAATCATCTGGCTGTTGCATTTCAAGTCAAGTATCTTGGACCTGCAAAATACTTACTTGGACTTGAAATAGTTTGTCAAGGGATGGGCATCATTGCTATAACACAAGCTAACTACATTAGGTGTGTCCTATCTTGGGCACATCTCTCCAATATAAATCCCATTTGCACATCTTTGTCACCAAGAACACAACTTTGCATAGCTATCAACTCCAAAGTTGAAATAAGGTACATGTATCAACAATTGCTCAAGTAACTCAATTATGTGGCAATCTGCACACAACCTGACATCACACAAAGTTTCTCTCCCCTTGCACAACATTTCTCTCATCCCATAGATACTCGCTGGGCAGGACTAAATTTGTGTTTTAGTGCTAAACTAAACATAACATAAGATTTACACTAAACATAGGATTTACATGATGATCATCGATTTGCCCAATCTACATCTTCATATTCAATTAAGGTAAGGTCAAAGATGGATGTCAAGTAGAGAAGACAATGATTGAGTGTTCTTGCCAAGAATTAACACAAATGTTTTAGTGTTGCCCAGCAAGTATCTATGGAGTGAAAGAATATTGGCAAGAACACTCGATCATTGTCTTCTCTACTTGACGTCCATCCTTGACCTTACCTTGATTGAGTATGATGATGTAGATTGGGCAATCAATGATCATCATGTAAATCCTATATAGATGTCTTCTTGCTACTAAATGACATTGCAGTTTTGTGGTCATCTAAGAAATAAGCTTCAATTGCTCTCTCTACAATAGAAGCAGAATATTACATTCTTGTTGTAGTAGGCCACAAAGCTACATGGGCAAAAAAAAAATTGGCATCCCTCACCAACATTATAGGACCTATAGTCATTCAAGTTGAAAGCCATGGAACTATTGGTATAACATCCAACCCTAACACGATTGCATCAAATAGAATGAAACATATTGATATTTGTCATCATTATATCAAAGACATAGTTACACAGGATTTTTTTCCCTTATTCCATTCCCCACAATTGACAATGTTGTAATATCCTTACCAAAACATTGGCTGGTCCTTGCACAACCCTTCTTTATGAGTGTATTTGCTTTCGCTCTCTTGATAGAATCATCCAATGAATTTGTCAAATCCCTTTTATTCTTTTATGCTACTATCATATTTTTTTGCAGTCTCATACTTTCTCCTCATCTCATTTTCTGCATCTCCATGTGACTCTTCTTTCTACTCCACATCCTTCCTCATCTTTTGTGCCGTCTTCATCTCTCCCACTCTCACTTTAATTCTCTTCAATTCTATCCCACAACACATTGCAGATCTTACTAAACACCCTCATGGGACAGTCTCCCCCACTCTCATTTCCCTCTCTTGCATTTTGTCACATGACATGCTGCAGATTTTTAAGAAGACCTAAAGACCAATCACAAGATGTGACAAATACATGAACACTTATGAAGACCTAAAGACCCCCACAAGAAAGATTGACATAAGCAGCCCTATTGCATGACCTTGACCAAGAAGAACAATCAGGAGAAGATGACCTGACATAATTGATATGCTCATCTGCACCCTAAAGTTATCAACTAAAGAGGACAAATATCTCTCCCCATTCCTAAGCCTTCTTAGTGACTGATCCTCAAGTATTGGTTTTTTTTTCCTTCTTCCACCGCCTCTTGTTTAGACAAATTTCAAGTACCTTACTTCTATTCCCATCTGTGAAGATTTAACCTCCACAATCTCAACCCCAATTTCTGCAGTCATGTTGACCTTATTCTTCTCATAGGTGATGCTAATGGTGTCACCAACAACACCAGCCTTCTTGTTAACCTTGATCCTATCCTCCAAGAACTTCTTGAAGAAGGTGATGTCCATGATCTTATCTTCCACGTGCTTCTTGCAATTGATTGTGTAGGTCATAGCCTCCTTCCTCTTTGTGGCTTCCTAACAAGAATGGGAGCCATAGTTGTTAGTCGAATTCCAACTCTAGATTGAGAAAGTGGAGGAAATTTTTGTGACCACATTCTTCCCTACCTCTCATGCTCTTCTTCTTGTTAATGGAACGACTCTCTCTCTCTCACTATCAACCCTTTGTGGTGTTCAACATGCCCTTATGCATAAATGTGCCTTTTTCTTCCCACTAGTATATCAACTCCTTATTTTCTTTTACCACCAACATGCACAACAACTTGCTCCAACTCTGACACATTTTCCCAACCATGTTACGATCATAGGGAGATGTTGCTGTAACCATAGCATGGAGCCACATGGAAACATGTGTCAGCAGCTATAACTACATTGTGGAGCCACATGACAATAGATATTATGTGCATCAATGCACTAATCTCCAAACTATGTGCAACTACTTTGGGCAGGGGCTTTATTTCAATTTTGTTATTTACCTTGTTATTATAAAATCTCCCTCTACATAATCACCATAGGCATACCTCCATTTTAGTCAAGCTTGTATAAGATTTGGTTTGCAACTTGTATCAAGACACAATGCAAGAAAAACATTTATGCAATAGTCAAGTCTACAACCACCAAGATTTTGAAAAGAATTCAAGGATGAATATAAACTTGTCAACTTGTTATTTCTCAAGGAGATCATCTGAAGGCTACTTAATTAGCTGAAGCTGTCAAGTATTACCTCTTCAAGGAAATTACCTCCCAATTTCACCTTTTGAAGCAAGGAGAAGTTCCCAAATGCCGACACCTCTCCAAAGAAGAGATTATTTGAGAGATCTATGTACCTCAAAACTATCATATTTTGGAGATGAAGCTATGCTGCCCTATATGTGGTTGTACTCTAGGATCAAATTTCAAGGTCTCTACAACTCAATCCATAAGATTTGTGTATGGTTCCATCCAAGTGATTCTACTAAAGATTTACAAATTTCAACATGGTCATATTCTCTAGTAGGTCTGAGGGAAAAGAGCCAATAAGCTCATTTAAGGACAAATCAAGCAAGACCATGCCTAGTAAAGTGGTAATGTCACCTACCAACTGATTATAGGAGACATTGAAGAATTGGAGTCCCAAATTATTCCTAGAGAAAGTTGGAATTCTACCGCCCAAGTGATTATTACCGATGGAAAATTGGAGCATTTTAATAGAATTGTCCACTTGAAATTGAAGGATTTCACTTGTAAGAAGATTGCCTTCAATGGAGAAGGACCTCACCTTGGTAGTGAGGTGCCTCAAATGACAAGGAGATTTCCCTGCTAAGCTTGTTTGAAAATAAATGGAAGTTATTAACAGACAAATTTCCAAGAGAATCAAGTAAAGGTCCAAAGAGATCATTCGCACAAAAAAAACAATCAAAGAGAATTGAGAGGTTTCCAAGTGCAGATGGATTTTTTCCAAAAAAACTATTATCTTTAAGAAAAGCTCTTCCAAGGAAGATAAGCTGCTTAAATATTCTGGAATTTCACCTATCAAGTTGTCTTCATGGAGGTTAAGTATTTGGAGATTGGCAATGTGACCTATAAAGGCGAGTAGACTTCTCTGAAACTCATTCCTTGGACATATCTAAGTAAGAAAGTGAGGACAAGTTGCAAGTCCATTTGGGTATTGTAAAAGACCGAATCCAAGGAGAGAAATAGGAGAATGGAAGCTCACATTGGGACACTTGAATGCGGGAAACTCCGAATGCCTAGCATGAGCTTTGGCTTTGGTATTTATAGGTAGCATACAAGGCCCTTGAGAAGCTTCTCAAGAAGCTTCCTCAAGCTACTTTCTTAGAGTGCAAGCCAAGTTAACTAGGAAGCTTCTCAAGAAGCTTCCTTCTAGAAGCCGCTTACTTGGCGTGCAAGCTAAGCTAGTTGGAAGCTTCTAGAAGCTTCCTTCTAGAAGCTACTTACTTAAGATGCAAGCTAAGCTAACCGGGAAGCTTCCCAAGAAGCTTCCTAGATACTTCCGGAATATTCTAGGCTAATTTGTCTTATTATCTATTTCGTAAGTCCGACTAACTTTGTCGCTAAACTCCATATTGTTACATATTCCCCCGCCACTAGTTGGTGACGTCCTCATTGCCAGTGAAGCTTTGAATTCCTTGATGGCCGTTTGTGCATTTTGGAGGTGGGAAAGAGGTTCCCATGTGGCATCATGAAGGGGGTACCCTTTCCAAAGGACCTTGTACTCCGTATGTTGATGACGGCCTCGTTGAATATGGCGACGTGCAAGGATATGATCAACTTTGTACTCCTCATGATCATTGATAGGGATAGGAAGAGGGGGAGGTTGGACTCAAGAGGAAAAGGAAGAGGGGTTAGGAACAAAGGGTTTCAACTTGGAAACATGAAAGACAGGATGGATACCCATGTGACAAGGCAAGGCAAGTCGATAAGCAACAGGAGAGACAATGTAGGTGATATCAAAGGGTCCTATCCAATTTGGGGCAAGTTTACGAACTTGGGTATCAAGTGGGAGAGGGAGGTTACTAGAGGATAGCATGACTTTATCACCAACTTCAAAGGTGAGATCACGACAATGGTGGTCCGCATATTGTTTTTGGCGATTTTGAGCAACAAGGAGGTGAGACTTGGCTTGTTGGAGAGATTGGGATATAGTGGTCAAGAGTGTGAAAGTATGAGGAACCTGAGAGGGAGGGGGAGCAAGGAGAGAATCTGGAACAAGCGGATCTTGGCCGAAATTGAGAAAGAAGGGGGAAAATCTAGTGCTTGCCTGTTTGGAATTGTTGTAGGCAAATTCTGCAGCTGCAAGACATTCATCCCAGTTGGTATGGTGTACATTGACAAAGGCCCGTAACATATCCTCCAATGTACGATTTGCGCATTCGGTTTGTCAATCAGTTTGAGGATGATAGGCCGTGGACAAAGCAAGCTTGGTGCCGAGTATTTGGAAGAGTGCTTGCCAAAACTTCCCGGTAAATCAAGGATCACGGTCGGAGATGAGTACACGTGGTATCCCATGATGCTTGAAGACATTGTTGAAGTAGATTTGCGCTAAGGTTGGAGCATCCACGGTATCACAGGTTGGTGCCAAGTGGATTTGCTTACTAAGCTTATCCACAAACACCACAATTGCGGTGTGCCCTTGCTTTGTCTTCGGCAAGGATGTGATGAGATCCAAGCTCACATGCTCCTAGCGAGCGGATGGAATGGCGAGTGGTTGAAGGAGTCCACTCGGCTTCTGGTTGCTGGCCTTGTTCCATTGGCAACTCTCACATGATCGGACAAAGTCTCAAACATCTCGTGTTATGTTGGGCCACCACCATTGGCGTTGGAGGGTGCCCAAGGTCTTGTCCACTCCCATGTGAGTAGCTATTGGTAAATCATGGGCTTCTTGAAGGCGCACAAGTCAAAGATCACCTTTGGCTGGAACATAGATCTGGTCTGCATGGAATAAGAGGCCTTCCTTGAAGGAGAAGGTGTTGTACTCCTTGTCGTGTGCTATCAGACGACCGTGTACCATTTGGAAGAAGGGATCTTGTTGTAGAGTTGATTGAAACTCATTATGGACCTTAGGGTCAATGGACACCGTTGTAATTGCCGCTGTGATGAGAGGAAGATCCTTCAAATCAGGTCATCGTGATAGAGCATCGGGGATGACATGGAACCGACCTGGTTTGTACTCAAGTTTGATGTCAAACAATTGGAGTTGCTCTTCCCATCAATGATGCCGACTCTTCATGTGCTCCAAGTGTAAGGTCTGCAACAATGGCTTGTGATGAGTTCGCATGATCACTTGTTTCCCCAAGAGATAATGCCTCCATACCTTGGTGGCATATACCATTGCGAGTTGTTCTTGATCTCAAGCAGAGTAATTTCTTTCAGCTGTATTTAGTCGACAAGACACAAAGGCAATAGGATGTAGTCCATCTGGAAATTCTTGTTGCAACACAGCTCCAATTGCAAAGTTAGAAGCATCAAAATCTACCACACAAGGTAGTTGAGGATCATATGGTTGAAGAATGGGTCTCGAAGACACCATATGCTTTAATTTCTGGAATGCTTCTTCATGCTTGGTGGTCCATTGGAAGCTTGAGTTCTTTCCCAAGAGGTCAATCAATGGTGCAGCCACGTGAGGATAATAGTGGATGAACTGTCGGTAAAAACTGGCCAATCCATTGAATGCTTATACTTCTGTAGCATCCTTTGGGGTAGGCCAATCAGTAATGGCCTTGATCTTCTCTTCTTCCATCTTGATCCCTTCTGATGATATCTGTTGACCCAAGAAGGTAACTTCCTTCTGCCAAAAAGCACACTTTGACTTCTTGCAGTAAAAATTCCATTATCGTAGTCGTCTTAGGACTTCTCGCACATGATTCACGTGTTCTGCCTCTGTCCTGCTATAGATTAAGATATCATCTAAGAACACCACTACGGACCGATCCAATAGTCCCCCCAACACCAATGCATCTGATCCATGAAGACTGCTGGAGCATTAGTGAGTCCGAAAGGTAGAACTCTCCACTCAAAATGTCCATACCTTGTGCGAAAAGCAGTCTTTTGCACATCTTCTCCTTCAATAGGAATTTGCCAATAGCCGCTACAAAGATCCAGCTTGGAAAAGTAGCGTGCTCCACTTAGTTGATCAAGCAAGTCATCAATCCGAGGCAAGGGATATGCATTCTTCACTGTTTGCTTATTGAGTCCACGGTAATCAATACAAAAGCGAAGTCCTCCATCCTTCTTTGGAACAAATAGTACCGGTGCTCCCCAAGGAGAGGTACTATGTTGTATGAAATCTTTCTCCAACAACTCTGTAAGTGTTGTTTGCAACTCCTCCAACTCCTTTGGTGAGAGCCAATAGATTGGTCTACTCACTGGAGTACTCCCTGGCAATAACTTGATCTTGAAGGGCATACCTTGATCAGAGGGTAATCCCTTTGGCAGATCATCTGGAAACACATCTGCAAATTTCTGAACTATCCGATCAACCATTGCTTGATGCGGCACTTGGCCCTCCTCAGATTGTTCTTGTGCAATCGGCTTGATCCACACCGTGAATACAAACTTATCTTCCTCCAAAGCTTGCTCTATGGCTGCTTCATTAACAAACTTCCCTTCTAGGGATTCATCTCTCTTCCAAGCTTGCTCCATGGTTGCCTTCCTGGCAAACTTCACACCTTGGGACTGACTATTCTTAGGTGTCTTACTCAGAGGTGCCAGATAACCTAATCAGAAATTCTTACCTTAGTGTTGTACTTGAATTTGGCGTCGGGTCCAATCAAATTGAATCTTATGACGTTCAAGCCAAGGTAGACCCAAAATGATATCATAGTGTAGAGGTGCCACTACAAACCTCATACACTCCAAATACTCCTTCCTAATCTTGAAGGTAACAAGATGCAAGGTGCAAAATGTAGAACCCTTTCTACCATCCACCATCATCAAACTAGTCCCAATCACTGGCTTGATAGGAATACCCAATTCCTTTGCTACTTGCATAGACATGCAATTCTCTGAACTTCTAGAATCAACCAAAATCCTACAACCCCAATTAGATATCATACCTTGCAAGTGAAGTAGACTTGCATAGGTCGAGCCTTCAATCCCATTGGAACTAATCAAGCTCCCAGTATGCAGCTCAAAATCTCCTACTGGGATTCCTTGTTTCCCTGATCATTCTGCTCCACAACCTCCACTTGGGCAACTTGTCGAGGTCGTCCATTCTTGAGTGGACATTCAGCAATGCGATGCCCCAACTGGCAACAATAAAAACAACCACCATTTTGTCACAGTTTCTCTTTGTCTGCCATGCCCAGTGGTCTTCATTGAATTGCATCAATCTCCATTGGTGCTGGCTCCTCCACTTGTGTGTAGTGTATTGGTAGGCTTTGTTGGGATCAAGGTCAAGACCAAGTTGTTGCCACCAAGGAATCAAAACGTTCGGCCAACCGCATGGCTTCCTCCAAGTGTTGTGGCTCTCGCATGGTTACCTTTAATTTGGTTCTTTCTTTCAAGCCCCTCACGAATCGATCTAGAGCTTCACCTTCCAAAATATCTGGAATTTGCATGATGGTGTTTTAGAACTACATGATGTAACTTCTTATAGAGCCAATTTGTTTCAACTCTGCCAACTTATCCCGTGTAGCTCATGTGGCATTTATAGCTTGGAACCGACTGATTATTGTGCTCTTGAATTCTGCCCATGTCAAGATTGGTGTAACCATTTGTCGCTTGGCTCGCTCCACTCGGAATCTCCACCATAGCTTTGCTACTCCATCCAATTGGCTAGAAGCCAAGAGAATCTGTTTTCGCTCATCTTGTAGATTGGTAGCTTAAAAATAACGTTCACAATCAAACACAAAATTCTCCACTGCACCCGGGAGATTCTTGGCTTTGAATACCTTGGGTTTAGGAAACCTGATCCGATCTTCTCCTTCTTGAATTGGTACTCTCTCCACTTGCTCTTGTTGTCAAAGATCTAGTTCATCCAACAATCGAGTAAGGTGCTCGATTTGTTGTTGCATAGCAAGGATAACATCAAGTATTGCCACCATGGTTGCTCCTCAATCACACCACTCCCAATATATCTAATTTATTAACACATAGAAAAAACATGTCCACCGTTCTCCATAAGTTACAACCGGAATCACCAAGGGTTCCTCAGATATGGTGATCATATGCAAAAAATCTTGTCCAAAGTGCGAGGTGATGAACTGTGTGAAATGATGCTTGGGTAGTATTTGGATGTAAAAATCCCAATGGTTTGGTTGAAGTGGATTTGGTGGTCCATAAATTCCATCCATCCCATTCCTGCTCTGATACCAATATAAAAGACCAAATCCGAGGAGAGAAATAGGAGAATGGAAGCTCACATTGGGACACTTGAATGAGAGAAACTATGAATGCCTAGCATGAGCTTTGGCTTTGGTATTTATAGGTAGCATACAAGGCCCTTGAGAAGCTTCTCAAGAAGCTTCCTCAAGCCGCTTTCTTAGAGTGCAAGCCAAGTTAACTAGGAAGCTTCTCAAGAAGCTTCCTTCTAGAAGCCGCTTATTTGGCGTGCAAGCTAAGCTAGTTGGAAGCTTCTAGAAGCTACTTACTTAAGGTGCAAGCTAAACTAACCGAGAAGCTTCCCAAGAAGCTTCCTAGATACTTTTGGAATATTCTAGGCTAATTTGTCTTATTATCTATTTCGTAAGTCCGACTAACTTCGTCGCTAAACTCCATATTGTTACAGGTATTTCCTCTATCACATTATTACTAAGCAGTGGTGTGGGAATACACATGTTCTTAGATGGAGTTATAGGAGTTATAGGTTTTATCCCACAACCAAGAGTCTTGGAGATTATGAAGTGTTATATATTGCTCTTTGAGATGATTTCCAACCAGGAGTTAGGGAGTTTCTAGAGTGTTATATGTCCCACTTTGAGGTGATCCTCTCAATGAGTGATACTAGGAGGGATGTTGAGCACTTGCTACATTTTATGAGAGACTGAGATTTACTACTTGATGGAGTACACAAGGGAATGCATCCCTAGGATTTTTTGGTGAAAGAGATTAGTTCATTGATGAGTATGGAGGCTTTATGGTTAGACCTTATAGCACATTCACATCACTAAGGCTATCCATCAAAGATATATTGATAGTCTATAATGTAGCATTTCCATATTGTAGGAACCATCTCCATGTTATCAGACATCCTCCTAGATTTACTCTACTCAATATACCTAAGTGATCACACCCTTCACCATTGGACCTCTTGTTAACTATACTAAATAGTTTTATAGCAGACACCCATCCTTCTATTACATTTTTAGAGGAGGATTGGACAATAAAGAGACTTAGGGATTATAGTAGAGATCTATATGAACTTTTCAAGGATTGTTTCTAAGAACCCTTCTACATCCCATGGAAAGGACCACTCATCTATTTACATAGTAGATTGATTAAAGTAGTAAACATGGTTGATTTAAATAGTAAACAAGTGGATACAAGCTATAGTGCTCCTCATATAAGCACATACTAGATGTTGAGAGCACACACAAGGGCATGCAGCTAATGGTGAATACATATTGTTTGATAGTAGCGCATACAAAGCACGTGAGGAGCACATACTAGATGTTAGAAGCTAAAAGGGCTAACAGTTAATGGTTAGCACATATTGGCTTATTGTAGCACATACAAGTGCATACAAGAAGCTAAAAGGCATTTGAAACTTGAAGTTGAAAAGCATTTCATTATCATCTTCCCATTCAGCATATGGAATCCATTTTATTTCATAAATACATTTCAAAGCTATTATCATCACTATCATCATTAAAATGATTATAATCTTGCACATGAAATTTTGGGTCATAATGTAACTCTAATAAGGTGTATCTATATCTCATAACTTTTTATTTCCTCAAAGCTCTTCCTTATGCATGTTAATTCTGGAATCATCATATGGAACATCCTAGCCTTGGAGGTTTGTTCCATAAATCTTAGGTTCTCTTCTTTGCATCTAGTCTTCTATGCATGCAAAGAATTTAGAGTTTTGAACTTGAATTTTTCAGCTTTAGTCTTCAACTTTTTTGCTTCCACCTTCACTCTAAACTTCTCTATCTTAGCAATTTTGTTAGCATTAATCTCAACTAACTTGCATCTCTCTTTGCTTCAAGAGAATAGCTCTTCAAGTTGCCAAGTCTTGCAAAAACGAAGCAAGGGATGGTGTAGACTTTGAAGGCTTGGCGTGAGTTTCCTCCTCTTCCTACCTTCATCTTCATGTTCCTTGTTCTTGCACTCTCTATCCTTGTCTCCATCTCAGTCTCCTCCTTGAATACTTTCCAGCACCAAAATATTTATGACTTTCATCTCTAAGTCCTGAGTACTATCATTATCTAGCTCTTGAGTACAAGGAATAAATAAAGGAATTGAATCCAACCAAAGAAATGCATAAGAAAATGCTTGAAGAATTCATGACCTTGGAGTGTCAACTTCCTCCTCTTCAAGTATAACATTCTAATCATGTTGCTCCATTCCTTTGGTCATGCCAATTCTCATGCTTACAAGCAATGGGGGAGCAATGTTAACTCTATTGCCAAACATCATATCCATTCTACCAATATGAATGCAAAGCTGATATGATTAATCATCTATGGTTCTCTAACCCCTTTTCAATTCCTTCTCCATGAGTCCTTCTTTGGTGCGCTTGTCCTTCAAGTCCTAAGCATCTTTGTACAATTTCATATTGCATACCCATTTCTTGTATAATTTATCTCCTATCATAAACTCAAAAAAGCCTTTTCCATGTCATACCAAATAAGTTGCAACGCAATTGAAAAAGATGCTCTTTTGAACCAATTTCTTAGAAATGCTCCTTGTAGTTTGTGCAAAATGCACTTCATCTTCTATATAATCTAAAATTTGCCCATAATGATAGGACATCATACTAAACTTCTCATCTTCAAATTTCATTATACTCCATATGGGAATAGAAGAAGGAGCAGAAGCATATGTAACCATTTTCTTGATTAGATCTTGGAAAGTGCCACCTTTAGGAGATATACAACAACTTAAATTGAGATTGGGACAAAATCCCAATTTGTGTACTCCATGATCTATACTAGTGCAATTTTTCAAACTACAATTCCATATATAGTGCAAACCCAAAATAGAGCACCAAATGCAAAATACTAGCATCCAAAATGAGTATGGTTGGTGTCTCTAATTGTCTCCAATTGATATGTCAATAATCTACATGAAATGAAATGAAATCAATTCAGTTTTCTCAACTTTGGATTTTGGATTTATTGAATAATTAGAAAGTTTTAATATCTCAAGTGAGCATTCAATTTCCTAATTCTCTTGATTTTTTTATGTTCAATTTGTCACTATTTTGACTAATATCCTTTCCTTTATGTCAATGTTTTGACCAATATCCTTCTTCAAATCTTACACATATCCACCTTGGAACTTTATAAATGAAACCACTATGGTTCAATCCCAAATTCCATAGCTAGTAAAATTTTTAATGGGTGGTATTTAATTATTACTCTATTATTTTTATAATTTTTCATACAAAATTTTGACGGTATTCCCCTTACTAGTAAGGTTCTATTGTTCTTACTATTGAAACCCTTTGTTGTAGGAGAATCCTACAGAAGAGAGGAGAAACAGCCATGGAAGAGGCACCAATGCAAGTGCTCACGAAGAAGAGAGAGAGAAGGCTACTTCACATGGCTTAACAGCATACATCAGCTTTGACATACGTCAACCTCTTAAATTGGATGCTCTTTCCATTAACTCTTTTCAATCAGGGAAGTTGACCAAAACTCTCAAGGAGTGCTATGACACTTGAACAAGGCTTTATGTGTAGCTTTCTCAATTGTAGAAGGTCAGAAAAATTCATTAGGAACTCCACTTGGGCTTTGCTACTTTCAATCTCCAAAATTTGGAGAGATTTCATTTCCACCAATGATTTTGGGAGTTTCTCCAAACTTGTCTCAACTCCAAACTCAAACTTCCAACCAATCTAAAATGCATGAGTGAATATCTAAACTCAAATATGTTGGGTGCAGCTTTGAGTCTTGGTAGTGTCCTCAAAGAAGTACAATTTTGGATCATCATTGTTTGGATCGTCAAGGAGGTTGATTGGAATAATGAAACAAGAAGCTTTTCTAATCTTGTAATTTCAATGTAGATATGCTCCAGAGCTGGAAGTAGACCAATTTTCTACAACAATGTCTTCAAAGCTTTATCAACAACCTGAACCAAGCAAACTTGTAAATTTCTTAATTCATGGAAATTAGAAGGAAATGCACCAGATTACACTTGTGATCAAAAGGACTCTCAGTTGATGAAGACCTTGTACAACTCCTTCTTGGATAGGCCAATAGGGTTTAGGGTGTTCCTATGGGAGGCACAAGTCTGATAGCTAACCTTGATTGATGTCATCCACATAAGGTAATTGTGATGGTAAGTCACTTAGGATTACTGATTGGTGCTAAAAAGTAACCAGATTTTGGACTAGGGTATGTCCAGTAAGTAGTTTGGAGCATGCAAACATCAATACCTTTTAGCTTCCCTATCCATTTTGAACAAAAGAGGACTTTTTGGATTTAGCTCTTAGTCTTCCTTCACATATTCAAGATGGATATTTGTGATGTCATGTTTTTTGGTCAATGGAGTCATTACATGCACATTTAGTCTTGAATGATAAAAATCAACGTGGTAGGTGTACTTGCTTGGAAAATCAAAGGACTTGTTTTGGGAAAGCTGGGATAGATTATAGAATGAGAAATTTTAAATTAATAATGAACTAGATAGTTATATTACATATTATGTAGTCCAACCCACTAACACATAAGGTTTCAAACGGAATGGCTCAAACAAAGCTAGAAAGTTACCAAACATATAGGCTCCGGTGGAGGTTTTGTGTGTCATGCAAACTCGACATGCATATAAGCTATGTAGGAACTATGGCTGCCATACATGTGTAAGAGCTCCATCAGACCCTTGGTGGCCATACTTGCGTATGAGCTTTCTAGGAACTTTGGTTCCTAGAGCCTGATCCAACCATGTGAGTAGGGTAAGGTATAACCATGTGGGTAGAGTAAGAAATAGGAACTTTGGTTGCCAAACCTTGTCTATTAGTGGGCTGCTGGAGCTCCAATATAACCATGTAAGTAGAGAGGGAGAGCTTTAGAGAATCAAGATAGAAGGTCATTTCACATGGCTCAATACGTCAGTTTTGACTTCCGTCAGCCTTTTAAATATTGATAGAAAGAGTATCTAAATGTGTTCATGGGAGTGCACAACCACATGAGTGTACTTGCAATGGCAGGTCACTTTGGATTATTGGTATGTGTTAACAGGTAACCAACTATCGAAATAGGGTATGTCACATGAGGAGTTTGGAGCTTGCAAACATCAATATCTTTTGATTCTCATATTCATTTTGAACACAAGAAGGCTCATCAAATTCAACTTAGATTGACAAAGAAATTTTAAACCTAAAATGCCTTTACAATATTAATCTATTGTCTTCATTTTTAAGTCACACATGACAAGCACTGAATAACACTCAATTCAATCTAGAAAATAGCACCAAAGGTCTAAAAGTGAAATTTTTTGGATACATTACATATGCATTCAATCTCGGAGGTCAAAGATAAAAATTGTGGATGTATTTGCTTGGAAAGTATGAGAACTCATTTTTGGGAAAGCTAAAACCTATCATAGAATGGGAATTTTGATAGTTTTATTTCATTCAATCTCAAAGGTCAAAAATCAAAATCACGGATGTATTTGCTTGGAAAGTCTAAGGACGCATTTTTGGGAAAACTAAGACCTATCATAGAATGGGAATTTTGATAGTTCTATTGCACACTATATCATCTAACCCATTAACCTAGAAAATTTCCCATTCAAAGGGGCTCAAATGGAGCTAGAGTTGCTTAACGTATAGGCTCCGACAAAGAGTCTGCACGTTAGGTTGATCTGATGTGCATATGAGCTCCATCATATGAGCTCCATCATGATGGCTGCCAGACTTTGTCTTTTAGTGGGCCATTGGAGCTTGAGAGAAGGCCACTTTACATGGCTCAATGATTTATGTCAATTTTGAAGTACGTCAGCCTTTAAATCATTGATGGAAAGAGTATCTTAACGTGTCCATGGGAGGGTATAGGTCCGACAATTAACTTGGATGTTCGTCAACCTCATATGTATACTTGTGATGGCAAGTCACTTTGGATTATTGACTGGCGCTAATAGGTAACCAGCTCTTGAACTAGTGTATGCCAAGTAAGGAGTTTGGGGTTTGTAAATATCAATGTCTTTTGACTCCCACATTTGTTTTGAACAAAAGAGGGCTCATCAAATTCAGCTTTCAGTCCTCCTTCACATATTTAAGATGGATTGTTGTGATCTCATGTTTTTCTGGTTAATGGAGTTTGAAACTTAAAATCTCACAGAGTTAGCCACATTGGTGAGGGGAGAAATAATATATGAACAAGAGGAAGATACTACACCAAAGTTTTGGAGCTGGTTCTTGATGGCGAACAATTATTTTGTGCTATCTCAAAGAGGAATAACTATAGATTTTTGGGTGATACCAAGATAGTACACATGGTGGGAGATTGTTCAGAAGCAAGTATTGTCAATGAATTCAAAGTTTCTAAACAATCATATGAGAAGCAGATACAGAATGTCATATTAGAGTTTTAAGAAATTGGTTGATGAGATTGAACCACATGTGCATACTATGTGTAAATGGCTATATGTTAGAAAAAGAGTGTAGTTAGAGAAATGTATAGATGTAGTTTTACACAGATTTGCACACAATTCACCATTGAGAACTCTTATCAATCAAGATATTGACAAAAAAACAAAAATGCACTCTAAATATATCAGATGGCCTAGAATAGCAAAATGTCTTGAGAACATGTCAAAGTATGCACAAATATGTGGAATTACACAAATCATTTGGTTATATAGATGGTATGAATATCAAATTGAGAATCTAAAATGCATTCATTTCTAAGTCACACATGACAAGCACTAAAGAACTTCTAATTCAAAAATAAAGTAGTCCAATAGGTCCAAAAGTGACGAAGTTAAAACACATGACATATGCATCCAATCTTGAATGTCAAAAATCAAAATGAAAGACACATTACATTACATGTGCGTCTGATCTTGAAGGTCAAAAATCAAACTCAAAGATGTATTTGCTTGGAAAGACTATAGACTCTGACTTGCGAAGACTGAAATTCAGAGAGCTTGTTCTCAAGAAACTTAAACCTATCATAGAAAGTGATTTTTGATAGTTCTATTGCACGTTGTATCAGCCAACCCATTAACCTAGAAAATTCAGATTAGAAAGGGCTCAAATAGAGCTAGAGCTATATGACATATAGGCTCTGGCAGAGGGTCTACACGTTAGGCTGACCCAATGTGCATATGAGATCTATTAGCACTCCGTCAAAATCATGGTTGCCGGACTTTGTCTTTTAGTGGGCCACCGGAGCCCGAGAGAACCATGTGAATTGGGTAAGAAGGCTACTTCACATGTGAATTGGGTAAGAAGGCTCATTGATGAACATCAGTTTTTTTGTCCGTCACCCTTTTAAACATTAACGGAAGGAGTATCTTAATGTGTCCATGGAAGTGCACAGGTTTGGCAGTTAACTTGGATGTCCATAACCACATAAGTATACATGCGATAGTAGGTCACTTTGGATTATTGACCCATGGTAACAAGTAACATGGCTTTTGAACTAGGGTATGTCAAGTAAGAGTAAGGAGTATGGGGTTTGCAAACATTAAAATTTTTTGACTCTTTGAACAAAAGAGAATTCATCAGATTCAATTTTCAGTCCTTTTTCACATATTCAAGATAGATTTTTGTGATCTCATGTTTGTCTCGTTAATGGAATTCAAAATAGAAAAAATATGGAGTTAACTACATTGTTGATGAGAGAAATAATTTATAAATAGAATAAAAATTATTCTAGTTTTTGATGACAAAGAATTATTTTTTGTTATCTCAAGAAGAAATCCCAAAATATTTTTAGGTTTAACCAAGACAATTAAAACTATAAAATAATACCACATGTCCAAAAGTGAAAAATTCATACACATCCCATATGCATTCAATCTTGAATGTCAAAACTCAAAATTGTAAATGTATTTGCTTAGAAAATAGAAAGACTCATACAAGGGAAAACATAAACCTGTCACATAATGGAAATTTTGATAATCTTGTTGCACGTTATAGCACACAACCCATTAATTTAGAAAATTCCCTGAGGGGCCGAAGTGGAACTAGAGTTAGTTGCTTGATGTATAGGCTCTTACCCAATTCACATGGCTCTTTTGGGCTCTGGCGGCCCACTAGGAGACAAAGTCTGGCAACTATAATTCTGGTGGAGCTTTGATGGAACTCATATGCATGTTAGGTCTGCCTGACGTTCAAACCTTCCATCGGAGCCTATATGTCAGGCAACTCTAGCTCCGTTTATGCCTCTCAAACGGGAAAGTTTTTAGGTTAATGGGTCGGGTGATATAATGGGCAATCAAACTTTCAACTTTCCCACTCTATGACATGTTCAGTTTTCACGAGAGTGAGCCTTTTCAACTTCCCATGCAACTATATCAACGCTTCTAATTTTTGATTCAACTCTGGTGTAGTATTTTCCTTTTGTTCAGAAACTTTTCTCTTGTCAACAATGAAATCACAAAAAATATATTTTTAAACATGTGAAACTTGAATCAATGAGTCTTCTTCTGTTCAAATTGAAGGTGAGAGTCAAAAGATATGGATATTTACAAGTCCCAAACTCCTTACTTGTCATACCATAGTTGGAAAACTGGTTATGTGTTAACATCGGTCAATAATACAAAGTGACCTATTATTGTAGGTTTACTTATGTGTGTGACGTACGTCCAAGTTAACTGCGGGACTTGTGCCCTCCCATGGACACCTAAAGATACTCTTTCCATCAATGTTTAAAAAGCTAATTCACATCAAAACTGCCCGATATCATTGAGCCATGTGAAGTGGCCTTTTGGCGGAGGAGGGTCTTGCCCGATTCACATGGCTCCATTGGGATCTGGTGGCCAACTAAAAGACAAAGTCCGGAATTGATGATTTTGACGGAGCATTGACTGAGATTGTATGCACAACGGGTCTGCTAGATGTGCAGACCTTCTTACCCAGTTCACACGGCTCTCTCAGACTCGGGCGGCCCATTAAGAGACAAAGTCTTGCAACCATGATTTTGATGGAGTGCTGACAAAGCTCTTATGCACATTAGATCTGCCTGATGTTTAGTCCTCTCTTGGAGCCTATACATCACACAGCTCTAGCTCCATTTGAGCTCTTTCAAACCAGGAATTTTCTAGGTTAATGGGTTGGGTGATACAATGTGCAATAGAACTGTCAAAATTCCCTTTCTATGATAGGCTTAAGTTTTCTTGAGAACAAGCCTTCTGACTTTTAGTTTTTGCGAGTCTTTTGTCTTTCCAAGCAAATACATCTTTGATTTGATATTTGATTTTTGAGATTGGATGCATATGGAATAATGTAACTTGTCCCCTCACCAATGTGGTTAATTTCATAAGATTTTTGTTTTAGACTCCATTAACCAAAAATATATATAATCACAAAAATTCATTTTGAATATATACAAAATTACCAAAAAAATATAAAATCATAAAAATCTATCTTGAACATGTAAAGAAGTACTAAATATGAGGAGTCTTCTTTTATTCAAAATGAAGGTGTGAATCAAAAGATATTAATATTTGTAAACTCCAAACTCTTGACATACCCTTATTTAAGAACTGGTTACCTATTGGTGCCAATCAATAATTCATAGTGACATGCAATTGCAAGTATACATTTGAGCTTAATGTACGTCCAAGTTAACTGCCAGGCCTGTGCACTCTTGTGGACACATTAAGATACTCTTTCCATCAATGTTTTAAAGGCTGATGTCAAAATTGATGTACATCATTGAGCCATGTGAAGTGGCCTTCTTCCGGAGCCTATACTTCAAGCAGCTGTAATACACATTTGTGCATGTGTGTGGTATTATGATATTTAGCTTAGTATTACAAATACTTGAGAGATATTATTTATGTAGAGATAAAGGATGGTTCTACATTAGTCATGATTAGCTAAAGTTACTCATAGCTAAGATAGTGGGGACTTTACTTTAGAGGAAATGGAAAAGATTAGCACCACTATTTTAGATTCTAGTGTATTGACTTGGTATTATTCCTAGGTGTTTGGCTTTGAGGAAAGAGTTGAGAACTTTTGGACCCGCAAGCCTTTTTGTTTTGGATTCTTCTATAGTCCAAGGATAGCTCATGTGGAGGAATCCTTGACTTAGTGGTTGGGTCAAGATAAGATCACATGATTAGTGGAATATACCCATGTGGATGGATATTCCTTTATACTTTTTGACTTTACTTGACTTTTAGCCTAGTAACTTGAGTTACTATGGTAAATAGTAGCTTTAGTACGTAATTATTTCACAAGTATATAAACAAGGGGTGAGGAGATACTTATCATCCTTTCATTTGTAACTATCTCTCTCACATTGAGTTCTCTAGTGAGCAATGTATTGAGTCTTGGAGTGTTAGCCTTGGAGGAGTATGATGGAGTTGGGGTTCCTTGCCTTCTTAGTCCATGGTGGGCTACCATAATAGCCATTAGAGTTCATCTTGAGTGGAAGACAGGCCGGCTCACAGCTCTAGCTCAGTTTGAACCCTTTCCAATTTGGAATTTTCTAAGTTAATGGGTCGGCTGATACAACATGCAATAGAATATCAAAATTCCTTTCAATGATAGGTTTAGGTTTTTTTGAGAGTGAGCCATTTGACCGTGCGTCTTCACGAGTGTAAAAGACCGAAACCAAGGAGAGAAATAGGAGAATGGAAGTTCACATTAGGACGTTTGAACGTGGAAAAACTCCAAATGCCTAGCATGAGCTTTGGCTTTGGTATTTGTAGGTAGCATACAAAGCCCTTGAGAAGCTTCTCAAGAAGCTTCCTTGAGCCGCTTTCTTAGAGTGCAAGCCAAGTTAACTAGGAAGCTTCTCAAGAAGCTTCCTTGAGCCGCTTTCTTAGAGTGCAAGCCAAGTTAAATAGGAAGCTTCTCAAGAAGCTTCCTTCAAGAAGCCGACTACTTGGCATGCAAGCTAAGCTAGTTAGAAGCTTCTAGAAGCTTCCTTCTAGAAGCTACCTCCTTGGGGCGCAAGTTAACTAGTCAGGAGGCTTCCCAAGAAGCTTCCTAGATGCTTTTGGAATATTCTAGGCTAATTTGGCTTATTCACTACTTTGTTAGCCTTACTAACTATGTCGTTAAACTCCATATTGTTACATATTCCTCCACCGCTAGTTGGTGATGTCCTTGTCGCCAATGAAGCTTCAAACTCCTAGATGGCTGTCTATGCATTTTGGAGGTGAGAAAGAGGTTTACATGTGGCATCATGGAGGGGATACCCTTTCCAAAGGACCTTGTACTCCGTATGTTGGCGACGGCCTCATTGAATATGGTGACATGCAAGGTATAATCAACTTTGTACTCCTCATGATCATTGATAGGGACAAGAAGAGGGGGAGGTTGGACTTGAGAGGAAAAGGAAGAGGGGTTAGGAACAAAGGGTTCCAACTTGGAAATATGAAAGACAAGATGGATACGCATGTGACAAAGCAAGGCAAGTCAATAAGCAGCAGGAGAGACAATTTGGGTGATATCAAAGGATCTTTTCCAATTAGGGGCAAGTTCACGAACTTGGGTATCAAGTGGGAGAGGGAGGTTACTAGAAGATACCATGACTTTATCACCAACTTCAAAGGTGAGATCATGATGATGGTGGTCCGCATATTGTTTTTGATGATTCTGAGCAACAAGAAGGTGAGACTTGGCTTGTTGGAGAGATTGGGATATAGTGGCAAGAATGTGGAAGTATGAGGAACCTAAGATGGAAAGGGAGCAAGAAGAGAATCTAGAACAAGTGGATCTTGGCCAAAATTGAGAAAGAAAGAAGAAAATCCGGTGCTAACCTATTTGGAGTTATTGTAGGCAAATTTTGCAGCTGCAAGATATTCATCTCAATTAGTATGGTGGACATTGACGAAGGCATGCAACATAACGTCCAATGTATGATTTGCACATTTGGTTTTTCCATCAGTTTGAGGGTGATAGGTGATGGACAAAGCGAGCTTGGTGTTGAGTATCTGGAAGAGTGCTTGCCAAAACTTCTTGTTAAATTGAGGATCGTGGTCGAAGATGAGTACACATGGCATTCTATGATGCTTGAAGACATTGTTGAAGTAGATTTGCGCTAAGGTTAGAGCATCCACAATATCACAGGTTGGTGCCAAGTGGATTTGCTTACTAAGCTTATCCACAAACACCACAATTGCGGTGTGTTTTGTCTTTGGCAAGGATGTGATGAGATCCAAGCGCACATGCTCCCATTGAGTGGATGGAATGGCAAGTGGTTGAAGGAGTCCACTCAGCTTCTGGTTGTTGGCCTTGTTACGTTGGCAACTCTCATACAATCAGACAAATTCTCAAACATCTCGCATCATGTTGGGCCAACGACCATTGACGTTGGAGGGTACCCAAGGTCTTGTCCACACCCATGTGACTAGCTATGGGTAAATCATGGGCTTCTTGAAGGTGCACAAGTCAAAGATCACCTTTGACTGGAACATAGATCCGGTCTTCCTAGAATAAAAGGCCTCCCTTGATGGAGAAGGTGTTGTACTCCTTATTGCATGTTGTAAGGCGACCATGTACCATTTGGAAGAAAGGATCTTGGTGTAGAGCTGATTGAAACTCATTTTGGAACTTGGAGTCAATTGACACCATCAAATTTGCCACTATGATGAGAGAAAGAGACTTCAAATCAGGTCATCATGATAAAGCATCAGGGATGACATAGAACCAACCTGGTTTGTACTCAAGTTTGATATCAAACAATTGGATTTGTTCCTCCCAATGATGATGTCAACTCTTCATGTGTTCCAAGTGTAAGGTCTGCAACAATGGTTGGTGATCAGTTTGCATGATCACTTGTTTCTCCAAGAGGTAATGCCTCCATACCTTGGTGGCGTATACCATTGCAAGTTGTTCTTGAACTCAAGCAGAATAGTTTCTTTCAGCCATATTGAGTCGGCAAGACACAAAGGCAATGGGATGTAGTCCATATGGTAATTCTTGTTGCAGCACGGCTCCAATTGCAAAGTTAGAAGCATCAAAATCAACCACACAAGGTAGTTGAGCATCATACGGTTGAAGAATGGGCCTTGAAGACACCATATGTTTCAACTTCCAAAATTGTTCTTTGTGCTTGGTGGTCCACTGGAAGTTCAAGGCCTTCTCCAAGAGGTCAGTCAATGGTGCAGCCACATGAGCATAATAATGGATGAATGGTTGGTAAAA
This sequence comes from Lunularia cruciata, assembly GCA_948567375.1. NCBI lineage: Eukaryota > Viridiplantae > Streptophyta > Marchantiopsida > Lunulariales > Lunulariaceae > Lunularia > Lunularia cruciata. The sequence continues at coordinate 6,154,678 of OX419755.1, read as the reverse complement.
ATTGGCCAATCCATTACATGCTCATACTTTTGTAGCATCCTTTAGAGTAGGCCAATCAGTAATGGCATTGATTTTCTCTTCTTCCATCTTGATCCCCTCTGATGAGATCTTGTGCTCCAAGAAGGGAACCTTTTTTTGCCAAAAGGCACACTTTGACTTCTTATAGTAAAATTTCCATTAGCGTAGTTGTCTTAGGACTTCTCGCACATGATTCACGTGTTCTGCCTCTGTCTTGCTATAGATTAAGATATCATCCAAGAACACCACCACAGACCAATCCAAGAGTCCATCCAACATCCAATGCATCTAATCCATGAAGACTGCTAGAGCATTAGTGAGTCCAAAAGGTAGAACTCTCCACTCAAAGTGCCCATACCTTGTGTGAAAGATATTCTTTTGCACATCTTCTCCATCAATTGGGATTTGCCAATAGTTGCTGCAAAGATCCAACTTGGAAAAGTAGCGTGCTCTACTTAGTTGATCAAGCAAATCATCAATCCAAGGTAAGGGATATGCATTCTTCATGGTTTGCTTATTGAGCTCACAATAATCAATATAGAAATGAAGTGCTCCATCCTTCTTTGGAACAAATAGTACCGGTGCTCCCCAAGGAGAGGTACTATGTCGTATGAAGTCCTTTTCCAACAACTTTGTAATTGTTGTTTGCAACTCCTCCAACTCCTTTGGTGAGAGCCGATAGATTGGTTTACTCACTAGAATACTCCCTACAAGAACTTGATCTTGAAGAGCATACCTCAATCGGAGGGTAATCCCTTTGGCAGATCATCCAGAAACACATCCAAAAACACATCCAAAAACTCCTTAACTATCCGATCAACCATTGCTCGATGAGGCTCTCGGCTCTCCTCAGATTGTTCTTGAGTAATTGGCTTGATCCACACTGCAAATATAGCCTTATCTTCCTCCAAAGCTTGCTCTATGGCTGCTTTACTAACAAACTTCCCTTCTAGGGACTCATCTCTCTTCCAAGCTTGCTCCATAGTTGCCTTTTTGGCAAACTTCCCATCTTGGGACTCATCTTCCTTCTAGGTTTGCTCTATGGCTACCTTCTCAACAAACTTCCCATCTTGGGACTGACTATTCTTAGGTGTCTTACTTAGAGGTGCCAGACAACCTAATTGGAAATTCCTACCTTGGTGTTGTACTTGAATTTGTCATTGGGTCCAATCAAATTGAACCTTATGACGTTCAAGCCAAGGTTGACCCAGAATGATATCATAGTGTAGAGGTGCCACTACAAACCTCATACACTCCAAATACTCCTTCCCAATCTTGAAGGTAACATGATGTGAGGTGCGGAATGCAGAACACTTTCTACCATCCGCCATCATCAAACTACTTCCAATCATTGGCTTGATAGGAATACCCAATTCCTTTGCTACTTGCATAGACATGCAATTCTCTAAACTTCAAGAATCAACCAAAATCCTACAACTCCAATTAGATATCATACCTTGCAAGTGAAGCAAACTTGCATAGGTCGAGCCTTCAATCCCATTGGAACTTATCAAGCTCCCAGTAGGTGGCTTAAAATCTCCTACTATGATTCCTCATTTCCCTGATCATTCCGCTCCACAACCTCCACCAGGGCAACTTGTCAAGGTCATACATTCTTGAGTGGACATTCAGAAATATAATGTCTCAATTGGTGACAATAAAAACAACCACCATTTTGTTGCAATTTCTCTCTTTTTGCTATGCCAAGTGGTCTTTATTGAATGGCATCAATCTCCATTGGTGTTGGCTCCTCCACTCGTGTGTAGTGTACTGGTAGGCTTTGTGGAGGTCGAGGTCAAGACCAACTGGTCTTGACCTCGACCTCCACCAAGGAATCAAAATGCTTGGCCAACCAATAGCATAATGATCTTTGAATGTCACATTGAGCATCTACCAAATTCAATAATTTTGGACAAGCTAGGTCTATAACCTAGGCACATCAATTTAGTGCAAAAATTACAATCTTGACCTCCAACAATGCAATGTTATACAAAACATGGTGCAATTGTTAGCTCCAATTGCATCAATAGAATCCTTAAACTCTCTAGTTGCTCTCACCTATCTTTCTCAACCTTACTCAACCTCTCACTTGCTTTGAACCATGTTAAACCACACAAGGATTGGACCAACACTCCAAGAGCATTCATAATGAACCCTGAAGAGAGATAGAGAATGCATAGGAAGGTAAGCAAGCATGAATGGAGAGAGTGTGCTACTCTCATGTATATATAGTAAACATATGTATCCTAAACCCAAATGCAACCACACAATGAAAACTAAGTCACTTACAAGCTTGGGAAAGTATCAACAAGGAGGCAAGCAATTGCATGTCTCTTGCAAGCAAAGCCATAACATAGCAAAAGGCAAGCAAACTCATCCATAAGCAAGCAAACCTATCAAGGAGGTAAGCAAACTGTCCAAGAGGAGAGTGAATCTATTTTGACCACAAGAAAATTCAAATGTTTATGATCAAACCACAAATTTCCATGAGAGTAAATCTAAAGAATCTCTAAGCAAACCCATCCATATAATAACATTTCTGGTTATCTTCCTACAAAATATAATATCTTTTGAAACATAATATCTATTGTAAAAGATAGAGGAGTGAAAGAGGAGAATAAAAGAATGGAATGGAAGTCATATAAGAAATACTCGATTGAGAGAAACTCCAAATGCCTAGCTTGAGCTTTACTTTGGGACTTATATATAACTTGTGTACAAGACTCCCAAGAACCTCCCAAGGAAGGTTCCTTTTAGGAGTCACCTTACTTGGAGTGCAAGCTAAACTAGTTATTTACTTGGCATACATGTTACTCTACCTTTGGAAAGTTCTTAGAAGATTCTCCTCAAGAAGCTTCTTGGGTGCTTCTAAAATATTCTACCTACAAGCTTCATGGATGCTTCTAGAACATTCTTAGGCTAGTTCTACCTTCTATTTAGCTTAGATTTAGCTTAGATTACTAACTCATTAGCTTCTATTAACTCATTTGCTAACTCCATATTATTACATCTATGATAACAATTTGAACATATCCATAAAAATGATAAGAATTCAATGAAATTGAATCCATCCATTTAAAAAGATACTTAGGAATAAAACCTACCTATTCAAAAAAGATAAATTATCTTTTAAACACTTTCATGATCAACCAATTATTTTGTAACATTTATAACATTGAAACATTATGATAGTGAATTTTTGTCATTTGTACTAAAATCTAAAGATGTACGTTTGTTGACTAGATAGTATTACTCATATCATAAGGAGTAGCATCTTTGTCATCTAGCTACAAAAGTGTACCAATTATGCTCTTGATGTCACATGTAATGTTCCCTACCTTAGCTAATTCCAAGGTCATTTGATGTTGTTGCTTGGATTTAGCTATCCTCTCCTTAAATCTAAACTTTTGAGCTTGGGATCTCTCTTGAGCTTCTACTTTCACCTTGAATTTTTATATTTTTGTTGTTTTCTCAACATTGATCTGGCCAATTTTCACCTCTCCTTAATGCTCAAAAAATTAGTGTTGAAGTTTTTACAACTGGCCATGTCTTGGACAAAAGTTGTAAGAGTAGGAGAATCTTAGGATTTCCCTTGGGATGACTTCCTTCTCTTGTGGGGTTCACTTCCCCGCTCCTAATCTTCTTGATCTGCTACATCTTGTCATTCTTTTTCTCTAGTGTCTTGTGCCTACACAAGCATCTCCTCATGTGCTCCTTCAACTCATTTTTCAACTAGAACACTTTCTTCTTTGGGAAATCTAAAAGGTTCACTTCTGCAAACTCACATTGGCTAAACCTCTTTGTCATCTCCTCTTGTGTACATGGAATTTTATTTGGCATTGATCCTTGCACAAGAAATGCTTGTGGTTGTTTGGAAATTTTTTCCTCTTCTTGTGATGTCCCTCTACATATTTTATTCTCCTTGCTCAACCATTCACAAAGATTCATCTCATTCCCAATCCCAAATTCACAAGTGTTTGTAAAGATATATTAGCTCTACTCCCAAACAAAGCATCCACTCTGAAAAAATTAGGAGATACATGATATAGCTTATCCTCTATAGTACTCAATCCATCTTTTATCTCCTTAAACATAAGACCCTCACCCGTGCACTAGTATAAAACAAGTCAAAATTGTTTTATATGATTTCAATAAATTAGCCTATTTCTTCAATCTCTCTCAATTCATGGATCTCAAGAACCTTTTACCAAATTTCACAAGAAAAGATGCCATGTAATTAAATGTTGTACTTTTTAATATATTTCTTGCTTGTGGCATTGTGAATTTGTTTAAAATGTTCAGGATCTTGTAGATAGTCTAAGATTTGACCATAATGATGTGAAATTATCCTAAACAGATCTTCATTGCACTTTGACTTGCCATATTGTGTGCATATATAATATTATACACACAATAAAATATGGTTGCCAGCCTTTATCCATCATAGCCAAGAACTCAAAGGCTAAACATTAGAGAAGTGAGCTCGTTGAAACTGCACTTTGAAAGTATACTCCTCTAGTTGACCTAGGTCTTCAGCCCTTATGGCATCATTGATTGTCCATATGACGGTGCCAATGGTGCAAGTGATGGTGAGTCCTACCATGTGATTAATAGCCATAACATGAAATTTGACTACCATTAGTTAGTCCATGAGCAATTCCAAAATGATTAACTATGATTGCCAACACTACGACTCCAAAATCCACACAAACTAGCTTTGGTAGTACACATGTCATGCATATATACATTTTACACAACATACATCACTATCAACACTATAGAAGCAAAACTCACACATAAGTCATACATGAACTTTAAAGTGTTGCAATCATCCTCCTAGTTGGCGGTTAGGTCTCTCTAACCCTAAATAGTCATCTACTCTAGGTATGTGATATGTTCTATGGTGTGCTAATATCAAGAGGCTTAGTGCTATCAAACCCCATCATTAGTCCTCTATTTGCAATCTATATCACATAAAGAGTGAACTAGCTATAGGTCAAGTACATCTAGGACATAACCACTTTCCTTGAGGAACTACCATAAGGACACATCCTCTTGAATAGCCATCACACACCAACATAATAGTAGCTTCACAAAAGAACCACATAACATACACTGCATGCTTGCATGTACAAGTACAAAGCTTGGATCCATGATGCTATCTATGTTTAGGAGGTGGCATGGTGCACAATTTTGCATATGATCCTTCCAAACAACATCATCATGCCCTTCCAACATGAGGACTCCTGAAGGAAAAATCTCATGCACTCTTAAGCTAGTACGGCTTGTAGTAACATCAAGTGTTGTAGATGCAATCTAATATAGATTTACATATTCACCTAGGTGAAATCAGTGGATCAAGGGTCTATAACCTCTTCCTCAAATAGGAGCATATCATAAGATATCCATATATTGAGCAATCACTAAGTTCTCAAAGGCCATCAATATCACTCTCCAAAAGATCTCTACTCATCCATACATTTGGATCATCAAAGTCCAAAACTATAGGAGCATCACAAAAATTGGCTATAGGTAAATTTGGATCTCATCCATAGAGTAGAAAGTAAGGAGAGAAGCATGCTAAGGAGGCTTCATGGTTGAACCAATAGCCCAAGGCCAACTAAGGTAATTGGAGATACTAATCTCCCAAGTGACCTCTCTTCACAATCTGAACCTCACTCTTTGCTAAGCCATCTACATCAAGGTGATCTTGGGAGGTAGCATGGTGATCACTCAAGACCTGAAAATTTCCCAAAAAATCTACACTAAGATTAGTCAAAACCTTAATTAGTGCATCAAAATGACTAAGAACCCAATCCAAGAATGAGTAAGCTATCCTTAAACTTATTCACTAAACTTATCAAGAAGTATTACTAACTTAATCCACTTGGAGAAATGCTCCTCTATAACCGAAACATACCAATGATATCTCATTGTCAATAGTAAGGGTCCAATAAAGTCCAAAATCCAATTATAACCTAACCCCATGATAGGTAATGTGTGTAATTTGGCATGAGAGTATTAAATGATGCTCTAACTTGGCCACAAACTACACATCTGGCAATAGATTGCTGCATATTGGTTTGTAAACTCTGCCTCCAATAATGACTATTGAGTAAGCTATATGTTTGCTTTACTCCAAAATGTCCCAGCTCCTCATGAGCATGACATACCAATTGTGTTCTCTAAGATGGAAGTGGTACTACTTACACTCTCTCATCTTCCCATACATGAAGAAGGTGTCTGCCCTCCAATCTAAACCGCCTAGCTTGCTTAAGGACACAATCTTTCTCCATGGCACCAATTATGCCACCCACAACATCAGTGCAAAGATAATCTATCACTAAGACATCATCATGAATGTCTTCTTGATCTGTACCAATATTTCCACCCTCTAGATTTACGACCTCAACAACTCTTCCTATATGTGTTGAGAGAGATACCATCAAAGCCTCAAAAAATATACATAGAAAGATAGATGCATGCCAACTTGGCACCATTTCATCTGTCTCACCATGCAAATATGTCCTATTTGATCATATTGGTTGGGATATAGGTTTCTACTCAACCCATTTGCATCACGATTCAACACTCTAGTCTTTGAATAACCATAAAATAATACTCTTGTAAAATCAGAGCCCATTATGCAAGCTTCCTTGAAAGCTTATCTAACTCCATCAACCAATTCAACGACTACTGATCAATGATAAGAGTGAAGAGGTTATTGAATAGGTAACATAAAAAATGTGCTACCGCCTATATTGCCACCAAGCACTCTATACTCTGCCTCCATTGAATTGTTGAAGCAACTAACATAGGCCATAGCAAAAAATTCCTTCTCCTCATCATCTTATTGGGTAAGCACTTATGTAACAATATGGAGTTTAACAACGAGGTTAGTAGGACTAACAAAATAGCAAATAAAACGAATTAGCCTAAAATATTCCAGAAGTATCTAGAAAGCTTCTTGGGAAGCTTTCTAGCTAGCTTAGCTTGCACCCCAAGTAGGTAACTTCTAGAAGGAAGCTTCTAGAAGCTTCCAACAAGCTTAGCTTGCATGCCAAGTAAGTGACTTCTAGAAGGAAGCTTCTTGAGAAGCTTCCCAGTTAACTTGATTTGCACTCCAAGAAAGTGGCTAAAGGAACCTTCTTGAGAAGCTTCTCAAGGGCCTTGTATGCTCCCTATAAATACAAGAGCCAAAGCTCATGTTAGGCATTTGGATTTTTCCCTCATTCAAATGTTCCAATGTGAGCTTTCATTCTCCTATTTCTCCCCTCGGTCTTGGTCTTTTACATTGGCATTAGAGTAGGAATAGGATGGGGGAAATTTATAGACCACCAAATCCACTTCCACTAAACAATTGAGATTTTGTATCTTGGTACTACCCAAGCATTGGTTCACACAATTCATCACCTCGTGCTTTGGACTGATTTTCTACATATGATCACCTTGTCTAAGGAACCCTTGATACTTCCGGTTGTAACTTATGGAAAACGGTAGACATGTTGCATCTATGTGCTAATAAATTAGATAAATTGGGAATAGTGGGATAGAGTAGTAACCATGACGGCAATACCGGATATTATCATTGCTATGCAACAACAAATTGAGCACCTAATTCAATTGTTGTATGAATGAGCCTAGCAACAACAAGAACACATAGAGAGAGCACCAATTCGAGATGGAGAAGATCAAATCCAATTTCCAAAACCCAAGGTATTTGAAGGCAAGAATCCTCCAAGCATAGTGGAGAATTTTGTGTTTGACTACAAATGTTACTTTGAAGCTACCAATCTTCAAGATGAATGAAAACAAATTCTCTTGACTTCTAACCAATTGGATGGTGTGGCAAAACTTTGGTGACAATTCCAAGTGGAGCGAGCTGAACAATAGAATGTTGCACCAATCTTAACATAGGAAAAATTCAAAGATGCAATACTTGGTCAATTTCAATCTATAAATCCCATCAGAGCTGCACAAGATAAATTGGCAGAGTTGAAGTAGATTGGCTCTATAAGGAGCTACATCATGCAATTTCAAAACATCATCATGTAGATACAAGATATACAAGAAGGTGATTTTGGATTGATTTTTGAGGGGATTGAAGTCACAAAGAAGCCATGCAATTGGCTGAGCGCTTTGATTCCTTGGTTGCAACAACTTGGTCTTGACCTTGACCTACACAAAGCCTACCAGTACACTATGCACGGGTGGAGGATTTGGCACCAATGGAGATTGATGCTATCCAACAGAGGCCACTTGGTACAGCGGATAGAGAAAGATTACAACAAAATGGTGGTTTTTTTTAATTGTTGCCAGGTTGGACGTCGCATTGTTGAATGTCCATTGAAGATTGTGCGACCTTGACAAGTTTCCTAGATGGAGTTTGTGGAGCAAAATGATCAGAGAAATGAGAAATCCTAGTAGGAGATTTTGAGCCGCCTATTGGGAGCTTGATTAGTTCCAATGGGATTGAAGGCTCGACCTATGCAAGTTTGCTTCACTTGCAATGTACAATATCTAATTGGGGTTGTAGAATTTTGGTTGATTCTAGAAGTTTAGAGAATTGCATGTCTATGCAAGTAGCAAAGGAATTGAGTATTCTTATCAAGCCAGTGATTGGAAGTAGTTTGATGATGGCGGATGGTAGAAAGGGTTCTGCATTTTGCACCTTGCATCCTGTTACCTTCAAGATTGGGAAGGAGTATTTAGAGCATATGAGGTTTGTAGTGGGATCTCTACACTATGATATCATTCTAGGTCAACCTTGGCTTGAACGTCATAAGGTTCAATTTGATTGGACTTGACGACGAATTCAAGTACAACACCAAGGTATGAATTTCCAATTAGGTTGTTTAGCACCTCTGAGTAAGACACCTAAGAATAGTCAGTCCCAAGATAGAAAGTTTATCAAGAAGGTAGCAATAGAGCAAACCTTGAAGGGAGATGAGTCCCAAGATGAGAAGTTTACCAAGAAAGCAGCTATGGAGTAAGTTTTGAAGAAAGATGAGTCCTTAGATGGGAAGTATGTTAGTGAAGCAGCCATAGAGCAAGCTTTAGAGGAAGATAAGTCTGTTTTTGCGGTGTGGATCAAGCCGATTGCACAAGGACAATTTGAAGAGGGCCAAGAGCTTCATCAATCAATGGTTGATCAGATAGTTTAGGAGTTTGAGAATGTGTTTCCAAATGATCTACCAAAGGGATTACCCTCTGATTGTGGTATGCTCTTCAATATCAAGTTATTGCCAAGGAGTACTCCAATGAGCAGACCAATCTATCAACTCTCACCAAAGGAGTTGGAGGAGTTGTGAAAAACACTTACGGATTTGTTGGAGAAGTACTTTATACAACATAGTACCTCTCCTTGGGGAGCACCAGTACCATTTGTTCCAAAGAAGGAGGGAGGACTTCATGTCTGTATTGATAACCGTGGGCTCAATAAGAAAATAGTGAAGAATGCATATCCCTTGCCTCAGATCAATGACTTGCGTTGATCAATTGAGGGGAGCATGATATTTTTCCAACTTGGATCTTTGTAGTGGATATTGGAAAATCCCCATTGATAGGGTGGATGTGCAAAAGACTGCCTTTCCGCACAAGGTATGGGCATTTTGAGTAGAGAGTTCTACCATTCAGGCTCATTAATGCTTCATAGATCAGATGCATCGGATGTTGGATGGACTATTAGATCAATATGTGATAGTGTTCTTGGACGATATCTTAATCTATAGCAAGAGAGAGATAGAACTCGTGAATCATGTGCGAGAAGTCCTAAGACAACTACAACAATGGAAATGTTATTGCAAGAAGTTGAAGTGTGCCTTTTGGCAGAAGGAAGTTATCTTCTTGGGTCACAAGATCTCATTGGAGGGGATCAAGATGGACGAGGAGAAAATCAAAGCCATTATTGATTGGCCTTCTTTGAAAGATGCTATAGAAGTATGGGCATTCAATGGATTGGCCAAATTGTTTTTACAGTTCATCCACTATTATGCTCATGTGACCGCACCATTGACTGATCTCTTGAGGAAGAACTCAAGCTTCTAGTGTACCACCAAGCATGAAGAAGCATTCCAGAAGTTGAAACATATGGTGTCTTCAAGACCCATTCTTCAACCATATGATCCTCAGCTACCTTGTATGGTTGATTTTGATGCTTCTAACTTTGCAATTGGATTTGTATTGCAACTGGAATTCCAAGATGGACTACAACGCATTGCCTTTGTATCTTGCCAACTTAATACAATTGAAAGAAATTACTTTGCTTGAGATTAAGAACAACTTGCAATGGTATATGCCACCAAGGTATGGAGGCATTATCTCTTGGGGAAACAAGTGATCATGCAAACTAAGCACAAACTATTGTTGCAGACCTTACACTTGGAACATATGAAGAGTTGACATCATCGATGGAAGGAGCAACTCCAATTTTTTGACATCAAACTTGAGTACAAACCAAGTCGGTTCCATGTCATCCTTGATGCTCTATCACGATGACCTGATTCAAAGTCCCCCCCTCTCATCACGGCGGCAATTACAACGATGGCAATTGACTCCAAGGTCCATAACGAGTTTTGGTCAGCTCTACAACAAGATCTCTTCTTCCAAATGGTATATGGTCATTTGACAGCATGTGACAAGGAGTACAACACCTTCTACTTCAAGGAATGCCTTCTATTCCATGAGGACCGGATTTATGTTCTAGCCAATGGAGATCTTTGACTTGTGCGCCTTCAAGAAGCCCATGATTTACCAATAGTTTGTCACATGGGTGTGGACAAGACCTTTAGTACACTTCAACACCAATGGTGGTGGCCCAACATGGCACAAGACGTTCAAGAGTTTATCTGATCATGTGAGAGTTTTCAACACAACAAGGCCAGTAACCAGAAGTCCAGTGGACTCCTTCAGCCACTTCTAGCTACTTGTTGGCAACATGTGAGCTTAGATCTCATCACCTCCTTGCCCAAGACTAAGCAAGGTCACACAACAATTGGGTGTTTGTGGATAAGCTTAGTAAGCAAATCCATTTGGCACCAATGTTTGATATTGTGGATGCTCCAACCTTGGCGCAACTCTACTTTGATAATGTATTCAAGCATCATGGGATGTCGCATGTACTCATCTCCAATTGTGATCCTCTCTTCACTAGAAAGTTTTGGCAAGCACTCTTCCAGATACTTGGCGCCAAGCTTACTTTGTCCACAACGTATCATCCTCAAATTGATGGAAAAACTAAACATGCAAATCGCACATTGGAAGATATAATTTGTGCTTTTGTCAACATTCACCATACCAATTGGGATGTATGTCTTGCAGCTGTGGAGTACCAACAATAGCAATTGTTGCACCTGTACAACAATTCTAAATAGGCAAGCACCGGATTCTCTCCTTTCTCTCTCAATTTTGGCCAAGACCCACTTGTTCCAGATTCCCTTCTTGCTCCTCTCCCATCTCATGCTCCTCATACCTCCACTTTCTTGAACACCATCTCCCAATCCCTCCAACAAGCCAAATTGCATCTCCTTGTTGCTCAAAATTGGCAGAAACAATATATGGATCACCATTGCCATGATCTCAGCTTTCAAGTTGGTGATAAGGTCATACTCTCATCCAATAACCTCCCTCCCAAACTTGATACCCAAGTTCATAAACTCACCCCTAATTGGATAGGACGACCCTTTGATATGACCCAAAATGTCTTTCATGTTGCTTATCAACTTGCCTTGCCTTGTCATATGCACATCCATCTTGTTTTTCATGTTTCCAAGTTGAAACCTTTTGTTCCTCACCCCTCTTATTTTTCCTCTTGAGTCCAACCTCCTTCTCCTCTTGTCTCTATCAATGATCATGAGGAGTACAAAGTTGATTGTATCCTTGCACGTCACCATATTCAACGAGGCCGTCGACAACATATGGAGTACAAGGTCCTTTGGAAAGGTTATTCCCTTCATGATGCCACATGGGAATTGCTTTCTCATCTCTAGAATGCACAACTGGCCATCCAAGAGTTCAAAGCTTCACTAGAAACGAGGACGTCACCAACTAGAGATGGGGGAATATGTAACAATATTGAGTTTAGCAACAAAGGTAGGGCTAACGAAATAGCAAATAAGATGAATTAGCCTAGAATATTCCAAAAGTATCTAGGAAGCTTCTTGGGAAGCTTCCAAACTAGCTTAGCTTGCACCCCAAGTAGGTAACTTCTAGAAGGAAGCTTCTAGAAGCTTCCAACTAGCTTAGCTTGCACTCCAAGAAAGCGGCTCAAGGAACCTTCTTGAGAAGCTTCTCAAGGGCCTTGTATGCTCCCTATAAATACAAGAACCAAAGCTCATGCTAGGTATTCAGAGTTTTCCCTCATTCAAACGTCCCAATGTGAGCTTCGATTTTCCTATTTCTCTCCTCCGTCTTGGTCTTTTACAACTATTCCAAGCCCCAATGTACTCCAATCAGTATGAACCTAGAATGGTCATCCTTTGATCAATCTCTTGAGAAAAGGAGTATATGTTAACCTCAACTTGAGCTCTATAAAAGCTCTCTCTTGCTCATCTCTCCAACACCTCTCTTGAGTAAGCTTGGTAAGCTTTGCCAAGGCCTTGGCAATGACACTAAAGCCTTGGTAGGAGCATTCTTTAACCCAAATGGTAAGAACCTCCATTGATATAATACATCCTTAATGTAAGGATCAATAACCCAAAATGCTTTCTTGGACTTGTGCTCCTCCTTGATTGATGATATCTGCTCAAAGATCCAAAGTACTGAAAACCTTTACATACCCAACAACATCAAAGATCTCATTGGGTATAGGCATAGCATACTAATTGGCCCTAGACTACTGGTTGATAGGATGGTAATCTCCACACATCTGCTTATTTATGTAGTTGCCATGCATATCCTTCTTGGTTGGCATCACTATAGGTCAACAAACTCAAAAAGGTCTCTAATTTGACTCTAAATCAATGTCTCCATGTGTAACATTCCAAGGATAGGAGAACCTCAAAGAAAAACACAAGAAAAACATCATTAATACTTTGATGCCCCAAAGGAGCACCTTGTCATTATTATATAGCAAAGAGGATCCATTCAAAAGGAGCTCCATCCTTGGATCAGACATATGGATTGGTGACATGTTAGCAAGCTCTACCCTTAGATTACTCACATGGATTGATGACATGTTGATCTTTGTCCTATTTGGTTGGTCAAACAAGTTTGACCAAAGAGAATGTTTAATGAATCTTCTTGTAAAAATTTCAGAATAGCATGGGCAAGGTACCATTGGAAAATGGTACCTTGCCCATGTCTTGATAAATAAAAAGGGGGAGAAGACAATGCATTTTCTTCCAATGGGTGAGAATCTTGTATTTTTTGGGGTCTAATTCATCTATTTAACCCTCCAAAATTGACTCAAAAGTTTTCAGGTGTTTTTGTCCTCTACTTTAGTAGTGGAAGAACTCTTTTGGGAACACCTCTATCTAGTCTACTTAGCCGTCATATATAACATCCTTCAAGATATTACCAAGCCAACTTTCATCTCTATGTAATATGTCTAGCTAATGGTATTACACCATATTTTTGTATTTATAGGGACGTGAAAGCACTAATGTATCGCTAGTTAGATCAATACCAAGTTGTTTTGAAGCACCCAAATCTTTCATATTAAAGGTAAAAAAAATTGTGTATCTCCTTAAGAACCTCCAAACTCTACATCTTTCTCCTCTTATAAGCTTGGGTTCAATGTTTGGCTCCTCTATAATTGATGTAGAAGTGGAAGATACACTGATTGGTTGCTATACCAAGCCCTTCGGAGTAGTAATTCAAACTCCCAACTGCTAGAGTCCCCAAACTTAGAGCGACTCCTTTTGCTTTAGCTACAAGCTCCATACATCCTCTAGTTGCATCCCAAGTAGACCAAGAGTGTAACCCAAGGAGACCATGCTCATCGGGATGAACCCCAAATAGACCACTAGTTGTGTCTTAGGAATACGATGTCCACTTGGTCCATTTCTCCCAACATGTGCTTGAATCATCTCAATAGGCATGGAGCTCATAAGTGTCAAAGTGGTGATGCCTATCAAGCACATCTTACACTGCTCTACCAAGCCAAGGCTCACAATCCAAGTCAAATAGTTAAGTTCTATAGCCTAACGTAACACTTGATGCTTAGATGCCTCTAACATTATTGAGATGGTGGTAATACCAGTACAAAAACCCATTGCTTGCTCTCTCTTATTTGTGTTGGGTTCCACCAACTATTGTAATTGTGAGTCCAAAACAAGTCTAGGATCTCCTTCTTAAAAAGCATATGAGCTTGGGAAACTCATGAGTTTGGGTAAAACTACACTCCATGGCCCAACAAGGTTCACCATTGCCTCAAGTGACATGTTAGCAACTACCACCATTTGAGATTGGCACCCAATATCCAAAATATTATCACAAATAAGTTGGGCTAGTTCTTGAATCCAATCACAAGCACGTTATAAAACCCCTCTAGGTAGGAGGTTCATCCACCAAAGAAAAAGATAATGGATCAATGATCCAACTCTAGCTGCATTTGACAACATGGTAGGTCCTATCCAAGAATAGACTTGATGTGTACTCACCACTACTTGTGTATAAGAATCACCAATCAAAGAGATGTTCTCCAAAATCTAGGTTGGAGAAATAGATTGATGAACCAAAAGGTGTTGTAGTATACATTACATCTCCCAAAACACACAAGAACAAGAATCTTGTAGACTCTAACCTTGGCCAGCATCAGTATGTCCCTAAGATGGCCATCCAAAAATCACCAAATAAATGGGACCATGTCTCTCCAAATCTTATGCCCTCAATAAGGAAATGTCCACTAGCAAGGTCTTTGGTAACCCTTGATTGTTGACATCAATAATAACTCAAGATATCGATAGGCCAAGTGTGCCACATGATGTAGAGAGACTTGTTTAGCAATCTTATCTCTCTCTACATACAAGTACCTTTGAACTTGTATACTTTCTTGTAGTATTGTAGCTAGTCCAATGCTAATCCCACCCAACAACTTCAATAGACATACTTCCTTTGCTAAATAATGTCAAGCAGTAAGTATAGTATCCAAAGATAATAGACTCATGAGGCTCATCTTCACACTATCCTCATGGTGGTATAAAGTGGTATACACATGGTGGCTCCACTCCAAGTCTATTGCACCAATTGATATGCATGCTATTGCAATGTCTCCTTTAAACTATAGGATAAAACATCCAAGGTGAATGGACAATCTCATTTGTACTCCAAATTTGAGTGATCTCTTATGGTATTGAGGTATCCTTTTCATGGGTATTCCTCTCTAATAAGTCACTATGCCAAGTAACCAAACCACTAAAAACTGAATTTGATGCCATGGTCGTTGACTATAGTGACCCCAAGACTACCACTACTAAAGTGCACTGGTAGGTGGCATAGTTATTCTTCACCTGACTGCCAACTTGGCTATAGGAAGTTGTCTTCTACAAATAGTCAATATTGAAACCTATGGGGTATAACACTATTCCACCAACTAGCACATCATATGATTCTACTACTGTTATAATGGCCTGAGCTCTCACCATAGAGCTATCAATTGGATGACTAGGCTGAATGTAGATAATAAGCTCCCCACATATGATGTATTTTGTAGAACCACCTATAGAGATGTTGGATCTGAAATTAATACCTCTGCACATTGGTATTCCATAGCTCAAGACCAAAAATTGCAAGCTTCCCCAACATAATGGTCGTGCATCACAGTCTAATAAGACCTTTTGTGGTATAGAGACCTTCCCTAAAGGTCCTACCAAATGAAAATTTCCACTTTGGTTGTCCAATACGACAACTCCAAATGTACACCAAGCTTGCTCAAAGGCAGGTCTAGTTGCTAACTCCTCCAATTTAGCTATTGTTGCCTACATAAACCATTGGTTGTTGAGCAGATCCCATGCTCCTCAACCAAGGCACTCCACTTCAACCACCTCTACTCTAAAATTAAGAACCATATCATTCCTACTCTCACAACATGTGACAACCAACTAGAACATTAGAGTTGGGTCAACTTCCAATATAACCATGTCGTTGGCTAAGAACAAAGGGAAGCACATAATCAATTGAGCCACTTCCAACATTATGTGAGACTCAATTTATGTAGTAGTAGGTGACTAACTAGTATTCTAGTCTATCATGCACTCCATCATCACATAACATGCATGCACTAGGATGTTTAGGAGCCATGGATGTCATCTATAATGCCTCAAAGGGTATGAAAGACTAAGGAAGTTTGACATGTCTACTAGCCTTTCTGCTTTGTAGGTCCAACTCCATTGATGCTCCTCTAGGGTCTAGAGCATGTATTGTACTCCTAATCACTACAATAGATATATCTACCTATACTACTTTACACATAAAGTTCAAGATATCTATATCACTAGCATAAGAGATGGAAGCCTCAACACTTGAATTTGATCTCCTCTAAGCTATGGGCATGCTAGCCAATCTTTGCTCCAACTACTTAATCCAAGTAGCCATGGCTTTATTAGAAATAACGGCAAGTATTGAGCTCCTACTAGGTGTAGATCCTCTACCACCACCTTGTCTTCCATGGCATGGAGCTCCTCTACCACCTACCATAGTAGCCCTACCACTCTATCACTCCGGGTGAAGTTCAAAGCATTGGTCATTGGTATAACCAAATCTATGGAAATGGTCACATTGTATTTGTGTTGGCCATGATACACTAGAGGTATCATATCCACTACCTTGAGTACACTCTTTCTTGTGGTGAGATCAAACACAAATAAAACAAGCAACCCCACCATTCACTAGCTAATTTTGATCCAAAAATGAAGGTAAGAGTCTAGTTGCACTAGGCACTCCACTTGCTCCATAAGATCTTGTGTAGCATCACATACTTTACATATTAACTCCATGTCCAAGATCCCATACCAAAACTAGACTGCTTGGGCCTTAGTAACTCCCTAAGTGAACTTCATCAATTGATCTCATGCAAATGTATGCCTTGCATAGATGCTATCTAGCCTTCCACTAGAAATCTTGTTTGCTCTTGTTCTACTGATATTGTACTCTTTTGGTGCAAGCTCTTTAGCTTGTTAGTATGCACTCCCTATTAGTTCTACCACAAAAACTAGGAGAATTCCACCCTGGGGTTAAACCCAATACTACACCACCTCCTACAATAATAACTCTACTTATAATAGCACCATCTCCAACTAGCTACATCAATGGTACTAGAGATAGAACTTGTGTGTGTAGCCGATTTACTTCTAAAAGCTGAGTCTCAAGTGACAAAGATGTAGTTTGTAGATCAATAATGTTTCTATAACTCAATCTCCTCCAAGTGAGCTCTCCTAAACTCATGATACTCATCCATTGGTGGACCCTCTATATGTTGGAACAACTCTTTTCATGCCATGAAGTGTATGAACAAAGTCAGGTCCTACATCTATTACAAATTACACAAATTATCAAATCTTGGATGAAGTTATCCAATTCAATGGTTCACATTGCACTAGAGTAGTATGGGGGCCTTTGGAGGCTTCATAAATCTTGTCCATGTCCCACAACAATGTTGTAGATACACTAAGTGCACTCTCAACTAAATTAGCTCATGTATCAAACTCCAAATTAGAGTCAATCTCCTCCCTCATTGGAACCCAAGGTACATGTTGATACAAAGTGCCACTTTGTGTAAACCTAACATGTACTACAACAAAATCTCCTTTAGAATCCTTAAAGAATTACATCCTAACAATATAATACAAATTGCAACAGTTACTATCACAAGTACCCCACCAAGTGCCACCACCAAATGTCACCATCAACTAAATATTCATTCTTTAATGTAGCTCTAATTGTGACAACTGCACTATGGGAAAGAATAACTTGTAACCTACCATCACAACACACATGCTCATAGTCTTTAGGTCATCACTTCTCACCTCACTAGAGAGAAACATAGATAATCTAATTAGTCATCACTCCAGCCTCACTACCAAGAGCACCACCACTCTAAAGTCTAGGCACCTCACACAACCATGGTGCACAAGCAAGAAATAAAGAATGGAGGAAGTCTAATCACAAGAAGTCTAATTAAAAACACTCCATCTCATAAATCAACAATAGACTTACTTTGCCACAATTTGGTATTTGATATAATAGGAGTGTATAGCTACTCCTAAGCTACCAAGATCACCAAAGATAGAATCAAACTTTTTCTCCTAGCCAAAGCTACATGTCTATGGATATCAATCAACCATGCATTATGACAACAAGTGAGGATGGACTGGTTGGCTAGGCACTAGTATAGGAACTAAAGATATGAGATTCAAACCTTATTATATACAATCTAGAAAGGTGTGCAATTTTGGCCAAATGGTGACCAAAAGTTACCAAAAATTTATCTAAATTGGCTAGTCTCATGCTATCAAGTTGACTTGTTAGGCTTTCATAGCTTCTTTAGCCTCTCATGCCTCAAAACCTTTAAACATTAAAATTCAAATGATGACCAAAAACTACCAAAAAATCATCTAAATTGGCTAGCCTCACACCTCAAGCTAGCTTGTTAAGCATTCATAGCCTCTTTAGCACACAACATTATGCCTCAAAGCCTCTAAACATTAAAATTCAACCAAGCATCAAAATTCAGCCAAATGAGGTCTTTTGCTTGCCAAATCAAACCTCGCCAAACTAAGTTAACCTCCAACTCTTGATAGCCTTTGCCAACTTGACCTCCAAATTTGGACACCTCTGCCCATTTAACAAACCCCTCTCAAAGAAGGTTAACCTTGAACTTTGGAGGACCTTCGCCAACTTGACCTCCAAATTTGGATATTTATACCAATTTGACATACCTCCATTATAGTTGGTTGACCTCCAAATCTATTTTTAACTATCATATTGGGCCAAATTGAGTGGATAGGGACCTCCAAATCCCTAATTTGAGGAGATGAGTTCTCAAATCTACCTCCAATTTTACTTCTTATGTCCAATTTACAACACTAAGGCCTTTGATTTCACTTCTTGCACTCAAATTGACATCTATTGACTCAAAATTGAAGTCAATTTCAAGACTCAAAATTGACTCAAAATTGACTTCAATTTTGAGAAATTTGGGTAGTCCTTTTGCACATTAGTTTGCCACATTACCAAATCTACATCAACTTGAATAATGCTTCCGCACATAACCACTCTTAAGGAAACCCAAGACCATGATCAATTTACTTCCGATCTACCAAGCTTGGAGATACCACCAATGCTCTTAGTTCTTGCATCCAATTTCCTCTTGACTCTTAGTTCTTTGATGTAATCAATTTACTCTTCCAATTGAATCACACTCAAATTTGATTTAAACTTGATCCTCCACTCAACAATCTGCCAAGAATCAAGCACTGATTACAATCAAGGCACAACAACTCTAGCTACAAGACTTTAGGTGACACTTGGTGGCCTTTGGCAACCATACCTAGGAACTCAAAGGCTCAACACCAAAGAAGTGAGCTCTTTGGATTTGCAATGCAAAAGTATACCCTTTTTCTTGACCTAAGTCTCCAACCCTAACGGCATGGCTAATGGTTCATCTGATGGTGCAAGTGATGATGGGTCCCACCATATGATTAATTACTCTAACATGAAATCTGGCCGCTATCAAATAGTCCATGAGCAACTACCAAAATAACTATGATTTCCAACCTTACCACTCCAACTTCTGAGCAAACTAGCTCCAATGCTACAAATGTTGTGATAGTAGTGATAGAAAGCACATTGCTAGCAAATGCATTGCATTTTGCTTTACTCACTAGGGTGGTAAAAGGCGCTAGTACAAAGGCTACCATTTTTTCCAAAAGTTCTTGGAATCTACTCCTTTGTAGAAATGGAACTTCAATTGGGTTCAATGACAAAGGAAGAGGAATAGGAAGAGAATCTTTTGTCCCAAAAGGGTGTACACTCTATGGTCATTAAACTTGCACTTCAATTTCCCAAGCGTAACTTCAAAGGTGGTGCATCAATTTCTCAAAGTTTGTAATACAAGGCTTGCTCAAAATTTGCAATCAAAAACTATACATTAGCATCATAAATTTATATCAAATTGTCTTTTCATTCCTCATGTTGGAATCCCTCTTTGAATGTTGCACACCCATCAAATTGCTTCTATTGGATTGACTTAGGATCTCTTTGAGACCCATGCTTCCAAATTTTAATTTTCCTATAGGTGTTTGACTCCACACTTTTGACATGTGGTACTCAATTATGCCATCTGGTACATTTGGATGAGTTAACATAATTCATCTTGATGGAAATAACCAAGAATTCTTGCTTTAAAGAACACGTAAGCCAAAACTTGCAACCCCAATTTGCAAAAGTGACATGGCCCATAAAAACCTACAACAACCTAAAAGGGTTGTCTATGGAGCATTCATTTCCGGAGTAATTTTACTTTACTAAGGTCTCATTTACTATTTTATGGCACATGCACTATAATTGTAGCCATCTCGTAAAATTTAGACGTGAAATTCTCCAATGTACCTATATAGCTAGTAATTGGAACCAAATGCCAACAAAGGATCAAGAAACACAAAAATCTATCTACAACAACTATGGAAGGAAGCTATACAATTGTTGTGAGAAATGATTAGCCCACCATCATGGGAAGGATGATTCATTCATGACAAATAGAGAACATTTCATTGGACCATTTTACTTCTTATGTCGTATCCTTGTATGGCTTCATGGAGTCTTCCTATCCTTCGTATTACCTTTTTTAGTTGCCCCTTTTCCCATTAGACTAAGTTTAGCCAAGTGGCAATAGGGAGAATGAAGGATTGTAACCATTAAGAGCCTGTGTGAGACTACCATAAGCTGCTCCTATGATTACATGCCTTATTTCTCAAGTTTGCATTGCCTTTATGGTTGATGATCTCCTCTCCTTTGTTTATGTACTCTCTCGACATTCTTACATTTCATTTTATGAATTTATCATATTATTTGTCAACTGAATCCAAGGGGCTCACAAACTTTCAAAATAGTTCCAAAGTCTATTATTGGAACTAGCCATGTCATTAGTGGCTCAATTGAGACCAAATTTGGGTGATTATCATTAATTACAGGCTTATAAGAGAGTGCAATCCTTATGTGATAGTTTGGTTATTTATGCATTGCATACGATAATGTTCATTTTGTAGGAAATGTACGCATATGCATTCCTTCACAAATGTGTTAAACGTTGTATTCATTGTTTGATATACTTCCAAGGTTAGAGGAATAAAGATGTGACCTTACAGCATACCGTTATACTTAGAGCTTTTGACTATTGCTGCATATCTTCTTTGGATGGATAATCATCCCTATTTGCTCCTCCAAACCTGTTGTGTTTATGGGATCCATAATTACAACATCCACCATAGTAATCTGATCATCTTGGATCAATACAAGTTTGCCCTAAATCATGTCGTCTCTAAAGTATATCAATGTTCCCTCGAATACAAACCTGTGCCGACTTATTTGTATGCAAAACATATCACCACTCCCTCCAAGTGAAGTATTCACTTATAAGTGCCTAGGGGACTACTGGGGGTCTCAGTTTTGGAATTTCGGGAGGCAGGCTGATCCAATAAGCCTACCGTAAATTGATGGATTGGATCTTGTGAGTTAAATCAAGACTATTTGTGAATAGTCCCCTAAATATTTAGGGTTTATAAAATTTTTTCCCGTGTACAAATTTTAGTTTGATCCTTTGGTAGTCATGACCCGTAAATTTTTACGGGTCATGAAAATCATGACCTGTTAACATTTAGAGGGCTACGGAAGTACCTCCCGTCAAATTGAGGTACCCCACTCTCACACCCCGTAACGATTTAGGAGATGTCCCGCAGTAGTTCCCATAAATTTATTTTACGGGCGCCAAAAACCTTAAACTTAACTGAAACCCCCTCTATATACTTGAAGATATAATAGGTAACTATCTGCTTCCTTCAAAAGGACTCAGTGCTCTTTGGGAGAGCATCGAGTCATATTACTTGAAGTGTAACACATAGTCATATGATTCAACTACGACATCTACGCTAAAACTACTCTCACAAATGAGAACTAATGATATAGATGGGTAAACCGAATCCAAGCAAAATCTCATCACTACAGAGAAAATAACTAGGATAAATTAGAATATCCTAATACACGATGGAACTAGGATTCAAGGATGAACCTTTCCGCCGCAAATAAATGTACTGATTTTGTCATCATATTGGATACTCTAAATGTACATTGAACAATTAGCTGAAACAAGGTCAAAATATGTAAATATCCTAGAGGAAGTTCATATCATTGTCAGTCTATGGTACTAGTCAAGAATACTGTAATAACGGTAAAATTCGTAGCAAAACGACCAATTAGAATATTCA
This sequence comes from Lunularia cruciata, assembly GCA_948567375.1. Lineage (NCBI taxonomy): Eukaryota > Viridiplantae > Streptophyta > Marchantiopsida > Lunulariales > Lunulariaceae > Lunularia > Lunularia cruciata. The sequence continues at coordinate 6,132,242 of OX419755.1, read as the reverse complement.
TATGTGGCTGAAAGAAACTTTTCTCCTGGTTTGTGTAGTTTGAAATTGCTTTTCGACGCTGAAGACAAAAATTAATGAGGACTTCTTGTTCTTGTTGGCGTATTGACAATCACTTGCGATGATACATATGTGGTTTATTGACAATTACTTGCGATGATACATATGTGAGAAAGATATCAGTCTGGACTTTCATAGCGTTTGAGGCATGCATTTTGAACGTGTGTGCAGGATGTGGAATTTGTAAAAAATTACCCACGAAGATTATCCAAAACCACCCTAACCTTTCTTAGTTTATGAAGTGCTTCTAGCTTCAAGGCTCAATGAGAAACCACAAACTACCTAGCAATTGGGCTTATTAAAGTTCCTCTATAGATTGTTTTCGTCTTCTCCGAGTATGATCAAAGTAAGTTGCTCAACACAGTAAATTGATCATTTTTAACCCTTATGATACAACCATCCATCCATCTTACATATCTTCTAGAGTCAACCCGAAAATATGTTGGCAGGGAACACCGAGGATTGTTCCACAATGGAACTTCCTTAAATTGTCATTTGGAATGAGCGACTATTTGACAATAGAGTGGTGATATCAAGGTGAAATGTACGAGCCATTATTTCTACTAACTACTAGAAATATGACCGGACACACCAAATTGAACCATATGTCTCATACATAGATTTGAAAGGAACTAATCTCTCTATGCATAGATAGATTGTTACATCTCATAAAGAAAGAAATATATGATTGCCAGGTGTGTGGATACCTCTCCTCTTAGAAAGAGAATTGGGAAATAAGAAACGCTATGTATGAAAGCAGCTTATTATAGTCTATATTGCATCCCTTTTTCTCACGTTAATGCTTCTTTATCTGCCTCATAGATTATAACATTAAATACATATGTACTCATAAGGATAATTCTGCAAATATGATATAGACGCCATCCTGTCACAAGAAACGATACAACCATATTAACCACTACATGAAGGCATTGACATTTATAAGAGTCCTGTAATTTATACCAGAAGAATACTACCTTAAGTGGACCGTTATCTGCCCACATCACTTCATGATCCAGTTGACCAACCTTTATTATATCATGATGAAAAACCACAAACTTAGGACTATTACGATACTTTTATGAGACTTCTGAATCTTATCGTTGCTTAGGCTCATCATTTAACTGAGAAAAGTTATTTTCACACCTTAGTGACCTACTTGACAGAACACTTCCAACTGTGCAGTAAATGAATTTATTCTTGTCCAATACCCTCGAGGAAGGAATGCAGCCGCTTGACGCAGTTCACTCAAACGTATGGCAGTCTTCCTATTTAAAAATAGTATCTTAAGAAAAATGGAATTTCTGTCAATGATAATTCAGCAATTCCCTCAAAGATATTTTGTTCTCTTCCATTTTAGGATGCTTTTCTATCTTTTAAAACTTGCATTTATAAGTTGAGCGAGAAAAATGCTCCGAGATAAAAAGGTAATGTGTAAACATGTAAAGAAGACCAACAAAACTCGTATAACTCCCTACTTTACGTGTCTAACAAACTACATGGACCGGCCATACGCTTACCACGATGAAACACCGTATCTGCAGCTAAACGACTTGAGTTCCTGTCTTCTTCCCCGTCAGAGACAGTTATGGTTAAGGTTGCCTCAGAAATGGAAAGAACCTCTTGATTGGCCGTTGACAACAGATTAATTACTTTGCTATTTCATTGAGAAATTTATACATAAGCTGATGAGCTCATTCAATTCTTCATCTGGCTCTCTTTATGGATGTCTCACTAATAATTACATAATATATCCACTCAAACGGCATTATACAAATTTCTATAACATCCATTGAAAGGGACATTCGAAAAAAAATTGGACAGCTCCTAATGTCCGTTAATATTTACATGATTAAATTCATTTCAATGCGGGAATTCTTCTGATTGAAACCCCCATTGTTTACTACCACGAACTCATAATTGCTCACTAGGATGAAATATGATAGTGCCCTGATGCTTTGACAAAAATGCAGTTTACAAACACCAAATCACAACATGTTGGACATGACAGACCGTGTCACCAAGGGGTACGTACAGTTAAATCTTTCTAGCAACTTACAGTACCTTTAAGCCTTGGTGACAAGTTTGGGCACCGTGAAGTCCATCTCCATCATGCAAGACATGTAAGGAAGTACTCATCTGCGGATTCAGGGCCCAAGAGTGCCAAGAGGTGCGGGTTCGCGAGTTCTTTGAATTTGTCATCGTATGAGTTGTTCGAAAGTCGGTACATACTGAGATCGTTGGTTATCGAATTAGCAACATAAGGCGTGAGAACATATAATAAGAAACCTGTGAGTGAGGTCTGTAACTTGTTAGTATAGTGAAGTATATTGACATCCTTAACAGGGAGTAGCAAATTTAGTATAACTCGATTTGCAAGTAGCGTGTAGGTCACCTTGATGTTATTACGGGCGGTAGTGGGTAGTCTAGCCTTCCGTGTGTAGATAGCATAGTGTGTGAGTACAGATTCAATCTTCATGTACAGAGGAGCGACGTAGTGTAGCTGGGAACGAAGTGACCCATTAGACTGTAAACTCGTGCTGCGTTTCAAACTTCAAAGATCTGAGCCTGATCATGCACCATGGAACTTACTACACTTTGCTTTTCTTGTAATTTAGTTTTAGTATCCTGTCTGTTCAGAGGTTAGCGTATGAAACTTTGGGCGATGTGATTGACTAGTTTGAACAATAAGGAACTGGGAGACTAAACTCCCGTCAGTGAACCATAATATATTACAAATCATATGGGACTAGAATGTGTAGCAAACAAGCAAATGCCCATTTATCCTCACTACGTCGGAAATGTATATTTTCCGTATGTTCTCGTGTAACCCTGCTTCTTCAATTCTCTGTATGCTTTCAAGACGGTTCTTTCAGACGAGATAATGAACGCCCAGGCTATGAAGAAGCCTACACCAAAACCGAGCACCAAGCCTGGTATTCGTACCCAATCCTCGAAGCCATCTTTCTTTTCGACTTCTTCTGGAGGCGACGGAGATGAGCAGACTTTTGTAAGAGGAAAAGCACATAAGCCCAAGTTTCCCAAGTAGGAGGAATTTGAAATGGTGGCGAATTGGTGACCTTGTGGGAATGGGCCTGTGAGCTGATTTGTAAGAAAGGTTCAAGGCTACTAAACTGAACAGGGAAAGCAGCTCGGCAGGAATCGATCCGCCGATCGGGTTTGAAGAGAGATCAAGAGATTCCAGCCGTTTCATATTTCCGAGACTGGGAGGAATCGAGCCTGAAAATTTATTTGTTGTTAGGTTGAGAAACACCATGCCCACCAGATCTCCCAACTCGGTTGGAATGGATCCTCCCAAGTGGTTGAATGATACGTCAAAAGAGGCGACTTAGCAGACTCGATAACTCTATTCCAACGTCACACTCTTGGCATTGATACTAATGCTGTCCTCCAACGAAGTATCCCTCGGCTGTCCGCATCCTGTAGCATTCTCTTGAATTTAAATCAGCTGCAGGGTCCCTGCAGCTGATTTAAATTCGAAGGTAGCTGACCTGTATCCTGTCGAGCGAAAGATCAAGCACTTGAAGATTCATCCGAGATGCTATCCATGCTGGAAAGGGTCGATACAGATTGCCTCCCAGCATCAGCACCCTCAAACCACTGCTCAACTCTTGGAACTACAACGGCACTGACCCTTGAATTCTTGTCGAAATCTGATAGTTGTCGACGTTGTCAGCGTATTGAAAGTCAAGTCGACAACTATCAGATTTCGACAAGAATTCAAGGATGGAAAGTGGACCCGTCAGCTTGTTGTTTCTCAAAGAGATCGTCTGAACCCTATCGTCACAAGAAACGATCCAACCATATTAGACCCTATGATTAGAATGATATGAAACAATTGACATTTTAAGAAGGCTTGGAATAGTAACCTTAACTGGACCGTTATCTGCCCATATCACTTCATGATATATGACCAATGCTTGGTTAATGAGTTCTACATAAATACAACCATGATCTGTTGCCACTGGACCACGTAGAGCTCTTCCCATATCATCACAAGCTTAGAGTTACCATGAAGAAATACATAGACCAACTCAAAGAGATCAAGGTTAATGTTTGCAAAATCATATAGCTTTTGAAGCTAGAAATTGGGTAAAGAAGTTCTTCTTCCAAAAGATATTCAGAACACCATTATTGCAAACAGTGATGTTTTTGTTAGAAATGATGTTGTCCTCTTTATCTTGTACTTTATGAAGAGAGCAAATGAATAACCAAGGTTCTACTTTGAACACCATCTTGAGGAAGATGGAGAATTGATCACAACTTTTTGGATGGAAGCCAATTAAAAATACAAGGTATTTGGGGACACCATTTGATCAACACAACTTTTGGAACAAATACCTACAAACTTTCTTTTGCATCTTTCATTGGAGTCTACAACAACGGATTTACAATTCTTGTTGGTTGTCCTCTTGTTAAGAATAAGACAATTGAAAGCTTTTGAGTGGGTGTTTTCTCCCTTTAGAGAGCTATGGGAATGCTCTTAACAATAATATTACCAATCAAGATGCAACATGGCCTTTGCATATGCAATTAGCCTAGGGTTCCCAAACTCAAGCCATGTTCTTTGCATATGTAACAATATGGAGTTTACTGATGAGTTAGTCAAGACTAACTAAGTAGCAAATAGGCCAAATTAGTCAAGAATTATAAGAATATTCTAGATATAAGCATTGTGTATATGTGCATGTCAAGTGGTGACTTTTAGGAGGAAGCTTCTTGGGAAGCTTCCTGGCTAGCTTAGCTTGCACGTCAAGTAGGTGGCTTCTAGAAGGATATCACAACATTTGTGGTGTTGAAGCTAGATTGCTCAGACGTTGGAGTAATAGTGTTGGTAGTCATATGCATTTTGGTAGTTAGTTATGGACTACTTGTTGACGGTCCGATTTCATGTTTGAGGTATTGATCACATGGTGGGACCCACCATCACTTGCCATTTGCACTGTTAGTTGTGCCATCAGTGGGATCATTAGGGTTAGAGACCTAAATCCAAATCAAAGATATACCTTTGAAGTGCAGCTCTAGAGAGCTCACTTCTCCAATGTTGAGCCTTCAAGTTCCTGGCTATGGTGGATAGAGGCCAATAAGTATCACCTGGAGTCTCTTGGCTATAATCAATACCCAATTGTTGGTATATTATTGACTGAAAAATCAAGTATTGAAAATTGAGTGAAGAAGAACTGATTACATCAAAGAAGTGCAAATGGTGACTTCTAAGAGGAAGCTTCTTGGTTAGCTTAGCTTGTATGCCAAGTAGATGGCTTCTAGAAAGAAGTTTCTTGGGAAGCTACCCAACTAGCTTAGATTGCATGCCAAGTAGGCGGCTCCTAGAAAAAAAGCTTCTTGAGAAGTTTTCCAATTAGCTTGGCTTGCACTCTTGGAAGGTGGTTCTTAGGAAGCTTCTTGGGAAGCTTCTCAAGAGTCTTGTATGTTCCTAATAAATACCATAGCCCAAGCTCATGCTAGGCATATGGAGTTTCCCTCATTCAAGAGTCCCAATGTGATCTTTCCCTCTGGTCTTCCATCTCATATTTCTCTCCTCAATCTTTTACAACATATGTATAATACCATTAGCTAGATAGATTATGTAGAGATTGAAATTGGCTTGGTAATATCTTTAATGATATTATATACAATGGTCTAAGTAGATTAGATAGAGATTCACCAAATAGTACTTCCACTAATATGGTAGAGATGAAAAAAACACTCAAAACTTCAAACCCAATTTTAGAAGTCTAAACAAAAGAATTTGGCCTTGAAAAATGAAAACTTCTCTCTCTTTAGGGAAGAAAGCATTTCCTAATCCCACCTTGTTTGTCTCACCAAGATCTTTCCAATGGTACTTATGTCATTTTGAACTTCCTATAAGAATATTCCTAAGATTCCCTTTGGTCAAACTTGTTCAACCAACCGAATAGAACAAGGATCAACATGTCACCGATCCATGTATCTAATCAAAGGTGGAGCTTGCTAACATATCACCAATCCATGTATGTAATCCAAGGGTGTAGTTCCCTCTACGGGGATCATCTTTGCTATATAATAAAGACAATCTGCTCCTTAAGAGCATTAGAGTATTGAAGAATGAAATTTTATGTTTCTTCTCTTGTGTTTCTCTTGGGGCTTCTCCTATCCTTGGAACATTATAATGGTATCAAAGTAGGTAATTTAATCTAAGTGAGTGAATCACCCCTCTTGGAAGAACACTAGCTATTGAGATTGAGTAATTTCAAGGACAGAAAAAGTAATACAATTGATAGATTGGGATGTTTGGGAGAAAGGATAATGGATACTCCTGTAGTGAAATTTCTTGTATCTCATTTTTCTTTCTTGAATCTTTTCTATATCAAGAATATTACATCCATTTCAATCAAGTGAGAGTATTTCTCGTTAACCATTTAGGAGTGGCATTTATGGACATAATAATGAATTAGCCAAACCTTGGGATTCTACCTATGGTAATATACAATAGAGAGTAGGATTTGAAAATATACATTCTGTTATGATGCAATGGATTTGAATATACCAAATGCTCTCTCTTTCAACATTCAAATAAAATTCTATTATTATAGTTAGACCAAAATCCTCAAAAGAAATTTGAAGCCATTACATGTTTAGAGATTTTTTACTTCATAATTTTGGTCTTATCAACAAGTAATAGCCTCTAAGATCCCAATAGTAGTCCCAATCACCCATCCTCCCTCTTGGGTGATCATATTAACCTTCAATTGAAGTAGGAAGTATCAATTGAATATTTGTTGTATGTACAAATCATGAAGCCATAGGTGTAGGATCTGATGTAGGGGATGTTGAACAAGTTTCAAGAGATTAAGATGACAATAAGAACATTACAAAGTCAGTAATGTACCTTTAGGAATGATCATATAATGCAAGAAAGTGAATCATCCTAAAATGTAATAATAGCGGTTGAAGTACCTATAGAGCCACTCATGCCAATAACACCAACCTTGATCAACAATAAAGCCAAATTGTTCATACATATCAAGACGACATGCAACATTGAGCCTTCCTAGGTTCCATGGGAGTAATGGAAAATTGGATCTCAAAAATGAATTGATTGTTTTGATTATTCATAATGGGGATCATTGACCATTCTTTAAGTGTGTTTGCATGTGGATACTTGATCAATAAATCCCTCACATAGTATGATGCTTGGGAATGATTAGTGTTGGTGGAGGAAAGAGAGATTCACTTGGACGGTGATGCAAGAAGGGTTATTGAAGAATTTTCAATCCATGGATTTTGTATAGATGGCTCAAACCCAACTATGGAGGTTGAAATAGAAGAACAATATATAAGAATAAGTGGAGGCATTTCTTGATTTTCAGGTTGCAATAACCAATATGAGTCCAATAGAATTTCTTGACCATTTCAAACGGGGGTTAAAAGAGTAAACTTGCCGAGAGGTAATGATCCTTAAAATCCTCAAAAGAAAATCCTCGCACTATTTTTGAAGCCATTACATTTGCTCAAAGAATACCAAGAGTGCTTGGAGGAGATAAAAGGGTAATCCTAACAGAACACTACTGGGCTATAACACCACACTTTAGTGGACCAAATCCTATGGAATTGGGCACCATTCATATTTGAGATTGAGGAGCACAATTGCTCCAAGGAGAAATGGGACAGGTCAAAGAAAGGAGAGATGGAGTGTCATGAGAAAGGTCTCAAGAAAAAAAATGGCATTGTTACAATCATGGCCAAGTTGGGCACATAGCTACCAATTTTCATGCATGCGTTCCTAGGGGATCTCGGCCTCCATATGGGCAACCTTTGAATAACTCAAAAAAACAAAATCAAAGAGGAGTTGTTGAAATCACATCAGAAAATGAAGATTGCTTGTAAATGTACCTCATGGCCTTATTGGCTCAATGGAGAGAAGTACAAGTGAGGGAGGAAGAGGACAAGTATGCAAAGGTTGAGGAAGATAAATGTGCAATTGATTATTGTAAATGGAGTCCTAAAAGGCAATCATGTGAGAGTATTGATAGACCTTGGAGCAACAAAGAATTACTTGTCTCACTATGTTGCAATAAGGTTGGAGATGAAACTAGAGAAGAATGAGAATGAAGAAGTAGAGTTACCTAATAGTTAGAGAGAGAGGATTGAGTTGTTATATAGAAAGGTAACATACTCTATAGGAGAGTATCAAGAAGAAATTGAGTGGCAAGTGATATGGTTAGCTCATCACAATGTGATTTTAGGATGGAGCATTACAACCCATGATGGAGCACTACAAGCCCATGGTAGATTGAAGAAGGAAAATAGTGAGAACTAGCCAATGGAAGATAACAGGAGATAGAGAAAGATCCCCAAGGTAAGAATTGTCTTTCCATGTCATAGGGAGAATAAATATCAATAAGAAAATAGATGCTTCTTGGGTCTAAAGAGAGAATTCCAAAGTGCACAACTTGATGGACAAATTCTTGAGATTGAAAGATGTGGTTGATAGGTTTTGAAGATGTATTCCATAATGATTTACCCTTAGGATTACCACCAAAAAGGAGAATAGATCATAATATTGAGATACTTCTTGGGAAAATACCTCCCTATAAGCTCCCATTTTGACTATCATCTCATGAGTTGGAGGAGTGCAAGGCTCAAATTGAAGATATGTTACAAAAAGAGTTTATCCAACCCAATATATCACCATCCTATCTTGTTTGTGAAGAAGAAGGATGGTATGATGCAAATGTGCATTGACTACAAAGGCCTAAATCAACAAATGGTGAAAAATAAATATCCATTACCTTGCATGGATGACATGTTTGATCAACTCAATGGAGCAGAACATTTCACCAAACTTGATCTATGGAGAAATTATAACCAAATCAAGATTGTAAAGGAAGACGTAGACAAAATTGCCTTTCAAACAAGGTATGGTCAATTTGAGTACCTAGTGATGTTCTTTAGCCTCACCAATGCACTAGTCACTTTCATGAGTTTTGATGAATAATATATTTTTTCCATATTTGATTAAGTATGTTATGATTTTCCTTGATGACATTTTATTCTACAATAAGACAATGAAGGAACACAAGCAACATCTACAAGAAGTCCACTAGATTTTGTGACAAACTAGTTGTATGCCAAAGTCTCAAAGTGCAAGTTTGGTAAGTCTAAAGGAGATTACTTGGTGCATAGAGTAAGTGCAAAAAGTATCCAAGTTTTTACAGATAACATAGACATCATTAAAAAATGGAGTGCTCTAGAAGATCAAACTCAACTCAAGACTTTCTTGGGATTGATTGGGTTCTATCATCAATTTTTCAAGACTTCTCAAAGGTTACACAACCTTGAATGACATTACTTGGCAAGGGGAAGAAGTGTAGAGAACAACACAAGAATAGAGCTTTTAAGAATTGAAAGATACATTAATACATGCACCAATCTTGAAATGGTATGACCCAACATGTCCAATCAAGTTGGTTATAAATACATCAAGCATTGCAATATGAGTAGTCTTATAATAGGAATGGAGTGATAAATGACACCCAATTACATATTTATCTTGAAAGTTGTTATTGGTGGAGCACAATTATCACACCACCAAACAAGAAGAGTTGTCTATTGTTCTTATGACCAAGTATTGGAAGCACTATCTTGGTGAGAATGCATTTGTAGTGGAGATAGACCACAAACCACTAGTCTACCTCAAGACCCAAAAAGATCTGGCATGTAGACAAATTTGTTGGGCAAAGTGTAGACAATAGTTCAACATGACAATCATATATGTGGAAAGCAAGAAGCAATTGGCAGATGCATTCTCCCAAATGCTTATTATGAACAATCTGGTTGTAGAGTTCAAGATTGAACCTAGATATTTAGCCAAAGATTTTTATTGCTACAAAGATTGATCTATAGATTGTAGTAGCTCAATTCTAAAGGTATAACTAGTACCCAAGGACTCACCTTTCTTGATGGTAAGTTTTGGATCCTAGACGCTCCAAACCTAAGAACCACCATTCTAGCAAAATGTCATGATTCCACCATTATAGATCATGTTGGAGTAGACAAGAACTTAGATGTAGTTAAACGTCATTACTATTGATCCAAGATGAGAAATGATGCAATGGAGTATATTCAAAGTTGCTTACTCTACCAACAAAATAAAACCTTTAATCAAGCTCCTCTGTGATTCCTTCAACCCTTCCCTACTCCTACATAACATTAGAAGCAAGTCAGCATGGATTTGGTGTGTGAATTACCCAAGACCACTTTAGGTTTTGACTCCATTGTAGTCTTTGTAGATCAACTCAACAAAATGATTCATATGACCATGGATGTGACTACATCACAATCAGCTCAATTGTACTTAGTTTTGGTCTTTTCTGACCATGGATTGTCTTGAGTGCTCATCATTGATCAAGACATTCAATTCACTAGTTTGTTTTGGAGAGCACTCTTTGGCATATTCAAAACCAAACTTACCATGTCCATGGCATACCATCCACATACCGATGGACAACTAAGCAAACCAATTGCACTATTGAGGACATGCTTCAGGGCTTCACCTTAGAGGTGCAAGAAAGGTGGGACACATTACGTAATACCAATAGCTAGACATATTATCTAGAGATGAAAATTGGCTTGGTAATATTTAAAAGGATGTTATATATGATGGGCTAGGTAGGTCAGATAGAGGTGTCAACAAAAAAGTACTTCTACTAATAGGGCAGGAGCCAAAAATAGTTTGAAAACTTCAAAGCTAATTTCAGAGGCATAAACCAATCAATTAGGCCCCCAAAAGGTGTAGATTCCTCCTCCATGGCATAAAGGTTGGCCTTCCCCTCCCTCTCTCTTCCTATCTATCTCATTGAGATCTTTCTAATGGTACCTTACCCATATGATTATGAGATTCCTACAATAAGATTCCCTAGAGATTCCTTCTAGTCAGAGATTGTTTGACCAACCAGATAGGATCAAAACCTACATGTCTCTCATGCAAGCAACTAATCTAAGGGTAGAGCTCATTGATATATCACCTATCCATGTATCTGATCCAACGGTGGAGCTTCTTTTGAGGGAATCCTCTTTGCTATATAATAAGGTCAAGGTGTTCCCTTGGGACATCGTAGTATTGAGTGTGAAGCTTGGTGTTTTCTTATGTTTCTCTTAAGGTCTCTTATCCTTAGAAGATTACACATTACTTCCATTGGTGGAATTTTCCTACAAAAGTTCAATGAATGCATCTACACATGTCACACCATTCTTCCTCATGTATGATGAACATCCTTCCACACCTTTGAGCTTGGTAAAGATCTGTCCTGTAACACCCATTTGTGCATGTGGTATTGTGATATTTAGCTTGGTATTACAAGTACTTGAGAGATATTATTTATATAGAGATAAAGGATGGTTCTACATTAGTCATGATTAGCTAAAGTTAGTCATAGCTAATATAGAGGGGACCTTACTTTAGAGAAAATGGAAAAGATGAGCACCACAATTTTGGATTCTAGTATGTTGACTTGGTATTATTCCTAGGTGTTTGGCTTTGAGGAAAGAGTTGAGAACTCTTGGGCCCGCAAGTCTTTTTATTTTGGATTCTTCTATAGTCCAAGGATAGCCCATGTGAAGGAATCCTTGACTTAGTGGTTGGGTCAAGATAAGATCACATGCTTAGTGGAATATGCCTATGTGGATAGATATTCCTTTATACTTTTTGACTATACTTGACTTTTAGCCTAGTAACTTGAGTTACTCTAGTAATTAGTAACTTTGGTGTGTAACTAGTTCACAAGTATATAAACTAGGGGTGAGGAAGTACTCATCATCCTTTCATTTGCAACTATCTCTCTCTCATTGAGTTCTCTAGTGAGCAATGTCTTGAGTCTTGGAGTGGTAGCCTTAGAGGAGTATGATGGAGTTGGGGTTCCTTGCCTTCTTAGTCCATGGTGTGCTACCATAATAGCCATCAGAGGTTCATCTTGAGTGAGAGACAGGCCGGCTCACAATCCATTGGCTTCAAAAGTAGATGTTATCAACACTTTTGTTTTTAGAATCCTATAAGGTGTAGAGAATAACAAGCACAACCTTTCTTTCCATACAAGAAGCTTAACCTTGTCCAACACTCATTGATGGTATGGAGGAACACAAAATCAATGGATTCTCTACATATGCATCCATGGTACCGGCAATCTACATGTGGAATATCTCATACATTGGAAAGTGTACTCATTGTATGAGGCAACATGGAAGCCTATAGCTAACTTGACCAATGCACCAATATTGGTGTAATCTTTTGAGCAACAACTTTGCAACAACTTCACAACGAGGATGTTGTATCTTAAATGGGGGAGGTTTGCAATAACATTAGCTAGATAGATTATCCAAAGGTGGAAATTGGCTTAGTAGTATCTTTAGTGATGTTATATATGATGGTTTAAGTAGATCAGATAGAATCTCACCAAGAGAGTACTTCCACTAATAAGGCAAAGGTCAAAAACTAAACCTAAAAGCTTTTGGGCCAATTTTGGATGCCTAAACAAAAGAAATATGCCTCAAAAAAAGAGAATCCTCTACCCTTTAGGAAAAAAAGGCATTGACTTTTCCCCCCATGTTTTTCTTGTTGAGATATTTCCAACAATACCTCATCCATGCTATTCTAAGCATCTGATGAGAAGCTTCTCCAAAGGTTCTCATTGGTCAAACTTGTTTGAACAGCCAAGTAGGACAAGGATCAAAATTTCACCAATCCATGCAGCTAATCTAAAGGTGGAGCTTGCTAACATGTCCCAAATCCATATATGTATGTAATCCAAGGGTGTAGCTCCCTTTGGAGGAATCTTCTTTGCTATATAATAAAGACAAGGTGCTCCTTTGGTGCATCAGAGTATCAAAGAATGAAATCTTGTGTTTTTCTTGGGGATTTCTCCTATGTTTGGAACATTACAATATGGCACATCATATATAAATTTACAAAGAAGTTCATGGGAAAGCTGCAAATAGATTTCAAAGACTTTTTGAATAGGTTTTATTATTTGATGACATATGAGCAGTCCTCTTTATTTGCAGCATGGGCCTCAAATACCACAAATAAGCTAATTGCGTCCCCCAAGGAAAATTGATCGCAATTAAATGTGGCAGTCATAGAAATGACACATATATTCATTAATTTTCCTAATAAAACTTGATGGCCTGCAACTTCTTGAAATATTTTGAATGAAGAATGCCTTCAAGCAAGAAGTCACTTAAAGAGGCTTGAGCATCATCTTTCTCCCACTTGAAAATCAGTAATCACTCTCAACAATAGATATGGCAGGAAATGTTGTCATGAGCTCACCACAAAATTCACGTAGCTGTAAGAAGCAATCTTGGGCCAGCTTCCAACGGCCTTTGAAAGAGGTTCAATGATCACACTTATCCTAGACAACCTTAAAACTGATCTCACGGTGGTACGTTGTGTGAAGGTCTTGGAATTCTTGCTTGATCTCATCAATCTCTATTGATGACCAGCTATGATGCAAGTGACGGATGTGAACCTTCACAATATCAGCAAATTCTTGACCTCAAAGTACTACCAATTGATGTGGAGGTACAGGAGGCATCTCTTTGGCAACATTGTTTGACGAGTCACACTTAGCAAGAACAAAAATCACGCAAAATTGTGCAATCAATAAGATCCTTAAAAGTGCCGCCATGTTTTCATTATTAGTCACTTCCAACTTGCTGATCAAAAACCCTCCAAGGTCTTTGAGCACTACCTTGATATGAGAAAGTAGCAATGAATACATACAATCATTGGAGACAATGACAACTTCCAGATCAATCATGTCTACCTCTACAACAAATGGAGGCCTTGTCGCATTGAACCAACATTCATAAGTACCATGAAAAATTTGCAATGCTTTATGCTGTTGTGACACTAAGGTTGTATGCCCTTTGAGGTTGCAAAACGTTGCTGTCACCTTAGATGAGATTTTCTCAATGAACATCATCACAATCTACCAAGATGAATTGGGTGCCACGGTAGGCTTCTTTCCATCCAGATATCCCATAACGTCCATGCTAACGTCCATCCCATAACCAAGATGCAACCTTGCTCATAGACTCCCAGCAAGTTTTAGCAATAGTTGGTGGCTCTGATTTCAACTCCCTCGTAAACGTTTTTTGCTTGTGCAAATACATGATCAATGTCATGAGCTCGCAATAGAATTCTTCTCCCATCAAGGACGTGAAGAATCGCTGAAGCTTAAGGTCAAGCTGGTGCAAACCACACTAAATGCAATAAAAATCAGGTAAGGTAGCCCACTCAAAGCGAGATGCCACACCTTGGACACGTCTTGTCATCTTGCATTCGCCATCAGTAGAAATTGAAACCATCATATTCTTCCAACCAGGTACAATCACGTTTAGAGCTTTGACAACATGTAAATATATATTCTCTAGAGTGTGTTGAGTGAGCATTAGGATTGCAAGTAAGTGGCAGTTCAAAATATCACCCTTCCAATACAATCTGATGCAAACATCAAGGTATGAGGTGGTCATGTGAGTAGAGATGTTCATCGCAACGGAAATTGTCCACACCCATTTGAGCAGATCCCACATTGATTGAAGGTTTAAGGCACACACATATCTGGCATACGCAACAACTTTTCCATCAAAGAGAGAGCCAACAGACGCTAAGCCAATTTGCTCTTTTGTCATCGTTAGAATTTGTGCAGCTATTTAGAAGGACACTCCCACATTGTTAAGATCATAAAAAATGAGGAAGACTTAAGAAGCAGGATTCATCAATCTAGTTTGGTATCCCAATGCACCCACATCAGCTCCATTACTATCCATGGCTTCTGATTCATCTAGGACATCTTCAGAGATATTGACAGCACTCTCCTTATTGGTGTCGTTACCATCATCTTGCTCGTTAAACAATTTGCCAATGATAACATTGATAATATCTTTGTCCACAAACAATATGAACAAGAGCCTCTGAACCACCAAAGTGCAATTTGATGGTGTTGCGGAAAACAACAAGAGCATTGTCATAAAAAAAAAAATTCTTCTCTCAATTGTCGAGTGCCAGATAGTCTTTCCAATGTTGGGGATGTTGGATCTCCATGTGTCTACGGTACATGTCTGCACAAAACGGTTTCTCAAAATACATGACGTTGGTCTTCCGATTGCGTTTTGTACCGATATTCTCCTTGCGGCCAAAGTGAATGCAGAACATGCAAGAGATCTGACATCACTACTTTTTGTCTTGGCATCAAGCTTGCAGATTTTGATGCCAAACTGCAAACAGTGTTCCAATGTTGGGGATGTTGGATCTCCATGTGTCTACGGTACATGTCTGCACAAAACAGTTTCTTGAAATACATGACGTTGGTCTTCCGATTGCATTTTGTACCGATATTCTCCTTGCGGCCAATGTGAATGCAGAACATGCAAGAGATCTGACATCACTACTTTTTGTCTCTGCATCAAACTTGCAGATTTTGATGCCAAACTGCAAACAGTGTTCCTTCTTGAATGGAGTGGAGCGCGACATTACAGGAGAATGATCAACAACCAAGTGTATTTCTAGCTGTTGTCAAGAAAATAAAATTTGGAGCGGAGTTTGGAGTTCCGGTGTTGTGATCAAAACATATTAAGGCTTGCTACTTTAATTTTCCATGCAGGATGTTCCGCTTAAATGCGGTGCCGCACATAAGTTATATGGGGCGTTTCCACTGAAAAAGCCGCAAATAAAGAGGCCTGTCTATACATGATTACCCCAAGCCCACCCAAGGGCGAATTATGCTGTTTAAAAGTAAGATAGCGGTTCTTTCTATCCGTCTAGCAAGCTCGGTGTGTCTAATCCCTTTTTGCAGCTTCTAGCGGCATCAGCAGTCGATGGGCTCGCGAATAGGTAGAGATTGAATGTCTGAAGTTTTTGAGCTGCTTTTTACAGGCTTTTGTCAGGGGCATTATGACTCACATTAGGAGTGGAATTGACATGTGTTGGTGTTCCAACTCATTCGCCTTAATGCTCTCATGCTCCCTTGTTTACACATGAAAAGAGCTGCACCACTAGAGGAATCTTACCAGTTCTCGTTTCTCGACGGTAATAAACTTCAGTCCGCAGAAGTGGCAGCCCCTCCCTTAGACTCCCACATTCCTCGGCATACAGTTAGTTGTAAAGGAAAGTGGCACAACAAGGTATCCCATAGTAGAAAGAACACTGGGATTTTCTATCTTGAACCGCTACAGGGGTGAAGACTGGACCAAGCTAGCGCGTAGGGTTCAATGTGCTAGTAACTCAAACTACAGCTAATATAAGAACACTATCTGGATGGATTCATCCAAATAGTTGATTTCTCAGTCTCTCAAGCAATATAAGCCTGAATCATGTACCGTAAGTAAGTAATCTCACTCCTTTAGTGATCTGAAAATGACTATCAAAGTGATGCTTCAAAGAAAAGGCTCCATTGCCAAAAACCTTAAGATCACATGAGAATAATCAGAGGAATGAATTGTTTGTACAAAATATTGAAAATTAAATTAACTATAATAAAAATAATGATTAAAATATAAAGAAGAAATAATAAATAAGTCACTCCTCCTTTGGGATCATTTTCTTATATTTGCTATAATTTCATATGATTTGGGAATTCTGTGCTAAATTATACTCTAAAGCATTAGAGGATGAATAAATAGAACTTTACTCTATTTTGTTTGGGTGCAATCACTATCTGTCAATGTGTTTTCTTGTTCAGGTTTGAATCCTTCATATAAAGTGTGCCGTCTCAAAAGTGTATTTGAAACATCGTCTTCCATTTGGCAAAATTAACGTTTTCACAGTGTACAACTTTAGTTGCTGAAGTTGGTAGAGCATACAGCGTTCATAAATGGGTTACCAAATGGCCAGTTACCACGCCCCGAGCGAGGTGAATTTACCCCTGGGGATGCGGTAAATATTGGATTTGACTGCTGCCAGCCAGGTACAGTAAGAATATCAGAGGTTAAGAATTGAATTTGACCCGTTGGATTTGATCGTGGGGGGCCTTGTTTAATTGCGGGAATATCCAACATCGTAGGTGTGGTTGCGATATGGAAACAAAGCGGGTCCGTTACCGATGGGAGTGATGACGGGCATGGAGCAATGTAAGGTGGCTGGCTGGCGGAGATCAATGGCCGCTCTTGAGGTTAGTCACCTGGTGCGGGTGACCTTCTATCGGGTACGGGTGATGGGCGGTGGCCGGTAGAACCCTGAGAACCGCGGTCGGGTTTGGCAGGCAAGCAAGCAAAGCCTAGGCTTTGGCTTGCAAGTAATGGTGGTGCTGGCATTGATTGATCAGCATGCCAGTGGGGAGATGTACCCGGAGCTAAGTTCTCTGTCACAGTACAGCGGAACTCATGGTCACGGTAGCTCCATGCCGATCTGCCCCATCGCATACATACCTTAGTAGTGGGATTGAGTCGTTTTCTACCTCGTAAAGAGGCACAGTTACCCTATCAAGACAAGATCCGAAGCTTAAGGATCTTCCTCAAGATCATTCCTTGATTTCGTTGGAGGCTGGTCTTAGAACAGGCGAGTTCGGAGATTTCGGACTTGAGACTAGGAATTTGCGGTACTGGAGGCCAAATAATTTTCAAGAGTCATCATACTCCCTCATCCAGGGGTCTTGGGCATCGGGGCTACCCTGACCATTCGTTCCGATCCACTGTGACGGGAAACGTCACAGTGGATCGGAACGAATGGTCAGGGTAGCTCATAACGACCTGTGTCCTTTGCTGTTCCCAGTCAATGCCGAACTGTCTCATCAATAGCTTCCACTCAATCCCATCAATAGCTTCCACTGTTAACGGGCAATCTCTTAGACGAACCGATTACAAATTGCGCTTAAATGTTCCTCACTTGGACCGACTTCACTTGGACCGACCATAAGTATATTTTTGCAAATGACAAATTAAGACATTTGTATTTTGCTTTAGCCGATTAGATGGTACTAATGAGTGTTTTAATTATGGATCTCATATATAATATAATTTCGAAGAGATGATTACTCACCTTCTTGAATAAGAAAAGGAAAAGGGTAACCGTGTAGAAAACTAGAAGAATGGAAAGACTCCATCAAGCCGTACAAGGGAGGGACAAAAAGGTAAAATGGGGCTAAGCTCCAATAGAGTCTATATGAGAAATCTGCCATACTGCACCTAAGATATCCGAGCTATGCAAGTCGTATGGTCTACAAACAACGGGAGCATTGTCATGCCATTTGTAGTGCCGCGTCTAGATGCTCGGACACTGGAGTTCCAATGATAGTAGTTAGAGTTATTTCAGCCATTTCTCAGATACTACTTTCTGATGGTTAGATTTCGTGTTCGGGGTATTGACTTCACGGTGGGGCCCACCGTCACTTTGCACCGTTTGCACCGTCGAGTGTGCCGTCAGCGGGACCGTTAGGGTTTTAGTGCTAGCTCGAGTCCAGGGGGTATAGTTTCGAAGTGAGCTCCAAAGAGCCCACTTCTCTGATGTTGAGCCTTCGAGTTCCTGACTATGGTGGATAGAGACCGGCAAGCATCACATGGATTCTCTATGCTTGAGTGGGTGTGGCTTGACTGTAATCAATGCCCAGTTGTTGGCACTTTATAGAGTGACAGATCAACTACTGATCTGAGTTGAGTTGAGTTGAGAGTGGTAAGCAATCTAATTACATCATAGAAGTGAAGTCAGGGGGAAATCGGGTGCAGGAACTTTGAGTGTTGGTGGTATCTCCAAGCTCGGTGGATCGTTGGTAGCTCGATTCGAGTTCAGTGTTTCCCTAGTGTGCAGAAGCTCATTCACTTGATGCAGATTTGGCAGTTAGGCAGACGGTGTGCGGAAGCATTGGCCAAATGTCGAGCAAAGAAGGAGCAAATTTCGAGCAATGGTTGTGATTTTGAGCTCAAGAGGTGAAGGCAGTACCAATTTGTTGCGAGTTGTGCTCAGAAAGTCAAATTGAAGGTGGAGTTGGGAAGCTCTTCTCATGAATTTGTGATTTGGAAAAACCCGTGTTGTCAATTTGGCTCGAGTGGAAAGTTAGTGGGGGATTTGGCGGACAGCCAACTTTAGGGTTTATGTCAGATTTTGGTTGGAATTTATGTCAGATTTTGGCCAGATTTGGAGGAGTTTTCGCTGTTTGGCCAGATTTAGAGGAGTTTTGCTAGTTTGGAGGAGTTTCGCAGATTTGGAGAAGTTTTGCCAATTTTGGAGGAGGTTCGAAGTGGCAACAAGAAAGACCTCATTTGGCTGAATTTTGGCGTTTTGAGACTTCGAGGCATAGGGCTGCGGGCTATGAGAGGCTACGAAGGCTTAGAAGGGCCAGCAAGCCAACTTGCTGGCGTGAGGCTAGCTAGTTTAGAGTAGATCTTGGTCATTGGTTGGCAAAATCTACCTTTTCTGCTAGATTGTGCGTAATAGGGTTTGATCCCTAGATCTCTTGTTCCTAGATTGGTGCCCTAGCCAACTGGTCTACCCTCACTTGTTGTCCTAGTGATTGTGCCACTATTATCTATACACATGTAGCTTTGGCGAGGAGAGGCAATTTGATCCCATTCTTGGTGATCCTAGTAGCTTAGGACTTAGATACAAACTTCTCTTATGTCAAATGCCATATGGCGGCAGAGTTAGTCCCGTGTTGTGTTGTGAGATGGAGGGTTTTTGTTTAGATTTCTTGTCATTGGATCCCCTCCATTCTCTACTTCCTGTTTGTGCACCACGTTTGTGTGAGGTGCCCTGACTTTTGAGCATTGGTGCTCTGGTGTGCTCTCGATGGTGAGGCTGGAGTGATGACCAGTCAGACTACTTTTGTTTCTCTCCGGTGAGGCAGGAAGTGATGACCTGCAAACCGTGAGAGTGCGTGTTATGATGGCAGGTTACAGGTTGCCCTTTCCCCTAGTGTAGTTATCTCAATTAGAGCTACATTAGTGGGTGGTGCTTAGTTGGTACTGGCACTTGGTGGTGTTGGTATATGGTGGTGTTGGCACTTGGTGGAGCACTTGCGGTTGCGACTTGCGGTTGCAGTTGGTGGTTCGGG
Organism: Lunularia cruciata; assembly: GCA_948567375.1. Taxonomy (NCBI): domain Eukaryota; kingdom Viridiplantae; phylum Streptophyta; class Marchantiopsida; order Lunulariales; family Lunulariaceae; genus Lunularia; species Lunularia cruciata. The sequence goes on along the minus strand of OX419755.1, from coordinate 6,112,143 downwards.
TTTGCTATTGCAGTTACTTTGTCACGACAAAGTTCTTTGGAGATTCCAGAGGAGTTAGCCCTACTGTAACAATATGGAGTTTAGCGACGAAGTCAGTCAGGGTCACGAAGTAGCACATAAGACAAATTAGCCTAGAATATTCCGGAAGTATCTAGGAAGCTTCTTGGGAAGCTTCCCGGTTAGCTTAGCTTGCACCTTAAGTAAGTAGCTTCTAGAAGCTTCCAACTAGCTTAGCTTGCACGCCAAGTAGGCGGCTTCCAGAAGGAAGCTTCTTGAGAAGCTTCCTAGTTAACTTGGCTTGCATTCTAAGAAAGCGGCTTGAGGAAGCTTCTTGAGAAGCTTCTCAAGGACCTTGTATGCTACCTATAAATACCAAAGCCAAAGCTCATGCTAGGCATTCGGAGTTTTCCCTCATTCAAGTGTCCCAATGTGAGTTTCCATTCTCCTATTTCTCTCCTCGGTTTTGGTCTTTTACATTGGTATTAGAGCAGGAATGGGATGGATGGAATTTATGGACCACCAAATCCACTTCTGCCAAACCATTGGGACTTTCATGTCCAGATATTACCAAAGCATCATTTCACACAATTCATCACCTCACGCTTTGGGCAGGATTTTCTACATATGATCACCGTGTCAAAGGAACCCTTGATACTTCCAGTTGTAGCTTATGGAGAACGGTGGACGTGTTGTATCTATGTGTTAATCAACTAGATAAATTGAGGGTAGTGGAATAGAGTAGTAGTGATGGCAGCAATACCGGATGTTATCCTTGCAATGCAACAACAAATTGAGCATCTTACTCGATTGTTGGATGAACGAGACCAGCAACGACGAGAATAGATAGACAGAGCACCAGTTCGAGATGGAGAAGATTGCATTTGATTTCCAAAACCCAAGGTGTTTGAAGGCAAGAATCTTCCAGGCATAGTGGAGAATTTTGTGTTTGACTGTGAATGTTACTTTGAAGCCACCAATCTTGAAGATGAGCAGAAACAATTTCTCCTGGCTTCTAGCCAGTTGGATGGCATGGCAAAACTTTGGTGGCGATTTCAAGTAGAAAGAGCTGAACGACAAATTGTTACACTAATTTTGACATGGGCAGAATTCAAGGATACAATACTTGGTCGATTTTAGACTATAAATGCCACCCAAGCTGCATGAGATAAATTGGCAGAGTTGAGGCAGATTGGCTCAGTGAGAAGCTACATCATACAATTTCAAAATATCATCATGCAAATTCCAGATATCCAAGAAGGTGAAGTTCTGGATCAATTTGTGCGAGGATTGAAGTCACAAACCAGATTGGAGGTGACCATGCGAGAGCCACAGAACATAAAAGAAGCCATGCAATTGGCTGAGCGTTTTGATTCCTTAGTTGCGACAACTTGGTCTCGACCTCGACCTGCACAAAACCTACCAGTAACACGAGTGGAAGAACCGCTACCAATGGAGATTGATGCTATCCAACAAAGACCACTTGGCACAACAGATAGAGAGAGATTATGACAAAATGGAGGTTTCTTTTATTGTCGCCAAGTTGGACATTGCATTGCTGAATGTCCACTTAGGAATAGGCGACCTTGACAAGTTGCCCAAATGGAGTTTGTGGAACAGAATGATCAAGGAAACAAAGAATCCCAGTAGGAGATTTCAAGCCACCTACTGGGAGCTTGATTAGTTCTAATGGGATTGAAGGCTCGACTTATGCAAGTTTGCTTCACTTGCAAGGTATGATATCTAATTGGGGTTGTAGGATTTTGGTTGATTTTGGAAGTTCAGAGAATTGCATATCTATGCAAGTAGCAAAGGAATTGGGTATTCCTATCAAGCCAGTGATTGGAAGTAGTTTGATGATGGCGGATGGTAGAAAAGGTTCTACATTCCGCACCTCGCATCCTATTACCTTCAAGATTGGGAAGGAGTATTTGGAGTGTATGAGGTTTGTAGTGGCACCTCTACACTATGATATCATTCTGGGTCTACCTTGGCTTGAACGTCATAAAGTTCAATTCGATTGGACCCGACGTCAAATTCAAGTACAACACCAAGGTAGGAAATTCCGATTAGGTTGTCTGGCACCTCTGAGTAAGACACCTAAGAATAGTCAGTCCCAAGATAGGAAGTTTGTTGAGAAGGTAGCCATAGAGCAAATCTGGAAGGGAGATGAGTCCCAAGATGGGAAGTTTGCCAAGAAAGCAACCATGGAGCAAGCTTGGAAGAGAGATGAGTCCTTAGAAGGGAAGTTTGTTAATGAAGCAGCCATAGAGCAAGCTTTGGAGGAAGATAAGTCTGTATTTGCGGTGTGGATCAAGCCAATTACACAAGAACAATCTGAGGAGGGCCAGGTGCCGCATCAAGCAACGGTTGATCGGATAGTTCAGGAGTTTGCAGATGTGTTTCTGGATGATCTACCAAACGGATTACCCTCTGATCGAGGTATGCCCTTCAAGATCAAGTTATTGCCAGGGAGTACCCCAATGAGTAGACCAATCTATTGGCTCTCACCAAAGGAGTTGGAGGAGTTGCAAACAACACTTATAGAGTTGTTGGAGAAGGATTTCATATGACATAGTACCTCTTCATGGGGAGCACCGGTACTATTTGTTCCAAAGAAGGATGGAGGACTTTGTTTCTGTTTTGATTACCGTGGGCTCAATAAGCAAACCGTGAAGAATGCATATCCCTTGCCTCGGATCGATGACCTACTTGATTAATTAAGTGGAGCACGCTACTTTTCCAAGCTAGATCTTCATAGCGGCTATTGGCAGATTCTTATTGAAGGAGAGGACGTGCAAAAGACTGCCTTTTGCACAAGGTATGGACATTTTGAGTGGAGAGTTCTACCTTTCGGACTCACTAATGCTCTAGTAGTCTTCATGGATCAGATGCATCGGGTGTTTGAGGGACTATTGGATCAGTCCGTGGTAGTGTTCTTAGATGATATCTTAATCTATAGTAGGACAAAGGTAGAACATAGGAATCATGTGTGAGAAGTCCTAAGACGACTATGACAATGGAAATTTTATTGCAAGAAGTCAAAGTGTGCTTTTTGGCAAAAGGAGGTTACCTTCTTGGGTCATAAGATCTCATCAGAGGGGATCAAGATGGAAGAAGAGAAGATCAAGGCCATTACTGATTGGCCTACCCCAAAGGATGCTATCGAAGTACGAGCATTCAATGGATTGGCCAGTTTTTACCGACGGTTCATCCATTATTATGCTCACATGGCTGCACCATTGACTGACCTCTTGGGAAAGAACTCAAGCTTCCAATGGACCACCAAGCATGAAGAAGCATTCTAGAAGTTAAAGCATATGGTGGCTTCAAGACCCATTCTTCAACCATATGATCCTCAACTACCTTGTGTGGTTGATTTTGATGCTTCTAACTTTGCAATTGGAGCTGTGTTGCAACAAGAATTTCCAAATGGACTACATCCTATTGCCTTTGTGTCTCGCCGACTAAATACAACTGAAAGAAATTACTCTGCTCGAGATTGGGAACAACTTGCAATGGTATATGCCATCAAGGTATGGAGGCATTATCTCTTGGGGAAACAAGTGATCATGCGAACTGATCACAAGCCATTGTTGCAGACCTTACACCTAGAGCACATGAAGAGTCGACATCATCAATGGGAAGAGCAACTCCAATTGTTTGACATCAAACTTGAGTACAAACCAGGTTGGTTCCATGTCATCCTTGATGCTCTATCACGACGACCTAATTTGAAGTCTCTTCCTCTCATTGCGGCGGCAATTACGACGGTGTCAATTGATCCCAAGATTCATAGCGAGTTTTGGTTAGCTCTACAACAAGATCCCTTCTTCCAAATGGTACATGGTCGGCTAACAACAAGTGACAAGGAGTACAACACCTTCTCCTTCAAGGAAGGCCTTCTATTCCATGCGGACCGGATCTATGTTCCATCCAAAGGTGATCTTTGACTTGTGCGCCTTCAAGAAGCCCATGATTTACCCATCGCTGGTCACATGGGTGTGGACAAGACCTTGGGTACCCTCCAACATCAATGGTGGTGGTCCAACATGACACAAGATGTTTGAGAATTTGTCCCATCGTGTGAGAGCTACCACCGTAACAAGGCCAGCAACCAGAAGCCGGGTGGACTCCTTCAACCGCTTGCCGTTCCATCAGCTCGTTGGGAGCATGTGAGCTTGGATCTCATCACATCCTTGCCAAAGACAAAACAAGGACACACCGCTATCGTGGTGTTTGTGGATAAGCTTAGTAAGCAAATCCACTTGGCACCAACCTGTGATACCATGGATGCTCCAACCTTAGCGCAAATCTACTTCAACAATGTCTTCAAGCATCATGGAATGCCATGCGTACTCATCTCTGACCGTGATCCTTGCTTTACCAGGAAGTTTTGGCAAGCACTCTTTCAGATACTCGGCACCAAGCTTGCTTTGTGCACGGCCTATCATCCTCAAGCTGATGGACAAACCGAACGTGCAAATCGTACATTGGAGGATATGTTGCATGCCTTTGTCAATGTCCACCATACCAATTGGGATGAATGTCTTGCCGCTGCCAACTTTGCCTACAACAATTCCAAATAGGCAAGCACCGGATTTTCTCCTTTCTTTCTCAATTTTGGCCAAGATCCGCTTGTTCCAGATTCTCTTCTTGCTCCCCCTCCATCTCAAGTTCCTCATACTTCCACATTCTTGACCACTATATCCCAATCTCTTCAACAAGCCAAGTCTCACCTCCTTGTTGCTCAGAATTGCCAAAAACAATATGCGGACAACCATCGTCGCAATCTTACCTTTGAAGTCGGCGATAAAGTCATACTATCCTCTAGTAACCTCCCTCTCCCACTTGATACCCAAGTTCATAAACTTGCCCCTAATTGGATAGGACACTTTGATATCACCCAAATTGTCTCTCCTGTTGCTTATTGTCTTGCCTTGCCTTGTAACATGCGTATCCATCCTGTCTTTCGTGTTTCCAAGTTGAAACCCTTTGTTTCTAACCCCTCTTCCTTTTCCTCTCGAGTCTGTAACACCCATTTGTGCATGTGTGTGGTATTGTGATATTTAGCTTGGTATTACAAGTACTTAAGAGATATTATTTATATAGAGATAAAGGATAGTTCTATATTAGTCATGGTTAGCTAAAGTTAGTCATAGCTAAGATAGATGAGACCTTACTTTAGAGGAAGTAGAAAAGATGAGCACCACTATTTTGGATTTTAGTGTGTTGACTTGGTATTATTCCTAGGTGTTTGGCTTTGGGGAAAGAGTTGAGAACTCTTGGGCCCGCAAGCCTTTTTGTTTTGGATTCTTCTTTAGTCCAAGGATAGCCCATGTGAAGGAATCCTTGCTTTTGTGGTTGGGTCAAGATAAGACCACATGCTTAGGGGAATATGCCCATGTGAATGGATATTCCTTTATACTTCTTGACTTTACTTGACTTTTAGTCTAGTAACTTGAGTTACTACGGTAATTAGTAACTTTGTTACGTAACTATTTCACAAGTATATAAACAAGGGGTGAGGAGGTACTCATCATCCTTTCATTTGCAACTATCTCTCTCTCATTGAGTTCTCTAGTGAGCAATGTCTTGAGTCTTGGAGTGTTAGCCTTGGAGGAGTATGATGGAGTTTGGGTTCCTTGCCTTCTTAGTCCATGGTGCGCTACCATAATAGCCATCAGAGGTTCATCTTGAGTGAGAGACAGACCGGCTCACATTTTTGGTTCCATTGCCGGGACCTCTCTAGAAGGCAAGATAATGTTCCGCGTCCAATTCTACATTAGGCAGAAGGAGGCTATGAGAGCTCACTTGGAGAGAACATTAGGAGAGGAGAGGGCTGAATTTATGTTAGAGAACCAAGATCCATTTGTATACCCTGTAGTTCATTCTGATGTCATTGAGGTGATTTTGTACATCTTGTACACATGAGAGGAATTGGAGAGATTGTGTGAGGTGGATTGCAGATTTTGGGGATTAAGGTGATTTTGGGCAAAATCTCAAGTTTTAGATCTGGACTTGAGATTTCTACACATGATAGCTTGGGTTATCTTTCAGTTATCACACTTGAAATTATTGTGAGAGCTTCTATACACACTAGGCTAGAATTTTTGAAAGTTGATAGGGTAAAGTGCTCCCGCAACTGCATGCTCTTTGGAAAATTGTACAGAGTCTGCCATTTCTTCAATTTTCAGTGAATTTTCCTAAAAAATTCCAAGAAAATTCAATGCATTGTATCCTACCTGCTGCCACAAAAATTAGAGACAGATTGTTCTTGCGCAGGGAGAAATGAGTTTTTGAAGTGAGGGGGTGGTTTTCAGACCAAATCTGAAATATGGGTGCTGAATAGAAAGGTGTCTAGGCCAAATGGCTCAATGAAAAGATCTGAAATTTTGCAGGGAAGGACACCCTGGAGTTGTCATCAAGTGTGCAAAATTTCAGAGGACTGTGACATATTGGTTGGGAGATTTGAGTGACATTGTGAGGAAGGGTCAATTCTGCAGAGTGGAGATCTCATGCATGAGAAGTTTGAGATCAACAAAAAGCATGTTTGAGTGTTTAGATTCATCTTTGGGAACATGGAGGGTCATCAAGAGTGGAAATTGAGATTATGCAAGGTTCCCCAAGGGTTTGAGGTGATTGTAGGGGTTGATTTTGAGGAAAAGAGAGTTTACAATAGAATTTGAAGAGAGTATTGAGAGGATCTAAAAACCTACACCACTTGGAGGAAAGAGTGAGTCTAAGTGCTTTCTATGTGGAGAGAAGGGACATAAGGCAAGTTCATGTCCATTGACCTTTGAGAGCAAGAGATTGAGGGAAAGGAGAGGCTTACTTGACTTGGGTTTGCATATTGGACCTTCTTCACCAAGATTGGGAGGGAGAAGATCTAAGACCAAGGAGTTGTGTGAGGTTTGTTGAGTTGAAGGACTTCCAAAAGGACATGAGTGTAGTGGAGTTAAAGCACTTTTGGAAACTTTGGTGAAGGATCTTGGAGAGAGTCTTAGTACAGCTACAGAAATACTACCACCTTCATCAGCTAGTTCTCAAGATTAGTGATGGAGATAATCTTTCAACTTATGGATAAACTATCCATGAGAGTTAGATTAATATGCACTCTAGGAGTTGATGTTGCTATAGAAATCTTGGAGCAACCAGAACCTTTTGTTTTCCCTAGAGTGGATTATTCTCAGATGGTGTTAGTCATGTATATACTCTATTAGTAATAGAGTGAGAGAAAAGAAAAGAGAAAAAAAATTTGAGAGAAAAGAAAAATTGTGAGGGGTTAAGATGGGAAAACTTCCAATTTTCTTTGGCAAGGATGGAGAAGATGTGGAGGCCTTTGTGAGAGACTTCAAGAGAGCTTGCATAGGAAACAATGAGAGGAGGAAGAATGAGTGGGCCTCATTATTATCAGATTTCTTTGAGGATGCAGCACTTACATGGTATGAGTCAGAATACCAAAAGAGAGAGAGGAGAGAGGGGGAAAAGGAGTCTTGGGAGACTCTGACTTCAGCACTCATTGAGAACTTTCTTCTTGATGAGAGTTATGAGAGATTGATGAGTGAGGTTACATTTCTCAAACAAGGAGATGGAGAGAAAGTGAAAGTCTATGTGGAAAGAGTGGAAAAGTTGGAGTCCAGATTTTGCATAGTGTTGAGGAAGGGTGGGGATGATGTGGAGACTACAATGATTGGCATAGGGGCCATGCTCACCAAGAATTTTGTGGGAGGATGGAGACCACAATTAGAAGCAAGGTGAGATATGTGAAACCTTCTTCCAAGGTTGAAGCTATCAAGATCGCAAATTCATATGGAGGAGAGTTTGGAAGGGGATGAGAGTGATTTGGTGGTGAAGGAGGTTGTGCATCCTCCTCAAGGCTACAACTATGGTGGCACTTCTGATACTTTGGTGACAAGGGTTGCACCACAAGTAGTAGTTGCTCCAGTTCTTGCACCTCCACCAAAAGATCCACTCCAAACCATCACAAAACAACTTGCGGATCTCAAGATCAATGTGGTGCAACTATGGGAGAAGAGAGAGGTGGATCAGAATGTAGGGAGAGGGCCTAGGAGTTATGGAAAATATCCATATAGAGGAGGCCAACCAGCCAATAATTTCAATGATAGAAATTGTTTTGGTTGTGGAGGAAGAGGCCATATCCAAAGGAATTGCCCAAATTCCACTTACCATGGAGGAAGGGGTTATGAGGGAGCCAATAGAGGGAAAGAGGGAGGTAGTGAAACCCAAGTGGCTCCTAATCCCAACAAAGGTAAGGGGATAGCATCCATAGATGTGGTTGAGAGCAAGTATAAGAAGGGAGAGTGCTCAAACTCCAAGGGTCTTAATTTGGAGCTTTTGGCACAAGAGAAGAAGAGAGCTTGTTTTGCAGAGGATGTTCACTCTTCTCAAGGATTTACTTCAAGCAAGGATACTCCTATGTCTACTAGGAGCACTCGCACCTCAACACCATCAACAACAAAGACTCCAAGGAAGAAGTTGGAGATGGAGGACTTCTTGATCTCAAAGCAACAATGGAACTACAATGTGTTGGAGGATGTTGGTAGTCACAAGGCTAACATCACAGTGGGCCAATTAATTGCTTTGAACCCTACTTTGAGAAAGGAGCTTAGAGGTGGTTTGAGTTCTACAAGGAGCAAGAAGAAGAAGAAGGCAAAAGTTCCAGTATCAATGGGGGTGGTGGATGCCACGCCAGCACCATGGGAAGCTTGTGAATATGCCTCCAAGATTGATGTGAGAGTGAATGGTCACAACATCAAGGATGCATTGGTTGATGGAGGATCAACAGTGAATGCCATGTCAGAAAGGTTGATGAAGAAGTTGGGTATGATACCCTCAAGAGCTTCAACATTTGTGGTGAGCATGGCAAATAGGCAACAAGTTCGACTAGTAGGGGTGATGGATAAAGTGGTAGTTTCAGTTATGGGAGTTCAAAATCTCATGACTTTCCAAGTCTTGAAGGATTCAAGCTATGACTTACTTCTTGGGAGGCCATGGTTGAGAGCAGCACACACAACTGATTGATGGCACAAAGGGTACTTGAGGATTGGGCCATCAAACCATAGAGTCACAGTTCCTGTGACTAACACCACCAACACTTCACATTCAGATACACCATCTTCTAATTATTGGGAATCAGATTCTGAAGAAGGAGCTTCAGGTGTGGAGACAAGCATGGAAGAGGAGACTTCCAAGGAGGAGGATGAATCTGAATCAGATGTGTATCCTTTGTGTGCTATGAATTTTGCACCTAAGCCTGAGGTTTTGAAGGACCCAGACAAATCACCATTGACACTTGAGGAGGTAGAGAGAAGGTTAGCTACCCTCAAGTATGGTCCAAATGTTACCAAGGAGGAGAAGGTGAGATTTGAGGAGATTTTCCGCAAGTTCATCCATGTGTTTGCTTTTAGTTACAAGGATTTGAAGGAAGTCACCTTGGAGGAGCACAAGATAGAGGTGGAGTCACATGCAAGACCAGTTTGCCAAAAGCAATGTCGCATTAGCCCACCAATATCTTTGGTTGTGAAGGAGGAGATTGATAAGCTCAAGGAGGCTAGATTTCTCTTTGAGGTGGAGAATTCAGAATGGGTGTCTCCAATTGTCATTGTGAAGAAAAAGAATGGCAAGCTTTGGGTATGTGTGGATTACAAGAAGCTCAATGCTGTTACCAAGAAGGACTACTACCCATTGCCATTCATTGATGAGATCTTGGAGGAGGTTGCAGGTCATGAGAGGTACAATTTTGGAGATGGTTATAGTGGATATAACCAAATCAAGATTGCACCAGAGCATCAACAACTCACCACATTCACCACACCTTGGGGAACTTACGCTTTCAAGGTCATGCCTTTTGGGCTTTGCAATGCTCCAGCCACATTCCAACGGTTCATGAACAAGGTATTTGAACCTTTCATGGGGAAATTTGTGAGAGATTTCATTGATGACTTTTGTGTCTATGGGAGCAAGGAGGAGCACTTTGAGCACCTAATCAAAGTCTTGCAACGCTTGGATGAGGCAAATGCATCACTCAACCCAGAGAAGTGTATTTTTGGATGTGAAGAAGGTCTACTTTTGGGGCACATCATCTCCAAGGATGGAATAGCAGTTGATCTTGAGAAGGTGAGGAAAATCTCAGACCTTCCATTCCCTTCAAGCTTGACAAAGTTACGCCAATTCTTGGGGATGGTTGGGTACTATAGGAGGTTCATCTTCTCATTTTCCAACAAGGCTTATGCATTGACCATCTACATGAAGAAGAATGTAGATTACATGGTGATTTTGGAAGACAAGGAGGCTCTCAAAGCTTTTGAGAAGCTCAAGCAATCCCTTGTTGTAGCTCCAATTCTTGCTAAACCTGATTGGAGTAAACCTTTCATCCTCTACACTGATGCTTCTAATGTAGCTATAGGATGCACTCTTAGTCAATTAGACCAAGATGGGCATGATCATCCAATAGCTTATGCTGGTAGGTAGATGGTTTCAGCAGAGAAGAACTACTCTATCACGGAGAGAGAAGGGTTGGCAGTGATCTTTGGTCTCAAGAAGTTTAGACACTACTTGATTGGAGGGAAAGCCACCATTGTCACGGATCACAAGGCTTTGAAGTACATCTTCAACAAGCCTAATGTTGAAGGGAGACTAGCAAGGTGGATGATACTCTTGTCTGAGTATGACTACACCATTGAAGATAGGCCAGGAAAGAAACATGCAAATGCTGATTTATTATCTAGAGCCTATGATCATGATGGAGATGAGCCAGTGGATGATTCCTTCCCGGATGAGGAGCTCATGACAATCTCAGTCACTCAAGAGGTTCCAATGGAGTACAAGGAGATTGTGGATTTTGTGACAAGAGGTAACTATCCAGAAGGCATGCATGCTAGGGAGAGGAAGGCCCTTGCAGCAAGATCTAGACCTTACACAATGGTGGAGGATATTCTTTTTCACCAAGGAGCATATGGTCTACTTCAAAGAGCAGTGGGTAAGGAAGAGTCTATCCTACTCATAAAGGAGTTTCATGAAGGTTTAGTATATGGAGGACACTTTGCAAGAAAGGTGACTACTTTCAAGATTCTAGATGCAGGTTACCATTGGAGAGGGATTTTCAAGGATTGTCTTGATTATTGCAAAACTTGTCATGTTTGTCAAGCTTTTGCTAGAAAGTCTACATCCACTCCACCACTTAGATCAATTCTATTGCTAGGACCTTTTGAGAAGTGGGGAATTGATTTTGTAGGTCCTCTCAATAGAACCCCAAGGAACAATCGGTACATTGTGGTAGTTACTGATTACCTTACCAAGTGGGTTGAGGCTAGACCATTGAGGGACAAGAATGAAGATGAAGTAGGTAGATTTCTTTATGAACGCATTATCACTAGGTTTGGATGCCCTTTGGAGTTGGTTTTTGATAGAGGAGGAGAGTTTACAGGAAGCATTACTACAGCCATGCTACGACATTTCTCTATCACACATAGAGTAACTACATCCTATGAGACAAATTCCAATGGCTTGGCAGAGAGAACCAATCAGACCTTGTGCATGATGTTGGCCAAAGATGCAGAAATGGAGGGGGCTAAACATCATTGGGACAAGAGGATTCATGCAGTTTTGTGGGAGTATAGGACAACCATGAAGACTTCCACCGGATATTCTCCATTCCAATTGGTGTATGGTATTGAGTCTACCTTACCTATTCACTTTGATCTTCCTACCTTCCAAAGCATTCATAGGAGATTGAAGAAAGCACAAGGAAATGATGCAGAGAAGTCAAGGAAGGATCAACTCATGGAGTTGGAAGAGGCAAGAGCAGTTGCTATGGTTTGAGTGGAGCAAGCCCAAAGGAAACAAAAGGAGAGCTATGACAAGAGGCAAGGAAAGAAGAAGGTGGAGCCTTTCAAAGAAGGTGATTGGGTAATGTTGTTTGATTCCATTCGATTCAAGAGAGTGCAAAAGAAGTTTTTGCCTAAGTACTTTGGACCTTTCATAGTAAAGAAAGTGTGGGGCAATTACACCTATGATCTCAAGGAGTTGGGAGGAAGACACTTTGATAGGATTAACCATGATAAGTTGAAGATGTACCATAGAAGGTAGAGAGACCTTCACTTTGAGGACAAAGTGAAAACTTAGTCCGGGGGTAAATGTAACACCTATTTGTGCATGTGTGTGGTATTGTGATATTTAGCTTGGTATTACAAGTACTTAAGAGATATTATTTATATAGAGATAAAGGATGGTTCTATATTAGTCATGGTTAGCTAAATTTAGTCATAGCTAAGATAGATGGGACCTTACTTTAGAGGAAGTAGAAAAGATGAGCACCACTATTTTGGATTTTAGTGTGTTGACTTGGTATTATTCCTAGGTGTTTGGCTTTGGGGAAAGAATTGAGAACTCTTGGGCCCGCAAGCCTTTTTGTTTTGGATTCTTCTTTAGTCCAAGGATAGCCCATGTGAAGGAATCCTTGCTTTAGTGGTTGGGTCAAGATAAGACCACATGCTTAGGGGAATATGCCCATGTGAATGGATATTCCTTTATACTTCTTGACTTTACTTGACTTTTAGTCTAGTAACTTGAGTTACTACGGTAATTAGTAACTTTGTTATGTAACTATTTCACAAGTATATAAACAAGGGGTGAGGAGGTACTCATCATCCTTTCATTTGCAACTATCTCTCTCTCATTGAGTTCTCTAGTGAGCAATGTCTTGAGTCTTGGAGTGTTAGCCTTGGAGGAGTATGATGGAGTTTGGGTTCCTTGCCTTCTTAGTCCATGATGCGCTACCATAATAGCCATCAGAGGTTCATCCTGAGTGAGAGACAGGCCGGCTCACAAGTCCAACCTCTCCCTCTTCCTATCTCTATCGATGATCATGAGGAGTACGACGTTGATCGTATCCTTGCGCATCGCCACATTCAACAAGGCCGTCGCCAACATATGGAGTACAAGGTCCTTTGGAAAGGGTATCCCCTTCATGATGCCACTTGGGAACCTCTTTCTCACCTCCACAATGCATAGACGGCCATCCAGGAATTCAAAGCTTCACTGGCGACAAGGACGTTACCAACTAGCGGCAGGGGAATATGTAACAATATGGAGTTTAGCGACAAAGTCAGTCAAGCTGACGAAGTAGCACATAAGACAAATTAGCCTAGAATATTCCGGAAGTATCTAGGAAGCTTCTTGGGAAGCTTCCCGGTTAGCTTAGCTTGCACCTTAAGTAAGTAGCTTCTAGAAAGAAGCTTCTAGAAGCTTCCAACTAGCTTAGCTTGCATGCCAAGTAGGCGGCTTCTAGAAGGAAGCTTCTTGAGAAGCTTCCTAGTTAACTTGGCTTGCACTCTAAGAAAGCGGCTTGAGGAAGCTTCTTGAGAAGCTTCTCAAGGACCTTGTATGCTACCTATAAATACCAAAGCCAAAGCTCATGCTAGGCATTCGGAGTTTTCCCTCATTCAAGTGTCCCAATGTGAGTTTCCATTCTCCTATTTCTCTCCTTGGTTTTGGTCTTTTACACCTGCAGTACGTAGTGGGTTTACTCAGAGTGGTGCTCGGTATCAGCCTGTATCTTAGGTCCCAATGAGGGAGGAGATTGACTCTAAGTTGGAGTTTGACACAGGAGCTGATTTAGTTGAGAGTGCACTTGGTGTGTCCGCACCGTTGTTGTGGGACATGGACAAGATTTATGGGGCCTCCAAAGGCCCTAGGCATTACTCTGGTATAGTGGGCTTCCATTGAGTTGGATGACTTCATCCAAGAGTTTGATAGTTGGTGTGATCTGCAGCAGATGCAGAACCCGACTTTGTTCACACCCTTCATGGCATGGAAGGGGTTGTTTCAGCATCTGGAGGGTCCACCGATGGATGACTACCATGAGTTCAGGAGAGCTCATTTGGAGGAGATTGAGTTATGGAGACAATATTGGTCTCCACACTATGCCTCCATCACTTCAAGCTTGGTGGCCAGGAGTAGATTGGTTGTACCTACGAGTTCTAGCTCGAGTAGTGTGGGTGGAGCTAGTGGAGGTGCACTAGCTGGAGATAGTGCTACTATGAGTGGATGTACCGCAGCAAGAGGTGGTGTGGTACCGAGGTTTAACCCCATGGTGGAGTTCTTCCTATGTTTGAGGCAGAACTACCAGGGAGTGCGGACTGACAAGTTGAGGAGCTTGCAGGAGTTCCAGCGGAAGGCTGGAGAGAGCCTTTGCAAGGCATACACTCGCATGAGGCGGCTGATCAGTTTCACTCAGGGAGTTACTGAGGCCCAGGCAGTCCAGTTTTGGTATGAGATATTGGACAGGGAGTTGTGACGTAGAGTTCGTGATGCTACGTTGTTGCAGGCTACTTCGCTCACTTTGGTAGTAGTCTTTGGTTTGGCTGAGCGTATTGAGCTCAATATGGTGGAGGAGAGAGTGGTGATATCTGGATTTGGTAGGGAGACCTCATTCACGGTTGTGACTTCTTCTAGAGTGCAGCAGAGTGCACCATGCCCAGTTGGTTTTTGAGGACAAGGTGGACAGCCCAGATCCTATGGAGCGAGTGGAGGGCCTAGTGGAGTTAGACCCTTACCCTCATTTTTGGGTCAACAGTAACCAATGAGTGGTGGTGTTGCTTATTGGACTTGTGGTGGACCTCACCATAAGAGAGAGTGTACTCAGGGTAGTGGACCTAATACCTTGGGTGCATCACAGCCAACACAAAGGCAGTGTGAGCATTGTCACAGATTTGGTCACACTAGTGACCGGTGTTTTGACCTACACCCGGAGTTACGGAGTGGTAGGGCTGCTATGGCTGGTAGTAGAGGAGCTCCAGTTCATGGAGGACGAGGTGGTAAAGGTGGTGGTAGAGGATCTACACCTAGTAGGAGTGCAGTACCTGCCCTTACTTTTGACACAGCTATGGCTACTCAAATTGAGCAGTTGGAGCAAAGATTGGCTAGTATGGCTAGTATGGCTATTGCTCAGAGGAGATCAGATTCGGGTGCTGAGGCTTCCACCTCATATACTGGTGATAGAGATGTTTTGGACTTCATGTGCGGAGCAACACAGGTGGATGCATCTGCAGCAGTGACTAGGAGTGCAGTACATGCTCCAGAGCCTAGAGGAGCATCAGTGGAGTTGGACCCACAAAGAGGAGAGGTTGGTAGACAAGTCAGACTTCCTCAGTCTTTCATGCTATCTGAGGTATTGCAAACAATATCCATAGTTCCTAGACATCCCACTGCAGGTGTGGTAGGTGGTGATGGAGTACATGATGAACTACCTGCTAGTCAGCCACCTGCTACTACACAGACTAAGTCTAGCATGATGTTGGGAGCGGCTCAGCTGATTATGCGGCATCCTTTGTTTTCAGCCAGTGACATGTTTACATTGGGAGTTGACCCAGCCCCAGTGTTCCGGTTGGCTACCACGTTGTGTGAGAGTAGGGATGGTGCAGATCCTACTACTAGAGCAGAGGTGGTTGGTAGTGGAGCTGACTTGGTTGAGGAGCATGGGATCCGTTCAGCGACCAGTGGTTTATGGCAGGTAGCAACAGCTAGACTGGAGGAGTTGCCAGCTAGACCGGCTTTTGAGAGAGCGCGGTTTACACCTGGTGTTGTCCTATTGGATAACCAAAGGGGGATTTTTTGTTTGGTGGGACCTTCAGGAAAGGTCTATACACCACAGAGAGTCTTGTTAGACTCTGGTGCACAAACCCTTATGTTGGGGAAGGCTGTAGTTGTTGGTCTAGAGTTAAGGAAGACCGATGTAGAGAGGTGTCCATTTCAGATCCAGACATCTCTAGGTGGTGGTTCGACTTAGTACATCACACGTGGGGAGCTTGTTGTCCAGGTTCAGCCTGGTCATCCGACTGATAGCTTGGTGGTGAGAGCTCAGGCTATTGCGACGATAGCTGAGTCATATGATGTGCTAGTTGGGGGAGTAGTGTTATACCCCATGGATTTCAGCATTGACTATTGAGAGGAGACAACCTCTTATAGACCTGGTTGGCAGTCTGGTGAGGGATGGGTATGTCACCTACTAGTACGCTTCAATAGTGGCAGTCTTGGCTCACTACAGTCCGAGACCATGGCAACATCAGTTTTAGCTTTCAGTGGTGCAATTACATGGCCTGGTGACTTGTTGGAGGGGAACGCCCATGCAAAGGATACTCTAGTACCAAAGGAGATCACTCGGCTTTGAAGTACAAGTGGGATTGTTCCATCCACCTTGGATGTTCCATTGTGGAGTTCAGAGGAGGCATTGTAGCAGTATGCAAATCAGTTGGTGCAGCAGGCTTGGAGTGGAGCCTTCGTACCATCAGGGGATGAGTGTGAGGATGAGCCTCTAGAGGCAATTGCTTTGACACCTTCGGATACCACACTCATTGCTTGGCAGTATCCAGTAGAGGGGATATGCCTATTGGAGTTGTTTGGTGGGATCAACACCGGACTAGCTGCGGTGTTACAAGCGGGTATATGAGTACAAAGGTACTTGTATGTAGAGAGAGATGAGATTGCTAGGCGAGTCTCTCTACATCATGTGGCACACTTGGCCTATTGCTATCCAGAGTTATTACCGATGTCAACAGTCAGAGGTTACCAAAAGGCCCTACCAAGAGACATTTCCTTACTAGGGCCGCATGACCTAGAGAGACATGGGCCTATTCACTTGGTGATTTCTGGATGGCCATGTCAGGGACATACACGTGCTGGTAGAGGATTGGGTCTTTAGGATCCTCATTCTGGTGTGTTTTGGGAGATGTTACAGATACTACGACATCTCTAGGTTCATCAGTCTATTTCTCCAACTTACCTTTTGGAGAACGTTCCTTTGATGGGTGATTCTTGCACTAGAGTGGTGGCGAGTACACATTAGGTCTATTCTTGGATGGGACCTGCTGTATTGTTAGATGCAGCCAGAGTGGGATCACGGGCTCATCATCTTTGTCTTTGGTGGACAAACCTCTTACCCAGAGAGGTTCTACAGCGCGCTTATGATGGGATTCAGCGACTTGACCACATCCTTGTTGATGATATCTTGGATGTTGGGCATCAGTCTTAGACAGTGGTAGTGGCTGATAGGTCACCTATGGCAGTGGTGAACCTAGTTGGACAGCCTAGAGCTGCATTTCCCACACTCATGAGTTTTCCAGGCTCTCATGCTTTTTGAGAGAGAGGACTTGGACTTGTTTGGGACTCACAATTATAGTAGTTGGTGGAGCCCAACGCTGATGAGAGAGAGCGGGTGATGGGTTTTTGCACCGGTATTACCGCTAATCCAGTAGTGTCAGAGGCATCCAAGCGTCATGTGTTAGGTCAGGCTATGGACTTGAACTGTTTGACCTGGATTGTGAGCCTTGGCTTGGCAGAGTAGCATAGGATGCGCTTGATAGGCATCACCACTCGGACACTTGTGAGCCTTGTGCCTATCAAGACGATTCAGGCACATGCTGGGGGAGATGGACCGAGTGGACATGGTATTCTTGGGACACATCCAATAGCTACTAGGGAGAGTGGTCTACTTGGAGTCCATCCAGGTGAGCATGGGCTACTTGGATTACACCCTTGGTCCACATGGGATGCAGCCAGAGGACGTGTGGAGCTTGCAGCCAGAGTGGAGGGAGTTTTTCACACAAAGGTTGGGACCTCTAGTGGTCGGGAGCATGACACTATTGCTCCCAAGAGCCCAGTGTAGCAGTCAGTCAGTACGTCCTCCACTCCTACTACAATTACAGAGGATACTTGGGAGCCAGATCTTGGATCCAAGCTTATTGAAGAGGAAAGACAAAGGGTTTGGAGGTTCTTGAGGAGTCACACAAGTTGTTTTGCCTTCAGTATGAAGGATTTGGGTGCTCTGAAGGGACCTGGTATACGGATTGAGCTGACTAGCAACACACCAGTTTTCCGACGTCCTTATCGATATAGTGATATGGAGAAGACATTGATTCAGAGCCGGAGTAGTGACCTTTTTGAGGCTAGTTTGGTGGAGATTTCACATGGAGAGTATGCATCAACGACAGTGATGCCAGCCAAGAAGGATATGCATGGCAACTATACAGATATGCAGATGTGTGGTGATTACCACCCTATCAACCAACAGACCAAGGCTGATCGGTATGCCATGGCTACATTGGAGGAGATTTTTGATGGGATTGGGCATGCAAAGGTCTTCAGTACTTTGGATCTTCAAGCGGGATATCATCAGTTGCCGATTAGAGAGGAGGATAAGTCCAAGATAGCATTCTGGGCTATTGATCCTCACGGCAAGGATGTGTTATATCAGTGGAGGTCCTTACCATTTGGGTTAAAGAATGCTCATGCTGAGTTCTAGAGGGTCATGGATAGGATCCTAGCTGGATTGGATTTTGCTCGGTGCTATATTGATGACATTTTGGTTTATAGCACTACTGTGGAGGAGCATGAGAGACAATTGTTGGAGGTGTTTGAGAGGTTGAGATCTCATGGACTCAAATTACATCTTGGGAAGTGTAGGTTCTTCCACGAGCAGGTTGACTATTTGGGTCACACTATCCACCCCGGAGGACTTGGTGTTTAGCAGACCAAGGTGGAGGCTATTGCACGTATTCCTTGGCCTACGGATGTGAGCAGAGTGCGAGCATTCCTTGGGTTGGCAAACTTCTATTGCCGCTATGTTAGAGGATTTAGTGCCATTGCCAAGGCCTTGACGAAGCTGACCAAGCTTACATAGGAGTGGTGTTGGGGAGATGAGCAAGAGAGAGCTTTTGTAGAGCTCAAGGAGAGGTTGACATCTGCTCCTATTTTGAGGAGACCAATCACGGGACGACCATTTCAGGTTCACACTGATTGGAGTATGTTGGGGCTTGGAGCGGTGCTCACCCAACATGATGATGAGGAGAAGGAGTTTGTGGTGGCCTATGCTAGTCTCTCCAACGATTCAGCGGAGGTAAAGTATAGTTTGTATGAGGGAGAGTGCTTGGCAGCAGTTTGGGCAGTAGCACATTTCTGATGTTACCTATTTGGTAACCCCTTCACTCTCATCACTGATCATCAGCCACTGAAGTGGTTGATGGAGTCCGACAAGCTTTCAAGAAAGCTTGCATGATGGGCTCTGATTTTATAGGAGTATGATTTCACGGTTGTTCACAGACTTGGAGTGGTGAACCGTGATGCAGATGGGTTGAGTAGAAACCCATATCCCAGCTAGCAAGATCAGACCGGAGCACGTTGGCATGGTGAGAAAGATGAGGAGATGGTGCCAGGTTGGCATGCATCGGCCTTTCTGTTTATATTTGCAAAGGCTTTGGTGGTATCTCTCTCAGCACAAACAAGAGGAGTTATTGAGGTCACAGATCCAAAGAGTGAAGATATTGGTATAGTTCAGCGAGACATTCATGATGATATCTTAGTGATGGACTATCTTTGCACTGGTGTTGTGGGTGGCACAGTTGGGGCCAAGGAGAGAGACCATGTTCTTCAGCAAGCCAAATGGTTCAGATTGGAGGGTAGACACCTTTTGCGTGTATGGGAGGATGGTAGAGTGTGAGTAGTAGCACTTCCATCATAGAGACACAGTTGGTCCATCATGCTCATGAGGAGCTAGGACATTTTGGAGTAAAGCGTACATATAGCTTACTCTAGAGTCATTATTGGTGGCGCGATATGCAGACCGAGGTACAACAGTTTGTTGCCAGATGTGTGGTTTGTGACCGAGTTAGAGCATCATTCAATGCTCCTACACCACAGTTACACCCATTACCTATCATAGGATTGGGTTACCGTTGGAGTTTGGACTTTGCCGGACCTTTACCGCCAACTGTGAGACCTCATCGATATGTTTTGGTGATGGTGGAGCATGTCTCCAAGTGGATTGAGTTGGTGGCACTTCTTGACAAGTCTAGTGAAGGGACAGCTTACTCGTTCCTGGATTGAGTTCTTAGTCATTTTGGTGCATCAGTTGAGGTTTTGACTGATCAGGGTATAGAGTTCTTGGGGGAGTTTCAGGACTTGTGTGACAAGGCTTTGATTGATCATCGTACTACATCCCAAGATGTTTTTGACACCAACGACACTTGATGTTTCTACAGGCCAACGACACTTGATGTTTCAAAGAGATCTTTTGGAGAGTGATGCCAATGGCCTTTGAGAACTTGGTGATTGCTCAGCATAGAGATACTTTATGCTATGCTACCATTCAAGGAAGAGGTTATAGACACTCAATCCATTGATTTCATCGAGGCGACTATGTATATCTACATAGTAGTTAGAGTTATTTCAGCCGTTTCTCAGAGACTACTTTCCGATGGTTAGATTTTGTGTTCAAGGTACTGACTTCATGGTAGGACCCACCGTCACTTTGCACCATCGAGTGTGCTGTCAGCGGGACCGTTAGGGTTTTAGTGCTAGCTCGAGTCTAGAGAGTATAGTTTTAAAGTGAGCTCTAGAGAGCTCACTTCTCTGATGTTGAGCCTTCGAGTTCTTGGCTATGGTGGACAGAGGCCGGCGAGCGTCACCTGGATTCTCTATGCTTGAGTGGGTGTGGCTTGACTGTAATCAGTGCCCAATTGTTGGCAATTTATAGAGTGACAGATCAAGTACTGATTTGAGTTGAGTCGAGTTGAGAGTGGTAAGCAATCTGATTATTGTGGCACTTTAGAGTCTATGTATGACTTATGTGTGAGTCGTGCTTCTATAGTGTATGATGTTGACAGCGATGTATGTTGTATAGCAATGTATATACGCACGACAGCATCCAAAGAAGCATCACCTAGTGTGATTGCTCTCCTATGGATTGCACCAACCATTGCCTCTATAGAGCAAATGAACACACACTATCTAAAATATGCTACAAAGTATGAGAGTCAAAGTGGTACACCTTAATGCCTACCATGATATGCTCTTGTGCACTCCTTGACAAATGTGTCAAACGCCATGTCCATCGCTCCATATAACTCCAAGGCTAGATGAACAAAGAGGTGACCCCGCTGCATGCCCCTATACTTGGAGACCTTGCAACCTGTTGCTGCACTTGCCGCCCATCTAGTGGATGGGTAATCACTCCCTCTGAAATTGTATCCCGCATAGGGCCCATAACCACGACATCCACTACTATCACCTAATCATCTTGGATCAAGTACAAGTCTGTCCTAACACGTGTTGTCTGCAAAGCATACGATTGCTCCCTCCAAGCCAAGTATCCACTCTCTTGTGCCATAGCAAACACTATGTCCCTAAAAGGACACCATGTCATATGGACCGCTGCTGCATCTAGTGTAGAACCACTCTCACAAGTGAGTAATGAAGATGCAGATGGGTGGACCAAACCTAGACAAAACCTCATCATTGTAGAGAAAGTAGTTGGTGCCAATCAAAATGCCCTAATACACGGTCAAGCTAGGATCCAAGAGCCTACATCCTTACCAGAGCAAGAGCAAAGACATGCTCAGTAGCCTGAGGAATGGACACGTCAACTAAGAGAGAATGTAACGTATGCTCACATTGTAAGAAGTAAGAAGATTGTAGACCTCTAGTCCAATCTGACGATAGTGAAGCAAAAGATAGAAATTCCTCTTGTGCCCCTAGAAATAGATTATCTCTCATCGGCTGCAATAACATCTGGAGTAAAAAAATAGATTATCTCTCATCGGCTGCAATAACATCTGGAGTAAAAAGGATCCCTCCTCCACCTTTGTCACATAAGTCTCCAAAACCAACCTATAAACAACCACAAAACAAGAGGAAAGTAGGGGTGCCGAGAGAGCTCAATTACCCAAAAATGCTATAAGTGTCATCTCCTCCATAGATAACAAGCTAACCCCTCCATAGGAAATAGGCAGAGCCATCTACCTGCATCCCAAATCCTCTATCACACACTAAAATATTCTTGGTCTAATAATATCACCAAAGACTCCCATAATCCTCCTATCAAAAGCTCTCAAACATGATAAGGAAGGGCAAAGAGGAGGAATTGTATGATGAGCTAGGTCGGTTGATGAGCAATACTAGAGGAGAGTATAGCAAATGCCACTTGTGGATCTCCTAGTAACAAAAGGTCATCCACATGGAGAACATCCTCTACAAGGGCAACATTTAAGAAGCATGTGACAAAATCCTTAGATCCTATTGGCACTCCAAGAACACAGAGTCCATTTGTAGATCTAATACACCCCTTTGGAAGCTCAAGGTGGGGAGGGATACCTAAGGGGACCATGCCTTGCACTTTGACACCTTGACTCTCACGCCACCTAGATGTAGTTTGGTGGTCAAGTGGTCAAAGGCTTGCCTAATCTGATCTACAAGGCCCACAATTTGTGTATCATCTGCCAAGGAGTGAAATAGACAACTTGACATGGCCAAAGTAGTAGATAAGAGAGTTCTAAAATGAGCCATGGCAAATAAGGGTCCCCCTTAAGGACCTCTCGGATATGTACCAACAATTGATTCCATTACGGTGACTCGTTCTTGTGAATAACCATGCTGGTAGTAAAGGGAAGTAGGAGAGCCATAAAAGGACGGCATAGAAGGAATAAGACTTGCCAATGATCCATCAGCCTCCCTAAGCTCTCCAAAGATGGATGCCCTTGAGATGCTATTAAAAGCATTCTCAACATCCACCTATAGGACAACCCACTTTGGATGCATATGTAGGAGTGCTTTAATGCCTAGAAAATATAATCTCACATCCTCTAGGTGTAGCTACTCCAAATTGATGTGGATTGAGGTGTTGTTGTAAGAATGATCTAAAGAACAATAGTATGACTGACCAAATCCAAAAAGATCTCTCCAATAGCAATTGGTCTAATGCCCTCTGTGTCCTTCTCCATTGCAAGAAGTTGACTAGCACCTAATGCCCAACTAATAGACATAGGAATGTCTCCTCTCACTATTGCTGCACCCACCTAAAACAACTTGATAAAATCTCTAGGAGGATCATCTGCCTGAAAGAAATCTTTAAGGTGCTCATAAACCATCCCTGACAAGCCTCTTGAGGAAAGGCAAGGAGCAATGCACAATGCATAATGCTTGTGCAAAAAGTGACCTATCAAGACATAAAGACTGCTCAAGTTGATAATCTAAGACCTCTAGTGGTAGCCCCTCTCCTACCATAGGATGTAGTGAGCATAGAGAAGAGATAGTCTCATCAGTAGGACTAGCCATAGACAACGGATGTAGCACTCGTGTTACTCTACTAAACTCTCACGTTTGACCCATACAATCCTACACTTTTGTAATCGAGTGGACTTTGTGGTATCTTGTGGTGAAACCTATCTCCTACAATGTGTAGCCCTAACAAACTCTTCCTAAAGGGCCGCCCAATCCCCTGCTCAGAATCGAAAAAATCTAACAGCCACCTCTCTATGCCCCACACGTCCCCCTCTAGCATAACAAAGACACCATCAAGGGAATCAGAGGAATAGGAACCATGCTAACTCGTCCAAGGGATCACATGCCAAATGATCAAGTGGTAGGCAAGAAACCTGTCGAGCCTCATCATGGAGTGTGCTGGGTAGCCTAGAGAATAGACGTGGACATGGAAAACTGGTCTCAAATAACCTCAAAATGCAACCTGCTTGAGAAGCTAACCACTCTCATGACTCGAGCGGTATCCTCAGAACAATCAATAAAGGGATAGAAGAAACATGCGTAATCTTGAGTGTCATGACTGTCAATGTGGTTGCTTGCCTCATGTGGGCATCCCAAGTGGTCCAATCATAGTCCTTGTGCACTCTTCCCATATGGGTCTTTACCCCTTGTGAGGTAAACAGTCGATGACACACCGGGCATGGTGTATCCCGAGCCTCTTTAGACGGTCCACATAGGGAGGTGTAGCCATGACTAGCACAAGAAAAATGATAGTAACACATGATGCTCCTCTCCATATCTCCCCATACTTGCAAAACCACAATGCCTCACATCCCAACTCAGATAAGAAAATATAATCTCTCCAAATCCTAAAAACTATAAACTCTCATAACTTTCAATTTCCATGTCCAAAATTGTCAAAATAAATTCCCATAGAAGTTGAATAAGTGGTTATTGGCATTGTAGCCATCAAAGTTTCAAGTATAAGGGCATGGAATAGAGTTACTTCTTTCCCCCTTTACTTCTGGAACCATGGATGCAACATTTGACATATTTGTTATAGGAGCATACAACAAAGTTACTTCTTTCCACTTTTACCTTTGGATGATGAATGCAATATTTGACATATTTGTTAGGAAGTATATGAGAATATATGAGAATATAGTAAATTAAAAAATTTATTATATTTAATTTACTACTTTGTAATGTATTTTAGACAATGTATATCCATAACTCCATGAAGAGCATTAACTAGTACAATCTAATCTATGGAAAACTAATCACATTATGTGATACTTATTTGGATATTTACACGTGAGAGTGATAAAAAGAGTGAATTAATACCAAGTTTTACCCAAAAAAAGTACCAATGTTGATCTCTACAGTTGTTCCCAAGACAAAGAAAGCCTTTGGGGCAACCCCTTGTCTTGAGCTTCAGTCTTAGTGAGTGTTGAATTACATTATATTATGTCATGTTCATGGCTACGCATGTATCTAACTCTCGCTCTTGTGTTGGTATAGGTATGTACAAGAACCAGCTTCAAAGTACAAGCGCAATACATATTAATCAGCACTCATTGGGAGGAGAGAGATTCTACATGTAGTGACATGTAGTTCTTCTCTTACACTTTAAAATAGCAGGAGATCTTCCATATGTATCACCGTCTTGTTCTAACTTCACCATCAATGGAAGATAACAAAACCATGTGGTTTGACAGAATTGACACTTTCTCATGTCTTCTTGTGTTAAATATAATGCAATGTACATCTACTTTAAAAGGAGCCAGAAAGATAAATCTATAGTTCTCATTTTCTTCTCTTACTATCCAAAGTAATGTGAAAAGAAGTGATATGATGTGATTGTTCAATAAATCTTGATTGAATATTGATGATTTCTTACAATGGTTTTGAGATCAGAATAGAATATTGAATTTAAGTCACCGCCAAATAAACCAAAGTTCCCGGTCCAAGTAATTGCATGTGATATAAAAGGGACTTAAAAAGGAAAGAATATCATCTATTCATATATGAATACACACAAGAGAGGATTTCAATTCAAAAAAATACCGTCTCTTATCAGGTTGAATAATTTTATATTCCATAGCATTCATCCATAGGATATGACCTAAATCTCTAGTACAATGATGTGTCCACCTGAGTTGTTGATAAAACTGACAAGAGGCACAAAATCATGCAGATTATAAGTGAGTTCACGCATTAGATAGGAGTATGTGCCTCCCCTCGATGTGAGGCTACATCCACCAGAAGCTTCTCAACAATGCTTTACTTACTCAGACCCTTATCATATGCCACCCCACTGCTCAGACCTTCTCATTGTCAACCTGCGAGTGTGCCAAAATCTTGAATATAAGGTAACCCTAAAGCATAAGATTAAAACCTAACAAACTCCCCCTTGACTCTTGTCTTGGGGTTAGTAACCTTGCAACAATTTATCACTCAACTGGAAGTTCTAGACAGACAACCAATCACTTGACCCCTCCTTTAAACTAAGATAAACTAGAACTTATAATTGTAGCCCATATAGGGATAGACTAACCAAAACAGCCTAGGTCACCCTACTCATGCTCCACTCGCACAACCTGCAAGGTAGCATGATGCCTAGAGAAACTTTTTAAAGGTATGACTTTCGTAAAGGCATCAGCCGGGTTGAGCTTACCAGCAATCTTGACTAGATCAAACATTTTCTTAGACATAGCTTGCCTAAGAAAGTGATATCTGATGTCTATATACTTAACCCTACTATCCATCACCTGATTTTGAACTAGGTTTAAAGCACTTTGACTGTCACAATGAAGCATTACATTACCATGCATTAGCCTTATCTCAACAACAAGTCTATCCAACCAAATTGCCTCCTTTGTTGCTTCCTCTGCTGCCACATACTTAGCTTATGTAGTAGACTATGCAACACACTTTTGCAAGGTAGATCTCCAACTAATGCACCCACCACCAAGTGTGAACACATATCCCCGTTGTTGACCTCCGCTTGTCCAGATCTTGTCCATAGTCAGCATCTACATAGCCATCTAATGATGCAGAATTCGTTGATCTTCTATCAAATAAGAGCCCATAGTCTAGTGTACCTCTCAAATACCTGAGAATCCACTTAATTGCTTCCCAATGTGTCCCTCCTGGATTTGACATATACCTGTATACCTTACCCATTGCTAGGGCAAGGTCAGGTCTAGTGCAAGTCATCAATTACATGAGACTCCCAATAGCCCTCTCATAAGGAATGCTAGCCATCAAAACCCTTCTCCACGGCATCTGTAGGATAATATGCTATTGAAAGCTTGAAATGAGAAGGTAGAGGAGTACTTACTGGTTTACAGTTCTCTATATTGAACCTAGCAAGTACCTTCCTAGCATACTTACCCTATATCAACCACAACTGACTAGTGCCCAAGTTCCTCTTGATCTCCATGCATAATATCCTTGTGGCCAACCCTAGATCCTTCATTTTAAACTCTGAACTCAAGAGCGCCTTGATCTTGTTCACCTCAGATCTATCCTTGGTAGCTATCAACATGTCATCTACATATAGCTCAAGAATAATAAAACCAAAGGTCTTATTACTCATTGGTTTCATGTACACACAAAGTGATCAAACATGTGTGATCAAACAAACTCCTATTGGAACCCTAAGCATGCATAAACACATCAAACCTCTTGTTCCATTGGCGAGGTGGCTTCAATCCATACAAGACTTAAAAAATCTACATACCTTGTCCTCTTGGCCTTTCTTCACAAATCCCATAGGTTGTCTCATGAAGATCCTCTTATCCAAGGTGCCATAGAGAAACATTGTGACAACATCCATTTGATCTAAAGTAAGACCAAATAATGCAACAAGCATACATAATAGATGTATTGGTGGAATACTTTGCAACATGAGAAAAACCTCGTTGTAGTCCACCCCCTTCTCTTGAGTGAACCCCTTTGCTACCAACCTAGCCTTGTAGATCTTTGATCCCTCCTTAGGACCCTCCTTCAACTTGTAGATCCACTTGCAATCTATCACTTGTTGATCCTTAGGTAACTTAACTAGCTCCCAAGTCTTGTTATCCCTCAAGGATTCCATCTCCCTCTCCATAGAACCAAACCACTCATCCTTTTTACTAGAAAAACATGCCTCCTTGTAGGATGAGGGTTCACCTTCTTCCAAGACCAGCATGAGCATCATCCCCAAAAGTAAGTCATCATCCAACAACTTTGTTGAATCAATCCACGTACCATATTTGTATGGAGCTCAACTAGCATGCCTTGATGACCTCTTGGATGAACTCTCCGCTTGATCTCCATGTGTAGGTCCAATGTGAGACTGACCTAGCACATTTTGTTGCTCACCAACAACTACTTGCTCCACTTGTTCTTGCTACTTGCTCCTCAAGAACTTGCTCTGCTATAGGAGCACTGCCTTCCTCCTCATCACTTAAGTGATCAATCTCCCCCTCAACTAGATCCAAGGTGGGAGACTTGCCTTTGTCAATGTAGGGAGCCTGAGCATTCTTCTCTTTGTTGAATGATCTGGACTCATTAAAGGATACATCCGTATTGACCACAACCTTACACGCTATTGGATCCCATAGCCTTCATTCCACCACATTCATAGCCAAGAAAAAACACATTTCTTTGACTTAGCATCCAACTTGGACCTATTCTCCTTAGGTGTGAGTGAATATGCATAACAACCAAATATTTTTAATCTACCATAATCAACTAGTTGCTGATGTCTCAACTCATATGGCGTCTTGAAGTTGATTGCATTGGATAGAGAAATATCTACCACATATGTTGTTGTGTTGACAGCTTCTACCCAAACTCATGTGGCAACTTTGATTTGCTCAACATACTCCATGTGTGTTCCAACAATGGTTGCTTGAGCCGCTCAGCAACATTGTTTTGCTGCGGAGTGTAAACTGTGGTAAGGTGGCAAGTTATCCCTTGTTCTGTTTAGTATGCTTGAAACTCTCTAGAGACATACTTCCCGCCCATTGTCTGATCTCAAACACCTCACCTTCTCCCCAATCTTAGTCTCCACTTGGGCACTTCCTCTTCTTGAAAGTGGCAAAGACTTCAGACTTGTGGTGCATGAAATAAATCCACACAAACCTTGAGTAATCATCAATAAATGTTACATAGTAAAATTTTCCATAATGTGAGGGTGTAGAAAATGGTCCCCATACATCACTATGTACATACTCAAGTAGACCCTTGAAAATATGGGTCCCCACCCCAAAACAAATTTGTTCTACTTTCCAAAGATGCAATGCTCAAAGAATATCCAACTTCACAATCTTCAAGCTAGTTACCAAGCCATTTCTTCTCAAGACAACCAAACCATTCTCACTCAAATGACCTAGCCGTGAATGCCACACAGTCATCATCTCATCTTGAGACCTAGTTACAAATTGGCTTCTCCACACACTATAGTGCCCTCTAATACAAATAGATTCTTTCAAAAGTTACCTTGCAAGATAACCTTTCCACTAGAAGTGACTCAAAGTACCCATCACCAACACACCATTGATGACCTTTGGCATGCAATACTCCAAGGGAAAATCAGGTTCTTCTCCATGTTAGGTATGAACCAAACATCATCAAACTTCCGTATAGCTCCATAAAAAATTCAAATCCTTATGGATCCAATACACTCAATCCAACAAGGTTGATCATTCCCCATCAAAATTAAACCATTCAATGTTGAAATTGAATAGAAGAACTTCTTGGTAGAGCATATATGGTACAAGCAAGCATAATCTAGAATCCACTCATCATCCGTACTAGGAGATGAGGTACAAAGGGCATACCCACAACATCACAAATCATACTGATCATCCAACAGATCAGTATCCTCTTGAACATAAGTTATGTTTGCTAAAGAGCCTTCATCTACCTTTCCTTTTCCCTTAGCTTTACAATCGTTCTTCACATGGCCTACTTTTCCACATCCCCAACAAGTCACCTATTTCCTCTCCTTGGACTTGCCTCTAGACTTAGACTTGGGGGACTTGGCCTTGCTTTTCCCCTCATCACCATCACTATTCCTCCATTGAGGTCTCCCATGTTGGATAACCAAAGCATTTCCCAATGAAGAAGATGACACTAAGGTTGCAACAAGTTTTTTTTGCAAGTCATTTGTAAGTAGAGCTGCTTTCACCTCTTCAAAGGTAATAGTCTTTTTCTCATGGTGCAACAAAACTTGTGAAAGTGATTGATAGGACAGCGGTAAGGAGCCCAACAAGAGCAGCACATTTTGCTCCTCACTAAAGTCCTCTCCCAAGTTTGACAAGTCTACTACTAGGTCACAAAAGGCATCCACATGGTCTCTAATGTTGGTCTCTGGTTCATCTTGAATGTGATTAGTTTGAGATTGGTGTACAATCTATTTGACAATTCATTCTGATGATACTTGCTCTTAAGTTCAAAAAACAAGGAGGTACAATCAAAATTCTCCCCCACTTGCTTGATCACATGGGGCTGAAGGTGAAGCAAGACAATATTCATGGCTTGCTCTT
Source organism: Lunularia cruciata (assembly GCA_948567375.1). NCBI lineage: Eukaryota > Viridiplantae > Streptophyta > Marchantiopsida > Lunulariales > Lunulariaceae > Lunularia > Lunularia cruciata. The sequence continues at coordinate 6,082,555 of OX419755.1, read as the reverse complement.
GCATATCATCCCAATCACTTTGTCTCACATCCTCAGGTTTCTTCCTCTATAGCTTACTCAAACCAATTGCTCTCAATACTCCTTTCACATGCCGTTCCCACAATAAGTAATCCATGCGGCCATCAAACTTTGCCACATCAAACTTAGGTCCACCAAGCTTCAAAGTATCCATCTTGACTTTCTTCTGCTCCACAAGTACTATTGAGGCTATTGTTGCACTTAGAGACTCTTCTTGAGTCCCTTAACCTTCCACCTTAAAACTCCAATACTCAAAGGAGTGGGTCATAAGACAGAAATTGTTTCACAGCAGCTCCAATACTCAAAGTCAACATCTAGTTGCATCAAATTGTAGCCCTAAAAATAAGCTTTCCAACACACTAAATAGATCATTTATTTGAGTCCCAAGTCAAAAGTTATGAATTGAATTCTAGGGGAGGTTAAAACCTTGGATTCTATACCACATTCATAAGTCTAACTCTTCTCCCCCACTGACACTCTTTGGGTTCTACTTCTTGCTTGTCTTTGTAAGTGCAACAACAAACCTTTAATTGAGGAGGAGTTTTTTCAGTATAAATATACAAAATTTGACTATCAGACTCGCTCAAGAAATCTAGATAAGGATTGTGCAAATCTTTAGACTTTTTGACAGTGAATAATCAATGAAGTGAGCAAGTACATTCACTATAAGCAATAAGCAAGTACATTCCCCAGCATGATTGTCATCTCCTCAAGATTTCAGCTCCTACCTTCCTTCTATTTCAACAAGAATTTGATAGTAATGTGATGAAGAACTTTCTATCAACTTCTTATCCTTCCTTCCACCAACTGGTTCTTCTTCATTCTAGGTCAATCCTCATTAGCTCCTCCTTCACCACGGGGGAGCTACTGCTTCCAGTGTTCAATCCTTCTCATTGGTAAAGTCACATCAAATCCAATTATAAGACCACTCGGGCATAATTGACTTGGATTGTCAGCAGAATTCTCTAATCTCCACCCCCCCTCTCCTCCCTTCCTTTCCAAAGTGATATTTGCAAATGGCGGTTAACAGCACATTATGGCAGAAAAGGGGATCTGGAAAGGTCCTCATAAGCTCCCCAATCATGACAACAAAGTATTTGAGCTGAAAAAAAGCATTCAACATCCCCAAATTCAAGCTACCTAGTGCGTTGAGCTAGGCTTAGATTTTATTCTTGGCAAACGACTATCCTTTCTTTTTAGTCACATTTTTTTCCAAAGTCTCAACGTCCTTGGAGTCTAGCAAAATCCCAGGCACATCAGTCATCAAAATCAATTTTTCAGCTCCAAGCAACGTAGCAATCTCCCCAACTGTTGTATCAGCATTGATGTTATAAGCATCCCCGTTTAGATCTGCATCAATTGTAGGAATCACAGGAAATGACGGCTTGATCAACCAGGCCCAGATATCAGCAAATTTTAGTGAAAATGTGCACTTACATGCTGTGGAGAAATGCTCTTCCATGCAGCTCCTTCCTACAAAGCTATAACAAACTCAAACCAAATGGCCAAAGCATTTGCTTTAATCCATTGTTAAGATTTGGACTCAGGTCCAACAAAAAGGCTCTGAATTGCACACAAAAGTAATTGATACTTCAGTATGCAATCCAAACACTTCAAAAAAAAAACCATTGTTGAAATTTGTCTTGATTTTCCCAAGGTTTCACTTTAGGAGCCGTACTCTTTGGAACTATGGTAGGAATTCAAAACCAAGTGCAATTTCAACCCATGATCATGGTCCCAACTCCTTCATCAGTGAAAATTTCCCATAGCAATGAATAAGGTGCCCGACCATCAATGATATGGGTTGAATGCACCCCTTGGGCCAGTGATCTCATACAACACTCTACTTTCAGGATCATACCTCCCAAAATTACACCATCATCCACCAAGCTCCTAATTTAACTTTAATATTTCTTCTCACATATGAAGCAAAATGGCACAACTTCACATGCTAATAGAATTGGTGTGTTCTTTCAAGTAGAGCATATTGATTATATACTAAAGCAGGATGTTCTCTTCCGTCCTCTTTGGCTTGAATCAAAGGGCTCAAATCCATCCTTGAAAGATTCAAATCCAACCTGAACTCCTTGACTGTCATGTTTGCTTTTGTGATGTTCCACAATGCACATGCATCAACACATGTGGACTGGCCTAGTATCTCTCTGCCCCGAGTGCTCTACTGCAAGGTCTGCCTCCTTTCAAATGGATGTGGTTCCCAACCTATGAGCCTGCTTGAAAATTCCCTAAGCTCTGTTTGCTCTGATACCATTTGTTTGATAAAACTGGCAAGAGGCACAACAACATGCAGATTACAAGTGAGTTCACGCATTAGACAAGAGTATGTGCTTCACCACGATGTGAGGCTACATCCACAAGAAGCTTCTCAGCAATTCTTTACTGACTCAAACCCTTATCATATGCCAGTCCACTTCTCAGAATCAACCCCTCACTGTCAACCTGCGGGTGAGCCAAAATCCCAAATACATGGTAACCCTAAGGCATAAGAGTAAACCTAAGATGAACTAGGGAATGAAGTTAGTTTGTTGATTTCGTTTCCTTTGAATTTTGGTTAAAGTCCTAGTAAAGGTGCAGTCACATAGGATTTAGAGAACAACAAACTAATGAATTCACCACTTTATAAGAAGCTACTCAAGCTCACTACCGCTCACTCTCATGTTGACAGTGAGCCAAGATCCCACGTACAGGGTAACCCTAAGGCATAAGAGTAAAATCTAACATGAACTAGGGAATGAAGTTAGTTCGTTGATTTCTTTTCCTTTGAATTTCAGTTAAAGTCCTAGGAAAGGTGCAGTCACATAGGATTTAGAGAACAACAAGCTAATGAATTCACCACTTTATAAGATGCTTCTCAAGTTTGTAGTGTTTGCCTACAACCAAGGCACTGCAAAGACAACTCTCGATGCCCTTGGGCTCCACAAAATGAAGCCAACAATGAGGATAATCCTCTATACATGATTATTTGGTTATTACTAAATTAGTAGCACAAGGGTAGATCTTAGAAATGAAGTGTGTGCAAGATCAAATGGGATTCTTTGATTGGCTGATACATATAAACATAAATAAATTTAGTTTAGGTCTATACGTAAACTAGCGTAGCCCAACTTAGAAGAACTATTACAATATTGTTGTAATAGTCTTTGTGAAGACTATTACAACAATATCTTGTGAAGACTTTTGAATCTACCTTTGCTTAGACTCATTATTCAACTGAAAAAAGTTCTTTTCACACCTTAGTAACTCATTTAAGGACACATCTAATTGTGCAGTAAACGGATTGTTTTTGTTCACTACCCTCGAGGAAGGAATGCAGCCACTTGACGCAGTTTACTCACACGTATGGCAGTCTTCCTATTTACAAAAAAATTATTAAGAAAGTTGGATTTTTGTTAATGATATTAATTCAACAATTTTCTCAAAGATATTTTATTCTCTTGCATTTTGAGATGCTTTTCTATCATTTATAACTTGTATTTTGCAGTTGACAACAAGGTAAGAATTTATCTAGGAAGCGTCCCTTACCCTCTAGGAAGTGGGAAAGAAGAGCTCTTTGGTAATTGTCAACTCCACCCAAAAGTGGATAAATTACAATTTGGTAAATTAACGATATTAATTATCTGCTAGAAGGCGACTCCTCAATTCTATCATCGGAACTAGGGGTTCTTGATTCGACCCAGAATTTTCAAATTCCCTTAACTCTAACCAGAAGAGTTAGAGTGGAGACTTCGGGTTAGAGTTAACCCGAAGTCTCCACTCTAACCATTCCCATGGGGATTGCAACTCTCTTAACCTAACCCGAGTCGAAAGTCCCCGGATCTAAAAGTTCTCCTCGCGGTCTCCCCTCGCGATCCAAATCCTCCAAATGCTTTGGCAAAGTACATTACGGCTTTAATTCGCTTGTTAAAAACTTTCTTAGTAAAATTGTAAAATAATTATTGGTGTTCCCTTACAAGGTATGGAGATAATTGGAGACAATTCTGTACATTTCATTAATTTTTAGTTACTTTGCTATTTCATTGAGAAATGTATACATAAACCAATGAGCTCATTCCATTCTTCATCTGATACTCTTTATGGATGTCCCATTAATATTTACAATAAGAAATACACTCAAACGTCATTATACAAATTTCTATAACATGCACTGAAGTGGACGTCCGGGATGATAGCTCCGAATCTTTCTAATGTCCATTATTATTTACCAATTCAAATTCATTTGGTCACCGGAATTCCTCTGATTGAAAAACCCCCATTGTTTACTACCACAAACTCATAATTGCTCACTACGATATAATATGTAAGTGTCCTGATGCTTTGACAAATTTGCAGTTTACAAATACCAAATCACAACACGTTGGATAAGACCGTGGCACCAAGGGTACATTTAAATCTTCCTGGCAACTTACAGTGCCTTTAAGTCTTGGTGACAAGTTTGGGCACCGTGAAGTCCATCTTTGTGGAAGTACTCATATGCGGATTCGGTGCCCAAGAGTGGGAAGAGGTGCTGGTTCGCGAGTTCTTTGGATTTCTCAACGTTACACATTGAGATCGTTTGTCGTCGAATTAGCAAGAGAAGTCGTGAGGAGATCCATTAAGAAACCTTTGAGTGAGGGTTGTAACTTGCAAGTATAATGAAGTATACTTGACATCCTTAAAGCTAGTAGCAAATTTTATGTACCCCGATTTTGAAGTAGTATGTAGGTCACCTTACTGTTATTAGTGATTGTAGTCTGCCTTCCGTGTTGCTAGGATAATGAGGGAGTACAGATTAAGGCGACGTAGTGTAGCTGGGGTTGCAATGACCCATTAGACTGTACACCAGTGCTGAGTTTCAAACTTCAAAACTCCTGATCATACATCATGGAACCTATTTGTTGTGTGTATATATACATCGTTACACAACATACATCGCTGTCAACATCATACATTATAGAAGCACAACTCACACATAAGTCATACATAGACTCTAAAGTGTCACAATAATCAGATTGTTTACCACTCTCAACTCAATTCAACTCAGATCAGTACTTGATCTCTCACTCTATAAATCACCAACAACTGGGTATTAATTACAGTCAAACCACACCCACTCCAACATAGAGAATCTAGGTGACGCTCGCCGGCCTCTGTCCACCATAGCCAAGAACTCGAAGGCTCAACATCAGAGAAGTGAGCTCTCTGGAGCTACACTTCAAAAGTATATCCCATGGACTCGAGCTAGGTTTGAAACCCTAACAGTCCCACTGACGGCACACTTGACGGTGCAAACGGTGCAAAGTGACGGTGGGCCCCACTATGAAGTCAATACCTTGAACACAAAAATCTGACCATTGGAAGTAGTCTTTGAGAAACTACTTAAATAACTCTAATTACTGTCATTGGAACTCTAGTGTCCGAGCAATCTAGATGCGACCTTACAAATAGCGTGACAGTTGTTGTGCATATATACATCACCACACAACATACATTGCTATCAACATCATACACTATAGAAGCACAACTCACACATAAGTCATACATAGACTCTAAAGTGCCACAATCGCCCCCTAGCTAGCGGTTAGGTCCCTCTAACTCTAGATAGCCATCTACTCTAAGTATATGGTATACCCTATAATGGGCAAAGATCGGGAGGCCGGGTGCTTTGGAGCCCCATCGTTAGTCGCATGTCTGCAATCTATACCATATAAAGAATGAACTAGCTATAGGTCAAATACATCTAGGACATAACCACTGTCCTTAAGGAACCACCTTGAGAGGAGGAGTCATACATGCCATATGCCATCCTCTCGAACAACTATCACACACTAACATAGTAGTAGCTCCACCATAAGAGCCACATAATATACACCTCAAGCCTGCACGTACAAGTGCCAAGCTTGGGTCCATAGTACCATCAATGTTTAGGAGGTAGCATGGTGCACAATTGTGCACATGATCCTTCCAAACAACACCATCACGTCTTTCTAACACAAGGACTCCAAATGGCAAAACCTCATGCACTCTCAAGATAGTGCGGCTTGTCAAAACATCAAGTGTTGTCGGTGTTGTCTACTGTAGATATACATAGTCGCCTGGATGAAATTGACAAATCAAGGGTCTATAACCTCCTCCTCAAATGGTAGCATAGCGTAAAGTATCTTTATGTTGAGCAATTGCCAAGTTCTCAAAGGCCATCAACATCACTCTCCAAAAGATCTCTGCCCGCTGAGAACATACGCTCATCCATACATCTGGGTCATCCAAGTCTAAAACTACAATAGCATCTTGACGAATGGCTATAGGTAAATCCGGATCTTGTCCATAGAGTAGAAAGTACAAAGAGAAGGATGTTAAGGAGGCTTGCCGGCTAAACCGATAGCCCATGGCAAACCAAGGTAACTGGAGATCCTAATCTCCCAAGTGACCTCTCTACAAACCATACTTTTGCAATCCTCTCTTCACCGTCTAAACCACTCTCTTTGCTAAGCCATCTGCCTCAAGGTAATCTCAAGATGTAGTACAATGATCAATCAAAACCTTGTCACACAAGTCCTGAAACTCCCCCAAGAACTCTGTACCTTGATTAGTCAAAACCTCCATTAGTGCACCAAAATGACTAAGAACTTGATCCAGGAACAAGTAAGCTGTCCCTTCACTAGACTTTTCAGGAAGTGCCACCAACTCAATCCACTTGGAGAAGTGCTCCACCATCACCAAAACATACCGATGATGTCTCACAGTCAGCAATAAAGGTCCGGTGAAGTCCAAACTCCAACGGTAACCCAATCCCATGATAGGTAATAGGTGTAATTGTGGCATAGGAGCATTGAATGATGCTCTAACTCGGTCACAAACCACACATCTGGCAACAAACGACTATACCCCGGTTTGCATACCGCGCCACCAATAATGACTCTAGAGTAAAATATATGTACACTTGACTCCAAAATGTCCTAGCTCCTCATGAGCATGACAGACCAATTGTGGTCTCTGAGATGGAAGTGATACTACTCTCACTCTACCATCCTCCCATACACGCAAAAGGTGTTTGCCCTCCAATCTGAACCGTCTAGCTTGCTGAAGAACATTGTCTCTCTCTTGGCCCCTATTGTGCCACCCACAACACGAGTGTGAAGATAATCCATCACTAAGACATCATCATGAATGTCTCACTGAATTGTACTAATATCTTCACTTTTTGGATCTATGACCGCAATAACTCCTCTTGTATGCACTAAGAGAGATACCACCAAAGCCTTTGAAAATATACACAGAAAGGCAAATGCATGCCAATGTGGCACCATCTCCTCATCTGTCTCACCATGCCAACATACTCCGGTCTGATCCTGCTGGCTAGGACATGGGTTTCTTCTCAACCCATCTGCATCACGGTTCACCACTCAAGGTCTATGAACAATTGTGAAATCATACTCTTATAAAATCAGAGCCTATCGTGCAAGCTTCCCAGAAACTTGTCGGACTCCATCAACCACTTCAGCGGCTGATGATCAGTGATGAGAGTGAAGGGGTTACCAAATAGGTAACATTGGAAATGTGTTATTGCCCAAACTGCTGCCAAGCACTCTCCCTCATATGAACTATACTTTGCCTCCGCTGAATTGTTGGAGCAACTAGCATAGGCCACCACAAACTCCTTCTCCTCATCATCATGTTGGGTGAGCACCACTCCAACCCCCGACATACTCCAATCAGTATGAACCTGAAATGGTCATCCTCTGATCGGTCTCCTCAAAATAGAGGCAGATGTCAACCTCTCCTTGAGCTCTACAAAAGCTCTCTCTTGCTCATCTCCCCATCACCACTCCTATGTAAGCTTAGTCAGCTTTGTCAAGGCCTTGGCAATGGCACTAAAACCTCTAACATAGTGGCAATAGAAGTTTGCCAACCCAAGGAATGCTCGCACTCTGCTCACATCCATACGCCAAGGAATACGTGCAATAGCCTCCACCTTGGTTTGCTGAACACCAAGTCCTCCAGGGTAGATAGTGTGACCCAAATACTCAACCTGTTCATGAAAAAACCTACACTTCCCTGGATGTAATTTGAGTCCATGAGATCTCAACCTCTCAAACGCCTCCAACAATTGTCTCTCATGCTCCTCCACAGTAGTGCTATAGACCAAAATGTCATCAATATAGCACCAAGAAAAATATAATCTAGTTAGGATCCTATCCATGACCCTCTGGAACTCAGCAAGAGTGTTCTTTAACCCAAATGGTAAGAACCTCTACTGATACAACACATCCTTGCCATGAAGATCAATAGCCCAAAATGATGTCTTGGACTTATCCTCCTCCCTGATTGGCAACTAATGATATCCCACTCAAAGATCCAAAGTACTGAAGACCTTTACATGCCCAATCACATCAAAAATATCCTCTGGTGTAGGCATGGCATACCAATCAACCCTGGTATGTCGGTTGATAGGACTGTAATCTCCAGACATCTGCCTATCTATGTAGTTGCCATGCATATCCTTCTTGGTTGGCATCATTGTCGCTGATGCACTCCGACTTCGATGTGGAGATTTCACTCTCCATGTGAAATCTCCACCAAACTAGCCTCAAAAAGGTCACTACTCCGACTCTGAATCAATGTCCTCTCCATGTCACTATATCGATAAGGACGTCAAAAAATTGGTGTATCGCTAGTCAGCTCAATCTGTATACCAGGTCCTTTTAGAGCACCCAAATCCTTCATACTAAAGGTAAAACAACTCGTGTGGTTCCTCAAGAACCTCCAAACCCTCCGTCTTTCCTCTCTAGTAAGCTTGGGTCTAAGATCTGGCTCCCAAGTACCCTCTGTAACTATAGTAGGAGTGGAAGATGTACTGACTGGCTGCTACATTGGGCCCTTGGGAGCAATAGTGTCATGCCCCCAACCCCTAGAGGTCCCAACCTCTGTGTTGAAAACTCCCTCCACTCTAGCTACAAGCTCCACACGTCCTCTAGCTGCATCCCAAATGGACCAAGGGTGTAATCTAAGTAGCCCATGCTCACCTGGATGGACTCCAAGTAGACCACTCCCCCTAGTAGCTACTGGTTGTGTCCCAAGAATACCATGTCCACTCGGTCCATCGCCCCTAGCATGTGGATGAATCGTCTTGATAGGCACAAGGCTCACAAGTGTCCAAGTGGTGATGCCTATCAAGTGCATCCTATGATGCTCTGCCAAGCCAAGGCTCACAATCCATGTCAAACAGTTCAAGTCCATAGCTTGACCTAACACCTAACACCTAACACCTGGATGCCTCTAACACTGCTAGAACAACAATAATACTGGTGCAAAAACCCATCACCTGCTCTCTCTCATCGGCGTTGGGCTCCACCAACTACTGTAACTATAAGTCCCAAACAAGTCCAGGTCCTCCCTCTCAAAAAGCATGAGAGCCTGGAAACTCATGAGTGTAGGAAATGCGGCTCTAGGCTGTCTAACTAAGTTCACCATTGCCATAGGTGACCTATCAGCCACTACCATTATCTGAGACTAACGCCCAACATCCAAGATATCATCAACAAGGATGTGGTCAAGTCGCTGAATCCCATCATAAGCATGTTGTAAAACCTCTCTAGGTAAGAGGTTCGTCCACCAAAGACAAAGACAATGAGCACGTGATCCCACTCTGGCTGTATCTAACAATACAGTAGGTCCTATCCAAGAATGGACTTGATGTATACTTACCACCACTCTGGTGCAAGAATCACCCATCAAAGGAATGTTCTCCAAAAGGTAAGCTGGAGAAATAGACTGATGAACCTCAAGATGTCGTAGTATCCTTAACATCTCCCAAAACACACCAGACAAGGATCCTAAAGACCCAAACCACTACCAGCATGTGTATGTCCTTAACATGGCCATCCAGAAATCACCAAGTGAATAGGCCCATGTCTCTCCAAATCATGCACCCTTAGTAAGGAAATGTCTACTGGTAGGGCCTTTTGGTAACCTCTAACTGTTGACATCACTAATAACTCCAAATATTGATAGGCCAAGTGTGCCACGTGATGTAGAGAGACTTGCCTAGCAATCTCATCTCTCTCTACATATAAGTACCTCTGTAATCGTATACCCGCTTGTAATACCGTAACTAGTCCGGTGCTAATCCCACCAAACAACTCCAAGAGACATATCCCCTCTACTGGATACTGCCAAGCAATGAGTGTGGTATCCAAAGGTGTCAAAGCAATTGACTCTGGAGGCTCATCCTCACACTCATCTCCTGATGGTACGAAGGCTCTACTCCAAGCCTGTTGCACCAACTGATCTGCATGTTGATGTAATGCCTCCTCTAAACTCCACAATGGAACATCTAAGGTGGATGGAACAATCCCACTCGTACTCTAAATCTGAGTGATCTCCTTTGGTATTGGAGTATCCTTTGCATGGGCGTTCCCCTCCAACAAGTCACCAGGCCAAGTAACTACACCACTGAAAGCTAAAATTAATGTTGCCATGGTCACGGACTGTAGTGAGCCAAGACTGCCACTACTACAGCATATTGGTAGGTGACAAACCCGTCCCTCACCAGACTGCCAACCTGTTCTATAGGAGGCTATCTCCTCCCAATAGTCAATGTTGAAACCCATGGAGTACAACATTGCTCCCCCAACTAGCACATCATATGACTTAGCTATTGTTGCAATAGCTTGAACTCTCACACCCAAGCTATCAGTCGGATGACCAGGTTGAACCTAGACAACAAGCTCCCCACGTGTGATATACTATGTCAAACCACCACCTAGAGATGTTTGGATCTGAAATGGACACCTCTCCACATCGGTCTTCTGTAACTCTAGACCAACAATTGCAGCCTTCCCTAATATAAGGAGTTGCGCACTAGAGTCTAACAAGACTCTCTATGGTGTATAGACCTTCCTTGAAGGTCCCACCAAACAGAAAATCCCCCTCTGGTTATCCAATAGGACAACACCAGGTATGAACCATGCTCTCTCAAAGGCCGGTCTAGTTGACAACTCCTCTAGTCTAGCCGCTGCTGCCTGCCATAAACCATTGGTCGTTTAAATGTAACACCCATTTGTGCATGTGTGTGGTATTGTGATATTTAGCTTGGTATTACAAGTACTTAAGAGATATTATTTATATAGAGATAAAGGATGGTTCTATATTAGTCATGGTTAGCTAAAGTTAGTCATAGCTAAGATAGATGGGACCTTACTTTAGAGGAAGTAGAAAAGATGAGCACCACTATTTTGGATTTTAGTGTGTTGACTTGGTATTATTCCTAGGTGTTTGGCTTTGGGGAAAGAGTTGAGAACTCTTGGGCCCGCAAGCCTTTTTGTTTTGGATTCTTCTTTAGTCCAAGGATAGCCCATGTGAAGGAATCCTTGCTTTAGTGGTTGGGTCAAGATAAGACCACATGCTTAGGGGAATATGCCCATGTGAATGGATATTCCTTTCTACTTTTTGACTTTACTTGACTTTTAGTCTAGTAACTTGAGTTACTACGGTAATTAGTAACTTTAGTACGTAACTATTTCACAAGTATATAAACAAGGAGTGAGGAGGTACTCATCATCCTTTCATTTGCAACTATCTCTCTCTCATTGAGTTCTCTAGTGAGCAATGTCTTGAGTCTTGGAGTGTTAGCCTTGGAGGAGTATGATGGAGTTGGGGTTCCTTGCCTTCTTAGTCCATGGTGCGCTACCATAATAGCCATCAGAGGTTCATCCCGAGTGAGAGACAGGCCGGCTCACATTTTTGGTTCCGTTGCCGGGACCTCTCTAGAAGGCAAGATAATGTTCCGCGTCCAATTCTACATTAGGCAGAAGGAGGCTATGAGAGCTCACTTGGAGAGAACATTAGGAGAGGAGAGGGCTGAACTTATGTTAGAGAACCAAGATCCATTTGTATACCCTGTAGTTCATTATGATATCTTTGAGGTGATTTTGTACATCTTGTACACATGAGAGGAATTGGAGAGATTGTGTGAGGTGGATTGCAGATTTTGGGGATTAAGGTGATTTTGGGCAAAATCTCAAGTTTGAGATCTAGACTTGAGATTTCTACACATGATAGATTGGGTTATCTTCCAGTTAGCACACTTGAAATTATTGAGAGAGCTTCTATGCGCACTGGGCTAGAATTTTTGAAAGTTGATAGGGTAAAGTGCTCCCGCAACTGCATGCTCTCTGGAAAATTTTACAGAGTCTGCCATTTCTTCAATTTTTAGTGAATTGTCCTGAAAATTTCCAAGAAAATTGAGTGCATTGTATCCTACCTGGTGCCACAAAAATTAGAGAGAGATCATTTTTGCGCAGTGCGTTATGAGTTTTTGAAGTGAGGGGGGTGGTTTTCAGACCAAATCTGAAATATGGGTGCTGAATAGAAAGGTGTCTAGGCCAAATGGCTCGATGAAAAGATCTAAAATTTTGCAGGGAGGGATGCCCTAGAGTTGTGATCAAGTGTGGAAAATTTCAGAGGACTATGACATATTCGTTGGGAGATTTGAGTGACATTGTGAGGAAGGGTCAATTCTGCAGAGTGGAGATCTCATGCATGAGAAGTTTGAGATCAACAAAAAGCATGTTTGAGTGTTTAGATTCATCTTTGGGAACATGGAGTGTCATCAAGAGTGGAAATTGAGATTATGCAAGGTTCCCCAAGGGTTTGAGGTGATTGTAGGGGTGGATTTGAGGAAAAGAGAGTTTACAATAGAATTTGAAGAGAGTGTTGAGAGGATCCAAAAACCTACACCACTTGGAGGAAAGAGTGAGTCTAAGTGCTTTCTATGTGGAGAGAAGGGACATAAGGCAAGTTCATGTCCATTAACCTTTGAGAGCAAGAGATTGAGGGAAAGGAGAGGCTTACTTGACTTGGGTTTGCATGTTGGACCTTCTTCACCAAGATTGGGAGGGAGAAGATCTAAGACCAAGGAGTTGTGTGAGGTTTGTGGAGTTGAAGGACTTCCAAAAGGACATGAGTGTAGTGGAGTAAAAGCACTTTTGGAAACTTTGGTGAAGGATCTTGGAGAGAGTCTTAGTACAGCTACAGAAATACTACCACCTTCATCAGCTAGTTCTCAAGATTAGTGATGGAGATTATGGATAAACTATCCATGAGAGTTAGATTAATATGCACTCTAGGATTTGATGTTGCTATAGAAATCTTGGAGCAACCTGAACCTTTTGTGTTCCCTAGAGTGGATTATTCTCAGATGGTGTTAGTCATGTATATACTCTATTAGTAATAGAGTGAGAGAAAAGAAAAGAGAAAAAAAAAATTAAGAGAAAAGAAAGATAGTGAGGGGTTAAGATGGGGAAACTTCCGGTTTTCTTTGGCAAGGATGGAGAAGATGTGGAGGCCTTTGTGAGAGACTTCAAGAGAGCTTGCATAGGAAACAATGAGAGGAGGAAGAATGAGTGGGCCTCATTATTACCAGATTTCTTTGAGGATGCAGCACTTACATGGTATGAGTCAGAATACCAAAAGAGAGAGAGGAGAGAGGGGGAAGAGGAGTCTTGGGAGACTTTGACTTCAGCACTCATTGAGAACTTTCTTCCTGATGAGAGTTATGAGAGATTGATGAGTGAGGTTACATTTCTCAAGCAAGGAGATGGAGAGAAAGTGAGGGTCTATGTGGAAAGAGTGGAAAAGTTGGAGTCCAGATTTCGCATAGTGTTGAGGAAGGGTGGGGATGATGTGGAGACTACAATGATTGGCATAGGGGCCATGCTCACCAAGAATTTTGTGGGAGGATTGAGACCACAAATTAGAAGCAAGGTGAGATATGAGAAACCTTCTTCCAAGGTTGAAGCTATCAAGATCGCAATTCGTATGGAGGAGAGTTTGGAAGGGGATGAGAGTGATTTGGTGGTGAAGGAGGTTGTGCATCCTCCTCAAGGCTACAAGTATGGTGGAACTTCTGATACTTTGGTGACAAGGGTTGCACCACAAGTAGTAGTTGCTCCAATTCTTGCACCTCCACCAAAAGATCCACTCCAAACCATCACAGAACAACTTGCGGATCTCAAGATCAATGTGGTGCAACTATGGGAGAAGAGAGAGGTGGATCAGAATGTAGGGAGAGGACCTAGGAGTTATGGAAACTATCCATATAGAGGAGGCCAACCAGCCAACAATTTCAATGATAGAAATTGTTTTGGTTGTGGAGGAAGAGGCCATATCCAAAGGAATTGCCCAAATTCCACTTACCATGGAGGAAGGGGTTATGAGGGAGCCAATAGAGGGAAAGAGGGAGGTAGTGAAACCCAAGTGGCTCCTAATCCCAACAAAGGTAAGGGGATAGCATCCATAGATGTGGTTGAGAGCAAGTATGAGAAGGGAGAGTGCTCAAACTCCAAGGGTCTTAATTTGGAGCTTTTGGCACAAGAGAAGAAGAGAGCTCGTTTTGCAGAGGATGTTCACTCTTCTCAGGGATTTACTTCAAGCAAGGATACTCCTATGTCTACTAGGAGCACTCGCACCTCAACACCATCAACAACAAAGACTCCAAGGAAGAAGTTGGGGATGGAGGACTTCTTGATCTCAAAGCAACAATGGAACTACAATGTGTTGGAGGATGTTGGTAGTCACAAGGCTAACATCACAGTGGGCCAATTAATTGCTTTGAACCCTACCTTGAGAAAGGAGCTTAGAGGTGGTTTGAGTTCTACAAGGAGCAAAAAGAAGAAGAAGGCAAAAGTTCCAGTATCAATGGGGGTGGTGGATGCCAAGCCGGCACCATGGGAGGCTTGTGAATATGCCTCCAAGATTGATGTGAGAGTGAATGGTCACAACATCAAGGATGCATTGGTTGATGGAGGATCAGCAGTGAATGCCATGTCAGAAAGGTTGATGAAGAAGTTGGGTATGATACCCTCAAGACCTTCAACATTTGTGGTGAGCATGGCAAACAAGCAACAAGTTCGACCAGTAGGGGTGAGGGATAAGGTGGTAGTTTCAGTTATGGGAGTTCAAAATCTCATGACTTTCCAAGTCTTGAAGGATTCAAGCTATGACTTACTTCTTGGGAGGCCATGGTTGAGAGCAGCACGCACAACTGATCGATGGCACAAAGGGTACTTGAGGATTGGGCCATCAAACCATAGAGTCACTGTTCCTGTGACTAACACCACCAACACTTCACATTCAGATACCCCATCTTCTAATTATTGGGAATCAGATTCTGAAGAAGGAGCTTCAGGTGTGGACACAAGCATGGAAGAGGAGACTTCCACGGAGGAAGATGAATCTGAATCTGATTCAGATGTGTATCCCTTGTGTGCTATGGATTTTGCACCTAAGCTAGAGGTTTTGAAGGACCCAGATAAATCACCATTGACACTTGAGGAGGTAGAGAGAAGGTTATCTACCCTCAAGTATGGCCCAAATGTTACCAAGGAGGAGAAGGTGAGATTTGAGGAGATTTTCCGCAAGTTCATCCATGTGTTTGCTTTTAGTTACAAGGATTTGAAGGAAGTCACCTTGGAGGAGCACAAGATAGAGGTGGAGTCACATGCAAGACCAATCCGCCAAAAGCAACGTCGCATTAGCCCACCAATATCTTTGGTTGTGAAGGAGGAGATTGATAAGCTCAAGGAGGCTGGATTTATCTTTGAGGTGGAGAATTCAGAATGGGTGTCTCCAATTGTCATTGTGAAGAAAAAGAATGGCAAGCTTCGGGTATGTGTGGATTACAAGAAGCTTAATGCTGTTACCAAGAAGGACTACTACCCATTGCCATTCATTGATGAGATCTTGGAGGAGGTTGCAGGTCATGAGAGGTACAGTTTTGGAGATGGTTATAGTGGATATAACCAAATCAAGATTGCACCAGAGCATCAACAACTCACCACATTCACCACACCTTGGGGAACTTACGCTTTCAAGGTCATGCCTTTTGGGCTTTGCAATGCTCCAGCCACATTCCAACGGTTCATGAACAAGGTATTTGAACCTTTCATTGGGAAATTTGTGAGAGATTTCATTGATGACTTTTGTGTCTATGGGAGCAAGGAGGAGCACTTTGAGCACCTAATCAAAGTCTTGCAACGCTTGGATGAGGCAAATGCATCACTCAACCCAGAGAAGTGCATTTTTGGATGTGAAGAAGGTCTACTTTTGGGGCACATCATCTCCAAGGATGGAATAGCAGTTGATCCTGAGAAGGTGAGGAAAATCTCAGACCTTCCATTCCCTTCAAGCTTGACAAAGTTACGCCAATTCTTGGGAATGGTTGGGTACTATAGGAGGTTCATCTTCTCATTTTCCAACAAGGCTTATGCATTGACCATCTACATGAAGAAGGGTGTAGATTACATGGTGATTTTGGAAGACAAGGAGGCTCTCAAAGCTTTTGAGGAGCTCAAGCAATCCCTTGTTGTAGCTCCAATTCTTGCTAAACCTGATTGGAGTAAGCCTTTCATCCTCTACACTGATGCTTCTAATGTAGCTATAGGATGCACTCTTAGTCAATTAGACCAAGATGGGCATGATCATCCAATAGCTTATGCTAGTAGGCAGATGGTTTCAGCAGAGAAGAACTACTCTGTCACAGAGAGAGAAGGGTTGGCAGTGATCTTTGGTCTCAAGAAGTTTAGACACTACTTGATTGGAGGGAAAGCCACAATTGTCACGGATCACAAGGCTTTGAAGTACATCTTCAACAAGCCTAATGTTGAAGGGAGACTAGCAAGGTAGATGATACTCTTGTCTGAGTATGACTACACAATTGAGGATAGGCCAGGAAAGAAACATGCAAATGCTGATTTGTTATCTAGAGCCTATGATCATGATGGAGATGAGCCAGTAGATGATTCCTTCCCGGATGAGGAGCTCATGACAATCTCAGTCACTCAAGAGATTCCAATGGAGTACAAGGAGATTGTGGATTTTGTGACAAGAGGTAACTATCCAGAAGGGATGCATGCTAGGGAGAGGAAGGCCCTTGCAGCAAGATCTAGACCTTACACAATGGTGGAGGATATTCTTTTTCACCAAGGAGCAGATGGTCTACTTCGAAGAGCAGTGGGTAAGGAAGAGTCTATCCTACTCATAAAGGAGTTTCATGAAGGTTTAGTATGTGGAGGACACTTTGCAGGAAAGGTGACTGCTTCCAAGATTCTAGATGCAGGTTACCATTGGAGAGGGATTTTCAAGGATTGTCTTGATTATTGCAAAACTTGTCATGTTTGTCAAGCTTTTGCTAGAAAGTCTACATCCACTCCACCACTTAGATCAATTCCATTGCTAGGACCTTTTGAGAAGTGGGGAATTGATTTTGTAGGACCTCTCAATAGAACCCCAAGGAACAATCGGTACATTGTGGTAGTTACTAATTACCTTACCAAGTGGGTTGAGGCTAGACCATTGAGGGACAAGAATGAAGATGAAGTGGGTAGATTTATTTATGAACGCATTATCACTAGGTTTGGATGCCCTTTGGAGTTGGTTTCTGATAGAGGAGGAGAGTTTACAGGAAGCATTACTACAGCCATGCTACGACATTTCTCTATCACACATAGAGTAACTACATCCTATAAGCCAAATTCCAATGGCTTGGCAGAGAGAACCAATCAGACCTTGTGCATGATGTTGGCCAAAGATGCAGAAATGGAGGGGGCTAAACATCATTGGGACAAGAGGATTCATGCAGTTTTGTGGGAGTATAGGACAACCATGAAGACTTCCACTGGATATTCTCCATTCCAATTGGTGTATGGTATTGAGTCTACCTTACCTATTCACTTTGATCTTCCTACCTTCCAAAGCATTCATAGGAGATTAAAGAAAGCACAAGGAAGTGATGCAGGGAAGTCAAGGAAGGATCAACTCATGGAGTTGGAAGAGGCAAGAGCAGTTGCTATGGTTCGAGTGGAGCAAGCCCAAAGGAAACAAAAGGAGAGCTATGACAAGAGGCAAGGCAAGAAGAAGGTGGAGCCTTTCAAAGAAGGTGATTGGGTAATGTTGTTTGATTCCATTCGATTCAAGAGAGTACAAAAGAAGTTTTTGCCTAAGTACTTTGGACCTTTCATAGTAGAGAAGGTGTGGGGAAATTACACTTATGATCTCAAGGAGTTGGGAGGAAGACACTTTGATAGAATTAACCATGATAAGTTGAAGATGTACCATAGAAGGTAGAGAGACCTTCACTTTGAGGACAAAGTGAAAGCTTAGTCCGGGGGTAAATGTAACACCCATTTGTGCATGTGTGTGGTATTGTGATATTTAGCTTGGTATTACAAGTACTTAAGAGATATTATTTATATAGAGATAAAGGATGGTTCTATATTAGTCATGGTTAGCTAAAGTTAGTCATAGCTAAGATAGATGGGACCTTACTTTAGAGGAAGTAGAAAAGATGAGCACCACTATTTTGGATTTTAGTGTGTTGACTTGGTATTATTCCTAGGTGTTTGGCTTTGGGGAAAGAGTTGAGAACTCTTGGGCCCGCAAGCCTTTTTGTTTTGGATTCTTCTTTAGTCCAAGGATAGCCCATGTGAAGGAATCCTTGCTTTAGTGGTTGGGTCAAGATAAGACCACATGCTTAGGGGAATATGCCCATGTGAATGGATATTCCTTTCTACTTTTTGACTTTACTTGACTTTTAGTCTAGTAACTTGAGTTACTACGGTAATTAGTAACTTTGGTACGTAACTATTTCACAAGTATATAAACAAGGAGTGAGGAGGTACTCATCATCCTTTCATTTGCAACTATCTCTCTCTCATTGAGTTCTCTAGTGAGCAATGTCTTGAGTCTTGGAGTGTTAGCCTTGGAGGAGTATGATGGAGTTGGGGTTCCTTGCCTTCTTAGTCCATGGTGCGCTACCATAATAGCCATCAGAGGTTCATCCTGAGTGAGAGACAGGCCGGCTCACAGAACAGATCCCATGCTCTTCAACCAAGTCAGCTGCACTACCAACCACCTCTGCTCTAGTAGTAGGAACCGCATCATCCCTACTCTCACAAAGCATGGCAGCCAACCGGAACACTGAGGTTGGGTCAACTCCCAATGTAAATGTCACTAGCCAAAAACAAAGGACACCGCATAATCAACTAAGCCGCCCCCAACATCATGCTAGACTCAATTTGTGTGGTAGCAGGTGGCTGACAAGTAGGTAGTCCATCATGCACTTCATCACCACCTACCACACCTGCACTGGGATGTCTAGGAACCATGGATGTTGTCTACAATGCCTCAGATAGTGTGAAAGACTGGGGAAGTCTGACTTGTCTCCCAACCTCTCCTTTCTGTGGGTCCAACTCCACTGATGCTCGTCTAGGCTTTGGAGCACGTACTACACTCCTAGTCATTGCTGCAGATGCATCCACCTGTGTTGCTCCGCACATGAAGTCCAAAGCATCTCTATCACCAGCATATGAGATGGAAGCCTCAACATCCAAATCTGATCTCCTCTGAGCAATATCCATACTAGCCAATCTATGCTCCAACTGCTCAATCCGAGTAGCCATAGCTATATCAAAAGTAAGGGCAGGTACTGCACCCCGACTAGGTGTAGATCCTCTACCACCACAGTAATAAAGGAGCTCCATGAACTGGAGCTCTTTTACTACCTGCCACAGTAGCCCTACCACTCCGTAACTCCGGGTGTAGGTCAAAACACTATTCACTAGTGTGACCAAATTTGTGGCAATGCTCACACTGCCTCTATGCTGGTTGTGATGCACTCAAGGTATCAGGTCCACCACAAGTCCAACAAGCAACACCACCACTCACTCGCTGCTACTGACCCGAAAATGAAGGTAAGGGTCTAACTCCACTAGGCCCTCTACTCGCTCCATAGGATTTAGGCTGTCCACCCTATCCTCAAAAACCAACCAAGCATAGTGCACTCTGCTGCACTCTAGAAGAAATCATGGCCGTGGATGAAGTCTCCCTACCAAATCTAGACGTCACACTCTCTCCTCCACCATGTTGAGCTCAATACGCTCAGCCAAACCAAAGACCATTGCCAAAGTAGGCAAAGTAGCCTATAACAATGTAGCATCACAAACTCTACGTCCCAACTCCTTGTCCAATATCCCATACCAAAATTGGACTGCTTGGGCCTCAGTAACTCCCTGAGTGAAACTGATCAGCCGCCTCATGCAAGTGTATGCCTCGCGTAGGCTCTCTCCAACCTGTAACAATGTAGCATCAAGAACTCTATGTCGCAACTCCTTGTCCAGTATCCCATACCAAAACTGGATTGCTTGGGCCTCAGTAACTCCCTTAGTGAAACTGATCAGCCGCCTCATGCAAGTGTATGCCTCGCGTGGGCTCTCTTCAACTTTCTGCTTGAACTCTTGCAAGCTCCTCAGCTTGTCAGTTTGCACTCCGTGGTAATTTTGCCTCAAACATAAGAAGAACTCCACCATGGGGTTAAACCTTGATACCACATCACCTCCTACAGCGGTACCTCCACTTGTAGTAGCATTATCTCCAACTAGTGCACCTCCACTAGCTCCACTAACACTACTCAAGCTAGAACTAGTAGGTACAACCAATCTACTCCTGACCACCAAACATAAAGTGATAGAGACATAGTTCGGAGACCAATATTGTCTCTATAACTCAATGTCTGCCAAATGAGCTCTCCTGAACTCATGGTAGTCATCTATCAGTGGATCCTCTAGATGCTGAAACAACCCCTTCCATGCTATGAAGGGTGTAAAAAAAGTTGGGTTCCGCATCTACTACAAATCACACCAACTATCAAACTCCTGGATGAAGTCATCCAACTCAATGGAACCCACTATACCAGAGTAATGCCTAGGGCCTTTGGAGACCCCATAAATCTTGTCCATGCCCCCACAACAACGATGCGGACACACCAAGTGCACTCTCAACTGAATCAACTCATGTGTCAAACTCCAACTCAGAGTCAATCTTCTCCCTCACTGGAACCTAAGATATAAGCTGATATCGAGTAACACTCCGAGTAAATCCACTATGTGTTGCAGGGCTATCTCCTATGGAATCTCCAAAGAACTGCGTCGTGACAAAGTAACCGCAACCGCAAACTACAACAACAAACCAGAACCACAAACTGCAATTGCAAGTACTCCACCAAGTGCCAACACCAACTAAGCATCACCCACTAATGTAACTCTAACCAAGATAACTACACTAGGGGAAAGTGCAACCTGTAACCTGCCATCACAACATGCACTCTCACGGTCTGTAGGTCATCACTTCTTGCCTCACCATAGAGAAACAAAGGTAGTCTGACTGGTCATCACTTTAGTCTCACTACCAAGAGCACACCAAAGCATTAATGCTCAAAAGTCAAGGCACCTCACACAAACATGGTGCACAAACAAGAAGCAGAGAATGGAGGGGGTCCAATCACAATGAAAACACTCTATCTCATAAAACAACATGAGATTGACTTTGCCACCATTTGGCATTTGACATAAGAGAAGTTTGTATCTAAGTCCTAAGCTACCAAGATCAACAAGAATAGGATCAAATTGCCTCTCCTAGCCAAAGCTACAAGTGTATAGACAATAGTGGCATAGTCACTAGGACAACAAGTGAGGGTAGACCAGTTGGCTAGGGCACCAATCTAGGAACAAGAGATCTAGAGATCAAACCCTATTATGCACAATCTAGCAGGAAAGGTAGATTTTGCCAACCAGTGACCAAAATCTACTCTAAACTAGCTAGCCTCACGCTAGCAACTTGGCTTGTTGGCCCTTCTAGGCCTTTGTAGCCTCTCATAGCCCACAGCCCTATGTCTCAAAGTGCCAAATGAGGCCTTTCTTCTTGCCACTTTGAACCTCCTCCAAATTTGGCAAAAGTCCTCCAAACTAGCAAAAGTTCTCCAAATTTGGCCAAACAGCGAAACTCCTCCAAATTTGGCCAAAATCTAACATAAAATCCAGCCAAAATCTAACGTAAACCCTAAAGTTGGCTGACCGCCAAATCCCCCGCTGACTCTTCACTCGAGCCAAATTGAAAACACAGGTTTCTCCAAATCACAAATTCATAAGAATAGCTTCCCAACTCCACCTTCAATTTGACTTTTTGAGCCCAACTCGCAACAAATTGGTCATGCCTTCACCTCCTGAGCTCAAAATCACAACCATTGCTCAAAATTTGCTCCTTTTGTGATCAAAAATTGGCCAACCCTTCCGCACACCGTCTGCCTTATTGCCAAATCTCCATCAAGCAACAAGCTTCTGCACACCAGGGAAAAACTGAACTTCAATCGAGCTACCAACGATCCACCGAGCTTGGAGATACCACCAACACTCAAAGTTCCTGCACCCGATTTCCCTCTGATTTTCACTTCTCTAATATAATCGAATTGTTTACCATTCTCACTTCAACTCAACTCAACTCAACTCAACTCAATACTTGATTTGTCACTCTATAAACCGCCAACAACTGAGCACTGATTACAGTCAAGCCATACCCACTCTAGCATAAAGAATCTAGGCTCGCCGGCCTCTATCCACCATAGGCAGGAACTGAAAGGCTCAACATCAGAGAAGTGAGCTCTTTGGAGCTGCACTTCGAAACCCCCTGGACTCGAGCTAGGTCTAAAACCCTAATGGTCCCGCTGACGGTACACTCGACAGTGCAAAGTGATGGTGGGCCACATCGTGAAGTCAGTACCCTAAACACTAAATTTGACTGTTAGAAAAAAAGTCTATGAGAAACTGCTGAAATAACTCTAACTACTATCACGGGAACTCCAATGTCCGAACAATCTAGATGCGACACTACAAATAGCGTGACATATTACACTTGGGCATTCTGGTAACTTATCCGTTCAAAGGTTAGCGCATGAAACTATTGGCAATGTGATAGGTTAGTTGAATCCTAAGGAAAAAGCGAACACACATAACACATGAAGGAGTGAAAGACCCCATCTATATCTTATAAGGGAGAGATAAGAGGTAGAATGCCCCAATATGATCAATGCCGGAAATCTATCCTATGGCACCTAAAATACCCTAAGTCTACACACTATTGGAGCATTTAAAGAAATGTCACCAATAGTGATTGCCCTCCTATGAATTGCACCGAACCAATATTCTCCTTGTAGAATTATGGACACACTATGGCACCTAAGATATCCATCGAACCAATTTTCTCTTGTAGAATTATGGACACACTATGGCACCTAAGATATCCGAGCTATGCAAATCGCTAAGTCTACACACTATTGGAGCATCCCAAGAAATATCATCAATAGTGATTGCTCTCCGATGAATTGCTCTTGACTAATATTCTCTTGTAGAACTATGGACACACGTTGTCTAGGAACTGGGAAGCTATCCGGGAAACTGCGGGAAACTGTCAACTGTAATATATTACAAATCATATGGAACTAGAATGTGTATCAAGCAACCATCTGTCCATTAACCCTCACTACGTCCGAGAAGTATATTCTCCATACGTTCTCGTGTAAGTCTGCTTCATCATTTCTCTGTATGCTTTCAAGCCTAGAATCCCCTTTTGTGTTGTTTCAGACGAGAGGATGAACGCCCAGGCAATGAAGAAGCCTAGACCAAAACCGACCGCCATACCTGGTATAGCTACCCAATCATCGAAGCTATCCGTCCTTTCGACTTCTTCTGGAGGCAACGGGGATGAGCAGATCTGCTTTGTAAGAGGAAAACCACATAAACCCGAGTTTCCCAAGTATGAGGAATTCAAAAAGCTGCCGAATTGGTTACCTTGTGGGATTGGCCCTGTGAGCTGATTGTAAGAAATGTTGAAAGTTACTAAACTGAACAGGGAAATCAGCTCCGCAGGAATCGATCCGCTGATCGTGTTTGAAGAGAGATCAAGAGATTCCAGCCGTTTCAAATTTCCGAGACTGGGAGGAATCGAGCCCGAAAAATTATTTGTTGTCAGGTTGAGAAACACCAGGCCCTCCAGGTCTCCGAACTCCGATGGAATGGATCCTCCCAAGTGGTTGAATGATACGTCAAAAGAGGTGACTGAGAAGACTAGGTAACTGTATTCCAATGTTATCCCCTTGGCAATGATAATGATGTCCTCAAACAACGTAACCCTCCGCTGTCCGCTTCCATTAGCATTCTCTTCAATTTTGAAGCCCTGCAGCTGACTCAAATTCGAAGGTAGATGACCTGTCATCCTGTTGTGCGAAAGATCGAGCACTTGAAGATTTACCAGAGATGCTATCCATGCTGGAAAAGGTCCATCGAACCGATTGCCCCCCAGCATCAGCACTCTCAAACTACTGCTCAAGTCTTGGAACCACAACGGCACAGACCCTGTCAGCATATTAGAAGTCAAGTCGACAACTGTCAAATTTCGACAAGAATTCAAGGATGGAAGTGGACTTGTCAGCTTGTTGTTTCTCAAGGAGATCGTCTGAAGGCTACTTAATGAGCTGAAACTGTCAGGTATCAACCCTTCGAGTAGATTACCTCCCAGCTTCACCTTTTCGAGCAAGGAGGAGTTCCCAAATGCCGGTACCTCTCCAGAGAAGAGATTATTAGAGAGATCTATGTACCTCAAAACTGTCAGATTCTGGAAGGATGAAGCTATACTGCCAGAGATATTGTTGGAATCCAAGATCAAAATTTGAAGGTCTCTGCAATTGAATCCGAAAGATGTTGGTATGATTCCATTGAGGTGATTCGACTGAAGATTCACGCTCTCCAACACTGTCATATTCTCCAGTAGGTCTGAGGGGAAGGAGCCAGTAAGCTCGTTATAGGACAAATCGAGCTGGAACACGCCTGGTAGTCTGGGGATGTCACCGACCAGCAGATTATTGGAGACGTCGAAGAATGCGAGTCCCGAAGTATTCCCAGAGAAAGCTGGAATCCTGCCGCTCAAGCGATTATTACCGATGTAAAATTCGATCATTCCGGCAGAATTGTCCACCAGAAACTGAGGGATTTCACCTGTAAGAAGATTGTCTTCGATGGCGAAGGAACCCACGCTGGCAGTGAGACTCTCAAATGACGAGGGGATTCCCCCGCTAAGCTTGTTTGAAGATAAGTCGAAGCTAATGACGGACAAATTTCCAAGAGAATCAGGAATAGGTCCAGAGAGCTTGTTTGCTCTCAGAAGAAAACTGAATAACATTGCCCCAGCTGAGAGGTTTCCAATCGCCGATGGAATTTCGCCAGACAACTTATTATTTTGAAGAAAAAGCTCCTGTAAGGAAGACAGGCTGCCTAAAGATCTTGGAATTTCACCTGTCAAGTTGTTCTCATGGAGCATAAGAATTTGGAGATCGACTAGGTCACCTATAGAGGCAGGTATACTTCCCTGAAGCTCGTTCATTGACATATCTAAGGAAGAAAGCAAGGACAAGTTACCGATCCATTCGGGTATCTTCTCTAGCAAGTTATTACTGATGTCTAAAGAAGAGAGCTGAGACAACCGGCTCATTGAGTTTGGGAGCAACCCTGTCAATCTGTTGTCCCGCAATCCTAGGCTTGTCAGCGTGGTAATATTCCCGAAGCAAGCCGGAACGGATCCATTGAGCTGATTAGAGCTGATATCCAGAGTGCGGAGCTTCTGTGAACCGCAAAGCTGCTCAAGAATGGGGCCCCTGAAAGAATTGCCCCCTAGATTCAGCACCTCCAAGTCGTGGAGGCTCGCGAAAGAACCGGTTCCTTGCAAATCTCCTCCAGCCAGATCCAGCTCTACGACTACTACCGCATTTGTTCCATTTCTACATGTGATCCCTTTCCAAGTACAACAATTCGAACCTTGAATCCAATTTTCAAGATACAATTGTGGATCATGCGTAACATTGGCCTTCAGTTGTAGAAGTGCGTCAGCTTCAGCCGTTGTGCATGCTTCTGTTCCATGCCTAAACGACCAAATCCCCATGAATATTATCAGAATGTGGAGAACGGAACTGAACCATTCACGGTTCCACAAGCCCTGCTGACCCATGATTTACACATTCGGATTCAGATTATGAAAGACTTCGTGATCCTGCCAATCTAGAAGAGAACAGAGCTGCATCCGCCATCTTTGGTCAATTGGGTGAACCTGGTCAACGTACAAAGAAGAAATGCTGCAAAACATCTTCAGGAATTCACGCGATCTCAAGCTATCACGATGGACCACACACGGGCGACAGAACAACATATCGATATCATCAAGCTTAGTTGAACGCGGAATGCCTCTCTAGTTCGAATTGAAATCTGATGCAGGCAGAAAGATTCGGTTTCGCCGGTCTTGAGAATCGGAAATCGAGTGGTAACCTGGAACACGTCACGGATTTGTGACTTGTTCATCAGGACCGACCTGTCCCTGTGAGCCGCATCCCCCAAACGCGTATAAAGTGAAGATGCACCCTAAGACGCGCATGTTTAGAACACACCAAAATCAAGACCCTTTGACTCTTTGACACGACAAAGTCGAATTCCACTGGAATTAAGACGAAATTCAACTGATGATATGACTGTCTCCAGATCTACTCACGCACAATTGGTAGAAGCACCATCGTATCCGCACAACTTCCGCGAATCTGCTACTACAGCTTCGGTTTGGGTACAATTTGGGACAATGGGGTTTCAAGTTTGATTTTCGAAGATTCCATAAAAGATCCTTGTAAATACTGTGTGCTTGCTAGATTCCCCGAAGAGTTGGAGTTGCAGGAAGATACCATAAAAGACTTTATGGAGTTGGACGGGAACAGTTACGGGGACTGACAAGATCATCATAAATATTCTTTATAGGTGGAGTCCGGACGGACCCTAAGTTTTCCGGTAAAATTTTTCCCTTTTGAATTATTGATTATTCGACTACTGAAAAGTTGATGGGATAACTAAGGTCATTCGTATTAAAAAGAATTTTAATTCATAATATTATAAAATTTATTTGTAGAAAATTTATTTTTTAATCTAATATATAAAGTTATAATAAATTTATATTTAATACTATCGTTTAAATATAAATCTATTTATTATATATTTTTACTTCTTTTTATAAATTATTTCATCTTTATTACGGAAACCGGAACTGTCACGTGGGAAATGGGAAAAGACTGTCACGAAAATGGGAAGGGTAATATAGTATCGAAACAAGGGGTATAGAATCAAAGAAGAAAGAACTACAAAAAGAGAAAAGCATCGTTCGTTTTGTTTTGGTCAATTTTTCTTGTCCAATAGAGAAAGCTAGCAGGAAATTATCATCACCCGACGGAGAACCGCGCTTTTGCATTTAAAACCCACGTGTAGATTGTCTTGCTTTTTAAGGTATTTTATCTCCGTCAGTGGCTGCTTGGCTTTCTGCAATTAAAATTGATATTTTACAACTAGCTTTTGCTACTTCCACACTTCTCACCGTGATGAAAAGATTCAGATTAGCTGGAATTCAGTTATGGTTTTTGATACTTCTACACTTCCAATGCAGGTGCAGTTAGTACATGTGTTTTTTTGCCATTGCGACGCGTGACCAGAAAGGTGCGGTAACTCGAGGACGTGCATGGTGGCTGTGCACCCGACTTTCAAAGTCTAAGTCACTTCAAAGTTCTTGGCAATTGGCAAGGATTTCAAACCACAATTCATTTCTATTTAGAAATAAAAAGTCATTGTAAATTTTTTATTAAAAAATTAAAATTAAATTATCATATAATATGATGTTCCAAGGAAAACAGAAATTTCAAGAGAAACATAAAGTTTTATTCTTCAATACTCCAATATCCCAAAAGAACATTTTATTTTTATTACTTTTATTTTTAAGCCAAGAATATCCACTCAAAAAGAATTACACCTTTGGATCAAATACATGGGCGGGTGATATATCAAGGAGCTTCACATTTAGATTAGCTATATGGATTGGTGACATGTTGATCTTTGTCTTATTTAGTTGATCAAACAAGTTTGATCAAAGAAAATCTTTAGAGAATCTTCCTATAGGAAACTCAGAAAGCATAAGTGAGGTACCGTTAGAAAGATGTTGATAAGATAGACAAGGAAGAAATGGCAATGCCTTTTCTCTCAAATGGGAGTGAAAATCTTATTTTTAGGCCTAATTCATTTGTTTAGGTCTCCGAAATTGGCTTTGAAGTTTTTAGAGTATTTTTGGACTCTATTCTATTAGTGAAAATACTCATTTGGTGACACCTCTATCTAATCTATTTAGATCATCTTATATAACATCCCCAAAGATATTACCAAGCCAAAATTCACCTCTAGATAATATGATAATACATATCATTATAAACCTCTCTCCCATTTAATGCACAACGTCCTCGTTGCAAAGTTTTTACTCAAAAGATTGCACTAACATTGGTACATTGGTCAATGGGTACTAGCAGTAAATTATTATCATCCACATGTGGAATATATTATACATTGGAAAGGGTGTCCATTCCAATATAAAAGTTATTCCACACGTGGATGGCCGGTACCACAGATGCGTTTTTGGAAAATGCGTTCTACTTCATATTCCTCCGTGCCATCAATGAGTGTTGGACAAGGTCAAGCTTCTTGTATGGAAGGAAAGTGAGGTGGTAGAATTGCTTATCTACGTAGTAAGGAAACATGGAATAATGGATGGATTTTCATGCATGGTCATAGCTCAAGGTGATAAACCACTATGTCATTTTAAGGGATGATGGAACCATGCTAATAAAACAAGATTTGAACTTATGAGTGTCAACTGATGTAAGGTTGGTTGTGGATAGCCACACTTGATCCCAAATGTTGGACTCTTTGTGCTTGCAATGTGCATCTACATATTGTTCTTGTTGATTTTGGCTATCTACAATCTATGCTTGGCAATCTCCACACCCTATTGGATTTTAGAAACAAAAGTATTGATAACATTGACTTTTGTAGCTACCAGGCGGATCTTTTACCAAGCTCAAAGGTGTGAAATGGTGTTCTCTATACATGAGGAAGAATGGTGAGACTTGTGTAGATGTATTCACTAAATTTTTATAAGCAAATTCCACCAATAGATGTAATATGTCTCACCTTTCTTGCTCTTCTAAGGTGAAGCCCTAAAGAATGTCTGTAAAAGACCAACACCAAGGAGAGAAATAGGAGATGGAAGCTCACATTGGGACACTTGAATGAGAGAAAACTCTGAATGCCTAGCATGAGCTTTGGCTTTGGTATTTATAGGTAGTATACAAAGCCCTTGGGAAGCTTCTCAAGAAGCTTCCTCAAGCAATTTTCTTAGAGTGCAAGCCAAGTTAACTAGGAAGCTTCTCAAGAAGTTTCCTTTTAGAAGCCGCCTACTTGGCATGCAAGCTAAGCTAGTTAGAAGCTTCTAGAAGCTTCCTTCTAGAAGTTACCTGCTTGGGGCACAAGTTAACTAGTTGGGAAGCTTCCCAAGAAGCTTCTTAGATGCTTCTAGAATATTCTAGGCTAATTTGGCTTATTCTTTACTTCGTTAGCCTTACTAACTACGTCGCTTAACTCCATATTGTTACAATGTCCTTGATAGTGCAAGTGGCCCACTCTATTTGTCCATCAGTTTGTGGATGGTATGTGATGGACATGGCAAGTTTGGTTTGAAGATGCCAAAGAGTATTTTCTAAAACAAACTAGTGAATTGAGTGCCTTGATTTATGATGAGCACTTGAGACAATCCATGGTGAGAAAAGACCACAACTAAGTACAATTGAGCTAATTGTGGTGCAGTCACATCCTTCACATGAATCATTTTGCTCAGTCGGATTACAAAGACTATAATGGAGTCAAAACTTAAGGTGGTCTTGAGCAGTTCACAAACAAGATCGATCTTGACCTACTCCCAATGTTATGTAGGAGTAAGGAGGAGTTGAAGGAGTCATGCAGGAGCTTGATTAGAGGTTTTATTTTATTGATAGAGTAGGTAACTTCTGTGAGCCGGCCTGTCTCTCACTCAGGATGAACCTCTGATGGCTATTATGGTAGTGCACCATGGACTTAGAAGACAAGGAACACCAACTCCATCATACTCCTCCAAGGCTAACACTCCAAGACTCAAGACATTGCTCACTAGAGAACTCAATGAGAGAGAGATAGTTGCAAATGAAAGGATGATGAGTACCTCCTCACCCCTTTTTTATATACTTGTGAAATAGTTACATACCAAAGTTACTAATTATTATAGTAACTCAAGTTACTACACTAAAAGTCAAGTAAAGTCAAAAAGTAGAAAAGAATATCCATTCACATGGGCATATTCCCCTAAGCATGTGGTCTTATCTTGACCTAACCACTAAGTCAAGGATTCCTTCACATGGGTTATCCTTGGACTATAGAAGAATCCAAAACAAAAAGGCTTGCGGGCCCAAGAGTTCTCAACTCTTTCCTCAAAGCCAAACACCTAGGAATAATACCAAGTCAACACACTAAAATCCAAAATAGTGGTGATCATCTTTTCTACTTCCTCTAAAGTAAGGTCCCCTCTATCTTAGCTATGACTAAATTTAGCTAACCATGACTAATATAGAACCATCATTTATCTCTATATAAATAATATCTCTTAAGTACTTGTAATACCAAGCTAAATATCACAATACCACACACATGCACAAATGGGTGTTACACTTCAAATATACTCCATCATACCATTGCTCATCTTGGGCCACTAGTAATGGCGTTGACTAAATCTAAGGTTTTTTCCACTCCAACATGACTTGCAATGGCAAAATCTTGGCATTTGACTAGAATGGTGGTTCTTAGGTCTGGAGCATCTAGTATTCATGACTTGCCATCACAAAAGATGAGTGCTTTTGTAGTGGTTATGCCTTTAGATGATTGAGCTCCTATAATTTGTGGGTTAATCTTCATAATAATAAGAATTTTTGACCAAAAATTTGGGTTCATCTTGACCTCTACAACCAAAATTTTCACCATAAGCATTCCAGTGAATGCATCTTCAAGTTACTTCTTGCCTTCCACCTATATGATTGTCATGTTAACCATTGTCTCCACTCTACCCAAAAAATTTGTTGATGGGGCATATCTTTCTATGTCTTGAGGTAGACTAGTGGTTTGTGGTTTTTCTCCACTATAAATACCTTCTCACCATAAAAGCACTTCCAATGCTTAGTCACAAGGACAATAGCCAACTCTTCTCATTTGGTGGTGTGATATTTGCACTTTTTTAGTAATAAATTTTGAGAGAAATATGCAATTGGATGTTATTCATCACTCCATTCTATTATAGGATTATTGCTATTGCAATGCTTGATGCATTTATAGCCAACTTGATTGGATGTGTTGAGTCATATATTTCAAGACTAGTGCATATAGTAATGCATCTTTCAATTCCTCAAAGGCCAATCCTTGTACAGTTCCCCACATCTACTTCTTTTCTATGCCAAGTAATGTCATTAGGGGTTGTGCAACCTTGGAGAAGTCCTTGACAAATGAATGATAGAACCTAATCATTTCCAAGAAACTCTTGAGTTAAGTCTGATATTTTGGAGCACCCCATTTTTGAATGATATATATTTTATTTATTAAAACTTGGATATGTTTGACACTTACTCTATACCCCAAGTAATCTACTTCAGACTTGTCAAACTTGAACTTTGAAACTTTGGCATACAAGTGGTTCTATCAAAGAATCTGGAGGACTTCTTGTAGATTTTGCTTGTGCTCTTTCATTTTCTCATTGTAAACTAAGATGTCATCAAGGAAAATGATAATAGACTTATCCAAGTATGGAAAAAATGTCATTTATCAAACTCATGAAGTGGACCATACAGCATCACTAGGTAATCAAAGTAACCATACTTTGTGTTGTGCATATATACATTGTTACACAAAATGCATCACTTTCAACATCATATGCTATAGAAGCACAACTTACACATAAGTCATACATGAACTCTAAAGTGCCACAATAATCAGTTCATTTTTCCACTCAAATCACATTCAAATTAGATCTATACTCAATCCTTCACTCAATAATTGGGCATTGATTACAATGAAGCCACATCCACTCTAGCTAAGAGACTCCAGGTGATGCTTTCTAGCCTTTATCCACCATAGCCAAGAACTCAAAGGCTCAATATTAGAGAAATGATCTCTTTGGAGCTGCACTTCGAAAGTATACCTCTTTGCTCACCTAGGTCTTTAGCCTTAATGGCACCATTGATAGCACATTTGATGGTGCAAATAGTACAAGTGACAGTGGGTCTCACCATTTGATCAATAGCCTTAACATGAAATTGGACCACCAACAAGTAGTCCATGAGTAACTACCAAAATACTATGATTGCAACACTATCACTCCAATGTTTGAACAAACTAGCTTTGGTCCTACAAATATCATTGCAACAATCATCCATATATACATCTAAAACATATATCATTGTCAATATCATACATCATAGGCGCACAACTCACACATAAATAACACATGAACTCTAAAGTGCCACAATTTCTCTACTAGCTAGTGGTTAGGTCCTTCTAACTCCAAATAGCCATCTATTCCAAGTATGTCATATGTTCTATGGTGGCCAAAGATCAAGAGGCGGGTTGCTATTGAGCCCCATCATTAGTTGCCTATTTGCAATCTATACCACATAAAGGGTGAATTAGCTATAGGTCAAGTACATCTAGGACATAACCACTATCCTTGAGGAATCACCATGAGGGGAGGAGTCAAACATGCCATACTTCATCCTCTCAAATAATTATCACACACCAACATAATAAGAGCTCCACCAAACAAGCCACACAACATACACCACAAGCTTGCACATACAAGTGCCAAGCTTGGATCCACACTACCATCAATGTTTAGGAGGTTGCATGGCACACCATTGTGGATATGATCCATCCAAACAAAACCATCATGTCTTTCTAACATGAGAACTCCAAAAGGCAAAACCTTGTGCACTCTTAAGATAGTACGACCTATAATAACATCAAGTGTTTGTGGTGAAGTTTATTTGTAGATAAACATAGTCACTTGGATGAAATCAACATATCAAGGATCTTTAACCTCATCCTCAAATAGTAATATAGTGTAAGCTATACCTATGTTGAGCAATCATTAAGTTCTCAAAGGCCATTGGCATCACTCTTTAAAAATTTCTCTACTTGTTGAAAACATGCTCTAATCCATACGTATGCATCATCCAAGTCCAAAACTATAGTAGCATCACAACAAATGGATGTAAGTAAATTTGGATCTTGTCCATAGAATAAAATGTAAGGAGAGAAGGATTCTAAAGAGGCTTGCTAGCTAAACCAAGGTAATGGGAGATCCCAATCTCTCAAGTGGCCTCTTTGTAAACCATACTAATGCAATCTTCTCTTCACATCATTTGAACCACTCTCTCTACTAAGCCATCTACCTCAAGGTGATCTTGAGAGGTAATATGATGATCAATCAAGGCATTTTCACCAAGAACTTTGTACTCTGATCAATCAAAACCTCAACTAGTGCACCAAAATGACTAAGAACCCAATCTAGTAACAAGTAAGCCAACCCTTCATTGGACTTTATATGAAGTGCCACCAACTCAATCCACTTGGAGAAGTGCTCCACCATAACCTAAACATATTGATGATATCTCATAGTCAACAATAAAGGTCTAGCAAAGTCCAAACTCTAATAGTAACCAATCCCATGATAGATAATGGATATAATTGTGGCTTAAGAGCATTAAATAATACTCTAACTTGGTCACAAACCACACATCTAGCAATAAACTATTGAACATTGGTATGTATACTACACCACCAGTAATGACTCTAGAGTAAGCATAATATACACTTTACTCCAAAATATCTTAGCTCCTCATGAGCATGACATACCAACTATAGTCTCAATACGGAAGCAATATTACTCACACTCTACAATCCTCCCATACAAAAAGAAGGTATTTTCACTCCAATCTAAACCATCGAGCTTGCTGAAGGATATGGCCTCTCTCCTTGGCACCAATTGTGCCACCCATAACACCAATGTGAAGATAATCCATCACTAAGACATCACCATGAAGTCTTTTTGACTTGTACCAATATCTCTACCCTCTAGGTTTATGACCTCAACAAGCCCTCCCCCCCCCTCCTATATGTGCTACGAAATACCACCAAGGCCTCAAAACATATACATATAAAGGTGGATGCATACCAACGACACCATCTCATTGTTGCTCTCACCATGCCAACGTGCTCCAGTCTAATCTTGTTGGCTAGGTGTAACAATATGGAGTTTAACAACAAAATTAGTCAAGGCTAATGAAGTACCAAATAGGCCAATAAGCCTAGAATATTCTAGAAGTATCTTGGAAGCTACTTTGTACCTTGTAAGTATTGGGTAACGTGCATGCTAAGTGCTGACTTCTAGGAGGAAGCTTCTTGGGAAGTTTCTTGATTAGAATAGCTTACACCCTAAGTAGGTGGTTTCTAGAAGGAAGCTTCTTGAAGGCTTCTGAC
Organism: Lunularia cruciata; assembly: GCA_948567375.1. NCBI lineage: Eukaryota > Viridiplantae > Streptophyta > Marchantiopsida > Lunulariales > Lunulariaceae > Lunularia > Lunularia cruciata. The sequence continues at coordinate 6,048,206 of OX419755.1, read as the reverse complement.
TAGCTTAGTTTTCTTGCCAAGTAGACAACTTCTAGAAGGAAGCTTCTTGAGAAGCTTCTTGGTTAACTTGACTTGCATTCCAAGAATGTGGCTTATGGAAATTTCTTGAGAATTTTCTCAAGAGCCTTGTATGTTCTTTATAAATACCAAAGCCTAAGCTCATGCTAGGCATTTGGTGTTTACCCTCATTCAAGTGTCCCGATGTGATCTTCCATTCTCCTATTCTCTCTTTGGTCTCAATCATTTACACTAGGACATGGGTTTCAACTCAATCCATCTACATCATGGTTCACTACTCCAAGTCTATGAATAACCATGAAATCATATTCTTGTAAAATCAGAGCCTATCATTCAAGCTTCCTTGAAAGCTTGTTGGACTTCATCAACCACTTCAATGGTCAATGATCAATGACAAGAGTGAAGGGTTACCAAATATATAACATCGGAAATGTGTTATTGCCCATATTGCTACCAAGCAGTCTCCCTTATATTAACTATACTTTGAATTGTTGGAGTAACTAGCATAGGCCATCACAAACACCTTCTCCTCATCATCTTATTGGGTGAGCACTACTCCAAGCTCCAACATACTCCAATTAGTATGAACTTGGAATGGTCATCCTTTGATTGGTCTCCTAAGAATAAAAACAAATGTCACCTCTCCTTGAGCTCTATAAAAGCTCTCTTCTACTCATCCATCTCCCCAATACCACTCTTGTATAAGTTTGGTTAGCTTCATCGAGGCCTTGGCAATGATACTAAATCCTTTAACATGTCAATGATAGAATATTGCGAACCCAAGCAATGCTCACACTCTGCTCAAATCCGTAGGTTGATGAATATATGCAATAACCTTGGTCTACTGAACACCAAGTCCTCCAAGGTAGATAGTGTGATGCAAATACTCAACTTGCTTGTGTAAAAATCTACACTTCCAAAGATATAATTTGAGATCCATGAGATCTCAACCTCTCAAACACCTCCAACAAATGTCTCTCATGCTCTTCCTCAATAGTTTTATAGACCAAAATGTCATCAATATAGCATTGAGCAAACTCCAATCTTGCTAGGATCCTATACATGACACTTTGGAACTCGGTGAGAGCATTCTTTAACCCAAATGGTAAAAACCTCCACTATTATAATACATCCTTACCATGAGGATCAATAGCCCAAAATGTTATCTTGGACTTGTCCTCTTCCCTAATCAGCAATTGATGATATCCTGCTTGAAGTGAGGACCTTTGCATGCCCAATTGCACCAAAGATCTCTTGTGTAGGCATGGCATACCAATCAGCCCCTAGTCTATCAATTGATAAGATGGTCATCTCCACACATTTGCTTATCTTTGTAGTTGACATGCATATCCTTCTTAGTTGGCATCATTGGAGCTGAAGCATACTCTCTATGTGAAATCTCCATCACACAAGCCTCAAAAAGATCTCCACTCCAACTTTGAATCAATGCTCTCTCCATATCACTATATCTATAAGGGTGTCAAATACAATGTCCTCTTAGAGAACCCAAATCCTTCATAATGGATGCAAAACAACTTGTGTAGCTCCTCAAGAACCTCCAAACTCTCCATCTTGACCCCTTTTGTAAGCTTAGGTCCAATGTTGGATCCCAAGTATCCTTTGTAATTGATGTAGGAGTGGAAGATGCACTACATCAAGCCCTTGGGAGTAATAATGGCATGCTTCCAACCACTAGATTCTCCAACCTTAGTGTAGAAAACTCCCTCTACTCTGGTTGCAAGCTCCATACATCCTCTAGCTACATCCTAAGTAGACCAAGGGTGTAACCCAAGTAGACCATGCTCACTTGGATGGACCCCATGTAGACCACTCTCATTAGTAGCCTTTGGCTATGTCCCAAGAATACCCTACCCACTTATTCCATCACTCCCAACATCTACCTAAATTGTCTTGATAGGCACAAAGCTCACAAGTGTTTGAGTTGTAATGCCTATCAAGCAACATCCTACATTGCTCTATCAAGCCATGGCTCACAATCCAAGTCAAAAAATTTAGGTCCATAACTTGACCTAACACCTAATGCTTGGATACTTCTAATACTACTATCATAACAATAGTATTAATACAAAAACCCATCACCCACTTGAGATTAGCGCCCAACATCCAAATGTCATCAATAGTAAGGTGGTCTAATTCATTGAATCCCATCATAAGCACATTGTAGAACCTCTCTAGATAAGAAGTTCATCCACCAAAGACAAAGATGATGAACCCGTGATCCCACTCTAGCTGCATCCAACAACATGATAGATCCATCCAAGAATGAATCTGATGTGCACTTGCCACCACCAATGTATAAGAATCACCCATCAAAGAGATGTTCTTCAAAATGTTGGCTTGAGAAATAGATTGGTGAACCTGGACATGTCATAATATAAATAACATCCTCCAAAACACACTAGAATGGAGATCTTGTAGACCCTAACCTCAACCAACATGGGTATGTCCCTAACATGGCCATCCAAAAATCATCAAATGAATGGAACCATTTCTCTATAAATCTTATGCCCCCAACAAGGAAATGTTTATTGATAGGGTTTTTTTAGTAACCCTTGACTACTAACATCAATAACAACTCAAGATACCAATAGGCCTTGTGTGCTCTATGATGTGGAAAGACTTGCCTAGTAGTCTCATCTTTCTCTACATACAAGTGCCTTTGAACTCATATACTTGTTTGTAATACCGTAGCCAGTCCAATGATAATCCTACCAAACAAATCCAACAGACTCTCTCTATTAGATACTACCAAGCAATGGGTGTGGTATCCAAAGGTGACAAGGTAATATACTTTGGATGTTCATACTCACACTAGTTTCTTGGTGGTACAAAGGCTCCACTCCAAGTCTTTTGCAGCAAATGATCTGCATGTTGTTGCAATACCTTCTCAAAACTCCACAATGGAATATCCAAGGTGGATAGAACAATCCCACTTGTACTTCAAATCCAAGTGATCTCCTTTAGTATTGCAGTATCTTCCGCATAGGCATACCACTCCAATAAGTCACAAGGTCAAGTAACTAAACCATTAAAGGCTTAAATTGATGCCATGGCCCCTAACTATAGTGAGCCAAGATTGCCACTACTATAGTGTAATAGTAAGCAACCTACTTGTAACAATATGGAATTTAACGATAAATTTAGTCAAGGCTAACAAAGTAGTGAATATGCCAAATTAGCTTAGAATATTCTAGAAGTATCTAGGAAGCTTCTTGGGAAGCTTCTTGGGAAGTTAGCTTGCACCCCAAATAGGTAGTTTCTAGAAGGAAGCTTCTACAAGCTTCCAACCAACTTAGCTTGCATGCCAAGTAGGTGATTTCATGAAAGAAGTTCTTGAGAAGCTTCCCAGTTAACTTGGCTTGCACTCCAAGAAAGTGGTTCAAGGAAGCTTCTTGAGAAACTCCTCAAGGGCCTTGTATGCTCTCTATAAATACACAAACCAACACTTAGCTTGGCATTCAGAGTTTCCCTCATTCAAATGTCCAAATGTGAGCTTCCATTCTGCTATTTCTCTCCTCGGTCTTAGTCTTTTACATTGGTATCACAGCAGGAATGGGATGGATGGAATTTATGGACCACCAAATCCAATTCCACCAAACCATTGGGATTTTTTTTTCCAAGTACTACCCAAGCATCATTTCATATAATTTATCACCTCACGCTTTAGGTAAGATTTTTTGCATGTGATCACCATATTTGAGAAACCCTTGGTGCTTTTGATTGTAACTTATGGAGAATGGTGGATGTGTTGCTTCTATGTGTTAATAAATTAGATAGATTAGGGGTGGTGTGATAGAGTAGTAACCATGGTGGCAATGCTCAAGGCTATCATTGCTATACAGTAACAAATCGAGCACCTTACTTGATTATTGGATGAATAAGACCATCGACGACAAGAGCACATAGAGAGGGTACCAATTTGAGAAAAAGAAGATCAAATCCAATTCTCTAAACCCAAGGTATTAAAAGGCAAGAATTGCTTGGGTGCAATGGAGAATTTTGTGTTTGACTATGAACGTTATTTTGAAGTTACCAATCTTCAAGATGAGCAAAAACAAATTCTTTTGGCTTGGAGCCAATTGGATGGAGTAGCAAAGCTATGGTGGCTACTCCGAGTGGAGTGAGATGAACGGCAAATTGTTGCACCAATCTTGACATGGGCAAAATTCAAGAGTGCAATAATTAGTTGATTCCAAGTTATAAATGCTACACGAGCTACATGAGATAGGTTGGCAGAGTTGAAATAGATTGGCTCTATGAGAAATTATATCATGCAATTCCATAACACCATCATGCAAATTCCATATATACTAGAAGTGAAGCTCTAGATTGATTTGTGAGAGGTTTGAAGTCAAGAACCAAATTAGAGGTGATAGCTACAACACTTGGAGGAAGCCATGCTGTTGGCCAAACGTTTTGATTCCTTGGTTGCAACGACTTGGTCTCAACCTCGACCTCCACAAAACCTATTGATACACTACACACAGGTGGAGGATCCGGCACCAATGGAGACTGATGCCATTCAATGGAGACCACTTGGCACTACAGGTAGAGAAAAACTATGACAAAATGGTGGGTAATTTTATTGTCACCAATTAGAACATTGCATCGCTGAATGTCCACTCAAGAATGGATGATCTTGACAAGTTGCCCAGATGGAGGTTTTGGAGTTGAATGGAGATGATGGAGGTTTTGGAGCTAAATAGAGATGATGAGGTTGTGGAGCTGAATGGAGCAGATGGAGGTTGTGGAGCTAGAGGTTGTGGAACTCCTTGGAAACAAGGAGTCCCAATAGGAGATTTTGAGCTGCCTATTGGGAGCTTGATTAGTTCCAACTGGATTGAAGGCTCTACCTATGCAAGTTAGCTGCACTTGCAAGGTATGATATCTAATCAAAGTTGTAAGATTTTGGTTGATTCTGGAAGTTCAAAGAATTGCAAGTCTATGCAAGTAGCAAAGGAATTGGGTATTCCTATCAAGCTAGTAAATGGAAGTAGATTGATGATGGCAAATGGTAGAAAGGGTTTTGCATTCCATACCTCACATCTTGTTACCTTCAAGATTGGGAAGGGATATTTAGAATGTATGAGGTTTGTAGTGGCACCTCTACACTACAATATCATTCTAAGACTACCTTGGCTTGAACATCATAAGGTTCAATTTGATTGGACCCAATGACAAATTCAAGTACAACACCAAGATAGGAATTTTTTATTAGGTTGTTTGGCACCTCTAAGTAAGACACCTAAGAATAGTCAATCCTAGGATGGGAAGTTTGTCAAGAAGGTAGCCATAGAGCAAGCCTTGAAGGGAGATGAGTCCGAACATGGGAAGTTTGCCAAGAAAGCAGCCATAGAGCAAGCTTTGAAGAGAGATGAGTCCCTAGATGGGAAGTTTGTTAGTGAAGAAGCCATAGAGCAAGCTTTGGAGGAAGATAAGTCTATTTTTGCAATGTAGATCAAGCAAATTGCACAAGGACAATCTAAGGAGGGTCAAGAGCCTCATCAAGCAACAATTGATTAGATAGTTCAAGAGTTTGCGGGTGTGTTTTTGGATCATTTGCCAAAAGGATTACACTCCAATTGTGGTATTCCCTTCAAGAATGAGTTATTGCCAAGGAGTACTCCTGTAAAAGACCGAATCCAAGGAGAGAAATAGGAGAATGGAAACTCACATTAGGACACTTGAATGAGGGAAAACTCCGAATGCCTAGCATGACCTTTGGTCTTGGTATTTATAGGTAGCATACAAGACCCTTGAGGCTTCTCAAGAAGCTTCCTTGAGCCACTTTCTTGGAGTGCAAGCCAAGTTAACTAGGAAGCTTCTCAAGAAGCTTCCTTCTAGAAGCCGCCTATTTGGCATGCAAGCTAAGCTAGTTAGAAGCTTCTAGAAGCTTCCTTCTAGAAGCTACCTACTTAGGGTGCAAGTTAACTAGTTCGGAAGCTTCCCAAGAAGCTTCTTAGATGCTTCTAGAATATTCTAGGCTATTTGTCTTGTTCTCTACTTTGTAAGCCCGATTAACTTTGTCGCTAAACTCCATATTGTTACATATTCCCCCGCCACTAGTTGGTGACGTCCTCGTCACCAGTGAAGCTTCAAATGCCTTGATGGCCGTCTGTGGATTTTGGAGGTGGGAAAGAGGTTCCCATGTGGCATCATGAAGGAGATACCCTTTCCAAAGGACCTTGCACTCTGTATGTTGGCGATGGCCTCGTTGAATATGATGACACGCAAGGATACGATCAACTTCCTACTCCTCATGATCATGGATAGGGATAGGCAGAGGAGGAGGTTGGACTCAAGAGGAAAAGGAAGGGGGTTAGGAACAAAGGGTTTCAACTTGGAAACATGAAAGACAGGATGGATATGCATGTGACAAGGCAAGGCAAGGCAAGTCGATAAGCAACAAGAGAGACAATGTGGGTGATATCAAAGGGTCCTATCCAATTAAGAGATGTGAGCCGGCCTGTCTCTCACTCAGGATGAACCTCTGATAGCTATTATGGTAGCGCACCATGGACTAAGAAGACAAGGAACCCCAACTCCATCATACTCCTCCAAGGCTAATACTCCAAGACTCAAGACATTGCTCACTAGAGAACTCAATGAGAGAGACATAGTTGCAAATGAAAGGATGATGAGTACCTCCTCACTCCTTTTTTATATACTTGTGAAATAGTTACATACCAAAGTTACTAATTACCGTAGTAACTCAAGTTACTAGACTAAAAGTCAAGTAAAGTCAAAAAGTAGAAAGGAATATCCATTCACATGGGCATATTCCCCTAAGCATGTGGTCTTATCTTGACCCAACCACTAAGTCAAGGATTCCTTCATATGGGCTATCCTTGGACTAAAGAAGAATCCAAAACAAAAAGGCTTGCGGGCCCAAGAGTTCTCAACTCTTTCCTCAAAGCCAAACACCTAGGAATAATACCAAGTCAACACACTAAAATCCAAAATAGTGGTGCTCATCTTTTCTACTTCCTCTAAAGTAAGGTCCCCTCTATCTTAGCTATGACTAACTTTAGCTAACCATGACTAATATAGAACCATCCTTTATCTTTATATAAATAATATCTCTTAAATACTTGTAATACCAAGCTAAATATCACAATACTACACACATGCACAAATGGGTGTTACATTCACCCCCGGACTAAGTTTTCACTTTGTCCTCAAAGTGAAGGTCTCTCTACCTTCTATGGTACATCTTCAACTTATCATGGTTAATCCTATCAAAGTGTCTTCCTCCCAACTCCTTGAGATCATATGTGTAATTGCCCCACACCTTCTCCACTATGAAAGGTCCAAAGTACTTAGGCAAAAACTTCTTTTGCACTCTCTTAAATCGAATGGAATCAAACAACATTAGCCAATCACCTTCTTTGAAAGGCTCCACCTTCTTCTTGCCTTGCCTCTTGTCATAGCTCTCCTTTTGTTTCCTTTGGGCTTGCTCCACTTGAACCATAGCAACTGCTCTTGCCTCTTCCAACTCCATCAGTTGATCCTTCCTTGACTTCTCTACATCACCTCCTTGTACTTTCTTCAATCTCCTTTGAATGCTTTGGAAAGTAGGAAGATCAAAGTGAATAGGTAAGGTAGACTCAATACCATACACCAATTGAAATGGAGAATATCCAGTGGAAGTCTTCATGGTTGTCCTATACTCCCACAAAATTGCATGAATCCTCTTGTCCCAATGATGTTTAGCCCCCTCCATTTCTGCATCTTTGGCCAACATCCTACACAAGGTCTGATTGGTTCTCTCTGCCAAGCCATTGGAATTTGGCTTATGGGATGTAGCTACTCTATGTGTGATAGGGAAATGTCATAGCATGGCTGTAGTAATACTTCCTGTAAACTCTCCTCCTCCATCAGAAACCAACTCCAAAGGGCATCCAAACCTAGTGATAATGCGTTCATAAAGAAATCTACCCACTTCATCTTCATTCTTGTCCCTCAATGGTCTAGCCTCAACCCACTTGGTAAGGTAATTAGCAACTACCACAATGTACCGATTGTTCCTTGGGGTTCTATTGAGAGGACCTACAAAATCAATTCCACACTTCTCAAAAGGTCCTAGCAATGGAATTGATCTAAGTGGTGGAGTGGATGTAGACTTTCTAGCAAAAGCTTGACAAACATGACAAGTTTTGCAATAATCAAGACAATCCTTGAAAATCCCTCTCCAATGGTAACCTGCATCTAGAATCTTGAAAGCAGTCACCTTTCCTACAAAGTGTCCTCCACATACTAAACCTTCATGAAACTCCTTTATGAGTAGGATAGACTCTTCCTTACCCTCTGCTCTTTGAACTAGACCATCTGCTCCTTGGTGAAAAAGAATATCCTCCACCATTGTGTAAGGTCTAGATCTTGCTGCAAGGGCCTTCTTCTCCCTAGCATGCATCCCTTTTGGATAGTTACCTCTTGTCACGAAATCCACAATCTCCTTGTACTCCATTGGAACCTCTTGAGTGACTGAGATTGTCATGAGCTCCTCATCCGAGAAGGAATCATCCATTGGCTCATCTCCATCATGATCATAGGCTCTAGATAACAAATCAGCATTTGCATGTTTCTTTCTTGGCCTATCCTCAATGGTGTAGTCATACTCAGACAAGAGTATCATCCACCTTGCTAGTCTCCCTTCAACATTAGGCTTTTTGAAGATGTACTTCAAAGCCTTGTGATCCATGACAATTGTGGCTTTCCCTCCAATCAAGTAGTGTCTAAACTTCTTGAGACCAAAGATCACTGCCAACCCTTCTCTCTCCGTGACAGAGTAGTTCTTCTCTGCTGAAACCATCTGCCTACTAGCATAAGCTATTGGATGATCATGCCCATCTTGGTCTAATTGACTAAGAGTGCATCCTATAGCTACATTAGAAGCATCAATGTAGAGGATGAAAGGCTTACTCCAATTAGGTTTAGCAAGAATTGGAGCTACAACAATGGATTGCTTGAGCTCCTCAAAAGCTTTGAGAGCCTCCTTGTCTTCCAAAATCACCATGTAATCTACACCCTTCTTCATGTAGATGGTCAATGCATAAGCCTTGTTGGAAAATGAGAAGATGAACCTCCTATAGTACCCAACCATCCCCAAGAATTGGCGTAACTTTGTCAAGCTTGAAGGGAATGGAAGGTCTGAGATTTTCCTCACCTTCTTAGGATCAATTGCTATTCCATCCTTGGAGATGATGTGCCCCAAAAGTAGACCTTCTTCACATCCAAAACTGCACTTCTCTGGATTGAGTGATGCATTTACCTCATCCAAGCGTTGCAAGACTTTGATTAGGTGCTCAAAGTGCTCCTCCTTGCTCCCATAGACACAAAAGTCATGAATGAAGTCTCTCACAAATTTCTCAATGAAAGGTTCAAATACCTTGTTCATGAACCGTTGGAATGTGGCTAGAGCATTGCAAAGCCCAAAAGGCATGCCCTTGAAAGCGTAAGTTCCCCAAGGTGTGGTGAACGTGGTGAGTTGTTGATGCTCTAGTGCAATCTTGATTTGGTTGTATCCACTATAACCATCTCCAAAATTGTACCTCTCATGACCTGCAACCTCCTCCAAGATCTCATCAATGAATGGCAATGGGTAGTAGTCCTTCTTGGTAATAGCATTGAGCTTCTTGTAATCCACACATACCCGAAGCTTGCCATTCTTTTTCTTCACAATGACAATTGGAGACACCCATTCTGAATTCTCCACCTCAAAGATAAATCCAGCCTCCTTGAGCTTATCAATCTCCTCCTTCACAACCAAAGATATTTTGTGGGCTAATGCGACATTGCTTTTGGCGGATTGGTCTTGCATGTGTCTCCACCTCTATCTTGTGCTCCTCCAAGGTGACTTCCTTCAAATCCTTGTAACTAAAAGCAAACACATGGATGAACTTGCAGAAAATCTCCTCAAATCTCACCTTCTCCTCCTTGGTAACATTTGGGCCATACTTGAGGGTAGCTAACCTTCTCTCTACCTCCTCAAGTGTCAATGGAGATTTGTTTGGGTCCTTCAAAACCTCTGGCTTAGGTGCAAAATCCATAGCACACAGGGGATACACATCTGAATCAGATTCAGATTCATCCTCCTCCGTGGAAGTCTCTTCCTCCATGCTTGTGTCCACACCTGAAGCTCCTTCTTCAGAATCTGATTCCCAATAATCAAAAGATGGTGTATCTGAATGTGAAGTGTTGGTGGTGTTAGTCACAGGAACTGTGACTCTATGCTTTGATGGCCCAATCCTCAAGTACCCTTTGTGCCATTGATCAGTTGTGTGTGCTGCTCTCAACCATGGCCTCCCAAGAAGTAAGTCATAGCTTGAATCCTTCAAGACTTAGAAAGTCACGAGATTTTGAACTCCCGTAACTGAAACTACCACTTTATCCATCACCGCTATTGGTTGAACTCGTTGCTTGTTTGCCATGCTCACCACAAATGTTGAAGCTCTTGAGGGTATCATACCCAACTTCTTCATCAACCTTTCTGACATGGCATTCAATGCTGATCCTCCATCAACCAATGCATCCTTGATGTTGTGACCATTCACTCTCACATCAATCTTGGAGGCATATTCACAAGCCTCCCATGGTGCTGGCTTGGCATCTACCACTCCCATTGATATTGGAACTTTTGCCTTCTTCTTCCTCTTGCTCCTTGTAGAACTCAAACCACCTCTAAGCTCCTTTCTCAAGGTAGGGTTCAAAGCAATCAATTGGCCCACTGTGATGTTAGCCTAATGACTACCAACATCCTCCAACACATTGTAGTTCCATTGTTGCTTTGAAATCAAGAAATCCTCCATCCCCAACTTCTTCCTTGGAGTCTTTGTTGTTGATGGTGTTGAGGTGCGAGTGCTCCTAGTAGACATAAGAGTATCCTTGCTTGAAGTAAATCCTTGAGAAGAGTGAACATCCTTTGCAAAACGAGCTCTCTTCTTCTCTTGTGCCAAAAGCTCCAAATTAAGACCCTTGGAGTTTGAGCACTCTCCCTTATCATACTTGTTCTCAACCACATCTATGGATGCTATCCCGTTACCTTTGTTGGGATTAGGAGCCACTTGGGTTTCACTACCACCCTCTTTCCCTCTATTGGCTCCCTCATAACCCCTTCCTCCATGGTAAGTGGAATTTGGGCAATTCCTTTGGATATGGCCTCTTCCTCCACAACCAAAACAATTTCTATCATTGAAATTATTGGCTGGTTGGCCTCCTCTATATGGATAGTTTCCATAACTCCTAGGCCCTCTCCCTACATTCTGATCCACCTCTCTCTTCTCCCATAGTTGCACCATATTGATCTTGAGATCCGCAAGTTGTTCTATGATGGTTTGGAGTGGATCTTTTGGTAGAGGTGCAAGAACTGGAGCAACTTCTACTTGTGGTGCAACCCTTGTCACCAAAGTATCAGAAGTTCCACCATACTTGTAGCCTTGAGGAGGATGCACAACCTCCTTCACCACCAAATCACTCTCATCCCCTTCCAAACTCTCCTCCATACAAATTGTGATCTTGATAGCTTCAACCTTAGAAGAAGGTTTCTCATATCTCACCTTGCTTCTAATTTTTGGTCTCAACCCTCGCAAAAAATTCTTGGTGAGCATGGCCCCTATGCCAATCATTGTAGTCTCCACACCATCTCCACCCTTCCTCAACACTATGAAAAATCTGGACTCTAACTTTTCCACTCTTTCCACATAGACTTTCACTTTCTCTCCATCTCCTTGCTTGAGAAATGTAACCTCACTCATCAATCTCTCATAACTCTCATCAGGAAGAAAATTCTCAATGAGTGCTGAAGTCAAAGTCTCCCAAGACTCCTCTTCCCCATCTCTCCTCTCTCTCTTTTGGTATTCTGATTCATACCATGTAAGTGCTGCATCCTCAAAGAAATCTGGTAATAATGAGGCCCACTTATTCTTCCTCCTCTCATTGTTTCCTATGCAAGCTCTCTTGAAGTCTCTCACAAAGGCCTCCACATCTTCTCCATCCTTGCCAAAGAAAACCGGAAGTTTCCTCATCTTAACCCTTCACTATCTTTCTTTTCTCTCAATTTTTTTTTCTTTTCTTTTTTCTCACTCTATTACTAATAGAGTATATACATGACTAACACCATCTGAGAATAATCCACTCTAGGGAACACAAAAGGTTTAGGTTGCTCCTAGATTTCTATAGCAACATCAAATCCTAGAGTGCATATTAATCTAACTCTCATGGATAGTTTATCCATAAGTTGAAAGATCTCCATCACTAATCTTGAGAACTAGCTGATGAAGGTGGTAGTATTTCTGTAGCTGTACTAAGACTCTCTCCAAGATCCTTCACCAAAGTTTCCAAAAGTGCTTTTACTCCACTACACTCATGTCCTTTTGGAAGTCCTTCAACTCCACAAACCTCACACAACTCCTTGGTCTTAGATCTTCTCCCTCCCAATCTTGGTGAAGAAGGTCCAACATGCAAACCCAAGTCAAGTAAGCCTCTCCTTTTCCTCAATCTCTTGCTCTCAAAGGTCAATGGACATGAACTTGCCTTATGTCCCTTCTCTCCACATAGAAAACACTTAGACTCACTCTTTCCTCCAAGTGGTGTAGGTTTTTGGATCCTCTTAATACTCTCTTCAAATTCTATTGTAAACTCTCTTTTCCTCAAATCAATCCCTACAATCACCTCAAACCCTTGGGGAACCTTGCATAATCTCAATTTCCACTCTTGATGACCCTCTATGTTCCCAACATGAATCTAAACACTCAAATATGTTTTTTGTTGATCTCAAACTTATCATGCATGAGATCTCCACTCTGTAGAATTTACTCTTCCTCACAATGTCACTCAAATCTCCCAACCAGTATGTCACAGTCCTCTGAAATTTTCCACACTTAATCAAAACTTTAGGGCATCATTCCTTGCAAAATTTCAGATCTTTTCATTGAGCCATTTGGCCTTGACAGCTTTCTATTCAGCACCCATATTTCAGATTTGGTCTGAAAACCACCCCACTCACTTCAAAACTCATAACTCCTTGCGCAAGACCAATATCTCTCTAATTTTTGTAGCAGCAGGTATAATACAATGCACTGAATTTTCTTGAAAATTTTCAAAACAATTCACTGAAAATTGAAGAAATGGCAAACTCTGTACAATTTTCCAGAGAGCATGCAGTTGCGGGAGCACTTTACCCTATCAACTTTCAAAAATTCTAGCCTAGTGCGCATGGTAGCTCTCACAATAATTTAAAGAGTGCTAACTGAAAGATAACCCAATCTATCATGTGTAGAAATTTCAAGTCCAGATCTCAAACTTGAGATTTTGCCCAAAATCACCTAATCCCCAAAATCTGCAATCCACCTCACACAATCTCTCCAATTCCTCTCATGTGTACAAGATGTACAAAATCACCTCAAAGACATCATAATGAACTACAAGGTATACAAATGGATCTTGGTTCTCTAACATAAGTTCAGCCCTCTCTCCTCATAATGTTCTCTCCAAGTGAGCTCTCATAGCCTCCTTATACCTAATGTAGAATTGAAGGCGGAACATTATCTTACCTTCTAGAGAGGTCCCGGCAACGGAACCAAAAATGTGAGCCGGCCTGTCTCTCACTCAGGATGAACCTTTGATAGCTAGTATGGTAGCGCACCATGGACTAAGAAGACAAGGAACCCCAACTCCATCATACTCCTCCAAGGCTAACACTCCAAGACTCAAGACATTGCTCACTAGAGAACTCAATGAGAGAGAGATAGTTGCAAATGAAAGGATGATGAGTACCTCCTCACCCCTTGTTTATATACTTGTGAAATAGTTATGTACCAAAGTTACTAATTACCGTAGTAACTCAAGTTACTAGACTAAAAGTCAAGTAAAGTCAAAAAGCAAAAAGGAATATCCATTCACATGGGCATATTCCCCTTAGCATGTGATCTTATCTTGACCCAACCACTAAGTCAAGGATTCCTTCACATGGGCTATCCTTGGACTAAAGAAGAATCCAAAACAAAAAGGCTTGCGGGCCCAAGAGTTCTCAACTCTTTCTTCAAAGCCAAACACCTAGGAATAATACCAAGTCAACAAACTAAAATCCAAAATAGTGGTGCTCATCTTTTCTACTTCCTCTAAAGTAAGGTCCTCTCTATCTTAGCTATGACTAACGTTAGCTAACCATGACTAATATAGAATCATCCTTTATCTCTATATAAATAATATCTCTTAAATACTTGTAATACTAAGCTAAATATCACAATACCACACACATGCACAAATGGGTGTTACAGAGCAAGTTTATAGACTTGGGTATCAAGTGGGAGAGGGAGGTTACTAAAGGATAGCATGACTTTATTGCCAACTTCAAACGTGAAATCACAACGATGGTGGTCCGCATATTGTTTTTGGCGATTGTGAGCAACAAGGAGGTGAGACTTGGCTTGTTGGAGTGATTGGGATATAGTGGTCAAGAATGTGGAAGTATGAGGAACCTAGAGGGAGAGGGAGCAAGAAGAGAATTTGGAACAAGCGAATCTTGGCCAAAATTGAGAAATAAGGGAGAAAATCCGGTGCTTGCTTGTTTGGAATTGTTGTAGGCAAATTCTGCAGCCGCAAGACATTCATCCCAGTTGGTATGGTGGACATTGACAAAGGCCCGCAACACATCCTCCAATGTACGATTTGCATGTTCGGTTTGTCCATCAGTCCGTGGACAAAGCAAGCTTGGTGCTAAGTATCTGGAAGAGTGCTTGCCAAAACTTCCCGGTAAATTGAGGATCACGGTTGGAGATGAGTACACGTGGCATCCCATGATGCTTGAAGACATTGTTGAAGTAGATTTTTGCTAAGGTTGGAGCATCCACGGTATCACAGGTTGGTGCCAAGTGGATTTGCTTACTAAGCTTATCCACAAACACCATGATTGCGGTGTGTCCTTGTTTTGTCTTTGGCAAGGCTGTGATGAGATCCAAGCTCACATGCTCCCAACGAGCGGGTAAAATGGTGAGTGGTTGAAGGAGTCCACTCGGCTTCTGGTTGCTGGCCTTTTTCCGTTGGCAACTCTCACATGATCGGACAAAGTCTCAAACATTGTGTGTCATGTTGGGCCACCACCATTGGCGTTGGAGGTGCCCAAGGTCTTGTCCACTCCCATGTGACCAACTATTGGTAAATCATGGGCTTCTTGAAGGTGCACAAGTCGAAGATCACCTCCGGCTGGAACATAGATCTGGTCTGCATGGAATAAAAGGCCTTCCTTGAAGGAGAAGGTGTTGTACTCCTTGTCGCATGCTGTTAGACGACCGTGTACCATTTGGAAGAAGGGATCTTGTTGTAGAGCTGATTGAAACTCATTATGGATCTTAGGGTCAATGGACACCATTGTAATTGCCGCCGTGATGAGAGGAAGATCCTTCAAACCAGGTCATTGTGATAGAGCATCAGGGATGACATGGAACCAACCTGGTTTGTACTCAAGTTTGATGTCAAACAATTGGAGTTGCTCTTCCCATCAATGATGCCGACTCTTCATGTGCTCCAAGTGTAAGGTCTGCAACAATGGCTTATGATCAGTTTGCATGATCACCTATTTCCCTAAGAGATAATGCCTCCATACCTTGGTGGCATATACCATTGCAAGTTGTTCCCAATCTCAAGCAAAGTAATTTCTTTCAGCTGTATTTAGTCGGCGAGACACAAAGGCAATAGGATGTAGTACATCTGGAAATTCTTGTTGCAACACAGCTCCAATTGCAAAGTTAGAAGCATCAAAATCAACCACATAAGGTAGTTGAGGATCATATGGTTGAAGAATAGGTCTTGAAGACACCATATGCTTTAACTTCTGGAATGCTTCTTCATGCTTGGTGGTCCATTGGAAACTCAAGTTCTCTCCCAAGAGGTCAGTTAATCGTGCAGCCACGTGAGCATAATAGTGGATGAACTCTCGGTAAAAACTGGCCAATCCATTGAATGCTCGTACTTCTATAGCATCCTTCGGGGTAGGCCAATCAATAATGACCTTGATCTTCTCTTCTTCCATCTTGATCCCCTCTTATGAGATCTTATGACCCAAGAAGGTAACCTCCTTCTCCCAAAAAGCATACTTTGACTTCTTGCAGTAAAATTTCCATTGTCGTAGTTGTCTTAGGACTTCTTGCACATGATTCACGTGTTCTACCTCTATCCTACTATAGATTAAGATGTCATCTAAGAACACCACCACGGATTGTGAGCCGGCCTGTCTCTCACTCAGGATGAACCTCTGATGGCTATTATGGTAGCGCACCATGGACTAAGAAGGCAAGGAACCCCAACTCCATCATACTCCTCCAAGGCTAACACTCCAAGACTCAAGTCATTGCTCACTAGAGAACTCATTGAGAGAGAGATAGTTGCAAATGAAAGGATGATGAGTACCTCCTCACCCCTTGTTTATATACTTGTGAAATAGTTACGTACCAAAGTTACTAATTACCGTAATAACTCAAGTTACTAGACTAAAAGTCAAGTAAAGTCAAAAAGCAAAAAGGAATATCCATTCACATGGGCATATTCCCCTTAGCATGTGATCTTATCTTGACCCAACCACTAAGTCAAGGATTCCTTCACATGGGCTATCCTTGGACTAAAGAAGAATCCAAAACAAAAAGGCTTGCGGGCCCAAGAGTTCTCAACTCTTTCTTCAAAGCCAAACACCTAGGAATAATACCAAGTCAACAAACTAAAATCCAAAATAGTGGTGCTCATCTTTTCTACTTCCTCTAAAGTAAGGTCCCCTCTATCTTAGCTATGACTAACTTTAGCTAACCATGACTAATATAGAACCATCCTTTATCTCTATATAAATAATATCTCTTAAGTACTTGTAATACCAAGCTAAATATCACAATACCACACACATGCACAAATGGGTGTTACATTTACCCCCGGACTAAGTTTTCACTTTGTCCTCAAAGTGAAGGTCTCTCTACCTTCTATGGTACATCTTCAACTTATCATGGTTAATCCTATCAAAGTGTCTTCCTCCCAACTCCTTGAGATCATAGGTGTAATTGCCCCACACCTTCTCCACTATGAAAGGTCCAAAGTACTTAGGCAAAAACTTCTTTTGCACTCTCTTGAATCGAATGGAATCAAAAAACATAAGCCAATCACCTTCCTTGAAAGGCTCCACCTTCTTCTTGCCTTGCCTCTTGTCATAGCTCTCCTTTTGTTTCCTTTGGGCTTGCTCCACTCGAACCATAGCAACTGCTCTTGCCTCTTCCAACTCCATCAGTTGATCCTTCCTTGACTTCTCTACATCACCTCCTTGTGCTTTCTTCAATCTCCTATGAATGCTTTGGAGGGTAGGAAGATCAAAGTAAATAGGTAAGGTAGACTCAATACCATACACCAATTGGAATGGAGAATATCCGGTGGAAGTCTTCATGGTTGTCCTATACTCCCATAAAACTGCATGAATCCTCTTGTCCCAATGATGTTTAACCCCCTCCATTTCTGCATCTTTGGCAAACATCATGCACAAGGTCTGATTGGTTCTCTATGCCAAGCCATTGGAATTTGGCTTATAGGATGTAGTTACTCTATGTGTGAGAGAGAAATGTCGTAGCATAGCTATAGTAATGCTTCCTGTAAACTCTCCTCCTCTATCAGAAACCAACTCCAAATGGCATCCAAACCTAATGATAATGTGTTCATAAAGAAATCTCCCAACTTCATCTTCATTCTTTTCCCTCAATGGTCTAGCCTCAACCCACTTAGTAAGGTAATCAGTAACTACCACAATGTACCGATTGTTCCTTGGGGTTCTATTGAGAGGACCTACAAAATCAATTCCCAACTTCTCAAAAGGTCCTAGCAATGAAATTGATCTAAGTGGTGGAGTGGATGTAGACTTTCTAGCAAAAGCTTGACAAACATGACAAGTTTTGCAATAATCAAGACAATCCTTGAAAATCCCTCTCCAATGGTAACCTGCATCTAGAATCTTGAAAGCAGTCACCTTTCCTGCAAAGTGTCCTCCACATACTAAACCTTCATGAAACTCCTTTATGAGTAGGATAGACTCTTCCTTACCCACTGCTCTTCGAAGAAGACCATCTGCTCCTTGGTGAAAAAGAATATCCTCCACCATTGTGTAAGGTCTAGATCTTGCTGCAAGGGCCTTCTTCTCCCTAGCATGCATCCCTTTTGGATAGTTACCTCTTGTCACAAAATCCACAATCTCCTTGTACTCCATTGGAACCTCTTGAGTGACTGAGATTGTCATGAGCTCCTCATCCGGGAAGGAATCATCCACTGGCTCATCTCCATCATGATCATAGGCTCTAGATAATAAATCAGCATTTGCATGTTTCTTTCCTGGCCTATCTTCAATGGTGTAGTAATACTCAGACAAGAGTATCATCCACCTTGCTAGTCTCCCTTCAACATTAGGCTTGTTGAAGATGTACTTCAAAGCCTTGTGATCCGTGACAATGGTGGCTTTCCCTCCAATCAAGTAGTGTCTAAACTTCTTGAGACCAAAGATCACTGCCAACCCTTCTCTCTCCTTGACAGAGTAGTTCTTCTCTGCTGAAACCATCTGCCTACTAGCATAAGCTATTATTTGATCATGCCCATCTTGGTCTAATTGACTAAGAGTGCATCCTATAGCTACATTAGAAGCATCAATGTAGAGGATGAAAGGCTTACTCCAATCAGGTTTAGCAAGAATTGGAGCTACAACAAGGGATTGCTTGAGCTCCTCAAAAGCTTTGAGAGCCTCCTTGTCCTCCAAAATCACCATGTAATCTACACCCTTCTTCATGTAGATGGTCAATGCATAAGCCTTGTTGGAAAATGAGAAGATGAACCTCCTATAGTATCCAACCATCCCCAAGAATTGGCATAACTTTGTCAAGCTTGAAGGGAATGGAAGGTCTGAGATTTTCCTCACCTTCTCAAGATCAACTGCTATTCCATCCTTGGAGATGATGTGCCTCAAAAGTAGACCTTCTTCACATCCAAAAATGCACTTCTTTGGATTGAGTGATGCATTTGCCTCATCCAAGCATTGCAAGACTTTGATTAGGTGTTCAAAGTGCTCCTCCTTGCTCCCATAGACACAAAAATCATCAATGAAGTCTCTCACAAATTTCCCAATGAAAGGTTCAAATACCTTGTTCATGAACCGTTGGAATGTGGCTAGAGCATTGCAAAGCCCAAAAGGCATGACCTTGAAAGCGTAAGTTCCCCAAGGTGTGGTGAACGTGGTGAGTTGTTGATGCTCTAGTGCAATCTTGATTTGGTTGTATCCACTATAACCATCTCCAAAACTGTACCTCTCATGACCTGCAACCTCCTCCAAGATCTCATCAATGAATGGCAATGGGTAGTAGTCCTTCTTGGTAATAGCATTGAGCTTCTTGTAATCCACACATACCCGAAGCTTGCCATTCTTTTTCTTCACAATGACAATTGGAGACACCCATTCTGAATTCTCCACCTCAAAGATAAATCCAGCCTCCTTGAGCTTATCAATCTCCTCCTTCACAACCAAAGATATTGGTGGGCTAATGCGACATTGCTTTTGGCGAACTGGTCTTGCATGTGACTCCACCTCTATCTTGTGCTCCTCCAAGGTGACTTCCTTCAAATCCTTCGAACTAAAAGCAAACACATGGATGAACTTGCGGAAAATCTCCTCAAATCTCACCTTCTCCTCCTTGGTAACATTTGGACCATACTTGAGGGTAGCTAACCTTCTCTCTACCTCCTCAAGTGTCAATGGTGATTTGTCTGGGTCCTTCAAAACCTCTGGCTTAGGTGCAAAATCCATAGCACACAAAGGATACACATCTGAATCAGATTCAGATTCATCCTCCTCCGTGGAAGTCTCCTCTTCTATGCTTGTCTCCACACCTGAAACTCCTTCTTCAGAATCTGATTCCCAATAATCAAAAGATGGTGTATCTGAATGTGAAGTGTTGGTGGTGTTAGTCACAGGAACTGTGACTCTATGGTTTGATGGCCCAATCCTCAAGTACCCTTTGTGCCATCGATCAGTTGTGCGTGCTGCTCTCAACCATGGCCTCCCAAGAAGTAAGTCATAGCTTGAATCCTTCAAGACTTGGAAAGTCATGAGATTTTAAACTCCCATAATTGAAACTACCACTTTATCCATCACCTCTACTGGTCGAACTTGTTGCTTGTTTGCCATGCTCACCACAAATGTTGAAGCTCTTGAGGGTATCATACCCAACTTCTTCATCAACTTTTCTGACATGGCATTCATTGCTGATCCTCTATCAACCAATGCATCCTTGATGTTGTGACCATTCACTCTCACATCAATCTTGGAGGCATATTCACAAGCTTCCCATGGTGTTGGCTTGGCATCCACCACCCCCATTGATACAGGAACTTTTGCATTCTTCTTCTTCTTGCTCCTTGTAGAACTCAAACCACCTCTAAGCTCCTTTCTCAAGGTAGGGTTCAAAGCAATTAATTGGCCCACTGTGATGTTAGCCTTGTGACTACCAACATCCTCCAACACATTGTAGTTCCATTGTTGCTTTGAGATCAAGAAGTCCTCCATCCCCAAGTTCTTCCTTGGAGTCTTTGTTGTTGATGGTGTTGAGGTGCAAGTGCTCCTAGTAGACATAGGAGTATCCTTGCTTGAAGAAAATCCTTGAGAAGAGTGAACATCCTCTGCAAAACGAGCTCTCTTCTTCTCTTGTGCCAAAAGCTCCAAATTAAGACCCTTGGAGTTTGAGCACTCTCCCTTCTCATACTTAATTTCCACCACATCTATGGATGCTATCCCCTTACCTTTGATGGGATTAGGAGCCACTTGGGTTTCACTACCACCCTCTTTCTGTCTATTGGCTCCCTCATAACCCCTTCCTCCATGGTAAGTGGAATTTGGGCAATTCCTTTAGATATGGCCTCTTTCTCCACAACCAAAACAATTTCTATCATTGAAATTGTTGGTTGGTTGAACTCCTCTATATGGATAGTTTCCATAACTCCTAGGCCCTCTCCCTACATTCTGATCCACCTCTCTCTTCTCCCATAGTTGCACCACATTGATCTTGAGATCCGCAAGTTGTTCTGTGATGGTTTGAAGTGGATCTTTTGGTGGAAGTGCAAGAACTGGAGAAACCACTACTTGTGGTGCAACCCTTGCCACCAAAGTATCAGAAGTTCAACCATACTTGTAGCCTTGAGGAGGATGCACAACCTCCTTCACCACCAAATCACTCTCATCCCCTTCCAAACACTCCTCCATACAAATTGCGATCTTGATAGCTTCAACCTTGGAAGAAGGTTTCTCATATCTCACCTTGCTTCTAATTTGTGGTCTCAACCCTCCCACAAAATTCTTGGTGAGCATGGCCCCTATGCCAATCATTGTAGTCTCCACATCATCCCCACCCTTCCTCAACACTATGCAAAATCTGGACTCTAACTTTTCCACTCTTTCCACATAGACTCTCACTTTCTCTCCTTCTCCTTGCTTGAGAAATGTAACCTCACTCATCAATCTCTCATAACTCTCATCAGGAAGAAAATTCTCAATGAGTGCTGAAGTCAAGTCTCCCAAGACTCCTCTTCCCCCTCTCTCCTCTCTCTCTTTTGGTATTCTGACTCATACCATGTAAGTGCTGCATCCTCAAAGAAATCTGGTAATAATGAGGCCCACTCATTCTTCCTCCTCTCGTTTTTTCCTATGCAAGCTCTCTTGAAGTCACTCACAAAGGCATCCGCATCTTCTCCATCCTTGCCAAAGAAAACTGGAAGTTTCCCCATCTAAACTCTTCACTATCTTTCTTTTCTCTCAAATTTTTTTTTCTCTTTTCTTTTCTCTCACTCTATTACTAATAAAGTATATACATGACTAACACCATCTGAGAATAATCCACTCTAGGGAACACAAAAGGTTCAGGTTCCTCCAAGATTTCTATAGCAACATCAAATCCTAGAGTGCATATTAATCTAACTCTCATGGATAGTTTATCCATAAGTTGAAAGATCTCCATCACTAATCTTGAGAACTAGCTGATGAAGGTGGTAGTATTTCTGTAGCTGTACTAAGACTCTCTCCAAGATCCTTCACCAAAGTCTCCAAAAGTGCTTTTACTCCACTACACTCATGTCCTTTTGGAAGTCCTTCAACTCCACAAACCTCACACAACTCCTTGGTCTTAGATCTTCTCCCTCCCAATCTTGGTGAAGAAGGTCCAACATGCAAACCCAAGTCAAGTAAGCCTCTCCTTTCCCTCAATCTCTTGCTCTCAAAGGTCAATGGACATGAACTTGCCTTATGTCCCTTCTCTCCACATAGAAAGCACTTAGACTCACTTTTTCCTCCAAGTGGTGTAGGATTTTGGATCCTCTCAATACTCTCTTCAAATTCTATTGTAAACTCTCTTTTCCTCAAATCAATCCCTACAATCACCTCAAACCCTTGGGGAACCTTGCATAATCTCAATTTCCACTCCTGATGACCCTCCATGTTCCCAAGATGAATCTAAACACTCAAATATGCTTTTTGTTGATCTCAAACTTCTCATGCATGAGATCTCCACTCTGCAGAATTGACCCTTCCTCACAATGTCACTCAAATCTCCCAACCAATATGTCACAGTCCTCTAATATTTTTCACACTTGATGAAAACTCTAGGGCGTCCCTCCTTGTGAAATTTCAGATCTTTTCATCGAGCCATTTGGCCTAGACAGCTTTCTATTCAGCACCCATATTTCAGATTTGGTCTGAAAACCACCCCCCTCAATTCAAAAACTCATTTCTCCCTGCGCAAGACCAATATTTCTCTAATTTTTGTGGCAGCAGGTAGGATACAATGCACTGAATTTTCTTGGGAAGTTTCAAAACAATTCACCAAAAATTGAAGAAATGGCAGACTCTGTACAATTTTCCAGAGAGCATGCAGTTGCGGGAGCACTTTACCCTATCAACTTTCAAAAATTCTAGCCCAGTGCGCATAAAAGCTCTCATAATAAATTTAAGTGTTCTGACTGAAAGATAACCCAAGCTATCATGTGTAGAAATCTCAAGTCCAGATCTCAAACTTGAGATTTTGCCCAAAAATCACCTTAATCCCCAAAATCTGCAATCCACCTCACACAATCTCTCCAATTCCTCTCATGTGTACAAGATGTACAAAATCACCTCAAAGACATCATAATGAACTACAAGGTATACAAATGGATCTTGGTTCTCTAACATAAGTTCAGCCCTCTCCTCTCCTAATGTTCTCTCCAAGTGAGCTCTCATAGCCTCCTTCTGCCTAATGTAGAATTGGACGCAAAACATTATCTTGCCTTCTAGAGAGGTCCCGGCAACGGAACCAAAAATGTGAGCCGGCCTGTCTCTCACTCAAGATGAACCTCTGATGGCTATTATGGTAGCGCACTATGGACTAAGAAGCCAAGGAACCCCAACTCCATCATACTCCTCCAAGGCTAACACTCCAAGACTCAAGTCATTGCTCACTAGAGAACTCAATGAGAGAGAGATAGTTTCAAATGAAAGGATGATGAGTACCTCCTCACCCCTTGTTTATATACTTGTGAAATAGTTACGTACCAAAGTTACTAATTACCGTAATAACTCAAGTTACTAGACTAAAAGTCAAGTAAAGTCAAAAAGCAAAAAGGAATATCCATTCACATGGGCATATTCCCCTAAGCATGTGGTCTTATCTTGACTCAATGACTAAGTCAAGGATTCCTTCACATGGGCTATCCTTGGACTAAAGAAGAATCCAAAACAAAAAGGTTTGCGTGCCCAAGAGTTCTCAACTCTTTCCTCAAAGCCAAACACCTAGGAATAATACCAAGTCAACACACTAAAATCCAAAATAGTGGTGCTCATCTTTTCTACTTCCTCTAAAGTAAGGTCCCCTCTACCTTAGCTATGACTAACTTTAGCTAACCATGACTAATATAGAACCATCCTTTATCTCTATATAAATAATATCTCTTAAGTACTTGTAATACCAAGCTAAATATCACAATACCACACACATGCACAAATGGATGTTACAAGACCGATCCAATAGTCCCTCCAACACCCGATGCATCTGATCCATGAAGATTGCTGGAGCATTAGTAAGTCTGAAAGGTAGAACTCTCCACTCAAAATGTCCATACCTTGTGCAAAAAGTAGTCTTTTGCACGTCTTCTCCTTCAATAGGAATTTGCCAATAGCCGCTATGAAGATCAAGCTTGGAAAAGTAGCGTGCTCCACTTAGTTGATCAAGCAGGTCATTGATCCGAGGCAAGGGATATGCATTCTTCACAGTTTGCTTATTGAGTCCACGGTAATCAATACAAAAATGAAGTCCTCCATCCTTCTTTGGAACAAATAGTACCGGTGCTCCCCAAGGAGAGGTACTATGTCGTATGAAATCCTTCTCCAACAACTCTGTAAGTGTTGTTTGCAACTCCTCCAACTCCTTTGGTGAGAGCCGATAGATTGGTCTACTCACTGGAGTACTCCCTGGCAATAACTTGATCTTGAAGGGCATACCTCGATCGGAGGGTAATCCCTTTGGCAGATCATCCGGAAACACATCTGCAAACTCCTGAACTATCCAATCAACCATTGCTTGATGAGGCTCTTGGCCCTCCTCAAATTGTTCTTGTGCAATTGGCTTGATCCATATTGTGAATACAGACTTATCTTCCTCCAAAGCTTGCTCTATGGCCGCTTCATTAACAAACTTCCCTTCCAGGGACCCATCTCTCTTCCAAGCTTGCTCCATGGTTGCCTTTTTGGCAAAGTTCTCATCTTGGGACTCATCTCCCTTCCAGATTTGCTCTATGGCTACCTTCTCGACAAACTTCCCATCTTGGGACTGACTATTCTTAGGCGTCTTACTCAGAGGTGCCAGATAACCTAATTGGAAATTCCTACCTTGGTGTTGTACTTGAATTTGTCGTCGGGTCCAATCAAATTGAACCTTATGACGTTCAAGCCAAGGTAAATCAAAATGATATCATAGTGTAGAGGTGCCACTACAAACCTCATACACTCCAAATACTCCTTCCCAATCTTGAAGGTAACAGGATGTGAAGTGCAGAATGCAGAACCTTTTCTACCATCCGCCATCATCAGACTACTTCCAAACACTGGCTTGATAGGAATACCCAATTCCTTTGCTACTTGCATAGACATGCAATTCTCTAAACTTCTAGAATCAACCAAAATTCTACAACCCCAATTAGATATCATACCTTGCAAGTGAAGCAAACTTGCATAGGTCGAGCCTTCAATCCCATTGGAACTAATCAAGCTCCCAATAGGCAGCTTGAAATCTCCTATTGGGATTCTTTGTTTCCCTGATCATTCTTTTCCACAAACTCCATCTGGGCAACTTGTCGAGGTTGCCCATTCCTAAGTGGACATTCAGCAATGTGATGTCCAACTTGGTGACAATAAAAGCAACCTCTAGTTTGTCGTAATCTTTCTCTATTTGTTGTGCCAAGTGGTCTTAGTTGGATAGCATCAATCTCCATTGGTACCGGTTCTTCCACTCGTGCGTAGTGTACTGGTAGGCTTTGTGCAGGTCGAGGTCGAGACCAAGTTGTCGCAATCAAGGAATCAAAATGCTCAGCCAATTGCATAGTTTCTTCTATGTTTTGTGGCTCCCGCATGGTCACCTCCAATTTGGTTTGTGACTTCAATCCTTGCACAAATCGATCCAGAACTTTACCTTCTTGGATATCTAGAATTTGCATGATGATGTTCTGAAATTGTGTGACGTAGCTTCTCACTGAGCCAATCTGCCTCAATTCTGCCAATTTATCTTGTGCGGCTTGGGTGGCATTTATCATTTGAAATTGACCAAGTATTGCATCTTTGAATTTTGCCTATGTCAAAATTGGTGTAACAATTTGTTGTTCAACTCTTTCTACTCGGAATTGCCACCAAAGTTTTGCCATGCCATCCAATTGGCTAGAAGCCAAGAGAATTTGTTTCCGCTCGTCTTGAAGATTGGTGGCTTCAAAGTAACGTTCGCAGTCAAACACAAAATTCTCCATTGTGCCTAGAAGATTCTTGCCTTCAAACACTTTAGGTTTTGGAAATCGAATGCAATCTTCTCCATCTTGAACTGGCGCTTTGTCTATTTGTTCTCGTCGTTGTTGGTCTTGTTCATCCAACAATCAAGTAAGATGCTCAATTTGTTGTTGCATTGCAAGGATAACATCCGGTATTGCCGCCATCACTACTACTCTATTCCACTACACTCAGTTTATCTAGTTGATTAACACATAGATACAACACGTCCACCGTTCTCCATATATTACAATTGGAAGTATCAAGGGTTCCTCTAACACGGTGATCATATGTAGAAAATCCTGCCCAAAGCACGAGGTGATGAATTGTGTGAAACGATGCTTTGGTAATATCTGGACATGAAAGTCCCAATGGTTTGGCGGAAGTGGATTTGGTGGTCCATACATTCCATCCATCCCATTCCTGCTCTGATACCAATGTAAAAGACCAAAACCGAGGAGAGAAATAGGAGAATGCAAACTCACATTGGGACACTTGAATAAGGGATAACTCCAAATGCCTAGCATGAGCTTTGGCCTTGGTATTTATAGGTAGCATACAAGACCCTTGAAGCTTCTCAAGAAGCTTCCTTGAGCCGCTTTCTTGGAGTGCAAGCCAAGTTAACTAGGAAGCTTCTCAAGAAGCTTCCTTCTAGAAGCCGTCTATTTGGCGTGCAAGCTAAGCTAGTTAGAAGCTTCTAGAAGCTACCTGCTTAGGGTGCAAATTAACTAGTTAGGAAGCTTCCCAAGAAGCTTCTTAGATGCTTCTAGAATATTCTAGGCTATTTTGTCTTATTCTCTACTTCGTAAGCCCGACTAACTTTGTCGCTAAACTCCATATTGTTACAACTCC
Source organism: Lunularia cruciata (assembly GCA_948567375.1). Taxonomy (NCBI): domain Eukaryota; kingdom Viridiplantae; phylum Streptophyta; class Marchantiopsida; order Lunulariales; family Lunulariaceae; genus Lunularia; species Lunularia cruciata. The sequence goes on along the minus strand of OX419755.1, from coordinate 6,021,262 downwards.
AATGAGTAAACCAATCTATCAGCTCTCACCAAAGGAGTTGGAGAAGTTGCAAATAACGGAGTTGTTGGAGAAGGATTTCATATGACATAGCACCACTTCTTGGAGAGCACCGGTATTATTGTTTCAAAGAAGGATGGAGGACTTTATTTCTATATTGATTACCGTAGGCTCAACAAACAAACAATGAAGAATGCATATCCCTTGCTTTGGATCCATGACTTGCTTGATCAATTGAGTGTAGCACTATACTTCTCCAAGTTTAATCATTGCAATGGTTATTGGCAAATCCCATTGATAGGGAAGATGTGCAAAAGACTGCCTTTCACACAAGGTATGGGCATTCCTAGTAGAGAGTTCTACCTTTTGAGCTCACTAATGTTCCAACAATCTTCATGGATCATATGCATTGGATGTTGGATCGACCATTGGATCAGTATGTGATGGTGTTCTTGGATGAAATCTTAATCTATAGCAAGACAAAGGCAAAATATGTGAATCATGTGCAAGAAGTCCTAAGATGATTATGATAGTGGAAATTTTATTGCAAGAAGTCAAAGGTGCCTTTTGGTAGAAGGAAGTTACCTTCTTGGGTCACAAAATCTCATTGGAGGGGATCAAGATGGAAGAGGAGAAAATCAAAGCCATTACTGATTGGCCTACTCCAAATGATGTTATATAAGTCCGGGCATTTAATGGTCAGTTTTTACTGATATTTTATCCACTATTATGCTCATATGGCTGCACCATTGACTGACCTCTTGGGGAAGAATTTGAGCTTTGAGTTGACCAACAAACACAAAGAAGCATTCCAAAAGTTGAAACATATGGTGTTTCAAGACCCATTCTTTAACCATATGATCCTCAACTACCTTGTGTAGTTGATTTTGATACTTCTAACTTTGCAATTAGAGCCATGTTGCAAAAGGAATTCCCAAATGGATTGCATCCCATTGCCTATGTGTCTTGCCGACTAAATATAGCTGAAATAAATTACTCTGCTCAAGATTGAGAACAACTTGCAATGGTATGGGCCACCAAGGTGTGAAGGCATTACCTCTCGGGGACACAAGTGATCATGTGAATTGATCACAAACCATTGTTGTAGACCTTACACTTGGAACACATGAAGAGTCAACATCATTGATGGGAGGAGTAACTCCAATTGTTTGACATCAAACTTGAGTTCAAACTTGAGTACAAACTAGGTTGGTTCCATGTCATCCTTGATGCTCTATCAAGACAACCTGATTTGAAGTCTATTCTTTCCATCACAGCAGCAACAATGTTAATTGATTCCAATGTCCAAAACAAGTTTCGGTCAACTCTACAACAAGATCCCTTCTTCTAAATTGTACATGGTCATCTGGTAGCGTGCAGCAAGGAATGCACCTTCTCCTTCAAAGAAGGCCTTCTATTCCATGAGGACCGGATCTATGTTCCAGCCAAAGGTGATCTCCAACTTGTGTGCCTTCAAGAAGCCCATGATTTACCAATTGCTGGTCACATGGGTGTGGACAAGACCTTGGGTACCCTCCAACACCAATGATGGTGGCCCAACATCGCATGAGATGTTTAGGAGTTTGTCCAATCATGTGAGAGTTGCCAACATAACAAGGCTAATAATTGGAAACTGATTGACTCCTTCAACCACTTCCCATTCCATCTACTAGTTGGGAACATGTGAGCTTAGATCTCATAACCTCCTTGCCCAAGACAAAACAAGGTCACACAACAACTGTGGTGTTTGTGGATAAGCTTAGTAAGCAAATCTATTTGGCACCAATAGTTGATAAGGTGGATGCTCTATTCTTGGCACAGATCTACTTCAACAATGTATTCAAGCATCATAGGATGTTGCATGTACTCATCTCCGACCATGATCCTTGCTTCATTGGAAAGTTTTGGCAAGCACTCTTCTAGATACTTGGCACCAAGCTTGCTTTGTCCACTGCTTATCCTCAAATTGATGGACAAATTGAACGTGCAAATTGCACCTTGGAAGATACGCTTTGTGCTTTCATCAACATTCACCATACCAATTGGGACAAATGTTTTGTAGCTACAAAGTTTTCATACAATAATTCTAAAGAGTCAAGCATCAGATTCTCTCCTTTCTTTCTCAATTTTGTCCAAGATCCACTTGTTCTAGATTCCCTTCTTGCTCCTCTTCCATTTCATGTCCCTCATACTTCTACCTTCTTGACCACTATCTCTCAATCCCTCCAAGAAGCCAAATCTTGTCTCCTTGTTGCTCAGATTTGAAGAAACAATAAGCGGATCACCATCATTGTGATCTCAACTTTCAAATTGGCGATAAGTTCATGCTCTCATCCAATAACCTCCCTCTCCCACTTGATACTCAAGTTTGTAAAATTACCCCTAATTGGATAGGACCTTTTGATGTCACCCGAATTGCCTCTCCTATTGCTTATCAACTTGCCTTGCCTTGCCTTGCCATATACACATCCATCATGTCTTTTTTGTTTCCAAGTTGAAATTGTTCCTAACCCATCTTCTTTTTCCTCTTGAGTCCAATTCCTCCTCTTCCTGTCCCTATCAATGATCATGAGGAGTACAAAGTTGATTGTATACTTGCATGTCGCCACATCCAACACAACCGCCAACAACATATGGAGTACAAGGTCCTTTGGAAGGGCTATCCCTTTCATGATGCCACATGGGAACCTCTTTCTCATCTCTAGAATGCACAACTTGCCATCCAGAAGTATGAAGCTTCACAGCCAACGAGGATGTCACCAACTAGCGGTGAGGGAATATGTAACAATATGGAGTTTAGCGCCAAAGTTATTCAAGGCTAAAAAAGTAGTGAATATGCCAAATTAGCTTAGAATATTCTAGAAATATCTAGGAAGCTTCTTGGGAAGCTTCTCACTAGCTTAGCTTGCATCCCAAGTAAGTATTTTCTAGAAGGAAGCTTCAACCAGCTTCTTGAGAAACTTCCTACTTAACTTGGCTTGCACTTCAAGAAAGCAATTCAAGGAAGCTTATTGAGAAGCTCTTCAGTGCCTTGTATGCTCCCTATAAATACAAGAGCCAAAGTTCATGCTAGGCATTTGTAGTTTCTTTCATTCAAGTGTCCCAATGTGAGCTTCCATTCTCCTATTTCTCTCCTTGGCCTTGGTCTTTTACAATACCCAGCCCTCACCTAACTATCAACCTGGTCTATAGGAGGCTATCTCTTCCCAATAGTCAATATTGAAACCCATGGGGTATAATATTGCTCCACCAACTAGCACATCATATGACTCTATTATTTTTGTAATGGCCTGAGATCTCACAACAAAGCTATGATCATGCTGAATTTGGACAATGAGCTCTCCACTTGTGATATATTATGTAGAACCATCCATAGAGATGTTTGGATCTAAAATGGACACCTCTCTACATTGGTCTTTTGTAGCTCAAGACCAACAATTGTAGCCTTCTCCAACATAAAGGGTTTCACACTAGAGTCTGATAAGACCTTCTATGGTGTATAGACCTACCAGATAAAAATCCTCCTTTGGTTATCCAATAGGACAACTCTAGGTGTGAACCAAGCTTGCTCAAAGGCAAGTCTAGTTGGTAACTCCTCCAACCTAGTTACTATTGCTTGTCATAAACCATTGGTCACAGAGCAGATCCCATGTTCCTCAACCAAGTTAGCTCCACTATCAACCACCTTTGCTCTAGAGGCAGGAACTAGATCATCCCTACTTGCACAAAGTGTGGCAATCAACCATAACACTGGAGCTATATCAACTTCCAATGCAAAAATATCACTAAAACACTAGGTGCATTAGGCATATCAAACTCCAAATCAAAGTCAATATCCTCACTCATTGGAGCCTAAGATATAGGTTGATATTGAGTATCACTATATGTAAACTCGTTGTGTATTGTAATACAAGTAGCTAGACATATTATCTGGAGGTGAAAGTTGGCTTGGTAACCTCTAGAAGGATGTTGTGTACAATGGGCTAGGAAGATCAGATAGAGGTGTCACCAAAAGAGTATTCTACTAATAAGGCAAAAGCTAAACATAGCTAAAACTTTAGAGCCAATTTTGGAGGCCTAAATGGATGATTACGCCTCAAAAATGGGAAGATTCTCTCCTCCCTTGCAGGACAAAAGGCTTGCTTTCTTGCTCCCATGATTTTTGTTATCAAGAGCTTTCCCATAATACCTCACCCTCATGATTTTGAGCTCCTTATAGGAATATTCCCTAGAGATTCCCTTTAGTCAAACTTGTTTGACCAACTAGATAGGACAAGGATTGACATGTCACCCATCCAAACAACTAATCCAAGATGTACCTTGTTGACAAGTCACCAATCCATGTATTTGATCCAAGGGTGGAGCTTCCTTTGAGGAGATCCTCTTTGATATATAATAAAGAGAAGGTGCTCCTTTGGGGTATCAGAGTATTGAGTGTGAAACTTGCATTTTCTCTCTTGCATCTCTTTTGGAGAGTTCTCTTGTCCTCGGAGTATTACATGTACTATAGCAATATCTCCTCTAGAATCCCCAAAGAACTCCATTGTGACAATGTAACTCAAACCGCAACCGTAACCACCACAAATATCCCACCAAGGATCACCACCAAGTGCCACCACCAAGTGAACATCACTCATTAATATAGTTCTAATTGTAACAATTACACTAGGGGAAAGGGTGACCTGTAACCTAAAATCATAATACACATTCTCATGGTGTAATACAAGTAGCTAGACATATTATCTAGAGGTGAAAGTTGGCTTGGTAACATCTAGAAGTATGTTGTGTACAATGGGCTAGGTAGAATAGATAGAAGTGTCACCAAAAGAGTACTTCTACTAATAGGGTAGAAGCCAAAAATAGCCTGAAAAATTTAATCAATTTTGAAGACCTAAACGGATGAATTAGGCCTCAAAAGTAGACAGATTCCTCCCTTAGGACAAAAAGGCTTGCTTCTCTTCCCTATGATTTGTCTCATTGAGAGCTTTCCAAGGGTACTTCACCCACACAATTTTGAGCTCCCTGTAGGAATATTCTTTAAATATTCCCTTTGATCAAACTCATTTAACCAACTAGATAGGACAAGGATTGACATGTCATCCATCCAAACAACTAATCCAAGGATGGACCTCATGGATAGGTTACCAATTCATGTATCTAATCCAAGGGTGGAGCTTCTTTTGAGTAGATCATCTTTGCTATATAATAAAGAGAAAATGCTACTTTGGGGCATCTGAGTATTGAGTGTGAAACTTGTATTTTCTCTCTTGTATCTCTCTTGGAGAGTTCTCTTTTCCTCAAAGTATTACAATTGAGAGTTCTCTTGTCCTTTGAGTATTACAATGGTATCAAAGTAGGTGTATTAATCCAAGAGAGTGGATCACCCCCCTTGGAAGAACATGAGCTATTGAAATTGAGTAATTTGAGGGGAGAAAACATAGTGCAATTGCTAGACTTGGGAAGTGTTTTAGAAAGTGAATGTGATGGACATACCGTGAGGATAGTCATAGTTCATGCTCCTTCTTGAGTGATCATTCTAATCCTCTATTGAAGTAGGAAGTAGCAATTGAATATTGGTTGTGTGTATGAATCATGGATCCACAATTGCAAGGGTTGATGCAAGGAATGTAGGGGATGTTGAACAAGTTTTGGGAAATCAAGATGACCATGGAGGAATTGCAAAATCATATACTTACTATCACAAATGATCAAGTAATGCAAGAAGGGGAGTCTTCTCAACAACCAGCACTAACAATCAAAGTACTTGGAGAGTTATGCATGTCAATGACACCAATTCCAATCAACAACCAAGCCACATTGTTACTACAAATGAAAAAGATGTGCAACATAGAGCTTTACAAGGGATAGCATTCCATGGGAGTAATGGAAAATTGGATTTCAAAAATGGATCAATACCTTTGATTTTTTTGCAATAGAGATCAATGATCATTTTGTATGTGTGTTTGTGAATTGGTATTGACAGATAAACCCCTCACATGGTATGATGCTTGGGAATGATCATTACTGGTAAAAGGAAGAGATTGGACAACCATGCAAAAAGGGCTGCTCAAGACTTTCCAATTTTTGGATTTTGTGCAAATGGCCCAAACCAAACTCTAGGGGCTAAAGTAGAAGAATAGCATACAAGAGTATGTGGAGGTATTTCTTGATCTATAGGTTGCGATAATCGATATGAGTCCAACCAAAGCTTTTGACAATTTCAAGAGAAGATTAAAAGAGTGGATTTTCCAAGAGGTAAAAGTGAAAAATCCTTGTACTATTTTTGAAGCCATTGTTTGTGCTCAAAGAATAGCAAGGATGATTGGAGGAGGTGAAGCAATAACACTAATGCAAAATTATTGGATGAGATACACCATTTTGGTAGACTAGTTCTTATAGAATTAGGCAACATATGATTATGACATCAAGGTGCAAGACTCTCCAAGGAGAACAAGATAAGTTGAAGAAAGGAGAGGAGTCCTACAAGGAGAAGGGGCTCAAGCAGAACAACAATGATGTTACAATTGTGACCAAATTGAGCGCCATCAATTGTCATGCTTGTCATCTTAGAGGCCCATGTTCCCCATACAAGCAACCTTTGAACCACATGGAGGGACAAATTGAAGAAGAGGATATGGAAACCACATCAGAAAATGAAGATTCCCAATAAATGTACCTCACGGCCTTATTGGCTTGGTGAAGAAGAGTAAAAGTAGGGGGAGGAAGAGAATGAGTGTGCAAAGATGGAGGAAGATAAATGCACAACTAATAGTTGTAAATGGAGTGCTAGAAAGCAACCTGCTGAAAAGGACAAAGTAGAGTTGCCTAATGATCAGCAGAGAGGATTGAGGCATTACCTAAAAAGGTAATACTCTCTATAAGAGAGTATCAAGAAGCAATCAAGTGGTGATACAACTAGGTCATTATGATGTAATCTTAGGTATGCCGTGGATGGAGCACTACAACCATATGGTGGATTGGGAAAAGAAAGAATTGAAAACTAGTCAATGGAAGATCTTTGGGGTTATAGGAAGATCACAAAGGCAAGAATTGCCTCTATAGTCATAAGGACCACATCTATTGGTAGGACAAATAGATGTTTCATAAATAATACAAGAAGTCTAGTGTAACAATATGGAGTTTAGTGACGAAGTTAGTTGGGCTTACAAAGTAGAGAATAAGACAAAATAGCCTAGAATATTCTAGAAGCATCTAAGAAGCTTTTAAGGAAGCTTCCCAACTAGTTAACTTGTGCCCTTAGCAGGTAGCTTCTAGAAGGAAGCTTCTAGAAGCTTCTAACTAGCTTAGCTTGCACGCCAAGTAGGCGGCTTCTAGAAGGAAGCTTCTTGAGAAGCTTCCTAGTTAACTTGGCTTGCACTCCAAGAAAGCGGCTCAAGGAAGCTTCTTGAGAAGCTTCAAAGGTCTTGTATGCTACCTACAAATACCAAGGCCAAAGCTCATGCTAGGCATTCGGAGTTTTCCCTCATTCAAGTGTCCCAATGTGAGCTTCCATTCTCCTATTTCTCTCCTCGGTTTCGGTCTTTTACATTGGTATCAGAGCAGGAATGGGATGGATGGAATTTATGGACCACCAAATCAACTTCCGCCAAACCATTGGGACTTTCATGTCCAGATATTACCAAAGCATTGTTTCACACAATTCATCACCTCACGCTTTGGGCAGGATTTTCTACATATGATCACCGTGTTAGAGGAACCCTAGATACTTCCAGTTGTAACTTATGGAGAACGGTGGACGTGTTGTATCTACGTGTTAATCAACTAGATAAATAACGGGTAGTGGAATAGAGTAGTAGCGATGGCGGCAATACCGGATGTTATCCTTGCAATGCAACAACAAATCAAGCATCTTGCTCGATTGTTGGATGAACGAGACCAGCAACGATGAGAACAAATAGACAGAGCGCCAGTTCAAGATGGAGAAGATCGCATTCGATTTCCGAAACCCAAGGTGTTTGAAGGCAAGAATCTTCCAGGCACAGTGGAGAATTTTGTGTTTGACTGTGAACGTTACTTTGAAGCCACCAATCTTCAAGACGAGCGAAAACAAATTCTCTTGGCTTCTAGCCAGTTGGATGGAGTGGCAAAACTTTGGTGGCGATTCCGAGTAGAAAGAGCTGAACGACAAATTGTTACACCAATTTTTACATGCCCAAAATTCAAGGATGCAATACTTGGTCGATTTCAGACTATAAATACCTATAAATACCAAGGCCAAATGTAAAAGACCAAAACCAAGGAGAGAAATAGGAGAATGGAAGCTCACATTGGGACACTTGAATGAGGGAAAACTCCGAATGCCTAGCATGAGCTTCGGCCCTGGTATTTATAGGTAGCATACAAGACCCTTGAAGCTTCTCAAGAAGCTTCCTTGAGCAATTTTCTTGGAGTGCAAGCCAAGTTAACTAGGAAGCTTCTCAAGAAGCTTCCTTCTAGAAGCCGCCTACTTGGCGTGCAAGCTAAGCTAGTTAGAAGCTTCTAGAAGCTTCCTTCTAGAAGCTACCTGCTTAGGGCGCAAGTTAACTAGTTGGGAAGCTTCCTAAGAGGCTTCTTAGATGCTTCTAGAATATTCTAGGCTATTTTGTCTTATTCTCTACTTTGTAAGCCCGACTAACTTTGTCACTAAACTCCATATTGTTACATATTCCCCCGCCGCTAGTTGGTGACGTCCTCGTCGCCAATGAAGCTTCGAATTCCTTGATGGCCATCTATGCATTCTGGAGGTGAGAAAGAGGTTCCCATGTGGCATCATGAAGGGGATACCCTTTCCAAAGGACCTTGTACTCCGTATGTTGGCGACGGCCTTGTTGAATATGGCGACGCGCAAGGATACGATCAACTTTGTACTCCTCATGATCATTGATAGGGACAGGAAGGGGGGGAGGTTGGACTCGAGAGGAAAAGGAAGAAGGGTTAGGAACAAAGGGTTTCAACTTGGAAACATGAAAGATAGGATGGATACGCATGTGACAAAGTAAGGCAAGACGATAAGCAACAGGAGAGATAATGTGGGTGATATCAAAGGGTCCTATCCAATTAGGAGCAAGTTTACAAACTTGAGAATCAAGTGGGAGAGGGAGGTTACTAGAGGATAGCATGACTTTATCACCAACTTCAAAGGTGAGATCACGACAATGATGGTCTGCATATTGTTTTTGGCGATTTTGAGCAACAAGGAGGTGAGATTTGGCTTGTTGGAGAGATTGGGATATAGTGGTCAAGAATGTAGAAGTATGAGGAACCTGAGAGGGAGAGGGAGCAAGAAGAGAATCTGGAACAAGCGGATCTTGGCCAAAATTGAGAAAGAAGGGAGAAAATCCAGTGCTTGCCTGTTTGGAATTGTTGTAGGCAAATTCTGCAGCTGCAAGACATTCATCCCAGTTGGTATGGTGGACATTGACAAAGGCCCACAACATATCCTCCAATGTACAATTGGCGCGTTCGGTTTGTTCATCAGTTTGAGGATGATAGGCCGTGGACAAAGCAAGCTTGGTGCCGAGTATCTGGAAGAGTGCTTGCCAAAACTTCCCGGTAAATTGAGGATCACGGTCAAAGATAAGTACACGTGGCATCCCATGATGCTTGAAGACATTGTCAAAGTAGCTTTGCGCTAAGGTTGGAGCATCCACGGTATCACAGGTTGGTGCATCCACGGTATCATAGGTTGGTGCTTAGTGGATTTGCTTACTAAGCTTATCCACAAACACCACAATTGCGGTGTGTCCTTGTTTTGTCTTTGGCAAGGATGTGATGAGATCCAAGCTCACATGTTCCCAGCGAGCGGATGGAATGGCGAGTGGTTGAAGGAGTCCACTCGGCTTCTGGTTGCTGGCCTTGTTCCGTTGGCAACTCTCACATGATTGAACAAAGTCTCGAACATTGTGTGTCATGTTGGGCCACCACCATTGATGTTGGAGGGTGCCCAAGGTCTTGTCCACTCCCATGTGACCAACTATTGGTAAATCATGGGCTTCTTGAAGGCGCACAAGTCGAAGATCACCTTTGGCTGGAACATAGATCTGGTTTTCATGGAATAAAAGGCCTTCCTTGAAGGAGAAGGTGTTGTACTCCTTGTCGCGTGCTGTCAGACAACCGTGTACCATTTGGAAGAAGAGATCTTGCTGTAGAGCTAACCGAAACTTGTGATGAATCTTGGGATCAATTGACACCATCGTGATTGCTGCCGTGATGAGAGGAAGAGACTTCAAATCAGGTCATCGTGATAGAGCATCAGGGATGACATGGAACCGACCTGGTTTGTACTCAAGTTTGATGTCGAACAATTGGAGTTGCTCTTCCCATCGATGATGTCGACTCTTCATGTGCTCTCGGTGTAAGGTTTGCAACAATGGCTTGTGATCAGTTTGCATGATCACCTGTTTCCCCAAGAGATAATGCCTCCATACCTTGGTGGCATATACCATTGCAAGTTGTTCCCGATCTCAAGCAGAGTAATTTCTTTCAGCTGCATTTAGTCGGCGAGACACAAAGGCAATAGGATGTAGTCCATCTGGAAATTCTTGTTGCAACACAGCTCCAATTGCAAAGTTAGAAGCATCAAAATCAACCACACAAGGTAGTTGAGGATCATATGGTTGAAGAATGGGTCTTGAAGACACCATATGCTTTAACTTCTGGAATGCTTCTTCATGCTTGGTGGTCCATTGGAAGCTCGAGTTCTTTCCCAAGAGGTCAGTCAATGGTGCAGCGACGTGAGCATAATAGTGGATGAACCGTCGGTAAAAACTGGCCAATCCATTGAATGCTCGTACTTCGGTAGCATCCTTTGGGGTAGGCCAATCAGTAATGGCCTTGATCTTCTCTTTTCCATCTTGATCCCCTCTGATGAGATCTTATGACCCAAGAAGGTAACCTCCTTCTGCCAAAAAGCGCACTTTGACTTCTTGCAGTAAAATTTCCACTGTCGTAGTCATCTTAGGACTTCCCGTACATGATTCTTGTGTTCTGCCTCTGTCCTACTATAGATTAAGATATCATCTAAGAACACTACCACGGACTGATCCAATAGTCCCTCCAATACTCGATGCATCTGATCCATGAAGACTACTGGAGCATTAGTGAGTCCAAAAGGTAGAACTCTCCACTCAAAATGTCCATACCTTGTGCAAAAGGCAGTCTTTTGCACATCCTCTCCTTCAATAGGAATTTGTCAGTAGCCGCTATGAAGATCTAGCTTGGAAAAGTAGCGTGCTCCACTTAATTGATCAAGCAAGTCATCGATCCGAGGCAAGGGATATGCATTCTTCACGGTTTGCTTATTGAGCCCACAATAATCGATATAGAAACGAAGTCCTCCATCCTTCTTTGGAACAAATAGTACCGGTGCTCCCCAAGGAGAGGTACTATGTCGTATGAAATCCTTCTCCAACAACTCTGTAAGTGTTGTTCGCAACTCCTCCAACTCCTTTGGTGAGAGCCGATAGATTGGTCTACTCACTGGAGTACTCCCTGGCAATACCTCGATCTTGAAAGGCATACCTCGATCAGAGGGTAATCCCTTTGGCAGATCATCCGGAAACACATCTGCAAACTCCTGAACTATCCAATCAACCGTCGCTTGATGCGGCACTTGGCTCTCCTCAGATTTTTCTTGTGCAATCGGCTTGATCCATACCGCGAATATAGACTTATCTTCCTCCAAAGCTTGCTCTATGGCTGCTTCATTAACAAACTTCCCTTCTAGGGACTCATCTCTCTTCCGAGCTTGCTCCATGGTTGCCTTCCTGGCAAACTTCCCATCTTGGGACTCATCTCCCTTCCAGATTTGCTCTATGGCTACCTTCTCGATAAACTTCCCATCTTGCGACTGACTATTCTTAGGTGTCTTACTCAGAGGTGCCAGACAACCTAACCGGAAATTCCTACCTTGGTGTTGTACTTGAATTTGGTGTCGGGTCCACTCAAATTGAACCTTATGACATTCAAGCCAAGGTAGACCCAGAATGATATCATAGTGTAAAGGTGTCACTACAAACCTCATACACTCCAAATACTCCTTCCCAATCTTGAAGGTAACAAGATGCAAGGTGCAGAATGCAGAACCCTTTCTACCATCCGCCATCATCAAACTACTTCCAATCACTGGCTTGATAGGAATACCCAATTCCTTTGCAATTCTTTGAACTTCCAAAATCAACCAAAATTCTACAACCCCGATCAGATATCATACCTTGCAAGTGAAGCAGACTTGCATAGGTCAAGCTTTCAATCCCATTAGAACTAATCAAGCTCCCAGTAGGCAGCTTGAAATCTCCTATTGGGATTCCTCATTTCCCTAATCATTCCGCTCCACAACCTCCACTTGGGCAACTTGTCGAGGTCGTCCATTCTTGAGTGGACATTCAGCAATGCAATGCCCCAACTGGTGACAATAAAAACAACCTCTTTCTCTATCTACTGTGCCAAGTGGTCTTTGTTGGATAGCATCAATCTCCATTGGTACCGGTTCTTCCACTCGTGGTACTGGTGGGTTTTGTGTAGGTCAAGATCGAGACCAAGTTGTCGCAACTAAGGAATCAAAACGCTCAGCCAATTGCATGGCTCCTTCTACATTCTGTGGCTCTCGCATGGTCACCTCCAATCTGGTTCGTGACTTCAACCCTCGTACAAATTGATCCAGAACTTCACCTTCTTGGATATCTAGAATTTGCATGATGATATTCTGAAATTGTGTGATGTAGCTTCTCATTGAGCCAATCTGCCTCAACTCCGCCAATTTATCTCGTGCAGCTCGGGTGGCATTTATAGTCTAAAATCGACCAAGTATTGTATCCTTGAATTCTGCCCATGTAAAAATTGGTGTAACAATTTGTCGTTCAGCTCTTTCTGATCGGAATCGCCACCAAAGTTTTGCCACTCCATCCAATTGGCTAGAAGCCAAGAGAATTTGTTTCCGCTTGTCTTGAAGATTGGTGGCTTCAAAGTAACGTTCACAGTCAAACACAAAATTCTCCATTGTGCCTGGAAGATTCTTGCCTTCAAACACCTTGGGTTTTGGAAAGCAAATGCAATCTTCTCCATCTCGAACTGGCGCTCGGTCTATCTGTTCTCGTCGTTGTTGGTCTCGTTCATCTAACAATCGAGTAAGATGCTCAATTTGTTGTTGCATTGCAAGGATAACATCCGGTATTGCCGCCATCGCTACTACTCTATTCCACTACCTGCAATTTATCTAGTTGATTAACACATAGATAAAACACGTCCACCGTTCTCCATAAGTTACAACGGGAAGTATCAAGGGTTCCTCTAACACGGTGATCATATGTAGAAAATCCTGCCCAAAGCGTGAGGTGATGAATTGTGTGAAACGATGCTTTGGTAATATCTGGACATGAAAGTCCCAATGGTTTGGTGGAAGTGGATTTGGTGGTCCATAAATTCCATCCATCCCATTCCTGCTCTGATACCAATGTAAAAGACCAAAACCGAGGAGAGAAATAGGAGAATAGAATACTACCAGGCGAAGTTAGTCGGGCTTACGAAGTAGAGAATAAGCCAAAATAGCCTAGAATATTCTAGAAGCATCTAAGAAGCTTCTTAGGAAGCTTCCCAACTAGTTAACTTGCGCCCTAAGCAGGTAGCTTCTAGAAGGAAGCTTCTAGAAGCTTCTAACTAGCTTAGCTTGCACGCCAAGTAGGCGGCTTCTAGAAGGAAGCTTCTTGAGAAGCTTCCTAGTTAACTTGGCTTGCACTCCAAGAAAGCGGCTCAAGGAAGCTTCTTTAGAAGCTTCAAAGGTCTTGTATGTTACCTACAAATACCAAGGCCGAAGCTCATGCTAGGCATTCGGAGTTTTCCCTCATTCAAGTGTCCCAATGTGAGCTTCCATTCTCCTATTTCTCTCCTCGGTTTTGGTCTTTTACATCCAGAGTGCCCAACACAATGGATAAATTCTTGAGAAATTGAAAGATGTGGTCAATGAGTTCCAAGAAAGATATCTTTTCAGATGAATTACCCGTACATTTACCACAAAAAAGGAGAGTAGATCATAAAATTGAGATACTTTCTAGGAAGACATCTCCTTGTAAGGCCCTATATTGACTATCACCTCATGAGTTGGAGGAGTGTAAGGCTCAAATTGAGGATATGTTGCAAAAGGGGTTTATCCAACCCATTGTATCACCACTTGGGGCTCGTATATTGTTTGTGAAGAAGAAGGATGGAATAATGTGCATGTGAATTGATTATTGAGGACTAAATCAACAAATGATGAAGGACAAATATCCATTATGTCCCATGGATGACTTGTTTGATCAACTCAATGGGGCAAGGTACTTCACTAAACTTGATATGCGGAGTGGTTATAGCCAAATCAGGATTGCAAAAGAAGACATACACAAAATGGCCTTTCACAAAAAGTATGTCACTTTGAGTACTTGGTGATGCCACCAATGCTCCATCCACTTTCATGAGTTTGATGAATGATATATTTTGTATGTACTTGGATAAATTTATTATTATTTTTCTTGATGACATCTTAGTCTACATTATGATGTTGATAGAGCACAAGCAACATTTGCAAGAAGTCCTCTAGATTCTATAACAAAATCAATTGTATGTCAAAATCTCAAAGTGCAAGTTTTGCAAATCTGAAATAGACCACTTAGGGCATAGAGTAAGGGTTGAAGGTATCCAAGTGTTAAAAGATAAAATAGAGGTCAATTCAAAGTAGAGTGCTCCAAAAGATCAAGCTCAACTCAAGAGTTTCTTAGGGTTGACGGAGTTTTATCATTGATTTGTCAAGGACTTCTCCAAGATTCCATAGCCTCTAATAGCACTATTGGGCAAGAAGAAGAAGTGGATATGGGGAACCACACAAGAATTGGCTTTATAAGAGTTGATAGACGCATTACTACATGCACCAATCTTGAAATGATATGACCCAAAACGTCCAATCAAGATGGCTACTGATGTATCAAGTGTAGCAATGGGAGCAATCCTACAACAAGAGTGATAGGATGGATGGAACCTAATTGCATATTTCTCTCATAAATTGTTACCGCCATAATGCAACTATTATGCCACCAAACAAGAAGAGTTGGCCATTGTCCTTGCAACCAAGGATTGGAAGCACTATCTGGGTGAGAAGGTATTTGTGGAGATGGACTACAAACCTCTAGTCTACCTCAAGACACAAAAAGATTTTTCTTGTTGATAGATTTGTGGGAAGAGTAGAGATAACAATTCAACATGATAATTAGATATATGGAAAGCAAGAAGCAACTTGCAAATGTATTCACCAGAATGCCAATGGCAAACAATTTGTTGGTGGAAGTCAAGATGAACCTTGAATTCTAGCCTAGGATTCTTAACGCTACAAAAATTGATCCACATATTTTAGGTGCTCAATCATCCAAAAGCATCACCAGCATCTAAGGACTCACCTTTTGTGGTGGTAGGTTATAGATCCTGGATGACATAGATCTAAGAACCACCATCCAAGTGGAATGTCATGATTCTGCCATTGCAAGTGATGTTGGAGTAGACAAGACCTTGGATGCAATCAAACTCCATTACTATTGGCCCAAGATGAGCAAAATTGTGATGGAATATGTTCAAAGCTGCCTACTTTTTCAACAAAACAAGGCTTCTAATCAAGATCCTACATGGCTCCTCCAACCTCTCCCCACTCCTACACAATGTTGGGAAAAGGTAAGCATGGATCTGGTTTTTGAATTGCCCAAGACCACCTCTGGGTTTGACTCCATTGTAGTCTTTGTTGACCAACTCAGAAAAATGATTCATGTGCATCCTACCACCAAGAATATGACTACCCTACAACTAGCTCATTGTACTTAGATGCAGTCTTTTCCCCTCATGGCTTGTCTCAAGTGCTCATCATAGATGGAGGCACTCAATTCACTAGTTTATTTTGGAGAAAACTCTTTGGATTCTTCAAAATGAAATTGGCCATGTCCATATTTTACCATCCATAGATTGATAGACAAACAAAGAGGGCAAATAGCACTATTAAGGACATGCTTTGGAGCTTTTCTTTGGATGAGCAAGAGAGTTGGGACACCTTACTCCCATTGGTGGATGTGCTTACAACAATTCAATGAATGCCTCCACACAAGTCATATCATTCTTCCTCATGTATGGAGAGCATCCTTTCAGACCTTCAAGCTTGATGAAGGTTTGTCTAATGGCTACCAAGGTTGACGTTGTCAATACTTTTGTTTCTAGAATCCAATTGGGTGTAGACAACGCCAAGCAAATGTAAGTCACCCAAAATTGGCAAAAGCAATATGCAAATGCACGCCGCCAACACATGGAGTTCAATGTTGGAGACCAAGTCTTGTTATCAACCACTAACCTCAAGTTAGTTGCTCCTCATAAACTTAGACCTTATTTTATTGGACCTTTCTCCATCCTTCATCATATTGATGTTGTGGCCTATCACATATGAAGATCCATCTAGTGTTTCATGTTTGCTTACTTTGCTGATATGCTCCTCGGCCACCCCACTTTTCTTCCATCCAATAAAATTGAACTTGTCCAACATTTTTTGATGAGGTGTAATACTCCAAGGACAAGAGAAGAGAGAAAACACATATTATACACTCAAACATTTGGTGCTCCAAAGGAGCACCTTCTCTTTATTATATAGACAAAGAGGATCCCCTCCAAGGAAGCTCCACCATAGGATTAGGCACATAGAAAGGTGACATGTCAGCAAGCTCCACCCTTTGATCATTTACTTGGATGGGTGACATGTCTATCTAGGTCCTATTTGGTTGGTCAAACAAGCTTTGACCAAAGGGAATCTTTTAGGGAATCTTCCTATAGGAGTCTCAAAATCATATAAGGTACCATTAGAAAGCTCTCGATGAGAAAAACCAAGGGGGAGGGAATGCCAGCCTTTCCTCTATTGGGGGGCAAATGCACACATTTTTAGGCCTAATTCATCCGTTTAGGCCTCCAAAATTGCCTTCAAAGATTTTGGGCATATTTTGATTCCTACTCTATTAGTAAAAGTTCTCTTTTGGTGGTACCTCTTCTGATCTGTTTAGTCCATCATGTGTAACATTCTTCTAGATGTTACCAAACCAATTCTCACCTTTAAATTATATGTCTAGCTATTGGTTCTAAGGTTCTCAAATCTATTTTGGTCTTTGCCTTATCAATAGAAGTACTCTTTTGGTGATACTTCTATCTAATCTATTTTGACCGTCATGTATAAAATCATTCTTGATGTTATCAAACCAAATTTCACATCTAGATCATATGGCTAGCTCTTGGTATTACATGAGGCAGATGAATATGAGGTCAAACATATTCTTTGGAAACGCAGTTGTGGTATCCGCCATCCATGTGTGGAATATTTGATCCACTAGAAAGGGTTCCCATTGGACAAGGCAGCATGGGAGCTAGCAACCAACTTGACCAATGCACCAATGTTAGTTCAATCTTTTGAGCCTCAACTTTGCAATGTGTATGTTGTGTCTTAAAAGAGGAGGAAGGTCTGTAATACAAGTAGCTAGACATATTATTTGGAGGTGAAAATTGGCTTGGTAACATCTAGAAGGATGTTGTGCACAATGGGTGAGGTAGATCAGATAGAGGTGTCACCAAAAGAGTACTTCTACTAATATGGTAGAAGCCAAAAATAGCTTGAAAACTTTAGTCAATTTTGGAAGCCTTTAAGGATGAATTATGCTTTGAAAAATGGGAAGATTCCAGTCCTCTTTGGAGAGGAGAGGTTTTCCTTCTCCCCATATGATTTGTCTCATTGGGAGCTTCCCAATGGTACCTCACCCATGTGATTTTGAGCTCTTTACAAGAAGATTCCTTAAAGATTCCCTTTGATCTAACCTGTTTGACCAACTAGATAGGACAAGGACTGACATGTCACCCATCCAAATAACTAATCCAAGGATGGAGCTTGCTGATAGGTCATCAATCCATATATTTGATCAAAGGGTGGAGTTTCCTTTAAGTGGATCCTCTTTGCTACATAATAAAGAGAAGGTGCTCCTTTGGGGCATCAGATTATTGAGTGTGAAACTTGTATTTTCTCTCTTGTATCTCTCTTGGAGAATTCTCTTGTGCTCGGAGTATTACAATGGAGAGTTCTCTGGTCTTGTCTCTAGTCAAGGTACCTCACACAAATAGGAAGTCAAAAAATTAGAAGGGATCCAATCACAAGAAAAGTAAATGAAATCTTTTATCTTATAAATCAACACCAAACTAGCTTTACCAATATTTGGCATTTGACATAGTAAAAATGTTTATCTACTCCTAAGCTACCATGATCACCAAGGATGGGATCAAACTGCCTCTCCTAGCCAAAGCTACATGTGTATAGATATCAATCTACCAATTACTAGGACAACATGTGAAGGTGGACCAATTGGCTAGGGCACCATTCTAGGAACCAAAGATTTGGGTTCAAACCTTATTTGCACAATCTAGAAGGGTGGAAAGATTTTGCCAAATAATGACCAAAAACTCATCTAAATTGACTAACCTTAAGATAGCAAGTTGGCTTTTTGGCCCTTCTAGGCTTTCATAGCCTCTCTAGCCCATAGCCCGATGCCTTGAAGTCTCTAAATACCAAGATTTAGCCACATAAGCCTATTTTAACTCTCTCCAAATCTGGCTAAGCTTTACCAACTCAAGCACTAGCTAGGGCAATTTGGGCAACCTCCAACTTTGGACAATTTCCACCAACTCAACTTCCATATCTTGATAACATTTGCCAGTCTGAAACCCCTTCTTTATAGTTGGTTGACTGCTAAATCTTTTTCTAACTATCAACTCAAGCCAAATTGAGAAGATGTTGATCTCCAAATCCCTAATTCAAGGAGAGGGGTTCTCAAATCCACCTTCAATTTTGCATTTTGGTCTTAGTTTGCACCAAATTGACGTTGATTTCACCTCCTTGGGCTCAAATCAAACACACTATCTCAAATTGACTCAATTCTCGTAAATTTTGCCATCACTCCTGTACACTATCTACCACACTACCAAATTCATATCAACTCAAATAGTGCTTTTGCACACTATCACTCTTACAAAAATCTAGGACCACAATCGAATGTACCAAAAATCAACTAAGCTTGGAGATAACGCCAATGCCCTTAGTTCTTGCAGCCAATTTCTCCTTGAGCTCACTTCTCTCATATAATTAGTTCATTCCTCCACTCAAATCACACTCAAATCATATTTATACTCTATCTTTCCACATACTATTTGCCCCATTACCAAATCTATATCAACTCAAACAAGGCTTTCATACACAATCACTCTCAAGGAAATCTAGGACCATGATCAAATCTGCCAACGGTCAGCCAAGCTTGGAGATACCACAAATGCCCTTAGTTCTTGCACCCAACTTCTCTTTAACACTCAATTCTTTGATGTAATCAATTCATTCTTCCACTCAAATCAGATCTATACTCAATCCTTCACTCAACAATCTAGCTATAATTGTGCATTGATCATAGTCAAGCCACACCCACTCTAGCTAAGAGACTCCATGTGATATTCATCAGTCTTTGTCCACTATAGCCAGGAACTCAAAGGCTCAACATTAGAGGAGTAAGCTCTTTGGAGTTGCACTTTGAAAGTATACTCCTCTACTCAACCTAGGTCTTTAGCCCTAATGGCACTATTGATGGCACATCCAATGGTGCAAGTGATAGTGGGTCCTACCATTTGATCAATAGCCCTAACATGAAATCAGACCACCAACAAGTAATCCATGAGTAACTACCAAAATAACTATGATTGCCAACACTACCATTCCAATGTTTGAGCAAACTAGCTTTGGCATTACAAATGTTGTGATAGTCGTTCAAAAGGAAATTTTGTGTATGTCTTCCTCTCCAATCTTGATTTGGTTATAACCGCTCCATAGATCAAGTTTGGTGAAGTGTTTTGCCTCATTGAATTGATCAAACAAGTCATCCATGCAGGGTAATGGGTATTTATTCTTCACCATTTGTTGATTTAGGCCTCGGTAGTCAATGCACATTTCTATCATATTGTCCTTCTTCTTCACAAACAATACAGGAGCCCCATATGGTGATACATTGGACTAAATAAACCATTTTTGTAGCATATCCTTGATTTGAGCCTTGCACTCCTCCAAATCATGAGGTGATAGTCAATATGAGGTCTTACAAGGAGGTATTTTCCTAGGAAGTATCTTGATTTTATGATCTACTCTCTTTTTTGGTGGTAATTTTAAGGGTAAATCATCAAGAAAGACATCTTGAAACTCATTAACCACATCTATTAAATTCTTAAGAATTTTTCTATCTAGTTGTGCACTTTGGAATTCTCTTGTTAGACCTTATAAAATGTCTATTTGTCTTATTGATAGTTGTTACCCCTATGACATAAAGAGGTAATTTTTGACTTTGGGATCTTTCTACATCTCCAATTATCTCCCTCTAGTTCTCATTATTTTCCTTTTCCAATCTAATGTGGAGTTGTATTGCTCTATCCATGGCATGCCTAAGATCACATTGTAATAAGCTAACCATATCACTCGCCACTCAATTTCTTCCTAATACTCTCTTACATAGAGTGTTACCTTCTAGGTAATGACTCAATCCTATCTATTTGACCATTAGATAACTCTACTTATTTATTATCTTTCTTCTCTACTTCCATCCCCTACTTTATTGCAATAAAGCAAGATAAGCAATTCTCTCTTGCTCTAAGGTCTATCAATATTCTCAATTGATTGCCTTTTAAGACTCCATTTACAACAATCAGGGTTGTGTTTCTTTCCTCAACCTTTGTGCACTTGTCCTCATCCTCCTCTTGCTTTTACTCCTCTCCATTGAGCCAATAACATCATGAACTACATTTATTGGCAATCTTTGTTTTATGATGTGATTTTACTATTTTCCTCTTTGATTTGTCTCTCCAAGTTAATCAAAGGTTGCATGTATGGAGGCTAAGGGTCCCTAAGAAGGCGAGCACAACAATTGATGGTTATGTGCCCAACTTAGTAACAATTTTAATAATGTTGTTGTTTTTCTTGAGCCCCTTCTCCTTGTGGGACTCCATATCTCCTTTCTTTGACCTGTCCCATTCTCCTTACAGTGGTTGTGCTCTTTGGTCTTAGAAAAAAATGTTGCCTAATTCCATAAGAACTGTTCTACCAAAGTTCGGTGTTTCAACTTGATAATGTTGCATTGCAACTACCTCTTCACCTCCTCCAAGCACTCATGCTATTCTTAAGCATACACAATGGCTTCAAAAGATTACTAGGATTTTGTACCATTACTTCTTCGTAAATTTGCTCTTTTAATCCCATTTGATTTTAAGAGCTTTTTTTGGGCTCATGTTGATTATCATGACCTATAGATCAAGATATGCTTCCATATATTCTTGTATGTTTTTCTTTTGCTTCAACCCCCAAAGTTGAGTTTGAGTCATCTACACAAAATCCATGGATTGGAAATTTGTTAGCAACCCTTCTTGCATCTATGTCCAAGTGATCTCTCTTCTTTCCACCAACATTGATCATTTCCAAGCATCATACCATATGAAGGGTTTATGAGGCAAGTAACTACATGCAAATATGTCTATAGAATGATCAGTGATCTTGGTTGTGAATCATTAAAAGTATTGATTCATTCTTGAGATCTAATTTTCCACTACTCCCATGGAACATTGTCCTTTGTAAATTTTGATGTTGAATATCTTCTTTATCCATAGTAACAATATGGCTTCATTGTGTTGGGGTTGGTATCATCGACATGACGACACCATGATTTGTACACAAAACAAACGCTTAATCAATACTTCCTACTTCAATAGAGGATTAATATGATCACTTGAGAGTGAGCATGGATGCTTGGAACTACCATTGGGACCTCAAAGGCTATCACTTTTTGATATATTTCTTACTAAAATGGTGGACTACAAAATCATTAAACATCACTTTTGATCTAACTACATAATTGATTTTTACTTGAGTGTTGAAAGGGAGAGGATTTGGTATATTCAAATCCATTGCATCATAATAAAAATATAAATTGTCAAAATCTCACTCTCTATCATATATCACCACTAGTAGAATCATAAGGTTTGGCAAATTTGTTACTTCGTACATGAACTTTGCTCCAAAATGGTAAACAAGATATACTCTCATGTGCTCATATTGTATGTATATAATCTTGATATAGAAAAAATTCAAGAAAGGAAAGTGAAGTGCAAGAAATTTTCCTCTAGGAGCATATCCCATCCTCTCTCCCATAAACCCCAATCTATCAATTGCATTACTATTTTCTCCCCTTGAAATTACCTAGTCTTGGTAGCCCATGTTCCTCCAAGATGGATGATCCACTCACTTAGATTAAAATACTTGCTTTGATACCATTCTAATGTTCTAATGTTCCTCCAAGATGGATGATTCACTCACTTAGATTAAAATACTTGCTCTGATACCATTCTAATGTTCTAAGGATAGGAGAAACATAAGAGAAGAAATGCAAGAGAACGACAAGGTTCATTCCTCAATACTCCGATGTTCCAAATGAGCACCTTGTCTTTATTATAAAGCAAAGAGGATCCACTCAAAGTGGACTAATCCCTTTGATCAAATACATGGATTGATGATATAGTATCAAAATCCACCCGTAGATTATCTGCATGGATTGGTAACATGTTGATCCTTGTTTTATTTGGATGGTTGAACAAGTTTGACCAAAGGAAATCTTTGGAGAACCTTCCTATATGAAGCTCAAAATAGCATGGGTGAGGTACCATGGGAAAGATCTTGACATGACAAAAAAGGGATAGAAAAGCAATTCTTTTCTTTCTTGTTGAGAGAAAAAATACATTTTTTGAGGTCTAATTCATTTATTTAAGCCTCCAAAATTGGCTCTAAAGTTTTCAAGGTGTTTTTGATCTCTACTCTATTAGTGAAAGTACTCTTTTGGTTATACCTCTATATGATATACTTAGACTGAAATATATAATATCACTAAAGATATTACAAAGCCAATTTTCACCTTTAGATAATTTGTATAGCTAATGGTATACACATACCATAACTTTTAAAATAAACTCCAATCTAATAAACTCCAATATTGCTTCCTCTTGGATGTTGGGGTAATCTATCACAAATTTTGGGAAAGATATAGAAATATTAAAAAAATAACAATTGAACATGTGCTTATTTAAAAATTCCACAACTTTGCCAAATTTGGGAAAGCTACAAAAATATCAAAATATATACTTGAATGTATACTAATTTAAAATTTCCTAGTTTGGTAGGAGGAGTGATCTAAAACTCCTCAACCTAGCAGAGGTGTGAAAATATAAAAATAGAAGGTGGAAATATCAGTTCCCAAATTAAATACAAGTTCTTGCTAGGTCTTCCTTTGGTATTGTATTATTGAATTGTGAGACTTTTATTTTGACTAGAATGTACTTAGATCTTGGCTTTATAGAGACCATAAAGGTGTTTTTAGATTGAACTCATGACTTGGAGATGTTGAAGAGACCTCTTGTAATAACATGTTCAAACATCATATAGGATGCAAGACTATTAATAATCTCTCTCTCAATCTATGTCCCTTGAGTCTTTGTCTCTCTATCAATAGTTGAGTCTCCTTATGATATATCTCATAATTCTCCATCTCTATTTAAGTCTCACTAGTGTGCATCTATACTCCAAGTTGGGTCTCAACATCATGTGTAATACATGACTCTCTCTAACCTCACCATGAGTAGTATAACTCTACCCTCACTATACTCTAAATCAATATCAAAATAGGTGTCAGCCATAGTAACATCCAAGACAAGGTCCTCCCTAGTAGCATCCAAGCCACTATCTTCCATAAGATTATGAATCTTATTTGTGCACAATTAATATAAGGTAAATTTTAGTGAATGAAAACTCTATTTATTCCTCTATTATGAATTACACTTCAATGAGCATTTACTCTTATCTCACTCCAACAATTCAAACAATTTATGAAATTTAAAGTCCACTCATCTTCTTTCTCTTTCAAGTGAAAGTACTCTGCCTCATTGCTCTCTTATGTCAGCCCATTTTCACCCATCAACCCATTCTTAAAAAAACAATGAGTGAGATATTGTCCCACAAAATTCTCCATGAAGTGTCTCTCCTTTAGATTATTCAATTGCATTTGTAATGAGACCAACTTTGTTGAAACCACTAAAAGAATTAACCCGTGACATAATCTTCAAATAAAGACCGTGCAATCTTTGTCTTCACATAGAGTGTCATAGGCTCTTACACCAACTTTGATCTCCTTCCTATCATTAACAGTGCACTCACTATCTAAAAGAAGGTTCTCCTAGCTAGGAATACACATTGTCTGGCCAAACAAGATGGTTAAATCTTGGATGGGAAATCAACCCTACATAAAATTACTCTTTATTGTTCTTCTACTCCTACTCCTACTCCTACTCCTCCCTTGTGGAATTGCAAAGCACTCTGTTTTCATTTTCAAACTCAAAGTCAAATCTCTTCCATGCACTTTCCCTATCAAAGATTCCTTGTCCCACGTCCTTGCAAATTTTGTGCAATGATGAACCTAGAGCAAAACATGAAGAATCAGATTTAATCATCGGAGCTTTGAGAATAATGAAAATTTAATGCCATCAATCCGGAAATATATTACTACGTTCTTAAAGCTTAATAATGAATATTGCTCAAAATGCTCAATCTTGGAATTATTGAGGTGTTGAGCACCTTTGGGAGCTCTAGTGATATCCAAATGCTTCACATAGATAAAGCAAATTGGAATCCAAACAGTCAAATTGTGATTTCTAGAAATATAGAATGAAGGTATGACATCTTTTATTGAATTCATATTCAACAAAAGGTATTGTGATCATGTAGTTCTAATAGCTATTGTTCTAGATCATCAAAGGAATTTCTTAAATCTCTATCATGGAATCCATGAATAAGGAGTAGAAACAAGTGATCCTAAAATGAGCTACACAAGGTTGATTGCTATACATGAAGGGCTATAAAGCTTGAAATCTATTGAAGATCTTCTCAACCCACTTGTATAGAAAGATTCAACAATTGCAAGATTGGAACCATTTGTATGGCAAAATGAACGTGTGAAACATTCTAAAGCAAATAACAAAGTCTTATTAATAAGCAAGTATCACCAAGTGCTCTAAGCTTTGAGTGTCAAGCATAGTGCTCCAAGCACTAAGCATTGAGCTCTAGTGCTTGGTGTGGCAATCCAAGCATAACCCTAAATGTAGCATGGCATTAACACTCAATGCCTAGTACCACATTTAAGGTTAGTGCTAAGCGCCAAGCACGGAATTTTGGAGAAATTTGGAGTGCATGGATTTCCCCAATGTAGAGGCATCCAAGCACCAAAGGTTCCCCATGTTTGAGCAATCAATCCCTCATCCCTAAATTTGGATTTGAGATTTGCTTTGTGGTGTTGTGGGTACAATGGATAACAAGGTGGGTAGAGCAGGTAATAGGACAGGTACAAGGTTAAATGAAAGGTCTGAAATAAAAAAGAAAAATTTGCAAAAATTTGAGATTGAACTAAAATGCAAAAACTCAAAAATGAAATCAATTCAAAAGTGGAATAAACAAACCTCTATAGTAGGATATTCCTAATTGAATGTTAATTTCAAACCCCAAGTAACCTAAATCAACTTCTTTTATTTTCTCTAGAGATTCTTTGATTTGTGCCTTGTACATCCATTTTTATTTTATAAAAGTAATATCCTTAATAATAATGTTGAATCAAATTAACCACACGGTATATTGGAATCCTCTATCTTCTTTTTGTCAATCACTCTACAATATTCTCCCTTGTTCTCCTCCATCACTCTCTCAATAATTGCAATAACCCACTTTTTTGTATCAGAATTTTGTCACACACACTTCCTATTGCAATGAAGTATTCCTTCCTTCCTCTCTTTTCTCAAATAGCACTCTCAAAGGAGATAACTTGTGTTTTATCCGGATTTGTCCCACTCACACTTCCTATACAATGAAGTTTTCTCTCCTTCCACTCCTTTCTTGAATGGCATTAGCATTAGAAAAAAAAATATTTCTTAATCCCTAAACCCTTCTTTTCCCATTAATATCTCTCCACCTTCTATTCTCTTCACTTCTAAATTCAAACATCTTCCCTCTACTTTCTAAACATTTCCATCTTTTTCTCTTCCTTCTACTTTTAGAACATAATCTCCTTTTTCTCTTCCTTCAAACATCCTTTCTTTCTTTCTCTATTCCATCCAAACATCAATAACGCTCAAACATCCTTTCTCTTCTCTTCTAAAATTTGAAATTTTCCTCTCCACTTCTTTATCATCTTCCTTTTTATTTCTTGCTTGACTTAGTCCAACTTAGACTATCATATTGTCACTGACTCATCAAGACATCATTTCCAAGAAATATCTTTGAGTTTTAAGATGCACTTTGAAATGAACCCTAGCTAGCATGAACAATAGTGTGTGCCTTGCAATACCCAAGGAAGAACTTTCCTGCACCTTGCACCCTCCTACCCAATACATCCAAGGAACCACTTTGTTGAATAGATATCATAATAAAAAAAATTCTCCCGTGCATACAATTCATACCACAAACCAAGATGCAAAAAATCAATCAAATATCACTTTTTCTTCTCATCCTTTGCAAAGTAATCTCCTAGGTTGCCTATTGAAAATAAGGAACCTTCCCATTACATTTATTCTTGTTTCTTCTTGATCATCCTCTTTAAGTGTAATTGATTCTTTGGTAATTTCTTCATGGGGGCTATCTGATGCAAAATCTCCATCATCTTTTGACCATATTTTTGTCCAATTGGTTAGGAAGTTTTGCAATATCACAAAAAACCAATCCATCTTAATTCATATGAATTTCTTCTATTTGGATTTCATTGTACTCATTATTCCTTCAATGAATGCCATCTAGCTTTTAAAATCTAGATACATTTCTCATTGAGAATACAAGTTTGAGCTATATATTTGTTAAAGTCAAATTTATCTTAAGTAGACTTTTGCTTGAAGGAGTGCACTAAATATTTCATAGGAATACATCCCAAGTCCCCTATCAAATATTGATGGTTACCATAATAATGGCAAGCTCCTCTCATGCTCAACTCAAGCTATAGTGGAGATTTTTTAAAACAAGTTATGTTATGACATGACCCAAGCATACCTACACAAACACTACATACAAGTCAGCAAACTACTCCACACAAAGCACCTACCAATTTCACCATTTACAAACCAAAGGACCAATAAGAACAATTACCTCTTGCAAAATGAATAATCCCTTCTCTTGTCATCAGAAACCACTTGATGAATATTTTCCTTTCCTACTAAAATAGATTTCTCCATCCATGGTGGGTTTTTGTGCTAATGGGAAGTGAAAGAAATCTATTAATTCCACACACTTGGCACATCTTTTTTTGGCAAATATGGAAGAAATTCTTTCTCTCTCTTTCTCTCTCTTCTCTTTGGCGACTTCACTTCTCTTACCAAAGAAGATAATATTGTAGTGATCACTCTATTTGTGAAATGCACCATTGATCCTACATTAAACCTTAAATATTAAATCCTCTTGCTATGCATGCTCCATTTCCATGTTGCACAAATCTATCTAGAGCAATTGCAAGTTGCACAAAGATAAGGGTCTGATCTGTGTGAATTATTTAAAAAACATGAGATCTTTTATCCAATCCACTAACATTGCAAAAGATAAAAGATTCATGTAGATGAGTTGTCTAAATGATAGATGATAAAGATCCATGAAATTTTTATGCACAAAATCATTGTAACAAAATGAGTTTACTCTCTTGTGAAGAAATCTAATTAAAGTAACAAATTCACACCATTTGATGAGTATATACATCACTACACAACAAACATTGTTGTGAACATCATCCACTATAGAAGCACAAAATCACACGTAAGTCACACATGAACTCTAGAATGTCACTTTCAATCAGTTCATTCTTCCACTCAAATCACACTCAAATCAGATCTATACTCGATCTTTCACTCCACACTCTGCCAACAATTGGGCACTTATTATAGTCAAGCCACATCCACTCTAGCTAAGAGACTCCAAGAGATGCTTGCCAATCTCTGTCTACCATACTCAAGAACTCAAAGGCTCAATAGCATATAAGTTAGCTCTCTAGAGTTGCACTTTTGTAATACCAATAGCTAGACACATGATCTAGAGATGAAATTTGGTTTGGTAACATCTGAGACGATTTTGTACATGATGGACTAAGTATATCAGATAGAGGTATCACCAAAATAGTACTTCTACTAATAGGCCAAAAACCAAAACATGCTTGAAGACTTTAGAATCAAAAGTTAGACATATGATCTAAAGCTAGAATTTGGATTGGTAACATCTAGAAAGATGATACACATAATGAAGTAGATCAGGTAGAGGTATCACCAAAAGATCACTTCTACTAAAAGTACAGATATCAAAATAGGTCTAAACTTTAGAGGCAATTTTGGAGGCCTAAACGGATAAATTAGACCTCAAAAATGTGCAAATTCTCCCCTCTCCCAACCAAAACTAGAGGAAAGGCTTTCCTTCCCTCCTCCCTGGTTTGTCTCACCAAGAGCTTTCCAACGGTACCTCACCCACGTGATTTGAGATTCTTATAGAAAGATTCCCTAAAGATTCCCTTTGGTCAAAGCCTCTTTGACCAACCAGATGGGACCAGGACTGACATGTCACCCATCCAACAAGTAATCGAAGGGTGGAGCTTGTTGACAGGTCACCTATCCATGTATCTAATCCTATGGTGGAGCATCCTTGGAGAAGATCCTCCTTTGCTATATAAAAAAGAGAAGGTGCTCCTTGGGGGCACCAAAGTTTGAGTGTGAAACCTATGTTTTCTCTTTTGTGTTTCTCTGCTATCCTTGGAATATTACAATGGTAGCAGAGTGAATATTTCAATCCAAGAGAGTGGATCATCCCTCTTGGAAGAATATAGGCTACTAAGACTAAGTAATTTGGGGAGAAAAATCACAGAGCAGTTGATATGTTAGGAGAGTTTTAGAGAGAGGATGGGATGGAAGCTCCTGGAGGACAATTTCTTGCACCCCAGTTTCCATTCTTGAATCTATTTCACATCAATATCATGTACATCCAATGAGAACAAGTGAGAGTTTATCTTGTTTACCATTTTGGAGTAGAGTTCATGGACATAGTGATGAACTTACCAAATCTGGTGATTCTACATGTAATGATTTACGATACAGAGTAGGATTTAACAATCTACATTCTATTGTGATGGATCTAGATGGATCTAAATGTCTCAAATCCTCTCCCTTTCAACACTCAAGTAGAAATTTGTTATGTAATTAGACCAAAAGTGATGTTTAGAGATTTCATAGTCAAGACTTTTGGTGAGGAATACTATTAAAGAATGATATCTTCCAAAGTCCCAATGGTTGTCCCAATAGTTTGTGCACCCTCTTGAGTGATCATATTAACTCTATATTGACATGGGAAGGAGCAAGTAAGCATTTGCAAAAACCATGGATCCGTAGTTACAAGAACTGATGCAAGGAATGTAGGGGATGTTGAATGAGTTTCGGGAGATCAAGATGACCATGGAGGCATTACAAAATCAAGTACAAACCCTCAAGAATGATCAAACAATGGAGGAAGGAAAACCATCTCAAAGCCCAATACATGCGATTGAAGTACTTGGAGAGGCATCCATACCTATGACATCAAACCTGGCCAATGTTGAAGCCATATTGTTACTACGGATGAAGAAGACCTGCAATATCAAGCCTTACAAGGAGCAATGTGCTATGGGAGTCGTGGAGAATTGGATCTCAAGAATGAATCTATACTTTTGATTATTCTTGATGGAGATCATTGAGCATGTCACAAGTGTGTTTGCATGTGGGTACTTGATTGATAAAGCCCTCACATGGTACGATGCTTAGGAATGATCAATGTTGGCAGAAAGAAGGGAGATAGCAATGCAAGAGTGACTTTTGAAGAATTTCCAATCTGTGGATTTTGTGCAGATGGCTCAAATTTGACTATAGGGATTGAAACAAAAGAATAGCAAACAATAGTATGTGCTTTTGGATCTACAAGTTGCAGTAATTGACATGAGTCAAGCAGAGGCTCTGGACAATTTCAAATGAGGGTTGAAGGATCGGATTCACCAAGAAGTTATGGTACAAAATCCTTGCACTATATTTGAAGCCATTGCTTGTGCTCAAAGAATAGTAGGGGCACTTGGAGGAGGTGAAGGGGTAGTTTCATTTCATCATTATTGGACAGAAATGCCACACGTGGGTAGAGCAACACTTATAGAATTGGGCAACCTTCGGTTTTGAGATAGAGGAGCATGACCGCTTCAAGGAGAGCGGGGACGGGCGGAAGAGGGAAGAGATGGAGTCCCACGAGGAGAAGGAACTTTACAAGAACAATGTTGTTGCTACAATTATGGCCATATTGGGCATATCTCCATCAATTGTCATGCTCGTCTCCCTAGAGGCCCTTGGCCTGTAACACCCATTTGTGCATGTGTGTGGTATTGTGATATTTAGCTTGGTATTACAAGTACTTAAGAGATATTATTTATATAGAGATAAAAGATGGTTCTATATTAGTCATGGTTAGCTAAAGTTAGTCATAGCTAAGATAGATGGGACCTTACTTTAGAGGAAGTAGAAAAGATGAGCACCACTATTTTGGATTTTAGTGTGTTGACTTGGTATTATTCCTAGCTGTTTGGCTTTGAGGAAAGAGTTGAGAACTCTTGGGCCCGCAAGCCTTTTTGTTTTGGATTCTTCTTTAGTCTAAGGATAGCCCATGTGAAGGAATCCTTGACTTAGTGGTTGGGTCAAGATAAGACCACATGCTTAGGGGAATATGCCCATGTGAATGGATATTCATTTCTACTTTTTGACTTTACTTGACTTTTAGTCTAGTAACTTGAGTTACTATGGTAATTAGTAACTTTGGTACGTAACTATTTCACAAGTATATAAACAAGGGGTGAGGAGGTACTCATCATCCTTTCATTTGCAACTATCTCTCTTTCATTGAGTTCTCTAGTGAGCAATGTCTTGAGTCTTGGAGTGTTAGTCTTGGAGGAGTATGAGGGAGTTGGGGTTCCTTGCCTTCTTAGTCCATGGTGCGCTACCATAATAGCCATCAGAGGTTCATCCTGAGTGAGAGACAGGCCGGCTCATAGGCCTCCATACATGTGATCTTTGAACAACATGGAGTGACGCACGGAGGAAGAGGATATAGAAATCACCTTGGAAAATGAAGATTGCTAATAAAGGTACCTTGCGGCCTTACTGGCTTGATAGGGAAGTGGACAAGCAAGGGGAGGAAGAAGATGAGTGCGCAAAGATCTAGAAAGGCAAACTCATAATTGATTATCATGAATGGGGTCCTAGAAGGCAATCAAATGAGAGTATTGATAGACCCTAGAGCAACAAAGAATTTCTTATCTCACTCTGTTGCAATAAAATTGGAGATGGATCTAGAGAAAGATGAGAGCAAAGAAGTAGAGTTACCTAATGGGCAAACGGAGAAGATTAAGTCATTATCTAGAAGGGTAACACTCTTTGTAGGAGAATATCAAGAAACAAATGAGTGGTGAGTGATACAATTAGCTCGTTATGATGCAATCTTAGGCATACCTTGGATGGTACAATACAACCCTATGGTAGATTGGAGGAAGAAAGTAATGAGCACCCACCAATGGATGATAATTGGGTTTAGAGAAAAAGCACATAAGCAAAAGTTATCTCTCTATGTCACAGGAACAATAGCTATCTATAAGACAGATAGATGTTTCATGGGTTTAATAAGAGAAGTCTAGAGTGCATAACTCAATGGCCAAATTCTTGAGAAATTGAAGGATGTACTAAATGAGTTTCAAGATGTCTTCCTAGGTGATCTAACCGGAGGATTACCACCAAAAAGGAGAGTAGATCATAAAATTGAGATACTTCCAAGAAGACACCTCCTTGTAAGGCCCCATATCATCTATCACCTCAAGAGTTGGAGGAGTGTAAGGCTCAAATTGAAGATATGCTAAAAAAGGGGTTTATCCAACCCAACATATCACCATGCAAGGTTCTTGGCTTGTTTGTGAAGAAAGACGATGGTACAATGTGCATGTGTATTGACTATCGGAGCCTCAATCAACAAACAATGAAGAAAAAGTAGCCTTTACCCCACATGGATGACCTATTTGATCAACTCAATGGAGCAAGACACTTCACCAAATTGGACTTGCGGAGTAGTTAAAATCAAATCCGGATTGTAGAGGAAGATGTATACAAAATTGCCTTTTGAACCAAGTATGGCCACTTTGAGTACCTTGTGATGTCATCCGGCCTCAACAATGCACCTACCACTTTCATGAGTCTGATGAATGACATATTTTGGCCATATTTGGATAAGTATGTTATTGTCTTCCTAGATGATATCTTAGTATACAGTAGGACAATTACATAACACAAACAACATCTACGAGAAGTCCTCCAAATTCTAAGATAGAATCACTTATATGCCAAAATCTCAAAGTATGAGTTTGGCAAGTCTGAAGTAGACTACTTGGGGTATAGAGTAAGTGTAGAGGGTATCCAAGTATTAACAGATAAAATAGAGGTCATTCAACAATAGAGCACTTTAGAAGATCAGACTCAACTCAAGAGCTTCTTGGGGTTGATGAGGTTCTATCATCAATTTTTTCAAGGGCTTCTTCAAGGTGACATAGCCTTGAACAACACTACTTGGCAAAGAGAAGAAGTGGACATGGGGAACCGCACAAGAGTTAGCCTTTCAAGAATTGAAAGATGCCTTGCTACATGCACCAATCTTGAAATGGTATGACCCAAAACATCCAATCAAATTTGCTATCGATGCATCAGGCGTAGAAATAGGGGCAGTCCTACAACAAGAGTGGCATGATGGGTGGCATCCAATTGCATACTTCTCTCAAAAGCTATTACCTACAGAATGCAATTATCACACCATAAAGCGAGAAGAGTTGGTCATTGTCCTTGCAACCAAGCATTGGAAGCACTATCTTGGCAAGGAGGCATTTGTAGTGGAGACGGACCATAAACCTCTAATCTACTTTTGAGACATAAAAAGATCTATCTTGTGGTTGTTGTTGGGAAACTAATCCATGTGAACCATTGGTGCCATTTTGTATGAGAGTTTTTTTTCTTATGTTATAGTGACTTTGGCATCTTTTTAATGATATTGTATCTTGGGAGTTATTTCATGTTATCATGTCTTGGGAGTATTTTTTATGCCATTGTAAAGTCAAAAGTTGTTTTGTGTTGCCATAAGCTTGGGGAAGTTTTGAGAGTTGGGTAAGCTCAGAAGTTCTTTTATGTTTCATAAGCTCGGAGGGTTTTGAAATGACACATGAGCTTGGGAGTTTCTTTGGGTTACACCAACTCAAGGCTTAATTTTGTGTTACACAAGCTCAAGATTTTTGTTTATGTTTTTGGGACCTTAGGAGTAATTTTCATTTAGTAACAAAGAAAAGAGTTTTAAGTTTTGAGACAAGAGAAGAGAAAAAGGTTCAAGACAAGGACAAGGAGTTTTTTTCCAAAAAAAGGGAGCTTATGGCAGGACTAGTTAGGGGAAGAGAGGCATTCAAAGAAATAAGGGAACAAGAGAGGAGGGGAGAAATCTATCAAAGGCTTGCATTGTAACAGGGTGAAGAGGAGGGTTTGGAGAGGGAGTAACAGGAGAAGGAGAATAGGTGGGGACAGCTGAGATTTCCTAAAGGAGAGGATTTTTATGTTTGGAGAAGAAGACCTAGAGAGGGTTTGGAAAGTGGCTATAGGAAGGCAATTTTCACAAGAAAGATTGAAGGGTTTGTGAGGGCTATAGGAAGACAACTTTTGCAAGAATGTGAAGTGGTTTGGTGAGGCTGCAAGAAGTGGAATTTTTGCAGGAATGTGAAGTGGTTTGGTAAGGGTGCAAGAAAGATAATTCTTGTAGGGAAAAGTTTGTGAGGGCTGCAGGAAGGAAATTTTCACAAGAATGTGAAGTGGTTTGGTGAGGGTGCAAGAAGACAATTTTCATGGGAATGGGAAGTGGTTGGTGAGGGTGCAGGAAGACAATTTTTGCAGGAATGTGAAGTGGTTGGATGAGGGCAGGAAGACAATTTTTATAGGAATGTGAAGTGGTTTGGTGAGGGTGCAGGAAGAGAATTTTCATAGGAATGTGAGGGGTTTTGTGAGGACAGCAGGAAGGCAAAATTTCACAAGAATGTGAAGGGTTTTGTGAGGGCTGCAAGAAGGCAATTTTTGCAGGAATGTGAGCGGTTTTGTGAAGACTGCAAGAGTGCAATTTTTGTAGGATTGTAAAGGCTGGAGAGAGAAGGGAAGAGGAGAGGGTTTTTTGAAGGAATAGTGTGGCTGTGCAAGAGTTGAAAGCTTGAACAGAGAGGAGGATTTTTGAAATATGAGATCTGATCTGCCTGATCTGATCTGGCTGATCTGGCTGAACAGAGAGGAGACTGTGCATGACATAGAATAGAGAGGAGGATTTTTGAAATGTGAGAGAACACCTAATCTGGCGGAACAAGGACACAAAGGATGTGCAAGACATGAAGGCTAATGCTTTGAAGGAAAGCTTGAAGAGAGAGAGAGAAGAAACTCTAGAGGGGTTTGGACAAGAAAAGGAGAGGAAGAAGAAGAATTCTTGAGGAAAAGAAATCTGAGAAACTAATTTTGGATAGGGGGACCTCCGAGGAGAAAGTCTGAACTAAGCAAGAAGATTGTTTTTGGATCAGAAGTTTTTGGGAAGAGGGCTTGGCCTGCGTAGGGGAGGGATAGGAAGAAAAGGAAACCAAGTGTGCCTTGACAAGGAAGGAGAAGGGTTGCTTCAAGATTTACCCAGGCCAATGACAAGGAAGGGGAAAGGAAATTTCAAGTGAGTCTTGGGCTGTGAAAGAGAGAAGAGAAGAGGAGGAGAATGCTTTGAGAGGGGTGTCTTTGGCTAAGCTAGGGCAGAGAAGAGAAGAGAAGGTTGTGATGTGAGTTGGTTGAGACAAGACAGAAGGAAATTATGAGAGAAGGCTGGTTGTGCAAGACTTTAAAAGGTGAGCAAAGACAGAAGAGGAAAATATTGAAGGGAGAGGCTTTTGGCCTGAGCAAGGGGTATTGGAGAAAGAGTTTTGGCTAGGAGAACTCTTGAAGAGAAAAGAAAATTATTTGGGAGGAAGCAAGACAACAGAGAGTTTGAAGTGTCTGGCTGAGAGCAACAGAGGAAAAGAAGACACTTTGTAATTGAAATTACCTGGATAGAGAGGTAAGAGGAAGAGAACAATCCTCAAAGCTGATTTAGTCATGACTGTGATAGGAATTGAAGTCTTGATTGTAACAGAGCTTAGATCTTGGCAATGACAAGGTAGAAGAGGGAGAGAAGGCTTCGAGAGACTTGAGTTTGCTTGCATAGTGACAAATGAAGAGAGAAAGGTTTGCCGCTGAATTGACC
Organism: Lunularia cruciata; assembly: GCA_948567375.1. Lineage (NCBI taxonomy): Eukaryota > Viridiplantae > Streptophyta > Marchantiopsida > Lunulariales > Lunulariaceae > Lunularia > Lunularia cruciata. The sequence continues at coordinate 5,985,762 of OX419755.1, read as the reverse complement.
TAAATAGGACATGAAAATGAGAGAGAACATGTTGGAAACCCAAGATTGAAGTTGACTGTAATTTTTCTTTTCCTATGCTTATTTGATAGTTGTAGGAACTTAGGAAAATCAATGTGTAACTTGGAATTGGAGGCTTTCCCTTTTGAATTGGACCTATAAATAGCAAGACAAGGGCATGTTGCAAATTGTATGGCTCTTGTGAATGAATGTGTTATTGTGTATTATGAAGAGTGTCAAGAAGAATGACCCCATTCTTGAAGCGTTCAGTCCGGTATGTGTAGACAGATCAAGTCGCTGATCTATTTGCGCTGAAATGAGTCTAGCCGTAGCTTGAGACCTGCCAAACAAACCCCACCAGATCCAAAAACCTCAAACCTAAAATTTAACAGAACATGAACAGGCCTTAGTGTACATGAGGTCCAAGTTAACCCAAGAGACTCAACACCAATAGCCCTAAAAAGAGTCTATAGATAGGAGCAACTGCAAGCAAGCTGCTCCATAAAAAGAAGGAAATTGCAATCAGATGAAAGAGTAGAGCCTGTGGCAGACTGAAGGGAAGCTTCCAATTCATCAATGAATAGTGCAACCTAAGCACAAGCAGCAATGTGCCCGGCACACTCTCAAGACCATCTGATCTCCTTGACATTGCCAGATTTGGTGAGCAAAGTGGCAACAACGATTCAACATGACAATCATCTATGTGGAAGGCAAGAAGCAACTTGCATATGCATTCACCAGAATACCAATGGCAAAAAATTTGGTGGAAGAGGTCAAGATGAACCCTGAATTCTGGCCAAAGATTCTAACGGCTACAAAAATAGATCCACAAATCATAGGAGCTCAATCATCCAAAGGTATCAATAACAACCAAGGACTCACTTTTTGTGATGGTAAATTATGGATCCTTAATGGCCTAGAATTACATACCACCATCTTAGTGGACTATCATGATTCCCCCATTGCAGGTCATGTCGGAATGGATAAGACCTTGGATGCAGTCCAACATAATTAGTATTGGCCCAAGATGAGCAACAATGTGTTGGAATGTGTTTGGAGCTGCTTACTTTATCAACAAAACAAAGCCTCTAATCAAGCTCCTACATGACTCTTGCAACCCCTCCCTACTCTTACGCAACATTGGGAACATGTGAGTATGGATCTAGTCTGTGAATTGCACAAGACCACCACAGGGTTTAACTCTATTGTAGTATTTGTTGGCCAACTCAGCAAAATAATTCATGTATGCCCTACCACCAAGGATGTGATAGCTCCATAACTAGCTTAGTTGTACTTAGATGCAGTCTTCTCTCACCATGGCTTGTCTTGAGTGCTCATCATCAATAAAAGCACTCAATTTGACTGCTTGTTCTATTTGGCCATCCATAAATTGATGGCTAAATAGAGCAGGCTAATCACACTATTGAAGATATGCTTTGGGGCTTCACCTTAGATGAGCAAGAGAGGTGGGACACTTTACTTCCATTGGTGGAATTCGATAAAAGACCATGACCAAGGAGAGAAATAGGAGAATGGAAGCTCACATTGGGACACTTGAATGAGTGAAAACTCCAAATGCCTAGCATGAGCTTTGGCTTTGGTATTTATAGGTAGCATATAAGGCCCTTGAGAAGCTTCTCAAGAAGCTTCCTTCTAGAAGTTATCTATTTAGCATGCAAGCTAAGCTAGTTAGAAGCTTCTAGAAGCTTCCTTCTTGAAGCTATTTGCTTGGGGTGCAAGTTAAGCTAGTCAAGAAGCTTCCCAAGAAGCTTCCTAGATGCTTTTGGAATATTTTGGGTTAATTTGGCTTATTCTCTACTTTGTAGCCTTACTAACTATGTCGCTAAACTCCATATTGTTACATATTCCCCCATCACTAGTTGGTGACGTCCTTGTCGCCATTGAAGCTTCAAAATCTTGGATGGCCGTTTGTGCATTCTAGAGGTGAGAAAAAGGTTCCCATGTGGCATCATGAAGAGGATACCCTTTCCAAAGGGCCTTGTACTCCGTATGTTGTTGGCGTCCTCGTTGAATGTGGCAACGTGCAAGGATATGATCAACTTTGTACTCCTCATAATCATTGATAGGGAAAGGAGGAGAGGGGGTTGGACTCAAGAGGAAAAAGAAGAGGGGTTAGGAACAAAGGGTTTTAACTTGGAGACATGAAAGACATGATGGATGCGCATATGACAAGGCAAGGCAAGTTGATAAGCAACAGGAGAGACAATTTGGGTGACCTCAAAGAGTCCTATCCAATTAGGGGCAAGTTTACAAACTTGGGTATCAAGTGGGAAGGGTAGATTACTAGAGGATAGCATAACTTTATCACCGCCTTCAAAGGTGAGATCACAAAGATGGTGGTCCGCATACTTTTTTGATGATTCTGAGCAACAAGGAGGTGAGATTTGGCTTGTTGGAGAGATTTGGAGATGGCGGTCAAGAAGGTTGAAGTATGAGGGATGTGAGATGGAGGAGGAGCAAGAAGAGAATTTTGAACAAGCGGATCTTGGCCAAAATTGAGAAAGAAAGGAGAAAATCCAGTGCTTGCCTGTTTGGAATTGTTGTAGGTAAATTCTACAATTGTAAGACATTCATCCCAATTGGTAAGGTGGACATTGACAAAGGCACACTACATGTTCTCCAAGGTATAATTTGCACATTCTATTTGTCCATCAGTTTGAGGATGATAGGCTGTAGACAAAGCAAGCTTGGTGTCGAGTATCGAGAAGAGTGCTTGCTAAAACTTCTTGGTGAATCAAGGATCACAGTCGGAGATGAGTACATGTGGCATCCCATGATGCTTGAAGATATTGTCAATGTAGATTTGTGCTAAGGTTGGAGCATCCACGGTATCACAAGTTGGTGCTAAGTGGATTTTCTTACTAAGCTTATCCACAAACACCATGATTGTTGTGTGTCCTTGATTTGTCTTGGGCAAGGACATGATGAGATCCAAGCTCACGTGTTCCCATCAAGTAGATGAAGGAGTCCACTTGGCTTCTGGTTGTTGGCCTTGTTATGTTGACAGCTCTCACACAATCAGACAAACTCTCAAACATCTCATGTCATGTTGGGCCACCACCATTGGCATTGGAGGGTACCCAAGGTCTTGTCCACACCCATATGACTAGCTATTGGTAAATCATGGGTTTCTTGAAGGTGTACAAGTTGAAGATCACCTTTGGCTAGAACATAGATCCGGTCCTCATGGAATAGAAGGCCTTCCTTGAAGCAGAAGGTATCGTACTCCTTGTTGCATGTTGTAAGACAACCATGTACCATTTGGAAGAAGAGATCTTGTTGTAGCGTTGACCAAAACTTGTTTTGGACCTTGGAGTCAATTGACACCTTTGTAATTGCTGCCGTGATGAGTGGAAGAGACTTCAAATCAGTTTGTTGTGATAGAGTATCAAGCATGACATGGAATCAACCTGGTTTGTACTCAAGTTTGATGTCAAACAATTGGAGTTGTTCCTCCCATCGATGATATCAACTCTTCAAGTGTTCCAAGTGTAAGGTATGCAACAATGGTTTGTGATCAGTTTGCATGATCACTTATTTCCCCAAGAGATAATGTCTCCATACCTTGGTGGCATATACCATTGCAAGTTGTTCTTAGTCTCAAGTAGAGTAATTTCTTTAAGCCATATTTAGTCAATGAGACACAAAGGCAATGGGATGTAGTCCATCTGGGAATTCTTGTTGTAACACGGCTCCAATTGCAAAGTTAGAAGCATCAAAATCAACTACATAGGGTAGCTAAGGATCATACGGTTGAAGGATGGGTCTTGAAGACACCATATGTTTCAACTTCAAGAATGCTTCTTTGTGCTTGGTGGTCCATTGGAAGCTCAAGTTCTTCCCCAAGAGGTCAATCAATGGTGCAACCATATGAGCATAATATTGAATGAACCATCGGTAAAAATTGGCCAATCCATTAAATGCTCATACTTTTGTAGCGTCCTTCAGAATAGGTCAATCAAAACTGGCTTTGATTTTCTCCTCTTCCATCTTGATCCCTTTTGATGAGATCTTGTGACCCAAGAAAGTAACTTCCTTTTGCCAAAAGGTACACTTCAACTTCTTGGGCTCACTAATGCTCCAACGATCTTCATAGATCAGATGCATTGGGTGTTAGATGGACTATTGGATTGGTACATGGCGGTGTTCTTGGATGATAGCTTAATCTATAGCAAGATAGAGGTAGAACACGTGAATCGCGTGCGAGAAGTCCTAAGACGACTATGATAATGGAAATTTTACTGTAAGAAGTCAAAGTGTACCTTTTGGCAAAAGGAAGTTACCTTCTTGGGTCACAAGAACACCACCACATACCAGTCCAATAGTCCATCCAACATTCATGCATCTGATCCATGAAGACTATTGGAGCATTAACGAGCCCGAAAGGTAGACTCTCCACTCAAAATGCCCATACCTTGTGCAAAAGGCAATCTTTTGCACATCTTCCCTCTCAATGGGAATTTTCCAATACCCAATACGAAGATCCAATTTGGAAAAGTATTTTACTCCACTCAATTGATCAAGCAAGTCATCAATCCGAGGCAAGGGATATTCATTCTTCTCTGTTTGCTTATTGAACCCACAATAATCAATATAGAAATAAAGTCCTCCATCCTTCTTTGGAACAAATAGTATTGGTGCTCCCCAAGGAGAGGTACTATGTTGTATGAAGTCCTTCTCCTCCAACTCCTTTGGTGAGTGCCTATAGATTGGTCTACTCATTGGAGTACTCCCTGGCAATAACTCAATCTTGAAGGACATACCACAATCACTGTGTAATCCCTTTGGCAGATCATCCAGAACACATCTAGAAAATCCTGAACTACCTGATCAACCTTTGCTTGATGAGGCTCTTGGCTCTCCTTGGATTGTCCTTGTGCAATCGGCTTGATCTACACCACAAAAACAGACCTATCTTCCTCCAAAGCTTGCTTTATGGCTGCTTCACTAACAAACTTCCCATCTAAGGACTCACTTCTCTTCAAAGCTTGCTCCATGGTTGCCTTCCTAGCAATCTTCCCATCTTGGGGCTCCTCTCCCTTCAAGGCATGCTCTATAGTTACCTTCTCAACAAACTTCTCATCTTGGGACTGACTATTCTTAGGTGTCTTACTCAGAGGTGCTAGATAATCTAATCAAAAATTCTTACCTTGGTGTTGTACTTGAATTTGTCATCGGGTCCAATCAAATTGAACCTTATGAAGTTTAAGCCAAGGTAGTCCTAGAATGACATCATAGTGTAGAGGTGCCACTACAAACCTCATACGCTCCAAATACTCCTTCCCAACCTTAAAAGTAACAGGATGTGAGATATACAATGTAGAACCCTTTCTACCATCCGCCATCATCAATCTACTTCCAATCAATGGCTTGATAGGAATACCAAATTCCTTTGCTACTTGCATAGACATGCAATTCTTTGAACTTCTAGAATCAACCAAAATCCTACAACTCCGATTAGATATCATACCTTGCAAGTGAAGCAAACTTGCATAGGTTGAGCCTTCAATCCCATTGGAACTAATCAAGCTCCCAGTAGGCGGCCCAAAATCTCCTATTGGGATTCCTTGTTTCCCTGATCATTATGTTCCACAAACTCCATCTAGGCAACTTGTCGAGGTCACTCTTTCTTGAGTGGACATTCATCAATGCAATGTCCAGCTTGGCAACATAAAAACAATCTCCATTTTGTTGTAATCTTTCTCTATATGTTATACCAAGTGGTCTCCATTGGATAGCATCAATTTCCATTGGTATCAATTCCTCCACCCGTGCATAGTGTACTGGTAAGCTTTGCGTAAGTTGAGGTCAAGACCAAGTTGTTGCAACCAAGGAATCAAAGCACTCAACCAATTGCATGGCTTCTTCTATATTTTTTGGTTCCCACATGGTCACCTCCAATTTGGTTCGTGCCTTCAATCCCTGCACAAATTAATCCAAAACTTCACCTTCTTGTATATCTGGAATTTGCATGATGATGCTTTGAAATTGTCTGATGTAGCTCCTTACAAAGCCAATTTGCTTCAACTCCACCAGTTTATCTTGTGCAGCTCGAGTGGCATTTATAGTTTGAAATTGACCAAGTATTACATCCTTGAATTCTGCCCATGTTAAAATTGGTGCAACAATATGTCGTTCAACTTGCTCAACTTGGAATCGCCACCAAGTTTTGCCACACCATCCAATTGGCTAGAAGCCAAGAGAATCTGTTTCCGTTCATCTTGAAGGTTGGTGGCTTTAAAGTAACATTCACAATCAAACACAAAATTCTCCTCTGTTCCCAAATAATTCTTGCCTTCAAACACCTTGGGTTTTGGAAATTGGATGTGATCTTCTCCATCTTGAATTGGTGCTCTCTCTATATGTTCTTGTTGTTGTTTCTCTCATTCATCCAACAATTGAGTAAGGTGCTCAATTTGTTGTTGTATTGCAAGGATAATGTCCGATATTTCCACCATAGCTACTACTCTATCCCACTACTCTCAATTTATCTTATTGATTAACACATAGATGCATTACGTCCACCGGTTCCCATAAGTTACAACTGGAAGTATCAAGGGTTTCTCAGTCAAGGTGATCATATAAAGAAAATCTTACCCAAGAAAATGCAAGGTGATGAATTGGATGAAAACAATGCTTGGGTAATATTTGCACATGAAAATCCAAATGGTTTGGCAGAAGTGGATTTGGTGGTCCATAAATTCCATCCATCCCATTCTTGCTCTGATACCAATGTAAAAGACCATGACCAAAGAGAGAAATAAGAGAATGGAAGCTCACATTGGGACACTTGAATGAGGGAAAACTCCAAATGCCTAGCTTGAGCTTCAGCTCTGGTATTTATAGGTAGCATACAAGGCCCTTGAGATACTTCTCAAGAAGCTTCCTTGAGCCGCTTTCTTAGAGTGCAAGCCAAGTTAACCATGAAGCTCCTCAAGAAGCTTCCTTCTAGAAGCCGTCTACTTGGCGTGCAAGCTAAGCTAGTTAGAAGCTTCTAGAAGCTATTTGCTTGGGATGCAAGTTAAGCTAGTCGGAAAGCTTCCCAAGAAGCTTCTTAGATGCTCTTGGAATATTTTGGGCTAATTTGGCTTATTCTCTACTTCGTTAGCCTTACTAATTACGTTGCTAAACTCCATATTGTTACAAATTCACCTACAATAATTCAGTAAATGCCTCCACCCAAGTCACACCATTCTTCCTCATGTATGGCGAGCATCCTTTCACACCTTTGAGCTTGATGAAGATCTGTCTAGTGACTAGGTTGATGTTGTCAACTCTTTTGTTTCGCATATCCAACAAGGCATGGAGAATGCAAAAAACAAGTTGCAAATTGCCAAAAATCAATAAAATCAATATGCTGATGCACACCATAGGCACATGGAGTTCCAGGTGGGAGATAAAGTTTGGCTGTCAACAACCAACCTCACATTAGTTGGCACTCGCAAGCTCAAACCTCGCTTGATTGGGGCTTTTCCCATTCTTTGTCAAATTGGTGTTGTGGCCTATCGCCTCAAGCTACCACTACACATGAAGATCCATCCAATGTTCCATGTCTCTCTACTACATAGATCAGGCCATTGTCCCTCCATACAAGACATTTGACCTTGCCCGATACTCATTGATGTCATGGAGGAAGATGAAGTTGAACACATTCTCCAAAAACGCATCCATGGGACTCATCACCTGCATGTGGAATATCTCATACAATGGAAAGGTTACCCACTATATGAGGCAACATGGGAGCCAACATCCAACATCCAACTTGACCCACGCACCAGTGTTAGTAAAATCTTTTGAACAGCAGCTTCGCAACAAAGATGTTGCAACTTAAAAAGAGGGAGGTTTGTAATACCAATAGCTAAACATATGATCTAGAGATGAAATTTGGTTTGGTAATATCTTAGAAAATGTTATACATGATGAACTAAGTAGATCAGATAGAAGTATCACCAAAATAGTACTTCTACTAATAAGCCAAAAACCAAAACATGCTTGAAGACTTTAGAATCAAAAGCTATACATACAATCTAAAGGTAGAATTTGGGTTGGTGACATCTGGAAGGATGATAGACATAATGGATGAAGTAGATCAGGTAGAGGTATCACCAAAAGAGCACTTCTACTAATAGGGAAGAAACCAAAATAGGCCTAAAAACTTCAAAGGCAATTTCAAAGACCTTAACAGATGAATTAGGCCTCAAAAATGCACTCCCCCCTCCCCAATGTAGAGGAAAGGATGGCCTTCCCTCCCCCTTGGTTTGTCTTGCCAAGAGCTTTCCAATGGTACCTCACCCATGTGATTCTGAGATTCTTACAAGAAGATTCTCTAAAAGATTCCCTTTGGTCGAAGCCTCTTTGACCAACCAGATGGGACCAATATTGACATGTCACCCATCCAAGAAATTAATCTAAGGGTGGAGCTTGCTGACAAGTCACCTATCCATGTACCTAATCCTATGGTGGAGCATCCTTGGAGGAGATCCTCTTTGGCTATATAATAAAGAGACGGTGCTCCCTTGGGGGCACCAAAGTTTGAGTGTGAAACTTATCTTTTCTCTTCTATGTTTCTTTGCTATCCTCCAAATATTACAACTTTGAAGGTATATCCCCTTGCTCAACCTAGATCTCCAGCCCTAAGAGCACCGTTGACGGCACATCCTATTGTGCAAATGGTGCAAGTGACAATAGGTCCTACCATGTGATCAGTAGCCCTAACCTAAAATTGGACCAGCAACAAGTAGTCCATGAGTAACTACCAAAATACCTATGACTACCAACACTACCACTCCAACATCCAAGCAACCTAGCTTTGGTGCTACCAATGTCATGACAGCCATTTGAATAAAAAAACTATTATATTCATCTTCATTGCCACTCCATTTGTCCAAATCTAAACTCATCTCATTGTCAATTCCCTTGTCTTTAGTCCATACTTCATTGTCATTGTCCATCCATTGCTCGTCTCTTTGGGTACTATGCATGGACCTTTGCATTGCCTTTATAATTTCATGTAGAATTTCTATGCAAGAACCTATCCAAGGCATATTGACAAAAAAGAATTTAAACTTGCTCTCCTAAGAGATGAATGAAAGAGCTGTTTACACTTTACTAGAGTAATGCACAAGAATTCTTTGAAATATTCATGATTCAAAAAGGAGAAAGAAGAGTGGATATGAAAATCAAAGAACTGCATGGTATGTCAAAGACACCGGCGAGGCACTTCAAGGGAGAAAGAAAAATGGAGCATGGTGTGTCAAAGGCACATGCGGCGCACTTCACAAGGAAGAAAGAAAAGTGGATATGAAAATCAAAGAATTTAATGGTATGTCAAAGACACAAGAAAAATGAGGAGAGGACAAATTGATGCAAGAACTGAATGACAAGTCCAACCCCCCAAGGAATATGTGAGAGAGAGAGGATGAATCTCATAGACTACACGACACTTGAACAACTTCAAATTCAAATTCAAACTAATCCCACGATTTTTACTTACGAGTTTCACTCGTAAGCAAACATAATACCTCCTCCATCATACCCTATAACCATTTCCGTCACCTCCCATAACAATTCCTGTCAAATCCCATTAAAAAGATTTATAGAATATTACAAAGTCCCTAAACCCCCAATATGGAAAGTACAGGAAACTCAAAGGGTCGTGGGAGCAGCCGTGCGCTAGACTGGCTTTGGGTAGTTCTGGCCACTCGAGCTAAACGTCCGATTTCCTATATGGTTATGATGACAAGTTGGTAGAACATTGGCAGCTAAGAGGACGTACATCTTTCAGAATGAATAGGCAATGGCAATATTTTACGAGTGTTCTGCAGCCCCTTAAGACATCATACCGTGGATTTTGACGACCTCAAGTGTGGGCGTGCATGTTGAACGATCTTCTATACGAGTAACGCATCTAGCGAGGAGTAACGACTTGAAGTTCACAAGTGCTTATGCACTTTCGTAACCAGCAACGAATAGAACCAAAAGTGTACTATTGCATTCAGACCAGTGATGTGACTTGAGCTTAAAATTGAACATTTGACTTGGAGACAATAATATGATAATCTGTTTTGTTGGTAATGCTTCGGAAACCGCGGTGGACACTTCTACAAACATATGATATCCAAGAAGCCATGAAAACCTACCTAGAATGCAACTTATTAACTGATTTAGGAAGCCATGAAGACCTGGAAACTTAGCTGGGCCATCCTATTCTGACTAAAAGTCTAAACAGCACATCGACTTGTAACGACGGGATCTGTATTGAGAAAAAAGATAAACGCAAGAAGTAATCTTGACTAAACATACAGGGGATGCAGACTTCCTCTTTATCGAAATATCTTGCTACTCTTTTGGCATTTATACTTCAATGTCGATCCTCCGATGTTCTCCTTCACATCCCAACCAGAACCACAGACACTCAACATAGAATGGTCTCAAGGAACGGCAATTTACAGATGATAACTTTTCTGACAAATAAGTAACTTCAAGTCATCATGTAAAGAGACAAGAACTATAAACAAACTATGGTAATCCCTGGCATGCAAAACGGCTGTATGAGACCTTTGACTAACTTGGTGGAAGTTTGAAATTTCGTTACAAGTCTGTACAAAAGCATAGTGCCCAAGTGCCTGATACACCACATATTGTATTTCCCAAATTTAGGGGACACGAATCAGCTTTCTTTGCCGAAGAGAAGGGAACAAATCTATTTAGTGCCTTATGTTTCGAGATTGCCTGAGCTCGATACATGGAACGGAACCCATATAAAAGTTTGAATATGTCCGAGTGCAGAGAAAGCGAAACTTGAAAAGCTGAATTGTTGAATGGTAGCATTATATGTTAGAATAGTCAAAGCAAAAGATATCAAGAAAGAAAGAAACTCAGATCCGTTCAAGTCCAAATTTACTTACGAGTTCTGAACACAATCTGTTACTCCGTGAAGGTGAAATTCTACTCTCGTCTGGTCTATTGATTCAAAATTTAGTTACAAATTCAAAACGTAGTCTATTTTTTCGTGAAGAAGTAATTCTACTCTCTTCTAGTCTGGTCTACTAATAACCACGTACCCCTAGTGCGCTCCAAAAGTTCAGACGCCATAAGACTTGATGTGTAACCCAAAATCATTAGATTACTTAAAATCGTTATTGCACGCATGCAATGAAGTCCGCTCGAATGTACTCACAAATGACAAAGAAACATCTACCGAAATATCTATTAGACACTCCACTCAAATGACAAGATACTCCAGTCAGTACACTTCACTTAAATGACAAAATGAGGCAAAGAGAATGGGGAATTGGTTCTGCTCAAAGGTGTCCTTCATTTTGAAATCGATAGATTCAAGTGTTATGAATCTTTACAAGTAATATTTGGCATAATCTGTAAAATCCATGTACGATTTTGGGATTTGTATCTTTCATTAACATTAATATGCTTGTAATTGGGATCTAGTCACATGGGTACATTACGTTTAAACTGGTCCGTAAAATAATCTCTCTCCCTATAGAAACCTATTCCGGATTTTTCCAATTTCAAACTTTTGATGGGATCCAGTCCAATATTTTATAGAAATGACCCTTTTCCGCAGAGATTTGTTATATTCTAAAATTGAAGCCCCCAATGTACCTACACAAGCAGCTGGGTAAGTGGAACTGAACACCAAAAGCATGATCAAGAAACACCTAAATATGTCTGCAATAACTCTGCAAGGAAGCTATACAATCGCGACGACGAATGATTAGCCAACATCATAGGAGGGATGATTCATTCATGTCAAATCGAGAACATTACGTTTGATAAAGTTTAGCCAAGTGACAATAGGAAGAATGAAGGATTGATAAGGTTTATCGGAGGTTTCAAAATTAAGTTTTCCATATCCGTAGAAATCCGTGAATGATTTTACGACAACTTTATGGATAGCACATGGGAGTACAATAAAAAAAAATTTATGGGTAAAAATACGTAGCTGTACAAAATTTTATGAGCAATCTAAAACGTGACCCGTTATGTGACTTTGTTTAATGTTTGAATTATACATAATTTAAATTTGATATGATTTTATTCACCCTAAAATTTTACAAGATGTTCCCCTTTAAGATTGAAATCTCTCACTAGTTATCCATAAAATATATTTTATGGATATTTTTAAAAATCCATCCCAAAAAATTTGTCAATTCTAAATCTGAAACCCTTCATTATACTCATTAGAGGGGCTGCCATAAGTTGCTCCTGATGCTACATGCCTTATTTCTCAAGATGGCATTGTCTTTATGGTTGACAATCTCCCCTCCTTTCTTCATTTATTTTCTTCATATTTTACATTTCATTTCATGAATTCAATTTATTAGTTATCACGTGAGTGCAAGGGGTAAAGGTGATTTTCAGTATCTACAACAGGAACTATTTACTTTAGTGGTTCAATTGAGACCAAATTCAGGTGATTATTAATTGAATTTTAAAAGGAGAGGCAATTTATAATGGGAATACAATCCTTAAGTGATGGTTTTCTTATAGATTATATTAACCAACGTTTCTTAATAGAGTGATGAATATAATATTTAACACGTTTATAAAAGAGTGTATGTGTATTATTGCTCTACAAATGTATCAAATGCTATGTTCATTGTTTAATTTAGTTTCAAAGCTAGAGAAAGAAAAAAAAAATGACTTTAGTTGTTGTTATTCCATTTATAATATATTCAAGAGGATGGATAATTATCCTTGATTATCCATCCAAAATTACGTGTACGTGAGTGAGATCCATAATCACAATATTAGGTGCATGCATTTGATCCTCTTAATTCATGTTCTCTATAAGGTATATTAACTTCCGTCCAATATAAATCTACGCTAACTCATTTTTATACAAAGCATATAAATGTTCTCTCAAAATCAAATATCAACTCTTTCACACTATGGTAAATATTTTATTTTAGGAGTATCATGGGTAATTATCTTCTGTCCTTCAAAAGAACTCAATACACTCTTTTGGATAGTATCGTTTCCACAAGATTGGTAGAATAGAGTCATATGACGCGATAACTAACTAAGTCTAGTGTAGAAATATTCTCAAAAATGAATAATCAAGATATAGATGGATGAACTAAATCTAAGCAGAATTTCATCATAAAAATTATAATGAATATGAATTAGAATATTTTAATGAATGATCGTTGTTAAGATTCAAGAACACGTACCTTTGCCAAAACAAAAGTATATATAATAACACGAAGAATATATAAAACCATTGAAATAATATAAAAAAGATTTGTAAATAAATCTCTATTTATAAATTTTACATTTTTAAATCATTTTCCTTTGTGTTACAAGCATTCATGAATCTTCTCTGCTCATACAACGCAATATGTATATTAACTAGTAAGAAGTATTATCGTCCATCGATATCTCATTAGCTCGTGAGATCATATATGAATCCATTAAATGAGAACGTAAAGCGGATTATAAACCTAGATTTAGTATGTGTAAATTCTATTTTTGTTGTATTTTATCGCATATATGAATCAGTGTATGGTACTAGTCAAGAATAGTGTAATAATAGTAAAATTGATAACAAAATGACCAATTAAAAAATGAGTATGTGACTGAAAGAAACTTTTCTCCTGGTTTGTTTGGTTTCAAATCACTTTTCGACGCTGAAGACACTAATTGATAAGGACTTCTTGTCCTTGTTGGCTTATTGGCAATCACTTGCGATGATACATATGTGGCTTATTGACAATTACTTGCAATGATTTATATGTTGGCTTATTGAACAATCACTTGCGATGATACACACATATGTGACAAATATGCCAGTCTGGACTTTCGTAGCGTATGAGGAATGAATCTTCAACGTGTGCAGGAGATGTGGAATTTGTATAAATTACCCACGAAGATGATCCAAAACCACAAGCAATTTAGTAATTGCTTCTAGCTTCAAGGCTCGTTCAAAAAACCCTAACTTCCTAACGATTGGACTTGTTAAAGCTCCTCTATTCTAGTTACTGAAACTGGAGGTTGTATAGATTATAGAAAGACTGTAGATTTTTATCTTTTTTATCTATGATCAATTTAATTTGTCCAAAAGTAAATTGATCATTTCTAAGCCTCATGGTATATACATCCATCTTACATATCGTCTAAAATTAACCCAATAGAACGTTTTCAAGTGAGACAGAAGATTGTTCTACAATGGAATTTCCTTAAATTGTCAAATGGAATTGAGCGGATTATTTTTAATAGAGTGATGATATGAAGTGAAGATGAAATATACTAGCCAACATGTCTACTGACTACTGGAAATATGACAGGACATGATACAGCACGCCTACCAAATTGAACCATACGGTTTCATACATAGATTTTGAAATCTATGTATAGAGAAATGGTTACACCTCATAATGAAAGAAATATATGATCACCAGCTATGTGGATCCTCATCTGTTAGAGACATGGTTGGGAAATAGAGAATTCGAAGTATGAAACCGGCTTAGGATATAGAGAAATGAGGACATAAGCTATTTGAGAAACGGGAGATCCGGAATTCACTGAATGCAAATGAGATGTGAGATACAAGATATGTAAAGTACACATGATATCAAACATATGATGGAATGAAAGTATGAATAAACATAACTCTAAAACATAACAAAAGTAATATCTATATACCAATAACATATATCTATATACTAGTAACGTGCACAGACAAGCATAAACAACACAATAGTGCATGTACAGAAATAAAATCAACTTGACAAGCCAGACTAGAAAAATTAAGATAGATAGAAGTTTAAATCAATGCAGCAGCCAGAAAATCAAAAGTCATGGAAGATCAGTTAGTCAACCTGAGAGTATTATATTGATATATCAAAAGTAGAGCGTTAGAGGATTGGATATAAATTATATCGCATGCACGAGTCCTAAAAACATCAAATACTCATAAGGAAGTAAAAGGTGATCATAGTGCGCCTCCACAATGACACATACGACTTCATAATACGCTTCTACTAAATCACATTCGACTTCATCAGTGCCGAAGTTTCTGTTTGATAGCTCATGAATGCAACTTAGGATAGTATAGATTGCATCCTTTCTCAAGTTAATGTTCATTTATCTGCCTCATTACCAAGTGATCATTACACATTGAGAATGATAGGTTATTTTCATTTTTAATCTCTTGGTTTTCATAATTAAGTTCCATGGGAATTTAGTTTGAAAATTTTGGAGATGGAAATTGAAAGTTATGAGAATTTATAGTTTCTAGGGTTTGGAGAGATTGTATTTTCTTATGTGAGTTTGGATGTGAGGGTTGTGGTTTTGCAAGTATGTGGGGATATGGAGAGGAGCATCATTATTTTTGTGGTAGCCATGGCTACATCTACTCATGTGAGACCGCCTAGAGCAGCTCAAGATACACCATGCTCAGTGTATCATCGACGCTTTACCTTGCAAGGGGTAAAGACCCACATGGGAAGGACTATGATTGGTCCACTTGGGACATCCATGTGAGGCAAGCAACCACATTGACAACAATGACACTTGAGATTATGCACGCTTCTTCTATCCCTTCATTGACCATTCCAAGGATACAGATTGAGTCATGGGAGTGGTTAGCTTCTCAAGTAGGTTGTATTTTAGGGTTGTTTGAGACTAGTTTTCCAAGTCCACATCTATTCCATAGGCTACCCTCTACACTCCATGATGGGGCTAGATAGACTTTTTGCCTACCACTTGATTGTTTGGCACGTGATCCCTTGGAAGTTAGCATGGTTCCTATTCTTCTTACTCCCTTGATGGTGTCTTTGTTATGCTAGAGGGCGATGTGCGGAGCATAAAGAGATGTCTAGTATATTTCATCCATTCCAAGCGGGAGATTGGGTGGCCCTTTAAGAGGAGTCTATTAGGGCTACACATTTTAGGAGATAGGTTTTACCACATGATACCATAGAGTCCACTCAATTACGGCGGTGTAGGACATTGGGTCATTTGGGAGAGTTTAGTAGAGCAACATGAGCACTACACCCTTTGTCCATGGCTAGTCCTATTGATTAGACTATCTCTTTCCTAGGCTCACTACATCCTATGGTAGTAGAGGGACTACCACTATAGGTCTTAGATTATCAACCTGAGTAGCTTTTATGTCTTGATAGGTCACTTTTTGCACAAGGATTGTGCATTGCCCCTCACTTTCCTCAAGAGGCTTGTCGGGGATGGTATATGAGCACCTTTGAGATTTCTTTCAAACAAATGATCTTTCTAGTGGTTTCATTGAGTTGTTTAGGCAGCTACAGCAATAGCAAGAGGAGACATTTCTATTAATTTGTTAATCAAGTGTTAGGTGCTAGTCTACTTCTCACAATGGAGAAAGATATAGGAGGTATTAGATCAATTGATATTGGAAAGTTTTTTTGCATTTGGTCAATTGTACCATTGTTTTTTAGCATCATTCTCACTTTTGACAACACCTCAGTACATATCAGTTTGGAGTAGCTATACCTAGAGGATGTGAGGTTATATCTTTTGGCATTATAGCACTTCTAGATATCCATCCGGAGTGGGTCGTCCTATAGGTGGATGTTGAGAATGCTTTTAATAGCATCTCATGTGCATCCATCTTAGAGAGATTAGGGAGGCTGGTGGATTCTTGGCAATTTGTATTCCCTTTGTGTGGTCTTTTTATGGCTCTCTTGCTTCCCTTTACTACCAACATGATTGTTCAAAGGAGGGAGTCACCGTCTTGGAGTCAACTATTGATACATGTTAAGGAGATCTTTTAAGGGAACCCTTATTTGCCATGGCTCACTTTAAAGCTCTCCTATCTACTACTTTGGCTATGCCAAGTTGTGTATTTCTCTCCTTGGCAAATGATACACATTTTGTGGGCCCTATAGATCAAATTAAGCAAGCCTTTGAACACTTGACTACAAAGCTACATCTAGTAGGCTTGAGAGTCAAGGTGTCAAAGTGCATGGCATGGTCCACTTTAGGTGTCCCTCTCCTCCTTGAGTTTCCAAAGGGGTGTATCACATCTACAAATGGACTACGTGTTCTTGGAGTGCCAATAGGATCCAAGGATTTTGTCATACGCTTCTTAGACGTTGCCCTTGCAAAAGATGTTTTCCATGTGGATGACCTTCCGTTCCTAGGGGATCTGAAGGTGGCATTTGGTATAATCTCCTCTAGTATTGCTTGTCAACCGGCTTACCTCATTTGTATAATCCCTCCCTCCTCGTCCTTCTTATCACGTTTGAGAGCCTTTGATAGGAGGATTATGGGAGTCTTTGGTGATATTATTGGGCAAGTGACATTTGAGTGTGTGATAAGGGATTTGGCACATAGACAAACGGCTCTACCAATCTTGTGTGGAGGGATTCGCTTGCTATGTATGGAGGAGAAGGCACCTATAGCATTTTTGGATAGTTGGGCTCTCTTGGCATCCCTACTTTCCTCTCATTTTATGGTTGTTGATAGGCCGGTTTTGGAGACTTATGTGACAAAGGTTGAGGAGGGATCCTTTTCTTTCCAAATGCTATTACGGCAGACAAGAGATAGTCTATTCCTCGTGTGCATGGGCACACAAGGACTTTCCATCTTTTGCTTCACTATCATCATATTGGACTTGAGGTTTATAGTCTTCCTTCATGGAGCAACAATGTGAACATATGCTACATTCTCTCTTAGTTGACTTGTCCATTCCTCATGCTACCAGAGCAAGTTTTCATTCTTGCTCCGACAAGGGTGCAGGCTCTTGGATCCTACATCAATCGTGCATTAGGGTATTCCAACTTGCACCAAATATTTTCTCTACAATGATGAGGTTTTGCCTAGGTTTGGTCCATACATCTACATCTTCATTACTCACTTGTGAGTGTGGTTCTACACTAGATGTAGCAACAATCCATATGACACGGTGTCCTTTTGGAAGATAGAGGATAGCTACCCATGATGTTATTAAGGACATAGTGTTTGTTAGTGCACAAGAGAGTGGATACTTGGCTTGGAGTGAGCGGTTGTATGCTTTGCAGATGATATGTGTCAAGACAGACTTATACTTAGTCCGAGATGATCAAGTGACAATAGCAGATGTTGTGGTTATGGACCCTACATGGGATACAGTTTTGGAGGGAGTGCTTACCCATCCTCTTATATGGGCAATGAGTGCAGCAATAGGTTGCAAGGTGCAATCCAAAGGAAAGCAATCACACTAGGTGATGCTTCTTTAGATGCTTCTTTGGATGTTCCCGTTGATGGCAATGGCTGTTGCAATTCAGAGGAGAGCAATCACACTAGGTGATGCTTCTTTGGATGCTCCCGTTATTTGTAGACCATACTACTTGCATAGCTCGGATATCTTAGGTGCTGTAGGGCAGATTTCTTGTATAGACTCTATTGAGGCTTAGCCACATTTTACCTTTTTTGTCTCTCCCTTGTTGGCTTCATGGGGTCTTCCCATCCTTCTCTCATCCTTCTCGTTTTCTTAGCGGTCGCCCTTTTCTCTCTTTATCTGCCTCATAGATTATGACATTATATACATATGTCTTCATAAAGATAATTCTGCAAATATGATAAAGACGCCAGCCTGTCAGAAGAAACGATCCAACCATATTAAACACTACAATTAGGATGATATGAAATAATTGACATTTATAGGAGGCCTGGAATTTATAACAAAAGAGTACTAACCTTAAGTGGACCGTTATCTGCCCATGTCACTTCATGATCTATGTTGACCAACCATGTTTATATCATGATGAGAAACCACAAACTTAGAAGAATTATTCCAATACAGTTGTGAAGACTTTTGGATCTTATCATTACTTACACTCATTAGTCAACTGAAAAAAATTCTTTATACACCGTAGGGACTCACTTAATAGAACACTTCCAACTGTGCAGTAAACGAATTTACTCTTGTCCAATACCCTCGAGGAAGGAATGCAGCCGCTTGACGCAGTTTACTCACACGTATGGCAGTCTTCCTATTTAACAATTTATATCTTACGAAATTTAGATTTCTCTTAATTTCTCTTAAAAGATATTTCATTCTATCCCCTTTTGGGATGCTTTTCTACCTTTTATAATCTATCAGTTGAGAGAGAAAAATGCTCCACGATAAAATAAAATAAAAGGTAGTGTATAAACATGTAAAGAAGACCAACAAAACTCGTGTAACTCCCTACTTTACGTGTTTCACAAACTACATAGACCGGGCATACACTGACCACGAGGAAACACCGTACCTGCCGCTCTCCGGATTGCCGAGTTGAATTCCTCTGTTTTCCACGTGAGATACAGTTCTGGTTAACTTTGTGTCAGAATGAAAAGAACCTCTTGATTGGCCGTTGACAACAGGGTAAGCTTTTATCCTGGAAGGGTCCCTGTACCTGCAGGAAGTGGAAATTCGCGTCCCTCAACCGGACTGTAGAAGCTTCGGAAGAAGCTTCGTACTGTATTCGGGCAAGAGGGATACCGGCCAGGGCTTCGAGAGAGGGCATGTTGGAGATGACTCTTTGGCTGCTGCAGACTTTTGAACGGGGAAACAGAACGTCCTTCATTCAGGATGTTGCTTCATTGATAGCATTCTCTGAGACCAAAGTCCCGAGGACAAACACAGCGTCTCGTCTGCGGAGGTATTTCCTTCAGCTTATTCTGCTTCCTTCACTCGAAACCGTCAACTTATAAGCGTGTGAGTTGAAGGAGTGGAGCTATTCAGAACTCGGATGGCTGTCCAGCAATAAGGGGTGTATGTCTGTTAAATTACAAAAGTATGCTTGTACCGGGGTAGTCAGTGCGTATCTCATCAGCAAAATAAGCTTATTCTGCACTTTGATAGTACCCATGCTCGGATCGATACGGCACCAGTGTAGAGAAAATATTAAGATGTGCAAGAAAGCTTTTATAAGATTCCGTGCTCCTCTCACTCGAAAGAAGCCCGAATTGCTCGAAATGGAGAAACTGCCTACTGTAAACTAACTTGTGGCAAATTCTTCAATTTGGATCCAAGTCCTCAGGTCTTGCGTTTTTTGAGTTAACACGACCGGTCCCCAAAACTTCGTTCGAGAATTGTGGAGGTCATGTGCATTACTTGGAGTTCGAGACATGCTGAAAGACCGCAGACTCATCACCACAAGAAAAACCGTGTCCCAAAATCCTCAAGTCTGCCAATTTTTGTTTCTGACGAGAAGAGCTATTTCTCGGCAGCTTCTGCCACGCGTAATACTGCTCCCGAGGAAGGGAATTGAGCAATTTCCTCTGGTGGTGGAGAAATTCTGAGAGCAAGGAAACTAAACCGAATGCCGAGTGAGTATGAGCGCGAGTGTGCATGGCAGTTCAGTAGGTATACCGGCTGAAAAGACAGAAGAAAATCATAAGAAGATTTCCGTACCTGTTTCGAGTCAGGTGCAATCCTCGACTTGCCGCATGCGCGAAGATAATGATGGCCTTATTGTTTGACTAATATATCCTGGAAAAAATGCACAGTGATGGCCTGCAGGCATACTATTCTATGGCTAATGTACAACAAAGTCAGTTGTAGAGCGCTAACAAAGAGTACAGACCAACCCACGACTTAAGATGCGAGAATGACTACCAGTAGTCAGTAGAGTATATCCGCGACTTTGCTGATCTGATCAATAATAAGTGGAAACTTCATGAATATACTGTAGCTGAGCCAGCACTTTGGCAGCACTCTTTCTCATGCTGTGACTACCGTAGGTGGCAAGAGCTACAAGGGGGATTCGAGACCTGATCCCATAGATCTCTCTCATCCCTCTGGCTAAAAAGATCCTCTCCACTAACCTAATTGTTTTTTCTTTTAATTCGGCTGTACCTTCAGTGAGAATGTCTAACAGAGGACTGATTCCTTCAGAACTATGTAACAACTGGGCTCCAGATTGAAGAGTTTCATCCTCACTAACTAAAGTTTCCAAGGCTTCGACAGCAGCTTCAGCAGCCAAGCCCCGATCCTCATTTAATAGAGCAATAAGCCCTGAAACAGCATCAGCCTCCACTATACAGAAAGTTGTCTTCGCATCACACTTACCGCTATGGACCTTACATTTTGGACTTCGTGCAGATCTCAATTTGATGCACGCGCACACTAAATCAGGCTCTACACTCAGGGACGCGGTGCTTAAGGAGAAATTTCTCAAAGCATTGGCAGCCCTTGCCTTGCTCTTGACAGTCCCTGAATACATTGTCCGTATAAGCAGAGGATGCACATTCAGACCCGCAACAGCCAGTTGCATCTCAACTTTTGAAGGGTCTGTAAACCGTACCAACGCATCTACAGCAGCTTCCTTTACCTTTGGGGTTCCCGTGTTGAGCAACTCGACCAGTGGTGGTATAGCTTCTGCCGCTACTAAAGCTTCCGTGACAGCCGGATCATGTGATGGCAAGTTGACCAGTATCCCAGCTGCTGCCACTTGTACTTCCTCTGCCATGCTGATGTGAAGCATGCTCAGAAGAGCCCGGAATTTGTTTTTGCTCTGCATGTACTCGGCAATCTCCGATCCGCCGCTACCCGAAAGGAGAAAGAGTATCTGTACAGCACAATCTCGAACATCTCGATCTGATCCCTCGATGAAAGGCAATAGCATTGATATCCCACGCAAGCTCCTCATTGCTTCCCTAATTTGCTTTGCATCTGGAGGTGAAAGAAGGCCCAGCAAAGTATGTAGAACATGTCTTTGTATGACGGGAAAGTTCGAGGAATTTTCGTGAACATAAAGAAGGCCCTCAACCGTCTGCGCTTCATCCATTCGATCTCCGTGAGCGTCCACAAAAAATTCTATTCCGTCCTTTTCAGCTACAGTATCTAAAACGATAGCCGCACTCTCCCTCACCATAGCAGGAGACATCCCCGAGCATAGATGGTTCAGCACTATGGGCATTCCTCCTGCCTTAGCTATGCAAGACTTGATTGTTCTGTGTGAACAGAGGCTTTGCACAGCTTTTAATCCTGCCAACTTCGTCTCCAATTTTCCCATCTCCATCATTTTAACAAGGGGCGGTATAACATGAAGTTCAGCTAAAGTTGTCAACGCTTCATCAGTGAGTTTCAGCTTCGCGAGTGCATTGGCCATGACCACCTTCGTGGAATCGTCTTTGCCTGAATCAATCCGATATACACTCACGTTATTGCAAATACACCCTTCTTTAAGGTCATAGGAATCTGGTCCACGCAAGACAGGTGCGATTTCTCAACGTGCACCTTAGTCTTACTCATACGAAAGTATGAAGTTAGCAAGATATAATAAGATGAGAAAATATATGCATTCCTCAGGAACACTCCTCAAAACACTTTACCAGAACATGTGACTATTAGATCAATTCTGCGAGCGACTTGTAAAGAGGTCAATCCTTCATCAGAATCATCACGACGAGATTAAGAAACTTACCTTCGCTCAAGCACCGCACGAGTGGTGAACACCAGTTGGCTGCGGCCATCCCTACAACGTTATCATTTTCGCTACAGAGCTTGTCCAAAGTAAATCTTGCAAGCTGCGCAGCCTCTGCGTCTTTGCTATTGAGTTGAGTTACCAACAGCAAAATGGCACTACGCTGCTGACCAATTTTGAGACTCATGCTTGCATTCCCTTCCAGTAATTCTAAGAGCAATGCGGTAGCTGCTTTAGCAATACTCGCTTCTCGTCCCAAGCAACGAACTATCAAATCCAGGCCACCCGCGTTTGCTAGTAACTCCTGAACGACGAGGCACAATGTCAACTTCCTGAAGTTTAAGGAGACATCAGACCATCAGCTCCAGTCCCAGGGCTGGACACCAACCTATTGAGTGATGAATTATCGAACCCGTTGTAAACAGCCCAGTTCCATTCCCACGTCTGACCGGACTGACTCTGACATTTCATCTGGACACCAACCTATATCCAAATCTAGATCACATACAATGAGCTTGCAGTGGATGCTATCTATAAAATTGAGAGAAATAATGACAACCATTACTATTATACTGGTATGTGTTTCTCTAGTAGTTTAGAGTGGTTTCGTACTTGATTACTACTGTTGTTCTGTACCACTGCGAAAAGAGCGGATAAGCTTCCCCGCTTTACATCTTGGTTGGAGGATTTCAAAGCATACACAATATCAGCCACGAGGCCCTCTGCTGCAATCCAATCTTTGTTCCTTCTGTTCTTCTCGCAGAGCTCGACCAATACGCCAAGGCCAGCTTTTTGTTCACTTTCGCGGCCAGAATTCAACATGGTCTTCGCCTTCTGTATACCTATGTAATCGTTACGTTCCTGCCATTCCTCTATCGATTGCCTGATTGGAATGTTTGGCCTTAAAGTCCTATCATCCAGTTCTTCGTTAGTAACTGGATCAGTTGTATGTCCCTCTGCAAACCACGCCGTTATAGCAGAGCGCTCAAAACAGGATCCGGTCACGATACTAACAGGATTCTCCATTACTTCCTGTTTTAGTGGACATACGAATGACTTCAGAGGTTTCATCAGTTCCGTGGTGTTGACCGTGTTTCTCAAGCTTTCTGCCTGCTCCCAGTACATCTGTTGCAAGGACTCCGGAAGGTAGGAAGAGTCGGCTCTCGAGAGGAGTGTGATGACCTGCTCCATGAATGCTTCTTCCTCGCGCTCCTTTCGCAGCGCCGCTTCTTCTTTTTCCTTCTTAAAGCTCAACATCTCTTTTCTGATCTCCGAGGGATACACTGGAATTCCCACGGCTCTGGCAATTTCTAGCAGCAGGTCATTGGCAAAACCTTGATCAGTCCTATGCTCCCGTAAACCTTGTTCAAGCTTATTGATCACATGTAGCTTGGATTCTGAAGTCTGGAACTCGGCATTGATCATCTGCTCTTTTAGTCTGCCTACATTCATGCTGATATCCCCCGCAACTTCAGCGCTTGCCAGGGCCAAAAGTTCCAAGGACTTCCCCAAATTACGAGTAATCTGCTGCGCTTCTCTAACTATCGAACGACAATTCACCAGCAGATACATCTTTGGCTTGCTGGTACAATTATCGATCAGAGCTCGGGCCTTCTTGAGATCTTCCTGGAGAGACTCGAGAGCAGTTCTGACTGCTGGGGAGTCTTTCAACTCGCGTCGTCTGAGTTCGACCAGCAACGGTTGAAAGTCCTGCAAATAATTTGACAATAACCTGAAGCTTTCTTTCTCGATCAGAACATCTTGGGCGGCTACGGCAGTCTCCAGCACCTGCGTCGTCAATACGGCTAGCACCGTGCCTATCGGTATCAACTCTATCAACATTTTGACCTCACCGGGTTCACGAGCGGCGAAAAATATCCGAAAATTTAGGCTCTATGCTATATTCATGCATCAGAGTTACAAAGATTCCACAACAACTGCTGGCTGGGGGTGCCAGTTCCCAAACTTCTCACATTCTCGGTTTTCGCGAATCGAAATGATTTTCTGTCACTTGAATCTCACTCTTCCTTTGCAATTAAGATCTGCCATCAACCCCCCCTCAAATCAACCATCTTACAGCCTCATGTCCTTCCCTCCCTTACCGTTCACCTCACTTGGAACTATTGAAAATCTGATATTTCAACTGCACATACAAGTCGACTTCAACTTGGTCGAAGAGAAGCATTGCCAATCTTGGCTCATCATCGCCACGCAGTCTGGAACGCAAAAGCAAGGGTGGTTTACCGAGAGGGCTCTTTTTGACGGGTACGAACCAACGACTGAGCTCTCTACGCGCTTTCTTGCTTTAATGCTCGTCGTGCACAAAATGCAAATGAAACTGTCATAAGATTAGCCTGTGAGCCAGCACTGGGCAGGCTCTATACAATCAACTCAACCAGCCTCGCTAATCTTCGTGGTTTTTCACTGGTGTTCTTCAAAATGTGCAGGCAGGCCTCTTCGCCTTCAGTTCCAGCCGTAGGGACAAAATTGACTCGAAAACCTGCCCCGTAAACTGCAGCTGATGATTCGGGTCAAATCCCTAACTTACTACTCTGCTCGATTCCTTCGTCTTCATGGTAGGGCCCGCTAGTGTCCGAATGACATCAGGACTAGTTTGAAAGTGTTAGCAGGAAAGTGGCTTTGGGTTGACTGGCGCGTACCGCCTCTCCTTCAAGCCTGGATGAAGAAGTTCACAATTTAGAAACAGACCGGCAGTTTTGTCTCAGGTCATCAGTGAGGAAATGCTTGCACTGGATCTTACCCAAAGGTGGAAATCGCGTTGCTGCATAATGACATAGTTCACAGTAGAATGCGCTTCATGAGATCCATATTCCTCCCGAACAGATTCCCGATCGGTACATTCGACCTCCCGCTGTCGACCGCCTTCAATAAAGTAAAACTCTACTGAGATTGAAGAATTACCTTAACAGATGCCTTACACCCCAGGATTGACGAGGGCGAGTTGTACTTTCGTTTTTGGCGGTTTGTTCTCCTGTATTTTCCCGGTCGCAGTTAACGCTAATCTCCCCAATCACTCTGACAAGCCTGTGACTTCGGAACTCCGTTGGACTGACTAGCTGGACACTTGAATGTCATGTTTGGCGGTTAGTTCAGAGGAAGTCTACGTGCAACTTTCCAAGTTTACTACCGCAATCAATTCCAAGAATCTGAGGCCTTCAACCCCCAATCGCTGCTAATTCCTAATATTGCTGTACATCCTTCCTAATATTGCTGTCCATCGCTGGACTTATCCAACCAATGGCAGTATCCATATTCTTATTCTCTACAGTGATCTAAAGAGCGTTTTCGCGTTGTAAATACAAGAGCTGCGCTCTCTTCGGACGCGGTTCTTGTTTAATCTACTCATGCTCTTCCGGTCTCGACCCCCAATCTGCAAAGACGGGGCCCCCGTCCTACATACATCACCGACAGATGTCAGCTGCATTTGCACCTCCGTAGGAACTTGGATCGTTCACAGTACACACATGTCAGCATTATTGTATCCAATAGTCGTGTCCCCCTGCCGGATATTACAATGTTCCTTTTAGCATTCACGTGCCTTGGCCTAATGGTTCGTCTGCTAACAACAGCGCTCCGTACGTCGCTCTTGACTGCAAGGAAATTGGAGCGTTGGAGGTAACTTGGAGTAACTCAGCTACCGATAGTACTGAATCCTCGAACCGATCCAAGGTACAAGATTTATGTCAATCTCCACTGACAAGCGACAGATCACGACAGAGAGGTGACAGAACACACGAGACAATTTGTTTTCATAATATGAGAATGTCACTTATTTCCTCCTCTGTGACGATTGGCTGACAGAGGACACAGCCGCCTGAAATGCAAAAGGAGACGGGGTTCTGTCCAATCGTCTGTGACGAGGCTCGCGAGCAGGAAAGGGAACCGCCTAATAAGTCCGATCACCGTAGTATCAACATCCATGCAATGGCCTGATCACAATCTTAAAACCGTGCGGAACGCGGGAGTAATGCCAGTGATCAAATCATTGGGAGATTTCATTACCGAGATTTAAATGTCTGTGTATTCAATCGATTAGACATCTTTATGTCCTTGCGTGCAGTGTCTGGTTTTCGTCTTCTGCCATGCGGTCCCGAGAAAATCGTGACTCGCATCGATACTGGGAATTACGATTTCCATACGTAAATATGGTGCCCCGTACGTACTTCTTCCGTCCTGAACATTTGGAGTACAAACTATCTGTAGTATCGTAGTCCTCTAGAGGATTTTCTACTCAAAGGAATACATTACATCCTATTTCTCAGTTGATATTATATCATCCCATCTTATTTCTGGGTACTTTTTAATTTTGATGTAGTCATGTGCGGCTACAATTACTCATAAGATTTGGATGTTTCTCAAATATTCACAAGATAGTTAGAGAGAGGCCTTCATATTGCGAATTTTATTTGAGATAGATATATGTTTTTGGTTTCTGAAAAACTAAAACAACGTACGGAAGGTTAAACTCAATTTAAATCCCTAAGTGCGAGTGGCTAAGGATACGAGGATATTGACCTGATCTTGAAAGCCAAGACCATAAATGTGGTGAAACCTTAAGTACATGTGCTATAAAGGAGATCACACCTACTGACTTTTGAGAGGAGCCAAAATGATATTCAAACTACCCAGCAGCCAAGACTTAGCTGGGTCCTCCGATATAGCATTTCATTGGACCCAACAACTTAAGTCAAAAAATGACTATACCAACCTCCTACAAATCTGGGACACCACTTCTTCTTCAAAGCTAGCTCTTAGATCACCCTATGCTAAACCCAAATTTGGTGCATCCAAACCCATTTTAGAAATAACAGGAATCAGAACTATCAAAATAGACTTTGAGATTTACTCAGTCTATACCAAAGTAAAACAACCCAGATGGCATGATCACAATGAATTAAAAGCTCAACTGCTCTCTAAAAAAAGTGTCACCGCATCAGGTGTATGTCGCTTTCTTAGTTGTATCATTACAAAGCATGAATCTAAAAAGAAGGCAGAGAATGCACACAACATAGATCGGAATAGAAAAGTTTTCAGACATCATTTGCGTGCGACATGCACGGAAAGACAAATCAAGACGGCAATTCGATCCGATTCGATTGGAACGTCCGTTTCTTCTTTCACTTTGGTCCGAAGACACCAAGAGACTCTGAAGATTGATACGTATGTGCAAACTTTAACTAAAGCAGGAGCCGGGTTACACGGAGCACTAGAACGGTCTGTGGCGTCAGAAGGGGAATACCTTGACCAGTTTCTGCAAACCGTAAACCGGATCAGAAATGGCGTGACCAGTTTCTGTGCACTGTAAACCAGTTGTGCAAGAACCGGGATCAAGGAATAAGTCGTTTTGTATTTGATAGGTCGTCCCTTCCAGGTTCGTCGAACAAAGAACTTCCCCCGTTCAACAAGTAAACGAACTTGCAATCCACTGTAGCATTGGTACGGACGTTGACGGCGTGAACCTTGACAAGGCGCGAAAGACGGTGATACGGAGATACGGACGGGAGTGTCTCCCGCCACCGCTGGGTACCGTGGGTTAGCTAGAAGAAGATGACAGGCGTACGACATGGAATATTCCCCCAGGATTCTTCGACGGACCATGGACCGAGGACGTTTTCTCGTTGCATGTCGAGAGAATGAATGAAGCTTCATATCCAGCGCGGATTCGTGCGAATGAGGATATCGACTGTTGTTTCTATTCATTGAAATTATTTCTCGTCGATGCCCAAGTGGTACCTTTCTTCGTTGTCCATTCTCGTCGTGATTGTTCTTCAGCATATTTACATTAATACCAGTAGTAGGTTGCACCTCGCGCCTCTTAATGGTTATGCCCACTAGTGTTTTAATTTTGCTTATCACATAGTGTCCAGTAGAGTCTATAGTAAGGAGACTAGACACCTTTATTGCAAATGGTATATATCAATATAGATTCCGAAACAAAGAAGTTATATTTTATTTACTATATAGTGTCAATAGACTCTGTAATGAGCAAAGTATATATCTGTTAAATAGAGAATATCACACTATAGATTTAAAATCGTTTTAGATTTTTATTTTTTTATCATCTAGTGTTCAATAGACTTCGTAACAAGAAGATTATGTACAATTGTTACAAATATGTCCAGAAATACACTTGGTATAAATCTCATTTTGGATTTTAAAAGTGGGACGTTTTATTTTGCTTATCCTATAGTGTTGGATAGACTTAGTAGCCAAAAGACTATACCCACTTGGCGCAAATGGAGAGTATATCAATAAGATTTCTAAATGAGATCCTTCAAATCTTTAGTGGAACCTCGAGAAGGTTTCGGATTTTTGGGGACATTCTCTAAATAAACCTGGGCAAAACATGAGAAAAAAATTTATAATATGCAAGTGAAACAAATGACCATTGTAGTTAACATTACTCTTAAGTGGATTTGTTAGGTTTCGATGTATACAGAATTTTGAACTACGAGAGTTGTGGACACAGGCCCTTGAATGATATGTCCTACAAACGGTGTTATAGGGAAACAGGGCACTTTTTCTTGTCAATATACACCTTGTCTAAGTGTGTTCTCTCCCTTGAATTTTCAAAAGAATAATTTGATGAGATACGACATATTTGACATGCGTGGAAATGTATTGTCTATCGCTGACTTCGTCCTAACTTTTCCCGAAGATTTTGTGAGGCTTGACGGTACTGAGTATCAAGAGCACCATTGATAGTGGGGGGAAGGTTGCCTGTAATATTTGAGCGCTAAAGTGGAATATCTTGACTTGCTCATCTTCCAAGAAGATACAGCAAGATCAATTCATTGATGGAATTGGCATAAATAAAGGCTTTGTGGTCCCTTGACTAAATGGCAAGAGAAACTTTTCTTGTCCTTTCTCGCCCTGCACTCTTTAGTTTCATTGACTAAAAACGCTCTGTTTTAGTTTCATTCTTGGTCCCTTGACCTTTCAAAGCTCTCCAGAGCATCTCCATCGTCGACCATGGGGACAGCGAGTGCAAGAGGGAGAGAAACACTTCCCATGAGCTTCTGAGTGTACCCATGAAAAATTTGCAAGTCCTCCGACCATGTATAAACAGGTTGAATTCAGCGTAGACATGTGGGGTCCTGGCCAGAACATCCCAATTCCGAAGCTCCAAGTTCAGCAAGGTTTGGTAGAAAGTCGATCACACATTCCTCAAATGCTGTAGGGCAGATTCCTCTTACCGATACTAGGTAAAATGGGGTAAAATGGGGGTTAGCCCCATTTTACCGTCTTTGTCTTTTCCTTGTACAGCTTGATGGGTTTTCCCGATCCTTCTTGTTTGCACACGCGGTCGCGTTTTTCTCATTCCTCAAGTCGTTGGGTTGATACGCTTACTCTGTGACGACTCACGCTAGGTAATCAAAATAAAGCAAACATTATCCGGGCACGGAAAAAAGCTGTTGGCGTGTTCGGCAGCTTTAGCTTTTGAATTGTTCAACTAGACTCCATCACCGGGATGCCATATATGTATGCCACATACGAGATGCCTCGATTCTATTGAATCGAGCTGAAAAGATCCTTTCGTTTTAACGAATTTCTGGTCAAATGAGTGGGAAAACCATGACGAGAGAAGGTAGATGTAGAAGTTTGATGACTGCCATTGATGTCTTACCTCAAGCCTATTTCTCGATAAATATCAATGAACGCTGGGCAGGATTCCTTAATAAATGACTTTTCGATGGCTCTGTGTTTACGGGCGTGCTAGGATGTAGTACGCGAGAGCTGAGACAGCCATTCCATATTCGTTTTGCGTCTTAAATATGAACACTTGAACACACTCTGTCAAACATGGCCCATAACAGCTACTTTTCAGGAAAGATCTTCGTGCTTGGTATTAAGCTGTCACTTACATTACATTGTTTTGACAGGACTTGAACCTGTTGCGAATCACTGCTGCGGAAGAAATTGCTGAAGCTGTTGTTCTATGACTGAAGTCCTCTTCTCCTCAACGGCTGCACTACGACTGGCAGGAATCCTTGGAGGACTCCATGACATCGCAACAGGTGAAAGAATTTCCAACCTCTGATGCTAAGTAATCTAACCGAACGAGTGCACTAGATAGCTGGAAATATCTGTAACTAACTGAAGTACACGTTCTCACCGCAGCTTTATAGAATTTACATAAGAGATTTAGTTATCAGCAGAAATTTTGCCATCTAGCTCTGAGAAATCTTCAAAATATGCTTTGAAGTGTTGATAAGCGTATCCGACATCATCAACTCCACACATCTCCCGAATACTGTGCATAGCCAGCTGAGGAGATCCAACATCAACGGTCCTGATACCTGTTTCGCTAGCGACAATGGGACCAATTGTAGAGCCGCACGCCATGTCATTTCGTACGACAAAGTCCTGTCACAGTATCATTTGCCACTTCAGTTTCGGGTCCAACAAACTGACTAGCTCCAAACAAGGAAATGCAGAAAGGAAACCGAGAGATGGCTAATGAAGGTGTCATTCAGAGCTTATGTATCCCTAACTCGTTAAATAACCGAAGAATAATACAGAAATAAATACTTGATAGAACACCTCTGGTAAAGAAATCACCTGGGTGGGAATATTATGGCGAAGCCCAATTTCACGGAAAATAAGACCAGTCACGCCATTTGTAGCATACTTTTGACTAGCATTGTGCTTGATCACCAGTCCTTTGTGTAGTTGTGGCTGATGGTTCTCATCGTGCTTTTCCTGCACCCCACAAGATGAGTGATCGTTAATAATGGATATATCTGATATTTCAGACCTTTGAAAGTCCCCGAGAAACCCTGAAGCGGACAGAACACTTTGTGAAGGTATAAGCATTGTGGGACTCGATGTTGAAGAAGAATACGTACCGTATAGTTAGGATGCAGAGCGTGCGCCATATCCGCAGAGACGAGGAAACTCTTTTGTACTGCTTGCTCGAAAATTCCCTATTTCACAAAGTCCCGAAATATTTCCATAAGTTTGGCGGAGAGATCAAGATCTGTAGACAAGATCTATGATGTAAACTGAAATCACAATCATCTTATAGTGTGGAAAATGTTGAAGCTAAAGTCTCCCTTCCCTCTGGCAATAACTTTGGGTATTTCTAGCTACTGCTTGTAGGAAGTAAGCTCCGACCTGAGTGTTAGCCTCACTGAACTGTGCTGTAACTCGTTTCAGAGTGTCATTGAACACAGGTGAGCCAGCACCTTGTGCAGAAGCGGATCCTATCTCTTCATGGTCAAAAAGAGCAATCATTCTTACTCCAGGCTCTTCTACCAGCGAATCGTCTGTCGTAGAATCGATGAGAGCCTATAAACCATCAACGAAGCAAACAATGACATCTTGTTCAAAGGCGCTGTAAAGCCAAAAGATAGCTCAAATGTGCCTTGCCAAAATTAGAATAAAGCAAGACCCCACGACACCAAGTACACATTGCATAGGACTTGCTCCAACCAAGTTGGTGCAGCTGGCAGATATTTGATGTGCAAATCCCGTATTCGAAATCCAGAAGGATGTACTGACCTTCAAAGCACAGAATGAACTACAAAGGTTGTCAAGGCGACCGGAGTAAACAAACTCCTTCAACGCACCCCCAATTGCACTTGGTTGGGTATCAATGACGTCCAACTCTAAGTTGACGATATCGTCTGGTTTACAATTCAGCTCATCTGCCAGAACCTGCAGAGATGACTCGTAATCCCAGTGAGTGAGTCAAGTTGGATATATTTCATGTCAGTCCATTGAAGAATTCCTTACTCCCCTAACGATCAGTTCAATCAGGTACACATCTCCAATTGAATTTTAGCCATGGAACCTAAATTAAAGCCTATAGATCCTGAACTTGCCTGCAACAGAAGAGGATGATGAGCACCACCCTCGGCTACACTTTGTTTCACCGACTTGTCAACGTCGCCATTAGCATCGCCTGAGGACTCGGCTCCAGAAGCAACACGCTTATTGGCTTCATCCTGTTGCCAACAATCTCTCGAGTAGTTAGATATCTGCTAGAAAGAGATACTGGACTAGGAAACCGAGGAATTCTCAGGACCGTAACAACAGTTTTCATTGTACTAGCATCATAGTGCTGGAAAGCAAAACCCATCGTGCGTGAATCAATGAGAAGCGAAGGCCACAGCTAAGATTTGGCAGACCTCTACATATACACTTACAGAATTTGTACACATTTACACCATCATAACGACCGCTTAAGCAAACACTGAGTACATTAACATTACTCTATCAGTCACATAGCAATATATCAAGACCATCATCTTTAAAACAGTGTAAAATCAGCTAAATAGTGTCCATTGTCTTCACAAAGCAGACACATAGCAGCTATGACCAAGCTCCGTGAGACTCTATCCTTTTATGAAGAAGACGAAGATCGACAAGCGACTCCCGAATCCCAGCATGAGGAAGTGAATTCCAACCTTGATAGCAGTTGCCAAAATTGGCACAAAGTTTGTCTGCAGATTGAACTTGAAACCGTCGTTGACATTTCTAGTGGTGCAAACCGTGCTTAAGGTTAGCAGCCTCATTACAGGATGTGCAAAGCAATAGCTGCCGCCTTAATTACCACTGATGGATACGATTGAGCAGTGGCAATGGTGCTGACTAAAGCCCTTCAACTAATAAAGGATAACCTCAGTACTCATAATGACCTCTCGGCTATCAGTACAGCTATCAGCAACAAGGGCAGACGATGAACATGATAGAATGGGGGACTTGATGTAGGTAAGTAGGTCATCTCTAAAAGACTGACACTGTGATGACAGAGATTCGCACCTGTTCAGATGGATCGCCAAGGAAGGTATTCTCAGAATTGGTCTTGCAATCCTGACCAGTTCATGCGAAATACTCCCTTCTCTTCTTACAAAAACCCTACCCGCAACTGTTAAATCTCTGTCAAACCATGAGTACCACAAGCCTCCTCCATACATCTGTACTCCAATCTCCAGATATCCAGCTTTGGTTATCTGCTTGCAACCAAATCATAACTGACATCAGCCACCATTCAGCATATACCATTTCTACCGGGGACCTTAATTACTGATTCACTCTTGCTCGCCTCCGGAAAGGCTACAGGAACATGTGTTATACAAGGCAGCAACTAAGTAGGAGATGTATATACGGAGAAATTTTGTTAGACGTAATCTGGAAAAAATTACATTGACGGAGTGTTAACAACAGAAGCAAGCCCCAACTCAAGTTACAATAGACAGGCAGTTTAACAGAAGGGAATCAAAGGGTAGGATTAATCTCCGCACTACGAGAATCAACCTTCGAAATAGGCTTCAATTTGGGACACGGGCTGTCGGTATGACAACCAATTGTCATGAACCCATTTCCTGCCTTGTACCTGCACAGTTTTTACATTCTACCAGGGTTTAAGTTGCAGGCAACTGGAAAGGTTGCGTAGATCAAAAACAGAGAAATAAAGAACTAGTTAACCTCACAAATGTAATTGCATTGAGCATCCAAAATCGTACTTCTTTCCGATGGCAAATGCCACAATTGTGGAGTGATTGCGCGTGAAATAGTACTTCCCCCCAGGTACCAAAGATGTCCATGTCTCTCGCTCGGACAGCTTCTGGAACCCAGCCTCTGCGAGGCGGACTTTCGCCTCATCTATAGAAGCAAACGATACAGCAACTTAGAAATTTAAGCTCAAAATTTCTTCACGCATGCCAAAAAAGAGGAGATCGACGCAAGTGAAGATCGATCGTAACTTACAGTATTCAAAAGCCACAATCTGTAATTTCAGTGTCAAACTTTAGAACTTGAAACCACACCAGCCAACTGCAGCTGGAAGAAAGAAGACTCAGAAGAAGTAGCAAACTTACGAACAGCATGGAACGGAGTGCAGGCCCCGTTGATAAATCCCACAAGTTCCTCTGCCACACTCGCACTTTTCATCGTCATTGGATTTGTTCCCGGTTCTTTCAGATCCTACTTTTTGTCAGTTGTTTGCCGTTGTCTCTGTCTACCAAGAGCTCTCTTCGACGATGTTCCCCTGTTAAGAAAGTTTGAGAAATAGTGTTGAAATTCAGCTCGAGCTCAATTTAAGGCCTCACTTCTTCTCGAGAGTACACACACCCCACCTCACACAGAGAAAAACCTCAAAACAAGATCCCCGTGTATCAAAAGCAGAATTTCCCTCAGGTTTCCAGCTTTATTGGGAATTCTTCGAGTCCATGAAGAAAAGAAAAGAACAGTGTAAAAGATATCGAAAGGTTTTGGAGAAATGGTGGCACAAAGCTTTGAGGAGGGAACTCACAAATTGAATGGGTTAATTTTGCCATCCATCAATTAAATATTCATTTGTTTGAATTTTGTTTTTACTGTTTTACTGCATAACCCACAAGACAATTGGAGTTAGATGAGTATACGTCGTAAATTAAGTATCGGCATTACTTTCGTTGATATAATGCGGTTTAATTTGCACTACTCAGGCTGAAATGTGTAATCATCTTCTCGAAGCAACCCACAATTAATTCCTGTTCACGTTTTGCTTCAGCATTATAAATGGCTTAGGCTTTTGCTTTCACGTGATCATAGTTGGTGTGCCTCTTGGAAGAGCTCCATTTTAATCATCAACATAATTCTCAATGATATCCAGATTTTATGATGATCAGTGTCTATGATTTACTTGATTTGGGTAATAGCTTACATTGTATCACAAAAATAACTTCTTTCTTTTGTGGTTGTTAAGTTGCAACAAAACACAGATTACAACTTAGTATAACAAAAAAAGTTGTGTAAACTTCAAGATGACAAAAAAATTAAATGGACATCAATATTAAAGCTTAGCATGTATAGATCTCAATCAAATAAAGACTTATTACAAACCAATCCACTAGAACTCACAAAATGACTTTGCAGTTTACTCCATAAAAGATCTAAATAAGACATTTGTAAAGTAGATTATAGAAGGCTTTGACAAGTTTCAATAATTCTACTTATATCAATTGGACCAATAAAAAGTTCCACAATATAATTTATGTCTCTTCTTCCGCAATATAATCCATGTCTCTTCATTATTCTACTAGAGAAAATTTCATTATTTTATTTCTATTTTTGTTTTTTTATTTCTATTATTTATAGTTAAAAAATTTCTTATCGGATTATTTTGTATGAATCTTTACTATCATTTCTGCATGTTCTTCTTGATTGATACAAATGTTTGCTTGATCTATCATTTCAGTCTTGGTATTTTTCTTAAATGTTGTTGTATCTTTAGACTCAACCAAATATAAATTGTAATATTATTAAATTAAATTATTTTTGATACTAAAGATTATGACAACTATTGATTCCTCTTTACTTTGGAGGTTTATTTTGTATTATAACCAATACGACACAATAAAATCTTCTTATCACTTTTAATATCATATTTTAGACATATCCCTTTTAGAAATAGAGTTCACGTACTCTAATATTCCTATTCCAAATCAAATAAACTTATGAGTTCATGTAGCCCTATAGCCTCATATATCTCCATCTAAGTAAGCACGATATGCAAACAACATGAAAGATTTGCAAATGAGTGCAAATGGTGAGTTCTTGTTTTATCACCGTTTCTTGCATAAATATATTATCCAAATATTATATCCAATATTTTTCATTTTTCATTTATAAAAGGAATTGCAAAATATTATATCCAGATGTGGAAGTTATTTTTATAGTCAACTAAAGAAAACTCTTAGTTGTGAATAGCTGATGTTGAATATAACTATTGCAATGCCTATCTAACTCCATTTTTGACCAAGCTAAACACAACACAAAAGCAATATATATCAACACCAAAACAAACGTTAAAAACCCAATCCTCAACAATGTATCATAGAGTATATCAATGCCTGAAAGGTGTCTATAGGAAGTAATCTCTTGAATGCTTCAACTTTTATACCACTATTGTAATGATATGAGGACATGAGGACTAAGAGAAACACAAGAGAAGAAACATAAAGCTTCAACACTCAATATCTCAATGGCTCAAAAGAGCACCGTGTCTTTAGTATATAGCACAGAGTATCCCATCAAAGGAAGCTCCACCCTTGGATCAGATATATGGATTGGTGACATGTCAACAAGTTCCATCCTTAGATTAGTTGCATGGATAGGTGACATGTCTGTCCTTGTACTATTTGGTTGGTCAAACAAGTTTGACCAAAGGGAATCTTTAAATAATATTCCTATAAGAAGCTCAGAACATCATGGGTTGACTGTTGGACAGCACTCGACAAGACAAGGCAAGGCAGCCAAGGAGAAAGGAAACAGATATTATTCTCCAACTAGAGAGTCTCTTTCCATTTTTGAGACCTAATTCATTCATGTAGGCCTCCAAAATTGGCTCCAAAGTTTCCAATGTGCTTTTGACCTCTACCTTCTTAGTGGAAGTACTCTTTTGGTGACACCTCTATCTGATCTACTTAGATTATCGTGTATAATATACTTCAAGATATTACCAGGTCAATTTTCACCTCTAGATAATATGTCTAGCTAATGGTATTACAACTATTAAGAAACAAACTTTTACACTACTATTAAGAAACAAGTGTTGGATAAGAGAATTTTCTAGATAAATACACTCTTGTTTATAACTTAATCATTATATATAATTTTATACTTTTTCATGGATCTAATACTCTCCTTCATCCAATACTCAATCATGATGTACTCATAAGGGTGATTGATCCTAGAATTTTTGCATGCGTCATATTTGGATTGTCCTTGCAGAATATAGAGATACAAGAGTGTTGTCAAGTGTTAAAAATTAAGTTCAAAAACTCAATCATCTCACCAACACTTAAGTTAAATGATAACTTACAAAACCATATAATCTATAGTCTTGGACTAGTCATGAAGCACATTGTCTATAATGTTAAAATATGTAAAGAGTATAAAATAATTATGATCTAATGATATGAAGTTATCATTCCATTGAAACTTGAAACCTTATCAAATTCAACTTCCTTTGTGAAGTAGTTATTATTTATTATTGTCATGCTTACCTTCCTTGATATTATAAAGGAATGTAAGCATGATGATGTATGACGGTATGCCTCTTTTGCTTGATATAGTCATTCAACTACTAATTTATTTTTTGGTTGATAATAAAGTTCTACATAGCAATAGTGCAATTTTAGTAGAACTTGGGAATTTCTTCTTATGATGGTTCATCAACCAATCCTACTACACTGCACCAATGCTAATTTCTTAGATTCTCACACCATAGGATAAAAATTTAGCAATAAGTTCCAGCTCTAATAGTGGTGTTTCTACTTCTTTGACCAAGGCTTTCTCATTTTGCTTCCTTTGCTAGGCTAAGGCTTTTTGCTCTGCAACTTCTTCTTCACATCCTTACCTCCTAATAAAAAAGACAAAATAAAATGCAAGTTAGATTAAGAAAAAAAATGAAAACAAACATCATCACAAGAGTGGAAAGGACTCAACCTTAATCATAAGATGGGAAATTCATGTAGACAACTTACTTGTAGTTTCTTGAATGATATATAATGCTCAAAAACTTCTTTTCTTGTCATAGGCACTTTTCTTGGGTATCTTCCCAAGACTTATCGAGCAAATAATTTTGTGTATGCCTTGTAATGATGTAAAGTACCTTATGGTATTCCTTACACATGTATCTTTAGGAAGGTTCTTGGTTGCTATACATGTAAAAACATCCTTTATAAATTCCTCCAATGAGATCATTTGATCTTCTCTTACTTGCAAAACTTGATTGATCTAGCTTACTACTCCTTGACTAGCAATTCTCACATTTGTTGAAAATCTTTTGCTCTCCATAGCTCTTTAGTTTGAACAACAATCAGGAAAATGTTATCATTTGAGATTATTTTCCTCTCCTATTTAGAACTTGACTTAACTAACTAAACCAAGATCTTAGTCACCAACAATCTCTTAAAGGCATATATTTTCTCTCCACCTTCTTCCAAGAATTGTTGTGTAAATATTCAGTTTTTTAAATATAGCTAAACTACAAATAGAAGTGCAAATACATATTATCATCTATAGCAATATCAGTGCATCCAACTTCCACAACCCACCAACATACATAAAGCAAGAGCATAGTTCCAATTATGGATTAAAATTCAAGAACTTGTTTAGCACATATTATGTCACTACTTATTGCACAACTTTATTATTACTATATGATTCCAATCCAAGACGTAATACATATTCTTGTTGGATTTGACAAGTCAAACTCCTCCTTTGACTTCAAGGAATCTCTAAATCTACCATGACTATGAAAGTTTAGTGGGATGCAAGTTTGCCTTCATAATCCACTCGGCTTACTAATCCACAAACTCCTTATTTAATTGCCAGATCTAGAATGGTAACCAGTTGTCCTTCTTGGATGCTCAATGTGAAACCTATCCAAGTTTATGAAGATAAAGAGGATTTCAAACATTTCAAACACCACGTGGTCCCAAGATATCAAACACCTCTTCTTTGCCTCAACGTAAATTTAGTTCTTGTTGAATTTGTCCAATTATATGGCTCAACGTCATCCAACTCCTTGAAATATCCTGAGATCTAGATCCATCTTGCAAAAGATGGACTTGCCTTGTTCTATCTACACTAAGGCCACTAACAAATATACCACAAGAACTTGACTAATCCTCTTCATCACAAGAAGAAGATTCTATCATGGCCTAGAGAGTTGTCTTGCACTCCTTGCTATGACTCTCCTTTTAATTTTTTTTAATTTTTTTTCGCTTCCCTGTACACAGGCTCTACAAACACGCTTTGTACAAACCATGACCATAGGTTCATGGCTTCTTGAGAGGACAGTCATGGAAGGACCTTCGTCATCTTCCAACCGACCGATGTCTAAGTAATTTCCATATTTGCAACATGTGTTTTGCTCATATCCCACTACTTGTCATAAGCACAAAAGAACCAATGCATTTTTTAGTGATAATCTTCTCCTTGATTGCCATGTAGACATTATCCTTCTTCAAACCACACACATATACTCTTCTAGAACCACGCAAAGAAAGCTGCCAACTAGAAGAGAAAAAAACTTATAATTAGGTGAAAGTGGGCAAAAGTTCAAAGATATACAACGATGCATTATACATGCAAATTTACTGTCCTTTCTTGGAAAGTCCTTACTAAAGTATCCAAAACAAGAAAGAAACTAACACAAAATAGAGAAAAGAAATCGAAGAAAACCACACTCTCCATAAAATGTATTTTAAATGCATAAGGCACAATTTCATTTCCAAGTGAAAATAATACTAAAGATAAACAACTTCAACGAGCTTGCAAACCCCAAGTACAGATTATAAAGGAAATAGATACATTGCATTATGCAAGTAAAACGCATTTTTGAGAAGTATGCACATGACCAATGTTCTAGCCGTATCTAATTGAGTGCCTACTTTATGCTTGAAAATACGCTTTATGAAACTTAAGTGCATAGACTAATTTCAAGGTCGATTCCAGTCCTTAGCGAGCAGAATTCTGCCCTCATGAAATTATACACCGTAGATCATTATAATATATAGTGAGAGACTGTGACATATAAAAAGTCTAGAAATCTAAAAGAAATGAGATGAAGGATATTGTGATTGGCATTCTAGAAAAATTAAATCAAAACTTTTCTTTCTCCTCGTAGTCAATATGTACTACCTATAAATACTTATTGCTAATTTTTCACGGGGTAATGGTTTGCAAAGTGGAGATATTTACTCACGGAAAAATGGTTTACGAAGATGATATAGAAAAAAAAAAAATTAACTGAATAGTCTTAAAATGAATGAAAATGGCAATAATTAAGTACCTTCCGAATATTTACGCAAGATAAAGAGAGTTGAGAGGAATTCAAGGATGGAATCAAATATGCAGATACTTATATTGTATTGTAATATGGTTATGATTATTCTAAATTCAGGGAAGCATTCTTTTCCATGTACAGTAGCTTCGATTATATAGTATTGGAACTAGGTGCACGAGCAGAAAAGAGGTTGTGTATCTTTATATTCTTAAACAACTTAAGATGCTCGCATTGTCTTGATAATAATCCAGGTAAGTGAAGAAACAAGAGGACCATGCTTACAGAGTATACGTCTCCCTAGAATTCCAGAAGATATAGGTGGTCATTCCTTCTAAGAAAAGATTGCTAGATGCAAAAGTGGAACTTTGCATTACTTCATATGTTTCCATATCCAACTAAACAAACTGCATAAAGTTTGAGAAGAACCCTTCTTTGGAAGCCAAAGATGGTACAGACTTGTACGTTTTGTCATAATCCTGCTTTGTTTGCTGGCTTCGAACCACCTTGCAAGCGAACAACGATGCAAGCAATCGGTGACTGCATTGGTTTCTAACGTTGTCAGTTTTAGAAGTAGCAAGTCGATGTGCTGTACGTAAGCCCAATCTACAAGCCACTCGAGAGCTGAATCAAGTCACCTTTATGGATTCCTCAGTTTTCGACGGCTTGTCCCCATGTTAGTTCTCAGGTCGGGTGAGCTGACCACCATTGTCGTACTCTCTACTCTACTGCCAGTAAAACTGACAGTAGGGTATACGAAACGTGATACTGTAGATGACAGATTACCCTCGTTTGTTTCAGTTGATTCAGCTGTCTCTCATCGTGGAATTCAATGTGGTAGTGTCGACAAGAAAACTCTAATGCGTTTCTGTACAAATGGCAGATAACGGATTATGAAGATCTATTTCAGTTGATTCAGCTATGAGTTCAACGGCTATTCAAAGGCACAGTGTGATAAGAAAGATTGACGCGTTCTGATTGGTCCCCTTAGTTTCATACATTGGTTCGTGGTATAGCTGAAGATGCTCTCTGATTCACCGTTTTCACGACATGAGACGTGAAGCTATGAGTTGATTAAGTCGGTTTGTCTATTTCGATTGAGATGCTAGCAGTGCTTCACCATTCAGTTCAGACCCCACAATATCGTTGCTACTGTGGCGAAGTACACGACGTGAATATCGATGTGGATCAGCACTTGTTGAAAGACGCGTTTACCTGGTTAATTAGGTTATAAAATCATGGATGTTCCCAATGTCTGGTTCCAGTGAGCAAATTTCGTTAATTTATAAAGGTGGTCATTTGACTCAGTCCGATTTCAACTCCTTAAAAGAATTTGAAAGCCAGTCCCATGGATCTACCGGTATGTATTCCTCTAATTCCAGGGTTGATTATTGGTATTAATCTTCGGGCATGAAGATCGCTGGTAGCATACGCAATCAACAAGGACTTTCGGTTGTGATTCATTTAATAATCCATAAGTTGCCATCGTGCTGCATCAGCCCTGGCTACTAAACGATTAAACGATTAGGAGGGAATGGGGTAGATCTGTTGGTGAAGCGTCATGAAGTATTTGACTACGACGCTTCAGACCTTATTCGACCTTTCACGTCTTTCTTCGATCCCGTGGGTCCTGGATGTAGAAATTGCTCACCTCCTGTCTGTACAGCAATTTCCAGAGCTGTATTCCACGCGACTTGTACAAGATTTTTGGCCTATTGAACTGACAGCGAGTACAATATGTCGAGCAGCAGCTCCTTCCTTCCCAAAGTCAAACTGTATGGAGCTCCTTACTCCGTGTGCACCAGCAGAGTCATCTGCACTCTGCTGGAAAAGCAAGTTGACTACGACCTTGAAGTCGTTGACATCATTAAAACTAAAGACCATAAGAAGCTCGAGTTTCTTGCCATGCAGGTGAATACATTGTTATACCCAAAACTTGGCGGAATGTTAGTATCCTTAGAACCTCGCTATTGATCGAGGAACTTACCAGAATTGTGTTCTGCTATGTTTCAGCCGTTCGGGATGATTCCAGTGTTGCAGGACAAGGACTTTTCAGTCTTCGGTAAGTGCTGAGAGTAGCTTATGCAATGAAACTAATAGTCATCAACAAATAGGTCTTCGGCAGCAAAAGAGTAGTCACCCATACAGATGGCATTGTAATAAGAGTTGTAAACAACCCAAATTCTCGACGTCAATGGTAAGAGCTATCTCATGGAACTGGAAGTCCCTTGGTGTATTCAGAGTCTCGAGCAATTATCAGGTACATTGTCCGTAAGCACGAAGGTCATGGTACACCACTATACGGGACGTCTGAGAAAGATAAAGCTATGGTTGATCAGTGGTTGGAAGTTGAGGCTCAAAATTACAACCCAGCGATAGCACCTGCGGTTTGGCACCTAGTACATGCGCCATTGTTTGGTCAAGCTGGCGACCCAGCAATTGCTGCTGCTAGTCTCGACAAGTTAGCAAAAGTCTTGGATGTTTATGAAGCACAGCTCTCCAAGACCAAGTACTTGGCCGGGGATTTCTTCAGCTTGGCAGACTTGTCCCATCTTCCCTTTACTCATTATTTGATCAATGAAGGGAAAAGGAATGAATTGTACTATGCAAGGCCCCATGTAAAAGCATGGTGGGAGGCGATATCCACTCGCCCTTCGTGGAAGAAGCATCTCTCGATGGCATTCCCGGATAAAAAATGGTGATGGATGTATCATTACAGTCGCTGGCGAGGGCATCACAAGGCACGTACGTCCTTCAAACCTAACTGAACCTGGTTCTAACTGTTTCTATGAGAGAGAAGGAAGTTAATCACGCCCAGTACTTCAAATTT
Source organism: Lunularia cruciata (assembly GCA_948567375.1). Taxonomy (NCBI): domain Eukaryota; kingdom Viridiplantae; phylum Streptophyta; class Marchantiopsida; order Lunulariales; family Lunulariaceae; genus Lunularia; species Lunularia cruciata. The sequence continues at coordinate 5,942,717 of OX419755.1, read as the reverse complement.
CAGAAGAAACGTGATTATAAAACAGAGTGATACTTTACACAACCTGATTTCCCTCATCCGTCCTTAATCACAGCTTACAAGCGTGAGGTCATATCTACTTCATGTGATGGTCACATGGATTACGATCCAAATATCAGGCATTAAAATGCAAACTCACACTGTCATTCTCAGGTCGCATGTGACAACGAGAGCCAAATCGGACTTTGAACGATAACAGTGAGATCCCACAAGTTTTGAGGGGCAGTATCACAAGATCTTGATGAAGAGCACGTCGTGTACAGCTCTCCGACTGCTTGTGTCTACATAATTGCTCAACCTGCAACAATTCACTAACCAATTAGTGTGCCCTTATCCATCCAACTGCTGGTTATGAAACTGTTGCTTCGACGCGACAGAGTCCCATGTGAGCAGCGTAGATCTTAGGCCAAGAAGTATCCCACCTGAGGTGCGTCTAGTGATATTGAAGACGTTAGGTTAGGGTAAGCATGACAAAAGTAAACGTCTGCCCGCTTTCCTAGGCTCTCTGGTTATTGACCTGGGTTGTTGATGTCCTTGAGTAACTAAACGAACCTAACAATCAAACTCATTCCCAGCCTGACAGTGGATAACCTGTGTGTTGGTCCACGTCTACCTGAAACCATGATTATCAACTCTTGAAGGCTTGCGATGAACGAGCATTCATGGATGTCTTGAAAGCTTCCATTGACGAACAACTTTTGACTAAACACTCCCAAACTATATAGACACTACATAGCCTAATATAATATCCTATTCGACTTCAAAACATGAATCAGCAGTGAGTGTTTCTGGTGCATTGTGACTTCTATGGGGAATATTTCGCATCATATACTTCTGGACCAAATATTCGTATCGCTTTCACAAAAGCTTTAGAATCCAGGCAACCAGATCAGTGAGAAACAACCCCAATTGCAAAAAACAGAACATATACCAGGTATTCAGGTGCTTGTAACTGTTTTTATTTCAACCTTTTTCAAATAGTAACCTATTAAATTAGCATATGTTAGATGCCGGCGATCCTCCTCATCCATCTCTAAAGCAAGTTCTTCGCAGCAAAGTTGGAATTCCCCCCTGCCAAAGGCCTCGAACACCAGGACATCCGTCCTGATCTCAGCCAGAGAGTCAAGATTCTGCATTTCCAACATAGCTTCTGGAAGTTTCTCCACCAGCTCCGCATCTACATACGCATCTATAATTGCTCCATACGTCACCAAATCAGGTAGGACTTTTTGGTGCTGCATCTCTAACACTGTCACTCGAAGATCCCAGAACATCTTCATTTTGGAAAAAGATAGGGCTCGAACATTGAAGCTCGTAATATCCCCCTCGAATCCACCCTCTTTCAGAACAATATACTCCCTGGCCAAACCTCGCATGGAAAAGTTGGCAGCATGTGACAACAAGAGAAGGTTTTCAAGCAGGTTTCCCATGTTCAGGCGGTTCCTCTTAACATGACGAACAAAGGCTCCAAGCTGGTAAAAGTATGACTTTCTAATATAAGCTAATGCTACGGCTCGAACGGTTTCTATTTTCACTCCAACTCTGTGCAACTTGACCAAAGAATAAGCTCTTTCCATCTCCTTCAGCAACCCAGCCTCAGCATAAGCTTGGACTAAAGCGTTGATGCATAATGCATCAGGTCTTAAGTCCTTTGAGATCATCTCTTTAAAAGCCCTCTCCATGCGACTAAATAAGCCTCCTTTGGCATAACACTGTACTACGACAGAGTACGTGACATTAGTCGGAGCACAGTCGGGCTGTGAAGTTCCCACAGTCTTCATGTCATTGAAGACTTTAGCCATTTCATTGAACTGTCCATGTTTCCCGTATGCATGCAGAAGGCCAGTGTATGTAACAGCATTTGGTTTCAGCCCCGCACTGATCATGACCTCAAGAATTTCGTGAGCCCTGTCAAACATACCAGCCTCTGCATAACCTTGTAGAAGGCAAGTGTAGGTACCTACGGTTGGTTCGATGCCAACATTTACCATTTCATCGAACAATGCCTGAGCTTTCTCAATCTTATGTGCAGATCCACACATCCGGATAAACCTTGCGTAATGTACTTCGTTGGGAATGTAATGTTCCTGTCTCTTCCACCAATCAAAAACCTGACAATTCCAGGACAGAAAGCAACTAGTTACATTCAGAAACTGAGATTGCAAATACCCTTTCCTAGACAGAAGGACCGAACCTGGTAGACTCATAAGTTCAATCTGACAGCAATCAAATCACAAGCTAATGATCCTCCTATATGTAACGATCTCAAACACCTACAGCAGGAACCTGCTTTGATTGAGAGTTGTCAAATCACACGAACGATTGAGAAAACCTGAGAATTACAAGTTTTAAGTTGAAAGACCCACCAGCAAAACTTCAGCCACCCGATTGTTTAAACTGAGAATATTAATCACCGTCCAAAACAGTTCTGTGTTCCAATTCTCTGTCCGCGTCGATAGTATGTCGATTGGACTGGTTCCTAACACCAACAGCTCCCGTTCTAAGCGAGCACGCCTTTTCCTCTTACTTCCTTTCGCTGGTGAGTCTTCACTGTCATCGACAACAGCAGCACTCCTGCTCACACCTTCTTCGACTTCAAACCCATCCTTACTTTCTGCCTCAACCAATTTGATCTCCAATTCGAGCTCTGGAGTCCCTACATCCGTTGCACTAGCCTTCCTACTCACTGACCTTTCTACAAATTGCCCCAATTTCCGCCCTGTTTTTAATCCCCTACTGCTCCTGATAAAACTTTGTCTCCAGTGCAATCGGACATCCGTAAACCCGACCTTCCCCAAAAAACTATGTTCTAAAATCACATCCCTCGGCGCTCCAACAGATTTCCTTCCAGCACAGGATACAGAGCCCGAAGTAACTCCAACAACGGCCATTGCCTTCCTCCGACAATCGGTTGACACTGCACTAGATGGAGCTCTACACAAGCATAGCTCCATGCCGGTAACTAATTATTTCTTCCCTGAAAAAAAAGTTACACTCATTCTATCACAACTTGTGTCAACTCAACAACTGCGCTTTACAGCAAATGGGGGGAGTAGTGGAAAGTACTCAGTCCTTTGAAGCTCGCGGATCGCAGGCTGCGCCTTTCACTGGTCCTTCGCTGCTGCTGCTGCGGGCTCCATCGAATTTCACAAACATGCGCTGCAGCAGTTCGTCTAACGCTCGTCTACCCATATCCACATGGATGGATGGATGGGTGGATGAACGTAGTGATGGGGGAGATTTCGCTACCACGTTGACGGACATGAAATCAGGACAATTTGATATGGATGTGACAGTGTAGCGTACTCTGTAAATCATAGTACATTACGGATACCGTATCCATGTCTGTTTTATACGGCATTGTAGCACAAGGTTCTGGGCGAATATTCTCTGAACTCTTTTTATGTATGTCAGCGTGAATCTGATATTGAGGGATGCCTGTCTAGAGGAAAGATTTGCACTTGCGATTTATTTTGGAGTAGAATTTCCGAGAATCAAACAAAAGTAACATGAGTGTATAATTTAGTTATTTTATCGAGAAGTTTTTACTAATAGGCTTTAATAGGATAAGAATGACAAATCAAATTCAACCGCGAAAAGAGAAATATAAAGATAAAAGGCGACCGCGTAGGAAAGATGAAGGATGGGAAGACCCCATCAAGAAAAATGAGAAATCCATGAGAAATGTGCACTACTGCACCTAAGATATCCTAGCTATGCAAGTTGTACGGTCTACACACAACTGGAGCATCCGGAGCATCTGAAGAAACATCACCTAATGTGATTGCTCTCCTATGGATTGCACCAGCCAGTGCACTCTGTAGAGCATATATGCTACAAAATATGAGAGTGAGAGTGGTACCCCTTATGCCTAACATGATAAGCTCTCGTGCACTCCCTGACAAATGTGTCAAATGCCGTGTCCATCGCTCCATATAACTCCAAGGCTAGGTGACCTCGCTGCATGCCCCTATACTTGGAGACCTTGCGATCTGCTGCTGCACTCGCCGCCCATCCAGGGGATGGGTAATCACTCCCTCCGAAACTATATCTCGCGTAGGGTCCCCGAAACTGTATCCAGCGTAGGGTCCGTGACCAGATTTGAAAAGGGTTTGAAAAGATAAATTTAGGGAAGGTACAAAGAAAAAAAGAAGATAAATAAAGCTAATACCAAATAAAGGATAATTTATAAAAACCTCCTTACGTGGGTTCAGAATTTATTATGTAATTATATATATTCTAGTTATAAATATTTTTGTACCCATTTCTGAAAAAGAATATATGTAGAGGGCGTGAGTGTTTTCAAAACCATCATTATCACCCCAAGCCATTCAACTGGACTGAATAATAATCAAGAAAATATTATCTTGGAATTTTTATGTACGACACATCTAACCTGAGACTGCTGGGAAAATAAGTCGTCGTAATTAGAAAGTGCTTAATAATGTTTACTTTAATTTGCATTAGCTGCAACTATAACTGCCATAACTGTTTGAAAATGTGGGACATTGGATCGTAAACTGGAACAAACACTACATGCAAATTGAAGGTACAAACCCTTGTAAACATAATACTATAAACAAAGAATTTAGAACAATTTCGGTAGAATCAAACGAGGCAAGTTGTCTGGATATTTTATCTGAACCTATTGTAAGACTCCACCAAATTTCAGCTTTATGTCTGCTACATTCCCATCAAACCTCGAATATAATATAGCGATTTCTTTAACATCATACTAGAACAACAATGTGATAGTGGACGTAAGCCTTATCTCGACACGTCAGGTGTCGACATCTGTCCTTAAGGTTAAGAAAAGAGACTGCATATTACGAGGCAGTCTTATTCCAAAGTTTTTCTGTAATAGAATTTGTGGGATGAAAGGAGGTTTTATTGCTTGCAAAAGACAGCCATGAAATTCTTAGATATGAACTTTATTTACAATCATTTTAAGATTTAGGATCTTGGTCGGGCATATCTCCTTGTTAAACTAATGTTTCAGAATGGATTAAACTCGTCTAAAACTATTAAGATCCTGTAAATTTATTTGATCTTAAAAATTCCATAAAAAGCCCAGTTTAAGCTTCAGTTTGTAAAATAAGTTTGAGAGAAAGATGAATGCATCCTCTCTCTTGACGAATCATTCTATAATACAGATTATTGTGAGGTGGTGCAAAAACTGAGTTAGATATTAAGTTGAGAGAATTTTCATTTTGCAGTCTGTAATATATGTTAGTCTTTTGAGTTTCTGAATTGTAAAATTTATACAACAAATATAACTTTTGTGAGATAGAAATGGAAAGCATTTAAAAGATAAAAGGTCAAAATATATGGATTATATCTCCATTAAAAGCATCCCAATTAAATATTAAAAAAATTAGCTAAATAAAAATTGATTCAATATAAGTCAATTTGAGTTGGCATGAATGAATGGACTGATGTTAAATCTCATCAATCAGTCTCACACAATAGCGATGAAAGTAACACTTTGATGCACTAGTTTTATATTATTTGAAATCTCAGCAATTTATCTCATACCATGACGAAGAAAGTAATACTTTGATGCACTGTGTCTCTATTATGGGAGTAGCTCAATAGATACAATATCAAAGAGATTATACTGAGGTACTTCGTTTGTGCGATTATAAATGCTACAAATTTTCAGAGATTAATATTAGGCTTTTCTTAGAGCTCATTATGCCAATTTAAACATACTTTTCTTATGTAGAGTGAGTATTATAAACTTACCTGAATTTATTGTACGCCAAGTGTATCCTGTCACTAAAAAGATACCAAGTATGTCACGAAACTCATGGTTGAAGGAAGGTGTAGTAATATTGCACATGAGGTAATTCTCTTTAAGTATGTTCAATCTTCCTTCACATTTATTATTAGATTTTTTCAATTATTGACATCATTTTCCTCGCATAAAAATGATTGAATGATTGAAGCCACCTACTTGCCATCCTAATCCCACACAAACTAATCCTCCTAGAGAATCTACATCCTACATTACAAATCTCTTAGAGCTAGTCTCGAGGACAAAATAGAGAGGTAGAAAAGTACACATAATATTTCACAAATCATTTCTGATCAAAGTACAATGGTACCAGGAATCTCGCAGAACCTGAGTGCTATCAGTCAGGAAGCCATTTCTAACCCCTAGCTGCCAAAAAAGGGTACACAACAATCATCAATTTTTACTGTTGTGTAGGGTTTTTGTACTCGGAATCCATGCCCAGACGAAACCGGCAAGAAAAACCGGCACGTTTTGTGGGTCGGAAACAAAACAAGGATGTCAATCAAAGTCTCCCGAAAAAGAGTGAGATTCCCGAAAACAACGGGATATTCCGCCCTTATCTGGTGGTTCCGTTCTTTGATCTTAAGTCGAACGGGCTTACTTGAAATACTCCTTATAATTGTCCTAGGGAAAGTGATGTGTAGGGTTTGACCCTACTGTACTGCCCCCAACTCGAAAGAAAAGACTTCCTTATCACGTTATGTTGAATCCATAGTTAACACGAGTTTCAACGCTGTGTTCTACAGTCAGTGATTCAATCCTACAGCTACTGTTGTTGATTCAATTGGTGGAAGATTCAAGGTGATGGGCAAGCAGTACTGGATATTCAAGTGAGTGGAGTAGGTAGTGGTGAGGGAACTTTCTCGATGCGTTCTGCAGTAGTGTTCTGTAGGAGTCCTTTCCTTTCAAGTTTGGGGCAAACGCATTGTCCCTATGGTTGAAGATAATCAGGTAAAATGATGAATGATTGGGGGATTGGGGTGTGTGTTTCTTCGAAAACCTTTTTAGGAAATACAAGGTAATAAAATGTTCTCTTCATGTGCATTTCATGAATGATTGCAAGAGACCAAGTGCCCTTATGTGCTTACGAGAAGCGGTATAATTGCATGGAATGTGAATTAGGAAGAGCTGGGCAGTAACTCCATTTTCCTCTTGGCAAACCAATAGTGTACTGTATAGGAGTGCAAAGTCAATGAAACTTTTTTAAGTGGTGAAAACAAAGTAAAACTTTTCTCATCGAATTGTAGTAGGTAGCATATTGATCTTTATGGATTTCGATGTTACTTCTTTAACGTTAAAAAATGCATATAATTTAGAATTAAACTTTATTGTACCAAGCTAAAAGTAATGTTGAACGTTATCTTAAAACTTGATTTATATCTGTAGTGGGTACGCTTGGTAGCTCTATAATCTTTTACCATCCACGTTATAGTGTCTATGGAGTTTTTTGATCATACGAACGTCAACATTTGACAGCACTTGACACATTAAAACAGCACTTAACACTTTAAAATATTTTGTCACATATTTTAAGGCTTGAAAATGGTGGTCAACATTAACTTTCGATTGACTAAAAGAGCCCTATTATTTCCTGTACACTGTGTTGACAAGTCTCCATCTTATGCAGTATTTCCTCATTCTCATACATGGTAGGGCCCGTATAATTTTCAGCTTGTAAAACCCCAGTAAGAGTATAGTTATTCTCAAAACCTCAGTTCTTGTTATCTCTCTAGACCCTTAGACTATCAGTGGTGAGTTCAATTGCATCCAATTCACATTGAACTCCAGATGAATGGTACTACATGTTCACTTCAGACACATGTTTATCGTGGCAATGTTGAAACCTATAATGTTATTCCATGAACGTAGGGGGGTTTTCGTGTTTTGGACTTGGTAGATGGATACCAATAGTTCCTTACCGCCAAAGAAAAGAACAGGGGCCGACCAAGAATTGATCTCGGATGTGATGCCACAGCTGTATTTGATCGGTAGTAGGTAGGTCAATTCCACAAAATTCACAGCAATTCGTCGCAGCAGAACCGGAATCCGAAGTCTATGGTGAGTTTCACTATGGTAGTAAAGGAAATGGGATAGTATGAAGATCTTAACTAGATGGAGAATGTTGTAGTCGAAAATGAAGAAGCATAATTGTATTCAGACCGAAGTCTATGATGAAGAAGACAGATGAGGGGCATACTAAGGCGGAAGTATGTGACTGACGGATTCGACAAGGACAAAGGTGTTGTGCGTGGCCAGCACTGGTTCTGTTGTTTACTGTACAAGGTGGGGTGGAAATACGGAAAAATGCATGGGCTTCCACTTTCGCTGCTCACCGTATGTACTACTGACTGATCTGGCCTATACAGATGAAAGAAAGCCTGTTGAGTTAGGCTGTAGTCTGGAGATATCTCTGTTCCCACTTTGCAGCTCCGAAGCTCAAGGGTGTAGTAGCAGCTTTTGAAGAGTACGAGTAATGGACGGCACCAGATCGGGAGAGAATAGCGTTTGTTTCTATCGCCTTGGGAAAGTAGAGAGTGAAAGTGCAGAACGGCACTTGCTTGACATTGAATGGGAAAAGGAGAAGAAGAAGTGTCATCCACTGTGTGACATTGTTCGAATGTGTGAGGAGGGCCCACTGGTAGTAGTAGTAGTAGTAGAGAAGGAGGAGAAGTGGTGAGAGGAGAAAGAGTTCAAGAGAAGGAGCCGAGCTTTACACTGAAGACCTTTGGTACCTTGGACGGTTGTTACCACCACCTCCTCTTGGTTGGGTTTACAGCAGTAGTGGCTTGGCTTGAGTTGAGTTGAGTTGAGTTGCGGTGTTTGTTTCCCATTTCGCTTTGCTTTACAGAGGAAAATAGCAGTGCGGTTGGCCGGATGGCCGAGCTCTGATGGAGAAGCTTGAGTTTCGAGGTTTCGGGGAGAAAGATGTACCAGCAAGAAGTGCGTTTTAAAGAATTGCGTGCAGCAGTCTGTGGTTCTTTTTCCTTTTTCTTCTTCTTTCTGTTCTTCTGCCTCTTCTTCACCTGTTTGTAATTAGCACGCGGGTCTTTCTGTGAGTTGGTTAGCAGCCAATTGTTTGTTTAGAGGATCGTCAAAGCAGGAGAAGCTGCTGCTGCTGCCGGGTGTCGGTTGTGCAAGAGATGAGGGTTGAATTGGGGAGTTAGGGCGTTGGTTGCAGAGCGGGGAGAGCATTCTTGGAGCACGGAGCAGCAGCGGAAGTTGAGCTATGGTCTAGCTTCGTGGGAAGTCGTTGTTGGCTCGGTGATGGGTGAGCATCCGTCTGAAGTAGTCGTGGCTGGAGATCATCGTGCGATGAGCGTGGATGAAGACGTCGTGTATGAAGAGCCGGGGCAGCAGCAGCATATTGGCTCGAGGAAAGGCCGAGTTTACAAGAAAGGAGCATGGACCGTTCCAGAGGTTATGGTCTTGCAGGCTGCCAAACGAGAGGATTTTGAGAGGCATAGCAAAGGTGGGTTGAAGGAGAAGCATAAAACGGCCCAGGAGAGGTGGCTGTGGATTGAAGACATCTGCTGGAGCCAGGTTGTTCATAGGAGTGCGCAGCAGTGCCAGGATAAGTGGGAATCGTTAGTACCAGAATTCAAGAAAGTTCTGGACTATGAGAGGAACCTGCCTATTGGGCACAAGTCTTATTGGCTCATGATTCCAGAGGAGCGGAAGAAAACCCCGAGATTGCCCCCTAATCTGCCAAAAGAAGTTTTTAACGCTTTGTTAGAATGGTACCTTAAAAGCAAGACGATTGACCAGGGGGACCATCTGGTGGAAAATTCTACTCCACCCAGAACGGGCAACTCCAGCTCCATGGCTGGCAGTAATGGGGAGTTTTCCGGAATAGAGGGAGAAGGGACTAACGACAATCGGACATCAGGACTGAAGCGGAAATTGCATCCCAAAATGCTTGAAGGTGTTGGATCAACACTGGAGGGCAACAACAAGAACGTGGTTGCAGCCATGATGAAATGCGAGGATCGTAAGGACAAGCGTCACAGGGACAAGCTGGAGTTGAGCTTGCAACGGCATCGAGAAACCCTGGAAATGAACATGCAAAGACACAGAGAAAGTCTTGAGCTCGACCAAAAGCTCGGGGAAGGCTACATCGGTGCTTTATGTAGCATCGGAGAGGGGTTGAAACAGCTTGTAAATGCTATCCAGTCGTCTAACCGACACATGTAATTGCTCATGACTCGGTGTGAATGGTTAGCCTGCATCAGAAACCGTTACCGAAGAGTCCCTCTCGTTTTATCATCAGTTTTGTTCCATTGCTCTATCTTGCTCTCCTCCTATTCCTCCTTTCTATGTACTTCATGATGATGTACAATCTTCAGGCAATCTCTTCCGCACACTGGGGAGACGGCAATGAGCGAAGGAAACCCTTACGTTTATTGCACTTCCCTGTTCACTTTTGATTTAGCTCGATCGTCGCTGCTTTTACTTGATCCTGGAAGCAGTTTGAGAGACCCATCTGACTCTTTCCACCATTTTTTTTGTTGTTGTGTGGATAGAAGAGGTCTTTTGTATAAAGTAATGGTGGATGCAGATATGCGTAGCGTCCACTTAATTCACATGTTTGTAAATTAGTTCCCCGAGGAAAAGGGTGGTTGTGTGACAATTACGCCCGCTTGCTAAGTTTTTGGTGGCAGTACAGTGCAATTAGTACCCCGTCAGTAGTCTGAGGTAGTCTGTTTGCTCAAACAGTTAACAACGCTATCAAGTGTGGCTGGTGTATCCTTAAAACTTTTATAATATAAAATAAAAACAAAAAATTCAGTGCCTGTCTTTTGAACTTGTGTGTACCGGTTACTACTGTCAATAATGGCCTGAAATAACTCCAATCTGAGAACCTTTCATTCGTTATCTCTTTACTTCTCTTTGAATGATATTCTTTTCAACTTTCTTTTCCATGGATTGATCCAACCTACGATGCACTATTGTACTGGATGAATCACCCTTTCTTGTATAAAAGTTAACGCCTTCATACGAGTTTTCCGATCCATATTTCCAATAAGTAGATTACTTTTTGGTGCACGGTTTGCAGGCCTTAAGGAGATGTTCAAGACATGCATATTGCTGAGAAGAAACAGAGTTTTAGTGCCTACTGTGTCACATTAACATATGCGCCACTGTTTGATAACGAACAGTGGTTTGGCCTCGATGAATTTACCAAAATTCTTATAATGGTTTCTCCTAAATGTTACCTATTTTGTCTCTCCCTTGTACGGCTTGATGGGGTCTTCCCATCCTTCGCTTTTCCTACACGGTCGCCTTCTTCTTCTCCTAAATAGGTATAAGCTTACTATAGGAATATGCTTACGATATTGCCTTCTCTAATAGTATATGTTCTAGTTAAGTTTCTATAAGACATGTTCTACGGTAAGTTTTTTAAGTTTATATATTCCTTTTTGTCATCGCCATAATTTTGCACCATCTAGACACATTTTATATCACTATATGTAACTACTAATAAAGAGGATGCAAATTTTATTGACTCTATAAATATGACTTTTAAAACATGTATAACAAATTCATCATTATGAACACCGTATTCCAATAAAAGAAACAAATCCAATTAGAACAGACATAATACTAATTGTTTGTCTTGAATCTTATTTTATGTTTGTGATAACTTGTATTCATCTATATCCATCCACATTTACAATTGATCAAGCTCATGAACTGTTAGGATATGTAAAAGTAAATAATACTAAAACCGAATCTCAAATCAAAATCTAAAAGCAACTGCATGTTTGCTCTTTCCCATGTTTGGTGGGATAGAATAACGCTTGATATGCCTTGTGAGAGCATATTTCTCATATAGCCCCCTTTCGTGCTTAGCCCCCTTTTACCTTTTTCATATCTCCCTTGTACGGCTTGATGGGGTCTTCACATCCTTCATTTTTTCTACGCGGCCGTCCTCCTTCCTTGTAAGTGCATATTTTAGGGCTGACTTTTAGACAAGATGGTAGGTTGCGTAGTTTAGTCATTCACAAGGAAACAGTTAGAATGTCCTAAAGTTAGAATGTCAGAATGTCGTAAAGTTAGAACGTGGTGAGATTACATGATAGCCTGAAAATGTTAATTATCTGAGGTATTTAATATTACAGAAGTAAGATGTTGATAATATCGTTTAACTGCTAATATTATCTAAGAAAATATACAAAAGAGTCCCCAAGAAAAGAAAATGAATTATGTTGTAACCATTCTGAGAAATGTATCTATTTTCCTTTGAGAAATCTTTTATTGGTATAAAACAAATGCCTCGGATTAGGATTAGAATAACTGAAATGAAGATTGGGGGTAAATTTAATAATGAATATAAATATGTAATGTATGATTGTATCTAATTTTATTCATAGATTCACCCAATATAAAAGATAAAAAATTCATGATCTTAAACATAAATTCTTTGTTTAAATATGCAAATAATCAAAGACCTTAAGAATGATGATATAAAAATCAACTCTAGCTCTCGATGAACATGATAAATGTAAAATATTAAAAATAATATATAATAAAAATTAAAGTATTTCTTAAAAAATAATTATTACGATTTTTGTAATCATGCATTTGATATTTCATATTTGTTGGTATGTCCTTTTTACCAACTCATATGCATATAATAAATTTCCATACAATTGTTCAGAGAAACATTAGAAGTCAATTCTAATGTTTAGGGTTTAGTGTGTAGGGTTTAATTTTTTGAGAGATGGATTCTTTTTTATTCCAAATACCTTCTGATCAAATTATGTACCACGTGTATCATTTGGATTCTTTTATAATTAGGAGTTTATTAACATTGGAGTGGTTGTACCAACCTCTAGATTGCTATAGTGAATTGTCACAAAGAGTAGTATTTTCTCGCACACTGCCGCAATCACAATATTAGATTCAGTATACACTAAGCATCTCCATGTTAAGTAGCTATTCTGCATCCTTTATTGTTGTTGATTAAATATGTTCTAAAACATTTCATCTCGTATTGATGTCAAATGGGTTTAGTGTTGACTTTACTTCTTAGATTATTATAATCAAAATTTACATGAAGTTTCATAATTCTTATTTCATGATTCATTATGTTTCTCAGTTGGACTAAAACAGCATATATTTTCACATGAAATTCTTAAACTTAGATGTTATGTGTGAGTATTGGAACCATATATTTCTTCCCATATAGGTCTCCCTTGTATATATAATATTAAAACATTTTATAATAAATATTATATCTAGCAAAAGAATCATGCCAGTATGTACATCAATTATTTAATTTTATTTCATATCTTGGATGCATTCTTTAATTTTGATGTTTCTTATCTCTAAGCTGGAAAGTAATATAAATCTTACGAGAATGCAAAGGTCAAGTATTTACTACAAAAATTCCGATTTTTATTTTAATCCGTTTTATTTTATAAATCCTCAAATAAAATTGGTTGTCTTGTTTCTTTTAATAACAACAGGGGATCACATCAAGTGATCAATTTGTATATATACATTCATATGATAACAACCCTTGATCTATGATTTCTATATGAAGTAAATATATTAGTTAATTAATTTTAAAATATAAATAATCCAATAAATAATAAAAGAACTAGAAGAGGAAGATATATAATATTTATTAGAGTCATTGGTATTTAAATTTAGGAAAAATAAATTACAATTATATATTTAATCATGTTAATATGTCAAGTTAGGAAGAAGTGAACACTGAAACATAATAACAAACAGCACTTACAAGCATATTATAATGTTTTATATTCATCTTTTTGAATCTATATTTTTTTTAGCATTTAGCAACTCCGGGAAAATTAGTGTTTAAGTTAAGATCTTAAATAATTATTCTTACTACATAACACGCACTTAAAATGATTTAATCATACAAGTTGATTATAAGGCTCTCATTTCAATAAAATATTGATTATTATCTTAGTTTTAGACCCATTTTCAAAATAATTCATCATTTATTTTTTAAATTTTAGGAAAATGAAGTATATAAAGTCATAAAATTGGAGTCTTTAAACACAATCTGATAGTTAATGATTGTCACTTCTTACTAAATTCAAAATAATACATAAGGATATATGTCTCAGTATTCAACTTATATAGTCATTTGTGAAAGTTTTATAATAAAACTATAAATATTCACAAAATAATAAATATATAAATAAAATTTAAAATTAAGATAATGTATGAATTTTCTAGTGTGCTATATTTGGAGATAATTGAGGATATGGAGGTCAAATTATTGATGAATCATAATAAGATAAAGTAGTAAAGTTTAAAATAAAGTGTATATAGACTTTGATCCTTTAGTGTTAAAATCTTTTACTCCAAAATGAAAATTTAAATTTTTATTTTAGTAAAATTCTTAATAATTTTTATTCCCCTTAACTTCTATATTGGACCAGTTTTCCAGTAATTTGGTTTTATTGAATATAAAATTAATTTTTTGATGTCCCATAACCACTTTAATATAAACAAGATGGAAAATTTATCAATATTTCATGAATTTAATATTTTCATTCTCTACTATACATAGATTCAAACTCTAAATGTAAACTATTATTGATAATTTTATAATTTTGAAGTTTAAAATTAGTAAATAATGTACCTAGAGAGAAAAGTGTTTTCACTTTTAAGTGTCTTATCATTTCTATAGTTATGGTTTTCCTTGTGATTTTTATCTTATTGGATACAAAAATTGGGTAGTTTTAAAGGTAATCATAAATACTTCAAATAAAACCTAGGTCAAAAAGTTAACAACACTTTAAAAATGGAAGGTTTTGAATTATCCCACCCTTTATACATTTGAATAGCAAATATTCAAATTTATGATTGCAAAATTTTCTATTAGTATCACTTGATCCTTGACTCTTACAATTTTCAATTTTCAATTTTAAATAGGGTATCCAAGAGAAAATTTTGAAATTTTATGTATCTTAAAACTTCTAAATTGATGTTCTACCATCACAGCCATTTGAAAGGTGTATTTGATATAAAAATCCCTACATTTTAAAATATGTATAATAATAATTTTATAATCCATCTGTGAATAATTTTTGTATTTTATTATTATTTATTTATTTGATTTAGAAATCTTCAATTCTTGGAATCTTATTTTTGGATTTGTTAGATATTAATACAAAATATTTATAATAAAAAAGTTAAACTACTTCTAATTATCCCATTAGTTCTAAATTAGATTGAATGATTTAAATTTTAGATGCTAAATTCCTAATATGTTGAAGTATTGGATATAAAATTCAAAAATCTTCTCAACGCAACCACACATACTTAAAATAAATAATATATACAACAAACTGTATAAAATCTATTGCAACTCACAATAGATAGATTTTGACTTAAAACCAGAAATGCTTAAGCTCTCAAATAACACTCTTCAAGTTTACTAATTTTAGAATTACTGATTTTCTTAAGGTGACCTTCAACTTCTATATTTATCAATGAAACTCTAAATTGATAAATCTTAGTCTTGAATTTGATGCTACAGGACTTAGTACTTTGCTGTACTTTCCTAGTTCATAGACATATTTCTAGTACCTCAATTTATCAAGTAGCTAGTCTAGAATGCAAGCTCCAAGAATATCACTTGTTATCCTTACATGAGTTGACATACGATACAAACACCACTCAACTAACACATAGTTATATAGTAAGTATTTTTTTTACCATTTACCATCATATTTAGTCAAGCTAGTTTTTACTTAAGTACATTATAAATTAATCACCAATTAGTTTACTAGTCAAAGACTTTATCATCGAATCTTTCTTTCAAGTCAGTATCCTCAACTAAATGAGAGCTTTTATCTCAGCCGTGACTCTAGATTATAGGTTAAAGATTAAAAACTATAGATCTATCTTTGGTTAGATCAGCATAACCTTATTATAATTGTGTAAATATTTGAATTCCGTAATTAAAATAGTGTATTTACTAAAATTAAGAATTCATATGTGGCTTCATACCAGATATTTGGTTTATATTGGTATTTGGCAGATATACTATTTAACTATATATGTAATCTTTCTCCTTATCATCAATTTCTTCATTTGTTAACAATGCATTCAATCTTAAATTGCTCGTTGTTATTGGGATTGGTTGATATAAAATTGCATATCAAGAGAATGAGGCTTGTGTTTCTCAATAGGAATATATAAAAATTACTAGTATTTCTTACGAGATATATATAAGGTAAATATTTTATTTAGGATGAGTTTTGTAATTTCAAATTTAAACCTTGCTCCAACTATGTGATGAAATGCAAGATATAACATAGTAGGAGCTTGTCTTTTCCACCAAAGGCAGTTTAGGGTAGTAGATAACCATATTTGATATGCTCTTTGAGCTTCATATTTTGTTGATATAGTCAACATACTGCTTTTGCATATACAATGTCCAATTTCTCAATGCTTGTTGAACTTCTTGGTGTATTCAATCTACAAACTTAGCAATTACTCAAATTTTGGTGGTTGTGTTATATATCACATTGTGTTATTGAAGGTAGAGGATAAAGATAATTGCTCATTGTACATCATGTATAGTGGTGTGACATTTATAGATGCATTTAAATAATGTTACATACAAATATATAAGAGATAACAAGGTTTTAGTCATTTTGTTCTTCCACGATTAATATCTAAAACATATCTTCAATGGTTTTATTAGCTCACTTTATTTACATATTGCTTGTTTAATTTTGTGTTGAAAATTATGAATCTAGTTCTTTAAAATGTGCTTGTAAAGTGAGTTCCTTTATTTGTGATGAGTAGTCTAGAAAGACCACAATGAGAGAAAATAGTATTGACATAAATAACAACTTACTTTTCTGCAATAGTAGAATTTGTTCTAGGCCTTACTTAAATTATCTTGCTAAGTTTATACACATGGATAACTATATCAAACTTGTAGATGAAAGAATTAATAGCATACTATTAGGTCCACATTTGCTTGTTCCTTTTCCCTTACTTAAATTATCTTGCTAAGTTTATACAAAGATAAATATATCAAACTTGTAGATGAAAGAATTAATAGCATATTATTAGGTAAACATTTGCTTGTTCCTTTTCCTTACATTTACATTTAGAGACTTTTGACTTCCAATCTTATTTTTCTTACATGAAAAATAGCTCCCTCATTTTGTCCATCTCTTCTTGTGTCTTTGACAAAAAAATCCACTATAGTGCTTTTGAATATCTTTTTAGCCTCAACATATCTAGCAAGAGTTGAGTCATGAAATTCATTAAGTACCATTGTGAATAGCTCTAGATCTTGTATGATCCAAGCTCTTCCTTCCTTGAAAACTAAGCCTTGAAGTTTTTTTGCCTTGGATGTACTATATTATCTATTAATTGTTATATATTTGTTTGTTACTTGAGTTCCACTATGTATGTAGAATGAATCTTCAATCTTATTGTAATATATTCACTTGTGGTATGCATGTCAAGATATTTGCAAGTTGCTTATTTCTTTTTGCATTTCATGTTGAAATACTACCTCCATTTAGTACATCAAATTTTTGTTTTGAATGCTCACCTTCTATATTTAAATATGCAAAAGACTTATAGTTTATTTGTAATCTTTCAGGACAAGAGAAATCCCAAGAGAAACACAAGGTTTCATTCTTCAATATTTCAATGCCCCAAAGGAACACCTTGTCTTTATCATATAGCAAAAAAGATCCACTCAAAAGGAGATACACCCTTGGATTAAATATATGGATTAGTGATATGTCAGCAAGCTCCACCCTTAGATTAGCTACATGGATTGTGACATGTCAATCATTGTCCTATTTGGTTGGTCAAACAAGTTTGATCAAAGTGAAACTTTGGGTAATCTTCATGTAGGAAGCTCATAACAGCATGGGTGAGGTTCCATTGGAAAGATCTTGAAAAGACAAGCAAGAGGAGAAAATGCAAAACCTTTTATCTAGAAGGGGGAGGGAAGATTCTAGTTTTTGAGGCCTGATTCTTTTGTTTATGCCTTTGAAATTGGCTCTTAAGTTTTTAATGTGTTTTTGGCCTCTGACTTATTAATGCAATTACTCTTTTAGTGACATTTCTATCCGATCTACTTAGACCATTGTATATAATATCCTTAAAGACTTTACCAAGCCAACTTCCACCTCTAGATAATCTGTCTAGCTAATGGTATTACACTATCTCTACCATAAACTCCTTATCCCCAAAGGAATGCTTCCAAATATTGGCTATTTGTATAATTGCAACTCCTTTCCCTTGTTGTTGTTTCATTATTTACTCCACTAAAGTAACTTTCAAGAAAATAAAGCAATGGAGTGCAAACTAGCTCATACTCTTCTTGAATAACCATTCATATGGTTGATCTAAATACATCTATAACAAGCTTTATAGATCAACTTATATCACATTATTTAGAGATAGATCCAATAACAGATACATATTTTGAAGATTGAAAAAAAAGCTCTTATGTTATACCTCATTTCAAGTATTAGTATTTGTTTCTCAAAGATGTGAAAGCATGTAAAAGCCTAGCAAAGTATTTAATAGATCTATAGTAGAACTCTTTGAGTCTTGAAAATCTCTTCAATAAGCTTGCTTTTCAAGTAAATTATTTCTTGGGATGACTTTCACTTTGCCACTCATGACTTGGATACATCATTCTCTCACTTTTTAGTCTAACTAGATGATATCATATTTACAATATGCACATATGGAAGTTCTTGCATATAAAAAACTCTGTCTTGGAATACGTCATACTTTTCATGATCCTTTAAGGTTAGTCTAACTTGGAATCTTGATGATTGAGCTATCAAGGAAGTTGGGGAATTATCATTCACTTAATTAATGAATCACTATCACTATGTACTCAAATTACCATATCTTATCCAAATATTAGCCGTTAGAACATCTTCATGTGAAATCTTATTTAATTTTATCCACTTTACATGTAGAAGCTAGTGAAATACTCAACACCTTTAAGTTCATTAAACAAGTTTTGTATTCTTTGTAAAACACTCTTATTCTTGATGATTTGTTGATTTAGTCTATGATAATTGATAAATATAATCATACTTATATCTTTCTACATCAAAAGAGATAGGAGCTTTTTTTAAGTGAAGTCTTGATTGGATGAATCATTTCTCATAACATCTCTTCCACTTTGAGCTTTACATTCTTCTGGGGCTTATAGGAATCAAACTTATATGCAGCTTTGTAAGGTACTGTATTTCTTAAAAAACCTAAGTCTTATGATCTATTGTTTATGATAATGACATACTAGATACTCTAGGACATATCATTTTATTTATCTATTACATATCTCAATTCAGCAAGAAAGTTAATATTTTTATTAGTAGTCATCATATTTCTTTTTAACCCTTAGAAACATAAATCATTATCATAGATGGTATTCTTCCTCATTATAAATGTAGGTAATTCCATATACATAGTCTCACTCTATTACAATAGAATATATTTGTAATTATCCTCACTACTTTTTCTACCTCTACCTCTACCTCTAGATTGTATTTCTCCACCCAAGACATTGCAAAGATAACATCATAACAAGCTTATCTAATCATTTGCTAATCATTTAACAGTCATTATCTAATCATCAATGTTTTCCTTCTATTTACATGTAATCAATTTAATCTAGTTTCTAGTCTATTCTAATCTAGAATTTAATATTTCTAGATAAGGCACCATTATTTTTCCATTAAAATTTTAATTTTTCATACTTGGCAATTTTACTTCCTAACTCTCATCCTCTTTTTAGCTCAAATCTAGAATTCAGAACAACTAAATTATGGATCCAAGAGCATTTTTAACTCATGTTGGATCAATCAACACTCTTAGTTTCTTTCTTTTAAGTCTCCATCCACAACAATGAGTGATATTTCCTTCTTCCAATCTAATAGCTTCCATCTTCATCCATCTTTTTTGGTTTTGGTGACAAAGCCCTATGGTAAAATTACTAGTGATGTTTGTTTCTTTTATCTTCATGTGGATCCTCTTTTGTCTTCCTTTTCATTTTTCTTCATAAACATTGTTAAGAGATCAATGATTCAATTTTCACCTTGACTACACCTATAATATAACCAATAAATCAAATCTTCCACCTTTGTAGTAACTACTATTTTAACCTATGCATATCTTCCATTTCCTTGTCCAACTGATTCATCTTTCTTGGGTACTATAGCTTGTTCAAATGCATCTTTACATTGATAGTGCCTATCACTTTGATATGATATGGTAGTTGTGCTCATCCTTGAACATTGAACATTTACTAACTCTATCGGTATAGGACTATTTGGTAAATTTTGTATAATCTCTTCACTTAAGATAAGAACTAAAGATTATTTAGCCTGATTCATATTCTTTGGTTCTTATATAATTATCTTTCCTTAAAAATTGTTCATTTATCCTTTCTTGAAAAAAGTCAATGCGTTTGCTTTACGAGTAATTAGAATATAGACATGAAGGGAATGAAACTCTACCTATTCATGATTTATCCCTTTATGAATTAAGTCACAATTTTTATATAAGTTACTTGAAGTAAATTAATAATGTTGAATTTACAGAATAAGTCACTACACTTTGAAATTTATTGACATGTGAGAGACAACCATGTTTTTTCATATATTTAGAACCACACTAAAACATTATAAAGAGTTTACACAACTCTCAATCTGTCAATGATGCTTATTAGTATTATCTCCATTACCAAACTCATAAATTTAGTATTACGTGTTCCTAACCAAGAACACTAAGTTGTAGAATGGCTAAAGAATGAAGGCTAAAAGATCTTTATCATTGAGCAAGATTTTGTTTCTTTCCGTGAAGATGTTAATAGTCCAAATTGAAAAAAATATTTTTCTTATAATATGAAATAAATTCAGAATAGAATGTGAATTTAATCTTAAAAAATACTAATTCTCATTCATCTAATGCATTAAAAATATTTAATGAAGAAAAAAAGTATACGTAAACCTTTCTCTTGTAAACGGTACATCAGGAAATTCCTTTAACTAAATTCATAAGCAAGTTCTGTAAATTCATCCCTCTTTAGTGAGGAACCGTGCTTGGTTGTTAACCTATTCTTCTAATCCCAAATCATAAACTTCATATTCCAATACATTTCTAAAATAATACTTATCAGACGTTAGACCTTTCCCGACAAGCCTTACTTCACTATGGATTCAAATCTCCTTCTTCATTATCTTTGACTTTAGAAAAAGATAGGATAGGACGGGCCATGATTTTCAAGGCGTTCGCCACCAATTGTTTTGGCCTGTATTTATGCAGCACGCATTATGACGGAATATAAGAAAGGAACCATTTCTACTTAAATAATTCAGATCGCACTTACTAGTAATTTTTTTCTCTAATCGTCTCAATCTCACCCAAAATTTTAAGTCGTTCCGTGCAAACATCAACTTTCATTATTGTGCTAACAACATCTACTACATCCAAACAAATATTACGAAATATTGCGTGTGGTTGGGTTCAACTAGAACCTAGATTGATTCAATTGGGATCGGCCAGCTCCACTTGTGGAGGAGAAATACCCACTTCGTAATCCAATGCAATCGTAACAAGAAAGAAGAGTAAACTTGAAAAGTATATGGAGTTATAATTTCATTGTCTTTCATCTTTAGTATATCATGGTGGTAGTTAATTCTATTCTAAGAATCAATAGATTGGGTCCAGTCCCTTACGATTAAGTTAAAATATTTATTTAATTGTCGGTAAACACTCTAGAACCGCCTCATATCGAAAATCACCATACTCTGAGCATTATTGTATGGATTTAGAACAAAGCACAAACAATGCGAACCAAGTATAAAACATCCTGAATCATTTTATCCGGGGGCTAATTGAACGGGAGACGTTTAATCTTATGGAATTCAGGCTACTTATTTACATTATTGTGGCCACCAAACATAGCCTACTATGTCTTGCAGATACCCCATAATGATACATTTAAATGTGTAAAGTTCATAATAAGTCTCTCTAGCCTTTGTCTAGGTTTGACTTTGTAGATGAACTTCCAAGAGCACTACCTTTTTTGTTTCGAATTGCGTGAAAATAATACAACTGGGCACGTCAATGTTTGTCTGTCAAATAGGATGAAACTGTAAGTCCAAGACTTCTCACCGTTTATCTAATGTCACATTGTTGTGGCATGCAAACGACAAGCGATCTCCTCAGCAGTTCGTCATATTTGGGCCTCGCTATGTTCGCTGATGTTGTAGCATTAAGAAGAGCTTAGTCGAGGTTAAGGGCATAGCCTAATGTAGGAGAATTTTAGCAATCGGCTTTCAGTTCAGGGGTTTCTCAAAATCTATAAAGGAACAGACTTAACTTACTAAGTTAGCACGAGCAATGGAGGAGTGGTGAACACCGTTTCAAACATTTTGATCCTATTTTAACCGGTTATTATCTGTCTGGTCTTCGATCAAACGCAATATCAACACCAAGTAACCGGATATAGATGGGAAAATGGCCCACCCATGATATCTAGTGAAGACAGAAATAGAAATGTATGACAAAATTAGACTAAATCGCAATTTACAACCATACACATGTTGCTAAATTAACACAACTCTAATTTGTCCTCGAGATGGTCGCAGTATGTGTAAATTTTCCCATTCTCCTCCCTATCTGAGTAATTGAGTGGCCCCTTTAATCATTAATGCTGATACATCTAGATTATTTAATTCATCTGTCTATAGTTGAGGCCAGCCACAGTGTCGACCACCATTTTTCCTTCGTTGACATTACTTGTCGTTTCCCTCAAAGCTGTCACACGACCAGTGCTTCTACCACCTGCGCTGCATTTGAAGAAACTGCGTTTCGTCCACAACACGACAAAACACGACACTAGCTTAGGGAAGACTCTTCCCTTTTCGCCGCATATGTATGAAAAGGCCAATCTTCATCCAGAAGCAACTCTGATCTTCGGGAACCACAGTTCTCTAGGACAGATAAACTATGTCCTACATATAACCCGGATCAGTCTAAGTTCCGTCTGTACCGCTATATATATCAACCTCCTAGGACATAATAAGCTTATCAATTATGCCTGCAGCATTACCTAGAAACATAGTAAACCTACACTACAGGAGTTAGGGATGACGACTTCGACAAAGAAGTTCAGGGGTCACGGGAGATTGCCGGTACATGGGAAAGTGTATCGGTGATATGTGTGGATATTACCGGGTATGCATAGATTGTTACACTGCCTGTCAGCTCCGTGACCGGGAACTTACTTAGGTCTTTTCTTCAGTTTCTGAAGATGAAAACTTTGGCGGGAGCCCCCGAGCGTTGCAAGACTGGACCTGCAACCACCAAGATAGAGAGCGAGGAAAGGAACTGACTGACCCTACTCCATGAAACCGCGTTGCATGTTAAACCACAGGGAAAGCATGGGAGAATTGAAAGAGTGTGTCAATTCATAGGGGGAGAACACACTAGCTTGAAGTTTGACAATTCAGAGAGAATGTGCAAGAAGAGAAATTAGGGATGGTAACGATTTGTTTTGCAAACTGGATATTCTCAGTTGCTGTACCTTGTAATGGGTCCATGATGAGGTTTAGGAGGTGTAACGTGGAGTTGGGGTTTAAGACATGGAATCTATGACAAGCGTTTATAAGAAGCGAATTTAAGATGAAAGGAATAATTTACTTAGTTGAAGTACAGTAGCGCTCATTTCTAGTACTCTTCTTTTCTCTAAAATTGGAGACTTCTTGGATTTCTTTTCACTGCGATGAGCTATGATGATGTTTATCAGGTCTCCCGTCTTCTTGAAAGTTAGGATTAAGAGCTTCTATCATCTTAGAAGATTGAGTTACTGTCAAGCAAATGCACACATCCACTATCAGTTGTATGTCTCTAACGTAGCTACCATGCCAATGCAAGGGTTTATCTTATAGAATTAGTGATAAATCTCATGCGAAGCTATCTTCTCTATAGAGCTCAACTCTTGAATATGAAATGAGAGTGCAAACTGATATTTCAATTACTTATAAGAGCATTTCGTCAAAAAACAAACATCTATTCAGTTAATACCAGTAGTTACTGGCTCAGAGGCACTACTATGAAAAACCGTCTTATTCATATCATACCCTCGAGACATAGCCTTCTAAACGTTCTCATCAGTCACTTCCTTTGTATTTTCCTTGCTAGAAGCTGATCTACAATTTAAACGGATCTCCATTTCTATGAGTATATCGGCAGCCGTCATCAAATGCGAATGTCAATCTAGAACAACCATCCCTTATTCGATGGGCCATGTCTACATCCAC
Source organism: Lunularia cruciata (assembly GCA_948567375.1). Taxonomy (NCBI): domain Eukaryota; kingdom Viridiplantae; phylum Streptophyta; class Marchantiopsida; order Lunulariales; family Lunulariaceae; genus Lunularia; species Lunularia cruciata. Next base: position 5,918,588 of record OX419755.1, on the reverse strand, counting down.
ATATCACTTGCTGTCTTCACCCAGATCAGCTATCTTATCACAAACACTTATCAGTGCTTGGTTTAAATGTGGAACAATCATCAAAACCCAGTACATTAGGGTATTGCATGGTCTGGATCATATATTCTCATTACATCATAGATCATAAAGACATCACATTTACCCCTCTCCTTCACTCAATGGGATTTGAATCTAGCTAACGTCTCTTTGAATTGAGCCATGAGTATTGCAATCATACAAAAACTCTACCCACAAATTGTATTTCCAGGAGTTCACTGGCATGGTTTCTTAGTGCAAATAGAAACGCGTATCAATCATAACAATCTTCGAGGAGAAACCGATGAATATGTCTTGTAAGCGATCATCACTAATATAAAAGGCCAAAAGGACTAGACCATGAATAGGAAGCAGTGTGGCTAAATTAAAGGCCGACAAGACAACAACCGCTAGGGGTGCAACACAAGATACTGTGTATCCAACTCACATAAAGGCGGTGTAAATGCGATCACACGGAAGTAAACTAACATCGGTCAATGCCGGGGGTTTTACCCGGGATAAAATAATGACACTCATTTAGGAGTCTTGATCAAAAGCCCGCCATACTCAGCCGGTGAGAATCCGCTGGTCTCGTTCCTAAACCAACCTACAAGGCTCGGAACCGAAGAGTCTCCGACGATGGAGTGCTGGGAGACTTTTCTCGGGATCCTGAAATCTTCCCGGCGAAAAGCTGGGGGTGCCACTTTCGGGCCTATTTACACTAGTTTCGGGATAACGTTTCCTGATTAAGCGTGTTCTTGGACGTTCAGGAGCTGCTTTATATCCCCGACAGACACCTTCTGCTAGTTCTCGGGAGTCCTAATTTTGCCGGAATGAATTTCAGTAGTGCTGCTGAATCTCTGCGACCACTGGTGCCATGGAGACCGGAGAAGCCGGTTGGTTTCAGTTCTAGCCGGTGAATCTCCAAAGAAGGTGCCTGTGGGGTCTCTCTCTCTGTGTCGTCTCTGTGTCTCTCGAGCGCTGAAGAAGCGCTCTCTGCTCTTCTGTGACAGGAGAAGTTCTCAATCTCAATGCACCACTGATAATGCCGCTGCTGCTGCAGCTGCTCCCCGAGCTCTAGAAGCTTAAAGCACAAGAAGAGGTGGCGCAGCAGATCGGCAAGCGGATCTTGGTGTTCAGTTGCGGCACAGGGAAGCGGACGGTTCGAGAGTCAAGTTGAGACACATTTGGAGGACTGGCATTTTGAGCTACTGTACTGACATACAGACTTGGTGGCCGGATGCTGACGAGCCGCATTGGGGAACAACGAGGAGAATATGAAGCGGGAGGGATAGGAGGGGAGGGGTGACAAGTAGCGCAAAGGAAGGAGTGAGGACTCGTGCTTTAAGGATCCTCGGACTGCAAAAAGTAGAGGAGGTACGAGGTGCTTTCTTGAGGGGAACACGGGCGGAAGCGGAGAGATAGGACGCTTCAAGTGGATGGATAATGATTTTGGAAATGTCTGCATTGACGACATGGTGTGTTGCTGAAACTTTGTAGGTGCTGCAGCGCCCGAAGAATTTATTTGAGGCGAGGAGTTTCAGGTGGGCCGAGTGGTCTCTTATTTCAAGGAGAGGGAGTTTGAGGCTGTTAGGAGGATCCCCGCGTGAACATTTGGAGTTTGAGATACGGTTTTGCTACCGTTGTCTCTGCAAACGAGGGATACATATCTTACAAGCCCGCATTTCTCGTGAAACCAGCTGAAGACCGAGGTGATGGCAAGAGTCTATTCTCCTCTACGTGGAGACCAGGGGCTCGGAGGAGCTGATGAATGAAGTGAATGTGCAGCCGTTGGACTTCAGGAACTCATGTGAGCTGCAGAGGTGGCTGGAACACTTTATCGAGAAATGTTTTAGGAACCACGACCGTCTCGTTTATCGTAGACAAAAATGATTTCCGAGTAACACTACCTGGCAGGTTTGAGTGGAAATGAAATAGTGTGTTTTACTTTGAGAAGCCAGGAGAGAAAGAAGGCAAATGCTATAAACGACCGCATTCTGAGCTCGAGAACTACAGAGAAAAAAAAGGGTGCTCTGAGGGTTTCAGAGGTGGAGACGCACTTGAGAGTTTGCGTCTGGAGTCTAATCTGGTTGGAGGCATATATATTACCTTGTCGACTTCGACGTGAGGGGAACTTTTTCTAAGGCTGTACCGCCACGTCTGACAAGCTTGGTCGCAATGAGGGGCCCCCCAAGAAATCAAGTCGTCCTCCTATTTGCTCAATGTAAGCCGCGGTGTGGTTGTGACTGTCATGGTCATGTAATGTACCTCTTACCTCAACGCTTAACACACATGTGAGCAGGACATAATTGTGTGGTATGCAAGCCGGTAACATTTGCAAGTGCATTGGATACCTCGACTTTAGCTTCTCTCCTGGTGTTGACTGATGCCTCCTATATATGAAGCCTCCACGTGCTTGTGTGTTTTACCTTAAGCCAATACTTTTTAAATTTGCTGTTTCTGACCATATCTCGCAATCTTGTACCCGAATATGCCTGTCATCTTAAGTTATGTCTCGATTTGGTTCTCGGTAACTCTTTGCAAAGTGAAAATTGTCAACTTGCCATACTTGGAGGTTTCACGGCGCTAACCACAGTCATGTAGTCTAGACATAGCGTTCTGGACTAGTTCTGGATTCAGTGGCAAATTTTACTCTCATCTTGAGTAAGTGACCCTGTGATTGAAAAGCAAAGTCTAAACCTGGTCTCAGCTAATTGTCTCTTAGGGGAGAGTTGTCGTTATGTGTATGTGCTCGTTGCAGATCGGACGATCTTCAGTGAGCACATATAATTACATATAATCAGAAGAGATGATATATCTTATAATGTTCTTGGGTATTCAGAATTCTTCGTAGCTCTCACTTGTTCTCTCTTCTATTCGCGCTGGATGATGTATCGTATATTTTCCTTGGGTCTTGAGAATTCGTCATAGCACTCACTATGATCTATGGCATGATCTCTCTTGCAGGGATTCTGTGTTTTCTGACAAGATCAACCATTGCGGGCTACCCGCAATATTCAGCTGTAAATCGGCGCAATGTCGCTCAAGATACATTTATGCCCTCCAGAGGCCAGGATCGCCATCTACTCCTTGATATGTCTTTCTCTAAAACACCTTCGCCTTTAATCCTCGCAACATCCACTCCTGCTATTGCCCCTGCCCCAGCTCCAGGGCTCACGACTGCTTTCCCAGGACCTGGGCCCGTTCCTGTACCTGAACTATTCCCCGAGCCCGGTGATCCACCCCTAACTATCCCGTTCATAGCACCATCTCCGGGTCCTCTAACTATTCCGATTCCAGATGGACCATTAATTCCGATGCTGTCAGGTACTGCTTTGACACACTTCACCATATTCATTGGCAGTTGTGGGATTCTCCTGTGAGCTTTTGAATTTTTCTTTTAGAGGCCCCTCGCTACATTGCTTTATCTTACATCTCTTCCTGAATAATGTGAGAACTGCGCTATTGTCCAGCTTGACACTTGCAGTCGCATTCTTGCGCATGTGCAGTGGGATGTTTACCATTCTGTTTTATTCACGACTACTTATTTTCACGTGAATTGTGGAATAGTGCAGGTAATTGTTCTCTCAATTTCACCGCAGTGGCATCAACTTTCCAGCGAACCGCGTTTGATTGTGCCGATCCTCTGGCCGCTTATGTGGGTGTTGTTATCTGCTGTCCGCAGTTCGACAGCTTGCTAAGAATCATGCAAGGCCAACATATGCTGACTACAGGTGCCCTTGCTCTTAATAAGACAGAGGCCCTGTATTGCTTTAATGACACTGTCGAACAACTTATCAGCTTACTGGGAAACAGCAGCGTCCCTTCATTGTGTAAAGTAAAATCATCGAACCTCACTGTGGCTTCTTGTCCGGTCACCACAATGTTGGAATTCGAGTTGCTAGTGAACACGACTTCATTGTTGGAAGCCTGCCAGACTGTTGACCCTTTCAGGGAATGCAACACCCAAACCTGCCAAAATCAGATCGCAGATGCTTCATTGAAGTTGGCTCAGGGGTTATCGAGGACCATCCCACAACAAAACACGGTGGAGGAGTGCGAGTCTCTTGCACTTTCCTGGTTGGCCAGTAGGCTTACACCTGAGAGAGCAAATTCTGCACTGCGAACCGTCATGAGTTGTAGTGTCAATAAAGGTTCGTCCAACTCGATAAATTTCATTTTCCTAAAAAATTACATCCAGAGGCAGGAGTTTAGATTATATAGCAGGTTTGTGATAGTCGTATTCAGGTTTAATGTTTTTCCGTGAGCTCCAGTTATCTGTCTTATCGATCAGTGCGGTTCCGTCCTTGCTTGGCTTATATTTATCTAATATTTGACCTACTTCCGTAAAGATAACTAATACTTCTCTCCGCTTATGAACAGTCTGTCCGCTTGTATTTAGCAGCACAACTGAGGTTGCCAGAGACTGTCGTGGTTCCAGTCCTTCAAACGTGACTTGCTGCAAGTCCCTCGATGAGTACCTGCAGGTCATGCAAAGTCAAATGCTTATTACCAACCAGCAGGCCTATAGATGTGCTGCTACTCTTAGCAAGGATCTACAAAATCAGGGTGTGACAGCCGATATCTATTCTCTGTGTGACATTGACCTCAGAGACTTCAGTCTACAAGGTATTTCCGCGTAAATCAAGATTTAACTTAGCGGGTCTTAACTTTTGTCTCAAATATTTATTCGGTGTCAATATGTCAGATTGCAGATAGCGTCAGGGTACATCTGACAGTCATTCGCATAATCAAATCAGTATTTTAACTTTGCAGACAGTTCCTGAATATAAATTCTGTAACTGATAATTTGTTCGCTTTTTGTTGTTTTCGTTGCGACACTGGTGTTTATATGAACAGCTCGCGGAACCGAAGGTACGTAACATTCATGGTTCTGCAAATATTGTGTGAAGCTGGCGTCTCAAGCCTCCGCAACCAGCAGTGGTGACCAAGCATGTTCTTTATTCCGTGAAGTTCTGATGTATCTGCAGACCTAATTGTCCTTCTGAGTATACATCCACATCGCGTGTGAAGTATAGAAACTACATATTGTGATTGCCTATTTGGATTAGATGATCCGTTCGTCTATGGATCGTTGTTGCTTACTCGGTTTCGGATCCGATGGTTGATGACAACACCGCTGAAATCCATCCCTTTCTCTGTTCTATTCAACAGGTTGTTTACTTCCTAGTGTACCGACAGATGTGAATGCCTCGGCGGGCATCACTTTCATTTGTGATCTTAACGACAACATTGCAGCAGTATGGCCGAAAGCCCCCGTTACCAATGTCAGCAGCCCAGGTAAGATGTTCTTAATGGTAAAGGTCGTTGAGAACCTCTTCAGGACTGGTCCTCAACCAAAAGCTAGCAGCTGATTTTTATAGGGTTTTTTTTGTTTTTCTGGGCTCCCAAGTTGCTTGAAGCAAGTATTTGTTGCTTGGTGTATGTTCACATGTCAAGAAACAGGGACTACATTTGACCATATATTTCCTGTGTCTTGCGGTATCTTGAAATGTTTTAGGATACCATTTCTTAGTATAGTGCCTCTGCTTGGATATGAGTAACTAATGAGCGATTTGCAATACCTACGTCCATCCTGACTCTGGTTGTGGATATTGATTTCAGCCCCTTCAGAACGTGCCCCTTCGGCAAGCCCATCTCTGACTTCTGGTAAGTATATAGGATACTTGAAGTATCAGCCGCTCTGGAGGCTCTGATACTTAATTAATCTCTTTATTCTCTTATCATATATACCTTCTCTTAGACATGTCGTTCCATTTGTATCTTCTTACAGATCCTCTTTGCGTCTTTACACAGGCTCAGTGGTGGTAAATGCGATATACGCTTTGGCCCTCTCATTGTTATTTACCTTGAGGTAGTCATCCTCGGACAGAGGTATTCAAGTGAAACAAATGGCAGACGTAGAAGCTAACGGGTGCTGAAGTAGTGATGAGCCAGTGGGCTTGAGTTTGCATGGTATCACCGCATTCTACACTGTCCAAATTAGAAATTTTCTCTTCTTTTAGGCATTTTTAACGGTGGCTTCCTTTCATTATTATTTATTACGAATGCTTCTTCCTGAAGCTCTTAGCAAGTCGAAAGTGCAAGGGCCAACCCTCAAATTGGAATCATTCTGGAAAGATAGGATTAAAATCCCTTATCTCAGTCAGTTTGTGTTATACTTGTTACGGTCACATCTGTCCCCATGAGTTAGAATTGCCAGTACTTTACACGTTGGCATCTAGTAGGAGGCACCTGATCTCTACTCCATGTCGTAGTCGAGGTTTCCAATATAGTAAAGTACCTCAGCGCGATCAGAGCGTCTCGGTCAATTTATGAGTTTGTTCTAGTCTTGATGAATTTGCGGCCATATCTTGAGATGGTAACAAGCTTAGAGAACTAACCTTGACCAAGAATTAACTATCAGGCAGAGTAGCAGGTGGATATGGCGAGAAATGTGTGATATGTACGGCTTCTGTTCTCGTATACCAATATGTATGCTCTTCATATTCATATACCTATATATTCGCACTCATCATGTACACAACCATATAAATTGTAATCACATAGCCTACGAATTGAATAACATCCCTTGTGTGTATCTTGGGGGGCATTGTAAACGCCAGAAAGATCATGCTGGGCAACAGTAATCGGATCCATTACGTAAATAGTTGGCCAGTATCTTGTATCTCCGTCATGCTCTTCAGGTGACAAGCTTGCGCGGCGAGCCTAGTTTTCCTTTCCGTTTTGTTTCTATGCCTCTCCCTGTGCCTTCTCTACCCGTCCTTTCTTCTTTTCTTCTCCTTGTGGTTTTCTTACCGGTTCCTCTCTCGCTACTTAGCGTTCCGTGTCCATCCGTGGATTCAATTTGGTTCAGTTGTAGTCTGTAGTAACATATTGAAGGATTAAGTCCACAAACATGATAAATGTTTAGTGTCTGTCGTACATGGCAGGGATTTTGATTAGGACACTGTAGTTCGAGAAAGAGATTAGGTGGAGAACTTGAAATGGGAAAGCTGGGAGGTTTCCCCAATTCGACACATGCTTTGTTTGACACATGTAAGAGATCGTTTTGCGTAGTAAGGGTGTCGCTTCACAGTCCATATACCGCCATGTGATGATGTGACGACATATTACTTGGGAACGGATCTATTCTATTACGGATCTGATTTATGTAAGGTCGTAGTTATGCTGTATGACAACAGATAGTATTCGAGCACTATACACGCAAATATGGCCGCCAACAGTATCCAAATCACTGCAGACGTGAGGATACTCAGTTACAAGTAATTAGTTGCCCTTCAAGAAGAATCATTCAAGGATATAAAATTTTGAGAGCGAAGACATTAGTTGATTATGTTGAAGCATCAATGTTAAAACGATGATAAATAGAAAAGTATATGTTGGTGTTGAAGAACACGAAATTATCAGTCTATCCTATAACAACTTCGGGAATCCCCACCAAAAGCGAAACTACCATGTAAATGATCTATATGAATCTACATGTAAAGGATCATGTACATGTACATGAATCTACTTCTAAATGATCTATATGATCCTTATGAATTTTATACCCCACAAGATTAATTAACTTAAATTATTGAGACCATGATAACAAGTATAATAATATAGATTTAATAAAGTTTGATCAGGGTTACCTTACGCAAAACTAAACAGTTTAACTGATAAGTTAGATGTCAATCAAGTCTGAAATTGAGATATTCGGGCATAGAATATATCCAATTTACTACACGTGTGTATTATAGTATAATGAAAATTTGTAAATTCAAAATCAGGTTTGTATATTTTCTGTATATAAAGAACAAGCAGTTTTACATTCGTATAAAAAAATTAGCTTATAACAACCTAGTTTCTAGTTAAACGTATTACTTCTTTCTAGTAATATCATTTTGTACATACGGTCTTATTCATGTATCACAAGAAGTCTTGAGTGGATCATCCTTTGAATTGGAAATAAAGAGTGGATCATCATGCCATCGGAATTTGATGTCAATTTCCTAGTTCAAAATAAGAAGAGGAGAGTTCTGAGTGTCCTGATGATGAATGGGGGGATTCTTGGGGAGGTAGGGTTTAAGGGAATGGACATATGAAGAGGAAATCGATGACATGGATCGACTTGTAATGTGGTGGGAATTTAGTCATTGGTTTAGGTATCTACAAGAAAGGAGTGTAGCCTCTCGCAGTTCTGAGTGTGTGATACAGTTTTTTTTTCTGGAATGCTCGATCCTTTTGCATTTAAACAATTAGTGCGGATGTGTATGGATTCATTTAGTGCTTTAAAGGAAATGCTAGAGGCAGTCAAGAATTGCTTGCTGCAGAGGCAAATTCACAATGCCAAGGGGAATTGACGACCACGAGAGCGCAGTAAGACCAAGGACCTAGGCATCAAATTTCATACTAGAACTAATGATGAAGGATTTATCTCCTTTGCTTGTTGGGCATGGGACGGATAAGGGTCGGCAATCTTCAAGCTCTCCTGAATCTGTCCTACAGATGTACCCTAATCAAATAAGCACCGGAAAAACAAATATCTGCTAGCACTGCAATTTCTGTTGGAAGCACCATCAAAGGACAGTCCAGGAAATGAAGAGAAGCAGGAAAACTTAGTAAAAGAAGAAAACACCATCAGAGGAAATGGAGAAGAGAACCTGCATGAGTGCTACATGGCCACTGCGGATGATAATCAGCAACTTTTTAAGATATAGACATGTAGTCCGAGCACGAGAGCAGAGAGGACGTCGTGCTATGAATCTGAATGTCAACATTTGGCATTGTGCTAATAGACATTTCTTCAATCTATTGTAGATATTTTATGAGAAGGATCTGGACATTGTACAGTCCAGAACTAGTTTAGGGACAGGTGGATGACAGGAGAAGCTAAAATCAATCACCACTCAGATGGAATTAGAAGAGATAAATTTCAACACAGTGACTATACATTTAAAAGAAATAACAAAATTAACGATTTTTATAAACTAAATGCCGTATCCTAAATACAATTTCAAATTGGATCATTCAAGAATAAGATTCACGGTACTTTACACAAATGGATACCCCTTGCAACTACAAATAGTTGGGCTACAAAGCTACTGTAACACTAAACCAGTTAACCATATACAGTTCTATGTTAATTTGACGGTCCGCATGAAATCTTTAATTCGGATCCCGAGGGCAAATACGAGTGTCTACGACACAACCATTTTTGAAAGTGAGCTCTATCAATTTGTCTTCGGATTGCAAAGTATCATTGAGATGTTCCAGCCGACGAGACAATACCGCAAGTCCTGGAAGATAACTCAACTTGATCTTCTCCAAAGAGAGCAGGTGGACTTCGGGAAAAGCCTCGAGTTCTGGTAATCTAAGGATACTCAAATTCCGCAACGAAGTGAGCTAAAGTGGGAAGTTTCTTGAGATCGTCTGAGGCGATGAGTTTAAGTTTCCTCAACAGTTTATAAAGTTTCAATTCAGGTAATCTTGTAAGATTGGGTAACCTAGCTAGAGTCAATGATGTGAGAGAAAGGGAGCTGCTGAAACTAGGGAGTTCGGCAACGTTTAAATGCAAGAAGCGAAGGTCGGTCAGATTCGGCAAACACATATCGGGAAGAGAAGGAGTTTTGAGTGCACCACTTATATGCAGAGTTTTGAGAGTCGTATAGGTCTCTAAATTTGGGAATATCTCTAGAGAGGGTGTAGAGGAAACACGAAAGTAATCTAACTTGGAGAATGGTTGGTCACGTATAGTCACAAGGTTGGGAAAGTCTGATAAAATCAGTTGCTTCATGCCAGTTGCACACTGTAAAGTGGGAAACTCAGTGATGTCAAGGTTTGAGTTCTTGATCCACAGGTACTTCAGGGCGGGTAATTGTCCTATAGTTTCTGGAAACTCAAAGTTGGTATCCGACTCTCTACTCCCCACTCCACGCAGGTGAATACTCTTTAGACGTTGCAAATTCTGAATACTGTCGGGTAAGGTTTCAAGACGTGATGCACCGTCAATCCGCAGAAATTCTAACATGGTTACCTTCCCAAATGTAGATGGCAAGGCTCGAAGGTGAGGACAATTCTCGAGAGAGAGACCTCGCAGATGGATTAAATTCCCAAAACTATCGGGGAGTCCTTCAGTATCAAAACTTACCAAAATCAGCTCTTCCAGAGCCAGCAGTTCTCCCAATGATTCACGCGCTCTTGCGGGAGGATAGGCTTCAAAAGTGCCTATCGTCGGCGGGAAACCAAACGCCGAGAACGAGATATGCGTGGCAAGACACCCTCGCGAGCGACGTTTCAATCTGAAGCTAAATCTCGATAACTGGCATAGGACATGGACTGTCTTAAGTCCCTTGAGTTGGCTCAAGGAATCCGGCAAGCACTGGAGCTCTGGGCAATCAAGGACTAAATGCTCTAAGCGTCTCAACTTCCCAAACGATTCTGGCAAGCACTTCAGCCGGTTCCACCTCAGCTCTAGTACCCGGAGGGCCCCAGCTTACCAAATGCGTCGGGCAATCTCACAAGATCGGGCGCCCCTAGTTTAAGAGTTTGAAGCGACTTCAGTTGGCCAAAATAATCTGGTAGATGCTTCCATGAAACACGCCCTACGTCAAGATAAGTGAGATTGTTGCACGATGCAAAAGAGATGCTGCTGCAGTCCACACTCGAGTCGGAGCTGAAGAAGACGAGTGCAGCGGGCAGGGTTGCTCGCGATGCTACGTTTCCTACCAAATTGCAGTTAATCAACTGCATATATCGCAGATTTTTCATTTTCTGAACGGTGGCTATGTCTAATGACGTAAGTTGTTTGCACTCAATCTGTAGCGAGACAATTTCCTGCCATCCATATTCACCCCGCTCCACTTGTAAGTAATGTCTCCCAAAAGTACTTGTACTGCAGCAGTTCTCTACAGCACAGGAATCTACACTATCTCTCGGTGACAGGACAGTACGATTCTTCCCTTGCCCATGAAAGAGTATCTAAAGGGCATATACTGACATCGGATGATGTGATCGAAGTAAAACACAATGCAGGATGCAATCATCATGAAAATCTAAAACTATGGTTACCTGTGAATCTATGCCACAACGGGAACAAGCAGATCTAAATTCCAAGTACCTAGTACTAAAGTTGGCTTAAGAAGAAATGCTGACCTGAAGTGCTGTTTCGTAATCGGCCAAAGCCGATGATGAGGATAGTTGGTACCTCTTTGCGGTTCCTACGTTCTGAGCCAGAGTTCTCAGGTGTTCATGCACTTGCACGGGACAATCATCAGTCACATCATAAACGAGAGACCTGTCCACCAGAGTTTGCCATAATACGGTTGAATTCTTGAACTTCACCTCCCAACAAGCTTTTGCTTCTCTAAGAATCCACTCGGTTGAAAAAGGTGGCCACCATTAAACGGAAAGGCAAGGTAACTTCATCCACACCATCAGCGTTCACGGGTCGTCCCATGCCGACATTTGCCGCCTTGTTAACGGAAAAGAAGGATGCGGCATCAAGAAACATTTGCTGCGCTGCAGGTTTGAGACTATCATAGCTCAATTTCAATTTTGGCCACACCTCATATAATCCGTCCTCAATTTCTGCACCCCCAAGCGCGTTCGAAGTCTGCTCCCACAAATCTACCTGACCAGCGCTAGCTGTCTTGAGAAATTTACCGAGGACTTCCAGGGTCAGGGGAAGTCCCTCGCATTTCTGGACAATCTTGTCCACGAAAATCATCAACGATTCTGGCGGGGAACGCTTCCCAGAGAAGGCATGACTTATGAATAAATCTTTAGACATTTCAGCGTCTCAACTCTCCACCTCGTGTATATATATGTTATCCAATCTGTTTAAGAATCCTCCATCACGAGACGTCAGGATGAACTTGCTCTCAGTTCCACCACGCGCACACCACTTGACAACCAAAGTTGTATCCCTTTCTGTAGCAGCATCATCCATGATGACGAGTGTTTTCTTCCCGCTCAGGTGGTTCCAGCTTATTTTCGGCTCCTCAGGGGGCATCTCCTTGCCATAGTGGTTTACCTTGGATAGCAACTTCTTTTCTAGTTCTTCCACATCGCCAGAAATCTCTTTTACCACATCCGCGTAGAGAGTAAATTCGAATTGGGAACTTAATTCATTGAAAACAGCCTTCGCTAGTGTAGTCTTGCCGACACCGCCCATTCCCCACAATCCCACGACGGATTCTGTCTCCAGCAACCTCTCGATCGTCTTCACTAAACGATTCAAACCGATGGCATACATGGGAATTGGCTGCAGATCAGCCCGACAAAGTTCTGCTTGATCTCCCTCGTACCTGACGTATCTCGCAGCCTACACACATATTAAGTGTTGCATTTGTTCGTGTTAAATACAGTCAAAAGCCAGCTCCGGAATTTGGATGTGCTCAGAGTAATGAGGACGAAAAGCCTCCCTAATTTCCAAGATATCACAGACGTAGGTAGAGAAATTGTACCTTCTGCTGAGAGTCCCGGATGAAATCGACCAACCGTCGATAATTAGTGCGGTCTTTGCCTTGAGGTTGACATAGGGAGAAATGATCTTCGTCGATGATCATGAAATCCCCCCATCTTGCAGACGCCTCAGGCTGTTCCGGAGCCCTGCATAGATTTAATGACCATGAAGTCGGTCAGAAGTTCAGTCAGAATGCACTTGCAGAACGTGAGGGATCCACATCGTGGAACTCCATCGCTGAATTGAGAGGACCATGACGAGATTTCCACCTTAACTGAACCGGTCATGTCAGATAGCTAATGCATCCCGTAAACGCATTATATGACTTGAATTGGTTTCAATCATGGAACAGAGGTGGCCTCTAGAAGTTTAGGTACTGACTACTGACCAGATCAGTGTTCCTCAATTCTCCCACTCCAGCTATGCGCCACTCCGGATATTTGGTAACCAGTATCTGGAATTTGTCGTGAAGTCTTGATAGATCTTTGTTGAAAACTTCTAAGTATCTCACGAGCTCTCCGCAAGCATTAACTCCATAATCCTTTCTCAAGGAGTTTGCGAATGGGGTTCCGATGTGAGGTGTACCGTAGAAGAAAATTGCCCCGATATTTCGAAGAAAATTCTTCGCCTTATCGTCATGCATATGACACCTACTATAAGCTTGTTCACACAACTCCTTGATGACTAAACCGCCAAGACTATGACCGACTAGTTTACCAGTCGATCTACACCTACATTTTCCAGAAATAGATTTGGTAGTAGGCTCTCCGCTATCACGTAAAGATCCATCGTCCCATTTTTGTCGGTTTTCTTCAAAGAGGAGTCGTAAGATATGGTCAAGATACGTGCTGTGGGAAATTCTTCAGGTAGCCAAGTTTCTGGCCAAATAGAACCATCAGAACATGCCCAGGTGGAAAGATGCAGATTTGGGTTGTGATCCAGCTGAAGACCGTGGAAGAACAACACATCACTTGTTGCTTTCGGTGGAGCATGTAATTCAAAAACGGAATCATTAAGCTGGACACGGGAAGATTAAGACGGATGCCAATTAGATAGTCAGGCGTTCTTTGAATCTACAAAGTCAGCAAAGGAAAGTAGGAAGAGCGTGGACTTCACACTAAGAGGGCAATAGACGAAGAAATTGAAGCACGGAGAAGAAGCAGAGCTTCACAAGGCAAGGAGTGAAACAGGAAATTAGCCTCGTACTAAGAGCATAATAGATACTAGCTCTAGGTGACACAAAGTTGTGATCAATTCCAGTTGCCGATCTGTTTCCGATTTCTCACCCTTCTGCACTTCGATGAAGAGGCTCCACTGTGACTCCCTGAAGCATACGTCCTCTGGATTTCGGAAGGATATTCTAAACATCGAACGTTATGCGGCATATGAGCTCTCATTCTCAGACACTCATAGATGTAAATCACAGATCTACATAATCAATCAAGTTAATTATTGAGTTCTTTTGCAGCAACTCGAATATAAGCGAAAAGGATAAGACTTTTAAAGATTTTACGCGAGGTTTCATTTGGACGAACAGAAATTCAATACAAAAGTGTTTTGAGTAACAGAGCATCATCTGCAAGAAAATACGACGGAATTCATTGAAGATGCCTGGCTTGGCTTGTCTAGCGGTTCTTTGGCAACTAATGCTGGTTCACAAGACCTTGTATAGTTCCATTTGCACAGCCACCTTGGAATGAACCCCCGCAATAAGTGACGTCTTTCAGGACCTGTTTCGCTGATTCTTATACGGAAAGAATTACAGGTCTCATAGTCCAAGCTAAAGTAAGAACACTCACCGTCCAGAAAAACTCTAGAGATGAAGGTTAGAATGTTCCGTACCCTTGTAGACGAGCTTCGAGATATCGACGAGTTCCACCCCACCAAGATGGCAACCGGTGGACATGGTCATGGACTTTTGCATTTGCGACTCAGTTGAGGAGATTGTGATCGACTCATCAGCGTAAGTTATGTTACACCGGGGTCACTGTGTCTCACACAACCTCCTCCTGCTTTGCTGCCTGGCAACTCATGTTCACCAATTCTCCTGTTGTGGCTCACGATTGATTTTGTTCCAAGTATTCAACCTGCATGCGTGGAAAGGAGTTCTGCAGTTATTACCGCATTCAGCAACCGACCATGGAGCAGCGCAAGCTTCACACAGATACTGCTAGTATCTGTGTGAAGCTTGCTACCTATTAATGGTTCATACAGATACTAATTTAGGTTTGAAATATGAAGTCTGCTTCAATTCGGAAATTGATCGATTAAGAAATTAAATTGCTCACTATTAGAATGCAATGTGGCGGATACAAGACTTGACGGTATAATACACATTTTAGCACAGCATTTGACAAGTCACTGTGCTGTCATTCATAATGGGTTTAGGGTACGAATGCAGATGAGGTAAATCACATGGCCAATAAACAACTTTGTGAAGTCAAGGCACTCTGTAGAGGAGGTACGTGTTGAAATGCAAGTGCACTGTAGCATCATACCTGTTGTAGTCTACTCTGATTTTGCTTTTGCATTGCCTTATTTCCGACATGGAATAAGAACTGACAGGGATAAAACCAGGTACCACATGCTCCACATGCTCCACATGGACTCAGTAATGGAGTTAGGCACCTCGTGAACTGCAATTGAACGCACTCGGAGGCCATGCATGTAAAAGACTGGCACAACACTCCTCAGCATCCCGAAACATAGAGCGATCTGATCCAGTAATTCCCTTACTACTCCACAGGACGAAACTGTTGACACTCCTCTCCTCGTTGCGGGAGGCAGACACGAAGACGCACCTATGTACATGTACATGGAGGTAAATCCTATATCAACGATCTGTGAGAAGTCTAAAAAGCTGTGTTCAACTTATAGCTCTGGTTCAAAAAGTCAAGCATGACCACAACCAAAGCATCTGGAACACTCATCTCACTTTCTGGGTCAGCACGGGCCCATCTAGTATGCCACTGGGCTGAGGATACCCGGAATCTTGGTTGTCTCCCTTATCAGATTCTAAATGTCTACTTAGATAGATGAGTCAGTTCATATAGAGGGCCTGTATGTGACAACAGGATACAGGAAACGAGGAGCTTGAAAGAATCCACTCCCATGTGCAGAAGTTAGTAGAGACAGATCCATAACACCATCTCCTTTCCCAAATTGGCTCAGGATTCTTGCACCAAAAAGCCTTAGAAGCAAGTAGCTTGGCTATTGCTTACATATGTAGTACATCATGAAAGAGCTCTCTGGGGAGGATCCTTATATCCACCTACTGACCAGCCATTTTTGGACTTCTCATCTTTAAACAAGGCCTTAAGCCTTGCCTACATGCTTACATTTGGACAAGTCCATTATGTGTCTAAGGTTCTGGCGCTTGGGGTCGCATTCTCAAGCCCGAGTACAATTTTCCAATGCTCTTTGGTCTAAGGAAAGATGTTCTCTTGTAAGTTCTCTTTCCATAGATCCATATTATCTCTAATCTCATAGAGCATCACTTGATTGCTTAACTCCCAATTCCATAAGAAGAATTCAAGCTTCTTGCTACAAAGAAACTTTGCTCTACAATGGAGTGTCTACTTGGTTAATTTAGGTGACTTAAGAATAATCTCAAGCAATCTTCCATGATGCTTAGACACTCTATTTGCTAAGGTCATGTTTGTCTCGTTCCTAGAGATGAGAAATTAAGTTGGGTAACTTGTAAAAATGCCCACTCACTCTATGGCTCTAAATCTTAAGATTTGTTGCTAGAGATGAGGAGAGTTGTAGCTTGTCTAAAAACTCACACTAGTCTACCTCTGCAAAAGTGAAAGTAACTGGCTTGGTGTAAGTTTTGAGGTGATTAAAGTTACAAGATTTTGGTAGGTGCATCTTGGGTGAGTAGTCACAACCAACACATGTAAACATTTTGGTACAATCAAATAGTTATTAATTATGGTTCTTGATCTGGTGGGATGATACTCAAGCACTTGAGATACTTTTACATTGGCTACCTTCCAGGCTAAAGGGGTCCCATGCTAAATGTTTCTCCAGCCAAAGGTGTTCAAGCCAATGGTTAATGATGCCAAAGGTTTTCCAGGCCGGAGGCCTTCCTTACCAAATGTTTATTTCGCTAAAGGTCTTAATCTCTAAAATTAAGATGATCCAAACACTGAAAAGCAACAGCTGTTGCGCCAGTTTACGATAAAGAAAAATATGTTGATACTTACACTTTGAAGTATAACGGTAAACTGTCGTTCTTATTCACTCTTCGAGCGAAAGCTACTAGCCTCAAATTTCACAGCTTTCATACCTTGCTCTATCGGATATGGTGTACGTATACCCTTCTCTCTGTTGTAAAAATTTACAAAGTGGATCCTATGCCTCCATGAGCTTACAAGGAACTTCCAACAATCGTGTGTGGTTTCCCGAATTCGTGCTTTGACACATGTAAGAGATCACTTTGCGTAGTAAAGTTGTCGCTTTCCAGTCTCCATATACCGACATCTGATGATATGACGACATATTACTTGGGAACGGATCTATTCTGTTATTGATCTGATGTATATAAGGTCGTAGTTATGCGGTATGACAACGGATAGTATTCGAGCAATATACACGCAAATCTGGCCGCCAACAGTACCCAAATCACTCCAGACGTGAGGATACTCACTTGTAACTAATTAGTTGCCCTTCAAGAAGAATCATTCAAGGATATAATACTTTGAGAGCGAATACATTAGTTGTTTACGTTGAAGCATAATTGTTAAAACGATGATAAATAGAAAATCATATGTTGGTGTTGAAGAACATGAAAATATCAGTGTATCCTACAGCAACTTCGGAAATCCCCACCAAAAGCAAAACTACCATGTAAATGATCTATATATAAGTCCTTATGAGTTTTTTACACCCCAAGGTTAATTAAATTAAATTATTGAGACCATGATAATAAGTATAATAATATAGATTTAATAAAGTCTGATCAGGGTTGTTACCTCGCAAACCTAAAGACTTTAACTCATAAGTTAGACGCCAATCAAGTCTGAAATTGAGATATTCGTGCATAGGATATATCCAACACGTGTGTATTATAGTATATGACAAATTTGCAATCTCAAAATCGGTTTTTTATATTTTAAGTCTATAAAGAACAAGCAGTTTTATATCCGTACCAAAAATTAGCTTTAACAACCTAGTTTCTAGTTAAACGTATTACTTGTTTCTAGTAATATCATTTTTTACATATGGTCTTATTCATGTATCATAGTGCTTAATCATATAAGGTTTTTCCTTGAAGCATTTTTGCTTCCCCCTCTTATGTTATTATATCGAGAGAGACCGTACTAAGCTATCTTTGCTCCGAAGGAGCCTTATGCCTTATGCCGTATGCCGATTGCTGGGATCTCACAGCCAAGTCTAAAGCGATCAAAACCTCACTCATGCAACGGATGTCTCAACAAGTTTGAAACTGGAAACTAAAGCCCCGGCCATCTGTTACCGGCGGAGAGGGGCGTTTGGCTAGAAAGTAGACAAATATCTGCGGTCTGTAGCCGGTGGTTATACATCCACGGGCCGCTGTAGGTGTCGAATTCTTTAAGTGACGCGGCTAAACTGACTACTGAATCCTTTTCTAATCTGCGGCTGGCTATCATTTGACCTGTACATAAGGGGGTTTCTGGGTTCCGTAGACTTCCCGTAAACTTGTTCAACGGGAGGTCGGTGAAGGGTACTCGCGAAGATGGAGCGGGTGGTCCATGGCCTTAAAACTTTATGGGATTAAAAAACGATAAAACTTAGAAATTACAAGGTTTTCCACAAATATTAATTAGCATTAATGAATGTGATTTGGAAATAGATGATAGGACAAGTGGGGTTTAAGAAGACAGTTGATGATACGACATTTTTTGTTCATGGGGAATTTGAATTGGAAATGACAAGTGGGGTTTAAGAAGACAGTTGATGATACGACATTTTTTGTTCATGGGGAATTTGAATTGGAAATAGAGAGTGGATCATCATGCTATTGGACTTTGATGTCAATTTCATAGTTCAAAAAAAGAATAGTAGAGTTATGAGTGTATTTGTGATGAATGGGGAGATTCTTGGGCAGTTAGGGTTTAGGGGAATGGACATATGAAGAGGAAATTGATGATATGGATCTACTTGTTATGTGGTGGGAGTTTATTCATTTGGTTTAGCTATCTACATGAAAGGAGTGTAGCCTTTCCCAGTTCTGAGTTTGTGATAACAGTTTTTTGGAGTGCTGGATCTTTTTGTATTTAAACAATTAGTGAGGATGGGTACACATATGTACTTTAGTGGAAATTTAAAGAACATGATGTTTTTAGAAGGAGAGATGGAAGAAAGCAAACTCTGGATAATGGCACTAACATTGGATAGATTTGGGCATAAAGGAAACAATACTTTAATAGCCAAAGGAATGAATTTATAAGGGGTTATTGTTGGATCAACCACAGAATTCACATACATATAATCCTTGTGATTTTGTCCATTCTAAAGAACTTGCATGAGCAGGAAGAAAGAGGTAGAAGTTCTTCAATGTTGCACAGAAATGATTTGAAGAATATGTAGGGTTAGTAGATCATACTCTATTTTCTCTAGCTCCAAATCCCAAAATAAATGGAGAAATATATTTTAGTAGATAAGGCTCATACTCCAAATTATAAATTTTTCAAAAGATAAATGTCATAGTGTACATAAATTTTGAAGTTGAATTCTCATGTGTTTGTGGTCGCATATCATTGTAATTGTGCCCATAATCGAGAGTGCTTTAATTGACTTCCTTCGTGTATTTCCAAATATGCCAGGCTCTTGCAACAACATGACATGTTTAACTAGATTGGAGCTTTGACTTGAACTAAACACAAGGGGAGTGTGTCATGCTTTCAAATGTCATCAATATCTTTTGAGGGATTCTGGTTATGTGCCTATGAACCATCTACTTCCTTCTTTTAAATAGGCACACACCCAAGATAAAAAAGATGTTAACCTTTGTGTGCTCGTGTGCTACATAGAGGTTGTATTGGTATTAAAAAAGGTGGATGCCATTCTTTATGTGAATTGAACGTGAAATTAAATAAAAAAGGTAGAAACTCTTATCTTTTGTGATGGATCTGGACATGTATCATCTTCCATAAATCTTTTATTAATAGAAGTGGTATGTGGGTAAAGGACAAAAATTTGGAAAGGAAGAGGTCAACTTTGAGTATGAGTTCAATGAGGTTATAAGTAGAAATAATAAAAAATATAGAGTAGAGACCAAGCTATTGTGTAAGCAAGTTATCTTTCATAGAATTGCAAGCCTAGTGGAATTTTTGTACAAATCTAAAAATAATAAAGGATTTTGATGATTTTTTGTACATAGTTTTAGATTTCCTTGATTGCATAAAGTTTTTGGATGTATATGGATGGGTTTGCTCAAGTTAATGAAGTTCCAGTCATCTTAAAGTTGTGCTTGCTTACTTTATTGATAGGTTTTCTCATATTAGAGATGGGTTTGGCATACTAAGATGGGTCCGTTCGAGCGAGAAGGAGTGTTAGTGTAGATTCTACAATTTTTTGGCAAGGAAGCACATCTATCAAAAGGAAATTCCAATTGTTGGGACATCTTGAAGTAAATCTTAGATCTACTATGTATATGGTGAGAGTTTATATAAATATATATATGAACTGCTTTACAATTTTTAAATATTCAATTTTGGGTGTTCAGAAAGAGCAAGATAGAAAGCGATTCTCTAAACTTATAGAGAGCTAGAGAGAAGAAGTAGCACTTGTGAAAGTGTAAAGAATTCAAAATTCTCAAGAACATGGACAAACATATACTTATAGGCATTTTAGAGGGTGGCTTTGGAGAAAGAATTTATAAAAGTGGCCATAGAATTTGCAAAGAGCTCTAGATGAAACTTGATAGGGTTGAAGAGAGATGTAGAAACTTCAAAAACTGTGGCATTCAAAGGAGTGAGGGTTTAGGGAAACACAAGAAATTTTAGAGAGATATAAAGGAAAGTGACTTGATAGGGTTGGAAACATCAGGAGAGAAGGAGGAAGGGGAACTTGAGAATTTTTGCAAAGATCTAGAGGAAGGGGACATGACATGATTGAAGACATCAAGAGAGAGGGAGGAGGGAAACTTTGAGAAAATTTGTAGAGGGAGGAGGAACATTGATACCTTTTGCATAGGAGAGGGAAAATTATCCAATGAGAGGGAGGACGGAGAACTTGGGAAATTTTACAAGAGTACTAGAGCTCTAGAGGATATGTTATGGGTTTCAAGACATCAAGAGAGAGGGAGGAGTAGAAACTTATGAAAATTTGCAAGCTTTAGAGGACACATGACAAGGAAGAGCGAAGAACTATCAAGAGATAGAAGGGGAAGCTTGAGAAATTTTGCAAAGCTCTAGATTAAACATGACAAGGTTGAAGTATAGAGAGGGAGGAGGAGAAACTTGACAAATTTTTTCAGCTAAAACTTTTGATCTAAAACGAATAGAATGCAATGTACTAAATAGGATACTATAAGCATGTGAAATTCCCCAAAGAGGAGCACTTCTTCAAAAGTTTTCTTCTCCTTCTCCTTTCCTGTAGGAATTCTTCCTCCCATTTCCTCCTCTATGCTCATCCATTCAGAAATCTTTATTTTGTTTCCCATCCCTATGCTTACAAGCGGAGATGGGGAAATGTTTGCTCTTGCACTGAACAAAACATCCATCTTATTAAAGAAAGAGAAAATGTGATTCGAATTCTGCTCCACTTTTGCTCCCCCGTTGTCAAACCACACTTATCTCCTTTTTTTCATACCCTCGTTGGTGTACTTATCCTTCAAATCTCTAGTTTGCTTATAGGACTTTGGATATTGAGTCCATTTTGTCTACAATCTATTTCCATTCATGGATATAGGAACCTTTCCCAAATGTCACCAAGAAAGAGGTAACGTAACTAAATGTTGTACTCTTCTAAATAGGGTTTTTTCAAGTGCAACCATGTATTTGCTTAAAATGCATGGAGTACTCCAAATAGTGAATGATCTCGGAATAATAATGGGGACCATTTTGACCTTGTTTTCATTGCATCTTGCTAAATCATAGGAGAAGAAGGATTTGATTGTACAGGCGCAAGCGCAGGTGGGGTAGGGGACATCCTACAATCTGTTATGTAAAGGAATTGGACAAAATAGGAGTTGAATAGAGACTAGTCGATATCAACATGGGAGCCGAAACATCTAAGTGGGGATGAGAGGGGAAGAGAGATTTGAGAGCGTATAGTCAAGCTAAGAGTTAATGTCCTCCATGCTATTCTAAACTGTATACAATTCCTTGAATTTTTCTAGTATGTTTATCAAAGTATGTTCTTATCAATTTCTTCAACTCACAAGACAGCACACTCAATTCTTTCAAGTTTGGCGTAATGTCATAGCAATTTGCTTGGCTTGTTGATGTTGGAGCTCATGATTCACTCCGAATGCTCAAATGTTCAAGCCCAACTGAGAGAGAAATATTGGCACATCAATCTACTCTGATTTTGAGCTCCCTTGTGCAAGCCTTCTTCACCTATGATATTCAAAATTGAACACTTAATTTTAGACGCATTTCTGTGTGACACATGGCAGTTTTTCAAATTTTCAATACAAGGGCCTAATTCTTCTGTAAACCCCCTAATTCTACCCTCTCCTTAAAAAATGAAACGACCAGTCGCCCAGTAAAAAAGAGTTTTACGTGGCATTCATTTTCACGTCAGCTTTTCTTTATAGAGTCTCGTGGACAACCTTACGGTAAATCCCCGTAAAGTAAAGTAAAGTAGAGCTCCCGTAAAAACGGATCTTGAACCCTTATAGAGTCTGCTTGCCTAGGCGGGGATAACAGTGCCGCCAATATCTTACCGATCACGAGGAATTTTAGATAGATAAGTCGACCTTAAGTGAACTGGTTGTGTGAGATGCCTAATACCTGACGTAAACACATAAGATGATTTAAATTGTTATCAACCATGAAACAGAGGTGGCTTTATCTCTTTTCACCTAGCGCATTGTCGCCTTCATGTGGCTTCATGTCATATAAGATTGTCAGACAGGCAGGTATTGACAAACATCTCATGGATTGATATGTTTAAAGCATATAGCTTCCCAACGAATCTCTTCACGTTAGGTGCTCTTATCCAGTTCAGCAATTGGAAAGAGGAACAGTCCTGGTAATCATGGTAATAGCTTCACTCTGTCAGATGCTACCTTATTGAGGTCTATGGTTTTGCACTTAGATGTTTTGGGTTAGCATCTAAAAGGTCTTCCATATCCACATGTTTACTTGCAGTTCTATCATTACTACGGCGTAACTTGAAACGAACACCATTTTGTTTTAGCCTGGAAAGCATCAAAATTGGAGATACCGGTATGTCACAGGATTCCAGGATAATGCGGAAAACTTAATAAGCTTTCTCGCTCATGATCCCGCGGGAAAACAATCGAGTTCAGTTCTAGAAGTAGCATATACCCGTTCTAAGTATATATGGTTGATAATCCAATTTTGCCGGGGATTGCACAATGGATATTGCCTTGCATCACAAGGAACGCATTTGAAATTACAAACTTATTGCTTCACAAATTATCTGATGCATCTTGAGGAAAGATGGTCCTAATTGATTCTAAGTCCATTCTGCAAGTAGTTTTTGTAGCTCTGTTTGGAGAACCTTCAGTCCTGTGGGTACTACTCTATCCATGTATTTGCAGCAGTGGTCAACACTGTACATAACCACAACTAGAACAAATTATTGGCACATAAGTTACCAGTATAAGGAGAAGACAGTCCGGATCTTGTGTGAATAGTTTGGAGAAGAGAAGACGACGTTACAACACAACTTCCCATCGATGAAAGGTGTTAGTCGTCTGCTCAGAGTTTGAGTGGAACTTCCAGAGAGGCAGTCAAGAATTGCTTGCGGCAGAGGCAATTTCACAGTGCCCGGGGGAATTGACGACCACGAGAGCGCGGTAAGACCAAGGACATATGCATCAAATTTCATACTAGAACTAATGATAAAGGATTTATCTCCTTTGCTCGGTGGGCATGGAACGGATAGGGGTCGGCAATCTTCAAGCTCTCCTGAATATGTCCTACGGATGCACCGAATCAAGTCAGCACCGGAAAAACAAATATTTGCTAGCACTGCAATTTCTGTTGGAGGCACTATGAAAGGACAGTCCAGGAAATGAAGAGAAGCAGGAAAACTTAGTAAAAGAAGAAAACACCATCAGAGGAAATGGAGAAGAGAACCTGCATGAGAGCTACATGGCCATTGCAGATGATAATCAGCAACTTTTTAAGATATAAAGCTGTAGTCCGAGCACGAGAGCAGAGAGGACGTCGTGCTATGAATCTGAATGTCAACTTTTGGCGTTGTGCTAATAGACATTTCTGCAATCTATTGTAGATATTTTATGAGAAGGATCTGGACATTGTACAGTCCGGAACTAGTTTAGGGATAGGTGAATGACAGGCGAAGCTAAGATTAATCACCCTGAGTTGGAATTAGAAAAAATAAATTTCAGCACAGTGACTATACATTTAAAACCAATAACAAAATTAACGATTTTATAAACTAAATGCAGCATCCTAAATACAATTTCAAATTGAATCCTTCAAATTCAAATTTAAATTCAAATCATTCAAGAATAAGATTCACGGTACTTTAGAAAAATGGATACCCCTTGCAATTACAAATAGGTGGGCTGCAAAGCTACTATAACACTAAATCATGAGACGATATCCAAGGGCGAATACGAGTATGTACGACACTACCATTTTGGAAAGTGAGCTCTATCAACTTGTCTTTGGATTGCAAAGTATCAGTGGGATGTTCCAGCCAACGAGACAATACCGCAAGTCTTGGAAGATAACTCAACTTGATCTTCTCCAAAGAGAGCAGGTGGACTCCGGGGAAAGCCTCGAGTTCTGGTAATCTAAAGATACTCAATTTCCGCAACGAAGTGAGCTCCTGTAAACTGGAAATTTTCTTGAGACCGTTTAAAGCGACGAGTTCAAGTTTCCTCAACAGTTTACAAAGCTTCAATTCAGGTAATCTTGTAAGATTGGGTAACCTAACTAGAGTCAATGATGTGAGAGAAAGTAAGCTGCTGAAACTAGGGAGTTCGGCAACGTTTAAATGCAAGAAAGAAAGGTCGGTCAGATTCGGCAAACACATATCGGGAACAGTAAGTATTTTGGGTGCACCACATATACGCAAAGTTTTGAGAGTCGTATATGTATCTAAATTTGGGAATATCTCTAGAGAGGGTGTAAATGACACAGAAAGATGATCTAACCTGGAGAATGGTTGGCCACGTATAGTCACAAGCTTGGGAAGGTGCGATAAAATCAGTTGCTTCATGCCAGTTGCACACTGTAAAGTGGGAAACTCAGTGAGGTTTGACGTATTTATACATAGGTACTTTAAGGCGGGTAATTGTCCTATAGTTTCTGGTAACTGAAAGTTGGTACCTCTAGTCCCCACTCCATCCAGGTAAATATTCATTAGACGTTGCAAATTCTGAATACTATCGGGTAAGGTTTCAAGACATGATGCACCTTCAATCACCAGAGATTCTAACATGGTTAGCTTCCCAAATGTAGACGGCAAGGCTCGCACGTGAGGACAATGCACGAGAGAGAGAGCTCGCAGATGGATCAAATTCCCCAAACTATCGGCGAGTGCTTCAGTATAACAACTTACCAAAATCATCTCTTCCAGAGCCAGACCTTCCAGTCGTCCCAATGATTCAGGCGCTCTCCAGGGAGGATAGGCTTCAAAAGTGCCTATCGTCGGCGGGAAACCACACGCCGCGAACGATATATGCGTGGGAAGACACCCTCGCGAGCGCCGTTTCAATGTGTAGTTAAATTCCGATATCCGCCATTGGAGATAGAGTGTTTTAAGTGCCTTGAGTTGGCTCACGGAATCCGGCAAGCGCTGAAGCTCTGGGCAATTGAGGACCAAATGGTCCAAGCGTCTCAACTTCCCAAACGATTCTGGCAAGCACTTCAGCCGCATGCAGCTTAGCTTTAGTACCCGGAGGGCCTCCAGCTTACCAAATGCCTCGGGCAATCTCACAAGATTGGGCGCCCCCAGTTTAAGAGTTTGAAGCGACTTCAGTTGGCCAAAAGAATCTGGTAGATGCTTCCATGAAACATGCTCTACGTCAAGACAAGTGAGCTTGTTCAACGTTGCAAAAGAGATGCTGCAGCAGTCCACACTCGAGGTCGATTTGAAGAAGACGAGTGCAGCGGGCAGGGTTTTTCGCGATAGCGACCGTACGTTTCCTACCAAATTGCAGTTAATCAACTGCGTATATCGCAGATTTTTCATTTTCTGAACGGTGGCTATGTCTAAGTCTGTAGGTTCTTGGCACTGAATCTGTAGCGAGACAATTTCCTGCCATCCATATTCACCCCGCTCCATTTGTGAGTAATGTCTCCCAAAACTACTTTTACTGCAGCATTCTCTACAGCACAGGAATCTACACTATCTCTCGGTGACAGGACAGTACGATCCTTCCCTTCCCCATTAAAGAGTATCTAGAGGGCATATCCTGAAGTAAAACTCAATGCAGGATGCATATCATCATGAACATGTAAAAATATGGTTACCTGTGAACCTATGCCACAACGGAAACAAGCAGATCTAAATTCCAAGTACCCAGAACTAAAATTGGCTTCAGAAGAAATGCTGACCTGAAGTGTTGTTTCGTAATCGGCCAAAGCCGATGATGAGGATAGTTGTAACCTCTTTGCGATTCCTACCTTCTGAGCCAGAGTTCTCAGGTATTCATGCATTTGCACGGGAGAATCATCTGTCACATCATAAACGAGAGACCTGTCCACCAGAGTTTGCCACAATATGGTTGAATTCTTGAACAGTACCTCCCAACAAGCTTTTGCTTCTCTAAGACTCCACCCAGTCGTAAAGGTGGCCATCAGTAAAGGGAAAGACATAGCAACTTGATACACACCATGGGCTCTCACGGGTCGTCCTATGCCGACATTTGCCGCCTTGTTAAAGGAAAAGAACGATGCGGCATCAAGAAACATTTGCTGCGCTGCAGGTTTGAGACTATCATAGCTCAATTTCAATTTTGGCCACACCTTATCCAATCCGTCCTCAATTTCTGCACCCCCGAACGCGTTCGAAGTCTGCTCCCACAAATCTACCCGACCAGCGCTAGCTGTCTTGAGAAATTTACCGAGGACTTCCAGGGTAAGGGGAAGTCCCTCGCATTTCTGGACAATCTTGTCCACGAAAATCATCAACGATTCTGGCGGGGAACGCTCCCCAGAGAAGGCATGACTTATGAATAAATTTTTAGACATTTCAGCGTCTAAATGTTCCACCTTGTGTATATATATGTTATCCAATCTGTTTAAGGTTCCTCTATCACGAGACGTCAAGATGAACTTGCTCTCAGTTCCACCACGCGTACACCACTTGACAACCAAAGTTGTATCCCTTTCTGTAGCAACATCATCCATGATGACAAGTGTTTTCTTCCCGCGCAGATGGTTCCAGCTTATTTTCGGCTCCTCCTTGCCATAGTGGTTTACCTTCGATAGCAACTTCTTTTCTAGTTCTTCCACATCGCCAGAATTCTCTTTCACCACATCCGCGTAGAGAGTATATTCGAATTGGGAACTTAATTTATTGAAAACAGCCTTCGCTAGTGTAGTCTTGCCTACACCGCCCATTCCCCACAATCCCACAACGGATTCTGTCTCCAGCAACCTCTCGATCTTCTTCACTAAACAATTCAAACCAACGGCATACATGGCTATTGGCTGCAGATCAGCCTGAAAAAGTTCTGCTTGATCTCCTTCGTGCCTGACGTATCTCGCAGCCTACACACATATTAAGTGTGTTGCATTTGTTCGTGTTAAATACAGTCAAAAGCCAGCTCCGGAATTTGGATGTGTTTACGGTAATGAGGACGAAAGCCCCGTTCATTTCTAAGATATCATAGACGTAGATACAGAAATTGTACCTTGTGCTGAGCTTCCCGGATGAAATCGACCAACCGTCGATAATTAGTGCAGTCTTTGCCTTGAGGTTGACATAGGGAGAAATGATCTTCGCCGATGATCATGAAATCCCCCCATCTTGCAGACGCCTCAGGCACTACAATATCGGTTGTTCCGGAGCCCTGCATAGATTTGATGACCATGAAGTCGGTCAGAAGTTCAGACCGAATGCACTTGCAGAACGTGAGGGATCCACATCGTGGAACTCCATCGCTGAATTGAGAGGACCATGACGAGATTTCCACCTTAACTGAACCGGTCATGTCAGATAGCTAATACATCCCGTAAACCCATTATATGATTTGAATTGGTTTCAATCATGGAACAGAGGTGGCCTCTAGAAGTTTAGGTACTGACTACTGACCATATCAGTGTTCCTCGATTCTCCCACTCCAGCTATGCGCCACTCCGGATATTTTGTAACCAGTTTCTGGAATTTGTCGTGAAGTCTTGATAGATCTTTGTTGAAAACTTCTAAGTATCTCACGAGCTCTCCGCAAGCATTAAGTCCATAATCCTTTTTCAAGGAGTTTGCGAATGGGGTTCCGATGTGAGGTGTACCGTAGAAGAAAATGGCCCCGATATTTCGAAGAAAATTCTTCGCCTTATCTTCATGCATATGACACCCACTATAAGCTGCGTCACACAACTCCTTGATGACTAAACCGCCAAGACTATGTCCGACTAGTATTACCAGTCGATCTACACCTACATTTGCCATAAATAGACTTTTTAGTAAGCTCTCCGCTATCAGGTAAAGATCCATCCTCCCATTTTTGTCGGTTTTCTTCAAAGAGGAGTCGTAAGATATGGTCAAGATACGTGCTGTGGGAAATTCTTCAGGTAGCCAAGATTGTGGCCAAATAGACCCATCAGAACATGCCCAGGTGGAAAGATGAAGATTTGGGTTGTGATCCAGCTGAAGACCGTGGAAGAACAGCAAGTCAATTGTTGCTTCCGTTGGAGCATGTAATTCGAAACCGAATCATTAAGCTGGACACGAGAAGATTAAGACGGGTCCCAATTAGATACTCAGGCGTTCTTTGAATCTACAAAGTCAGCGAAGGAAAGTAGAAAGAGCGTGGACTTCACACTAAGAGGGCAATATACGAAGAAATTGAAGCACGGAGGAGAAGCAGAGCTTCACAAGGCATGAAGGAGTGAAACAGGAAATTAGCATTGTACTAAG
Organism: Lunularia cruciata; assembly: GCA_948567375.1. NCBI lineage: Eukaryota > Viridiplantae > Streptophyta > Marchantiopsida > Lunulariales > Lunulariaceae > Lunularia > Lunularia cruciata. The sequence continues at coordinate 5,889,838 of OX419755.1, read as the reverse complement.
AGCATACTAGATACTAGCTCTAGGTGACAAAAAGTTGTGATCAATTCCAGTTGCCAACCTGTTTCCAAATATTTCTTACCCTTGTGCACTTAGATGGAGTCTAAGTCTAGAGTCAAGCTTTGGGGTTGAGATCTCCGTGGTTATGTGTCCAAATAAAGTGATCTTTATCTCGTTAGAAGTAGCTTCTCAGGGTTTTCTATTGACACCAAAACCATAGGTTGCCTTGAAATTGGCAATTGGAAGTCATTGACCATTACCAACAATATTGTATGTAATTCATATTCTAAAGTAGGCAAAAGTATACTCCCAAGCAAAATTCCGCAAGTTGTCCATATTGCAAGCTGTAGGAGACTTTGAAGTGGGCCCTCATCTTTGCCAAAATATTGCTTGGCCTGATGTAAAGCTTACTTTTAAGAATCTATGGATTCCAAACAGATTAGAGCAATTAAGAAAACTCCTTGTCTAGGGCGGTAACCAATGTGTTTAAACTCACAATTCCAAAAGTAGAATGAAGACCTCCCATCTTGGACAATACCTTGCCTTACTCAAATAAGGATTTTTGATTTTTGACTCGGTTTTGTCCACCTCTTGTCAAACTCCACTCATCAAGCAATGGCAAATATGTTTGCATTATGGAGAAATGTAATACTAGTATATGAACCGACTTTGCCCCTCCAATTGACACTATTTACCGGAGGTCTTGGTTTGTGATTTATCACGGGAACCTTCCTCATTGTCGGTCCACATGGTATGGACCTGTACAAGCCGTCAGAACTTTCGAGCAGGTGATGATATGTATTTGACAGTTATTCTCGTATGATTCGGATACGCTAACAAGGTGGACATGAACGATATGGAGTCTTCCTGCGTTCTTGGAACATACTTTCCTTCTTCTTCACTTGGACTTCAGCAGTTAACTGGTGCCACATGGCGCAGTGTGGCGACGAGATCGTCACAACATTTATGGTCTCTGGGTTAGACATTGAAGCTTCAAGGTATAAGCTCGTGCAGCATATTTGCCACATCCACAACAGGGCTTGTCACATCGTCGTATTGTTAGGTGGTACCACTCATGAACATCGGCTATTTTCTCTATAGCGATGAGGTTTTGTGTAGGTTTGGTCCATCTATCTGCATCTTCACTACTCACTTGTGAGTGTGGTTCTACACTGATGTATCGGCGGTCCACATACACGGTGTCCTTCTTTAGGACAGAGAATAGCTACCCTTGATGCCATTAAAGACATAATGTTTATTATGGCTCGAGAGAGTGGATACTTGACTTGGAGGGAACGTTCGGATGCTTTGCAGACAACATGTGTCAGGGCAGATTTATACTTGGTCCGAGATGATCAGGTGACAATAGCGGATGTCGTGATCATGGACCCTACGTGGGATACTGTTTTGGAGGGAGTGATTACACATCCCCCTGGATGGGTGGCGAGTGCAGCAGCAGGTCGCAAGGTCTCCAAGTATAGGGGCATGCAGTGAGGCCACATATTTGTTCCTCTAGCCTTGGAGTTATATGGAGCGATGGACACGGCATTTGACACCTTTGTCAAAGAGTGCACGAGAGCTTATCATGTTAGGCGTCAGGGGTACCACTCTCACTCTCATACTTTGTAGTATATTCTAGACAGCGTGTGTCCATTGCATTATAGAGAACAGTGACTGGTGCAATCCATAGGAGAGCAATCACATTAGATGATGTTTCTTCGGATGCTCCGGTTGTGTAGACAGTATTACTTGCATAGCTTGGATATCTTAGGTGTGGTAGGGCAGATTTCTCATTAAGACTCTATTGGGGCTTAGCCCCATGTTACCTTTTTTGTCTCTCCCTTGTACATACTTTGTAGCTATCTAGAATATGCTACAAAATATGACTTTTTTGTCTCTCCCTTGTACGGCTTGATGATAGGGGTCTTCCCATCCTTGATTTGTCGTACGCGGTAGCCTTTTACCACCCATGAGCTAAAGCGCCAGGCAACATTCAAGAAGTCTACCGGTTACACGCTAGATATCAATCTCCTTTCGGGCATCATGTCCGGTCTGGCCGCTTGTCAGTTGAGTTCTGTATCGGACATGGACTACTTTGAGGATATCCCTCAATACCTTGTGAGTTGAATGATGCCAAACGTGCGCACTGTATATACGATGCAGGATCAATCGGCCAAGTGCCCTGTGCTAGAGGTACATGCACCGTGATTTCGGGGTGCCGAGCTTGAAATTGACTCCGAGAGACCCAGAATCTAAAGTCAACATGTTACTGCCGCTACAGTGAAGGGCAGAAATGTTCATTTGCTGTTGTTCAGAGCACATAATTTAATACATTCCTGGGTAATCAGCCACAACTAAGTAAAGCACCTCTGCTTCCCACCAATTCTGTAGGCCCCGACCTCTCCGTGAGCATCTCCTCCTGGAGAGGGCGGGCCCCTTGATACTTTGAAATTTAATCTGGGAAATCAATCCTGAATTTTGCCACTCGGCGGTGTGCGCTTCAATTTGATCTCTTCTGCATGATATGCCTTGCGTTTGTATGTTTCAACACCATTCGTTTATGAATTGAATTGGCGCTCCCGTCCTACCTGTCCTCGTTTATTCTCACTTCTCAGCTCCTTGTGCCTGGAACCTTCCCCGTTGCTCTTTGAACCTACCCTATTAACCTAAATTAATACAACCACCTTCGCCAACTGCATCAATTTCATAACTTATCATGACAAGTACACTTCACCTATAGAGTACTTGCTTATCAGTTTTACCGTAGAGATCCGTTCTTAGTGAAATGATGAACCCTATGAATGCACTTTTTGTACATGGAGCAGGGCCATACACTATTCACCTTCCTGATCATTCTACGAAATTGAGATCCTCCTTGAATTGCAAGGATACCTGCACCCACTTTATTGTGCAACCCTTATAGGGCAAAGCCCTATAAGGGTCTTTTGGACGGTCCTCTATCATGCTTCTTCCAACAAGCAAATCATTTTCTTCAAGAATTAATCTTCAGATGTTAAGCAATGAACCTATTAACAAAGATTGTGAACTAAGGAGGACATTGCATCCATCTACTAGAACAAATATTCCTCCCATTGCATCTGCAAATAGTTTAGCTTTGTCCAAAGAGGCTATCTCTTCTACACATACAATTTAGATAGGAAAACAATGGTAACTATAGTTGTGGGATGTAACTTGCTTCTCGTAGGAATATGTGGGAACAAGAAGTAAACAAGAATTCTTAACAAAGTACCAAGTGTACCAAGGACCAAGGAGGTGGGAAAGAGTAAGAAAGCGGAATGGATAACCAGAAAAAATGGATGATAAGCGAAACATACTCATAGTATGAATTACTGAGTGAAGCAAACTCATATCAAAGACAAGTACACATTGTGAACGGAATAAACCCATGAACTAGGCAGCCTTGCTGACTGGACCATCTTGGGAATCCAATCATACAGTGGATTATATAAAGATAGGCTCTTGCTATAGTCTCACCCAGTTTTGGGTACTGTCTCATCTATATACCTACATACAGATCTGTTATTATCTCACCCATATATATGGCCTGCTATTGTCTCACCCATACAAGCGCTTGTTATTGCCTAACCCAACTAGTATTGCATATCCAATGATAGGGTTGAAGACATCAAGAGAGAAGGAGGAGGGGAACTTGAGAAATTTGGTAGAGATCTAGAGGACGGAGAAGTGACAAGTTTGAAGACATCAAGAGAGAGGGAGGAGGGAAACTTGCAAAAGTCTGAGAGTGAAGAGGCAAGTTGAGAAATGTTGTGGAGGGACGAGGAACCTTGATCAATTTTGCATAGGAGAAGGAAGAATTATCCAACGTGAGGGAGGATGGAGAACTTGAGAAATTTTGCAAGAGCATTAGAGCTTTAGAGGGTATGTGATAGGTTTCAAGACATCAAGAGAGAGGGAGGAGTAGAAACTTATGAAATTTTGCAAGTTCTAGAGGAAACATGACAAGGAAGAGGGAAGAATTATCAAGAGATAGATAATGAGAAGTTTTACAAACCTTAGAATAAAGGCGACAAGGTCGAGCTATTGAGAGGGAGGAGGAGAAACTCGAGAAAAATTTTGAGCTAAAGAAATAGTACTAAATGGGATACTATAAGCATGTGAAATTCCCGACAAAGGAGTACCTTCGTCAAAAATTTCCTTCTCGTTTTTTTAAGTAATTCTTCCTCCCATTTCCTCCTCTATGCTCATCCTAGTATGTTTATCAAAGTATGTTCTTATCAATTTCTTCAACTCACAAGACAACACACTCAATTCTTTCAAGTTTGGCATAATGTCATAGCAATTTGCTTGGCTTATTGATGTTGGCGCTCATGACTCACTCCAAATGTTCAAATGTAAATGCACAACTGAGAGAGAAATGTTGACACATCAATCTACTTTGCTTTCTACCCAAAAATATACCGCCCAAAGTGTTTGATTTTGAGCTCTCTTATGCAACCCTTTTTCACGTACGATATTCAAAATTCAACATTTAATTTTAAACGCATTTTTGTGTGACACATGGCAATTTTTCAACTTTTCAATACAAGGGCCTAATTCTTCTGTAAACCCCCTAATTTTACCCTCTCCTTGAAAAATGAAACGACCAGTCGCCCGGTAAAACAAGTTTTACGAGGTATTCATTTTCACGTCAGCTTTTCTTTACTGAGTCTCGTGGACAACTTTACGGTAAATCCCCGTTACCGTAAAGTAAATTAAAGCTTCCGTAAAAACGGTTCTTGAAACCCTATAGAGTCTGCTTGCATAGGCGGGCATAACAGTACCGCCAATATCTTACCGATCACGAGCAATTTTAGATAGATGAGTCGACCGCATAGCATCCGTGCTTTATCGCCATGTGAATTTAGCGTAAATGCTAAAACATTTATTTTTTTTATTTTTTTTATATAGTACCAAGTTTATGATTACGAACTTCCGCGAGGAGAGGTTTTACACCAGTCTTATAGGCACTAGGTCTTGTTAATGAATCATAAATTAGTTTAATCTTGCTTTCTATATATGTAGAATTTTTACCTTAAATCTCTTTTGGAATTAATATTCTGGTTCTTCCAAATACGGATTTTCCTAATACAAACGATTCGATGATCCCGATGTGCTGGCTTCCAAATTCAATCTTGAGATTTAAAAGATTTCTTAGATATAGAGATGTAGTCCCAGCACGAGAGCAGAGAGGACGTCGTGCTATGAATCTGAATGTCAACTTTTGGCGTTGTGCTAATAGACATATCTTCAATCTATTGTAGATATTTATGAAAAGGATCTGGCCCTTGAACAGTCCAGAACTACTTTAGGGATAGGTGGATGACAGGGAGAAGCTAAAATTAATCACCACTCAGGTGGAATTAGAAAGAAGCAATTTCAGCACAGTGACTCTACATTTAAAAGAAGTAACAAAATTAACGATTTTATAAACTAAATACCGCATCCTAAATACAAATTTCAAATCGATTCATTCAAGAATAAGAGTCACGGCACTTTACAAAAATGGATACCCCTTGCAGTTACAAGTAGTTGGGCTGCAAAGCTACTCTAATACTAAATCATGATACAATGTCCATGGTAAAATAAAAGTAGGGCAAAATGGTAGTGTCTACGACCCTATTATTTGTGAAAGTGAGCTTTATCAACTTGTCTTTGGATTGCAAAGTATCACTGGCATGTTCCAGCCAACAAGGCAATACCGCAAGTCCTGGAAGATAACTCAACTTCATCTTCTCCAAAGAGAGCAGGTGGACTTCGGGAAAAGCCTCGAGTTCCGGTAATGTGAGGATCCTCAAATTCCGCACCGAAGTGAGCTCCTGTAAACTGGGAATTTTCTTGAGACCGTCTAAAGCGACGAGTTTAAGTTTCCTCAACAGTTTACAAAGTTTCAATTCAGGTAATATTGTAAGATTGGGTAACCTAACTAGACTCAATAAGGTGAGAGAAAGTAGGCTGCTGAAACTAGGGAGTTCGGCAACGTTTAAATTCCAGAAGCGAAGGTCGGTCACATTCGGCAAACACATATCGGGAAGAGTAAGTATTTTGGGTGCACCACCTATATGCAAAGTTTTGAGAGTCGTAAATGTACCTAAATTTGGGAATATCTCTAGAGAGGGTGTATCTGAAACATCAAGATAATCTAACCTGGAGAATGGTTGGTCACGTATAGTCACAAGCTTGGGAAGGTCCGATAGAATCAGTTGCTTCATGCCAGTTGCACACTGTAAAGTGGGAAACTCAGTGAGGTTTGAGTCCTTTACACACAGGAACTTTAGGGCGGGTAATTGTCCTATAGTTTCTGGTAACTGAAAGTTGGTATGTCTACCCACTCCATCCAGGTGAATATTGTTTAGAAGTTGCAAATTCTGAATACTATCGGGTAAGGTTTCAAGACGTGATGCGCCTTCAATCCCCAGATATTCTAACATGGTTAGCTTCCCAAATGTAGACGGCAAGGCTCGCAGGTCATCACAACTCCCGAGAGAGAGAGCTCGCAGATGGATTAAATTCCCAAAACTATCGTCGAGTGCTTCAGTATAACAACTTACCAAAACCATCTCTTCCAGAGCCAGATCTTCGAGTCCTCCCAATGATTCAGACGCTCTCCACGGAGGATAGGTTCCAAAAGTGCCTATCGTCGGCGCGAAACCACACGCCGAGAACGGGATATGCGTGGTAAGACACCCTCGCGAGCGCTGTTTCAATCTGTAGTTAAATTCCGAAATCTGCCATTGGAGATAGAGTGTCTTAAGTGCCTTGAGTTGGCTGACAGAATCCGGCAAGCGCTGAAGCTCTGGGCAATTAAGGACCAAATGCTCCAAGCGTCTCAACTTCCCAAACGATTCTGGCAAGCACTTCAGCAGCATGCAGCTCAGCTTTAGTACCCGGAGGGCCTCCAGCTTACCAAATGCATCGGGCAATCTCACAAGATTGGGCGCCCCCAGTTTAAGAGTTTGAAGCGACTTCAGTTGGCCAAAAGAATCTGGTAGATGCTCCCATGAAACATGCTCTACGTCAAGACAAGTGAGATTGTTGCACGTTGCAAAAGAGATGCTGCTGCAGTCCACACTCGAGGTCGATTTGAAGACGACGAGTGCAGCGGGCAGGGTTGCTCGCGATAACGACCGTACGTTTCTTACCAAATTGCACTTAATCAACTCCACATATCGCAGATTTTTCATTTTCTGAACGGTGGCTATGTCTAAGTCTAACTCGGCATGTCCTTGGCACTGAATCTGTAGCGAGACAATTTCCTGCCATCCATATTCACCACGCTCCATTTGTAAGTAATGTCTCCCAAAAATACTTTTACTGCAGCAGTTCTCTACCGCACAGGAATCCACACTATCTCTCGGTTACAGGACAGTACGATCATTCCCTTCCCCATGAAAGAGTATCTAGAGGGCATATCCTGACATTGGATGATGTGATGGAGTAAAACTCAATGCAGGATGCATATCATCATGAACATGAAAAAATATGGTTACCTGTGAATCTATGCCACAACGGGAACAAGCAAATCTAAATTCCAAGTACCTAGAACTAAAGTTGGCTTCAGAAGAAATGCTGACCTGACGTGCTGTTTCGTAATCGGCCAAAGCCGATGATGAGGGTAATTGTAACCTCTTTGCGGCTCCTACCTTCAGAGCCAGAGTTCTCAGGTGTTCATGCACTCGCACGGGAGAATCATCTCTCACATCATAAACGAGAGACCTGTCCACCAGAGTTTGCCATAATATGGTTGAATTCTTGAACTGTACCTCCCAAGAAGCTTTTGCTTCTCTAAGACTCAACCCAGTCGAAAAGGTGGCCATCAGTAAAGGGAAAGCATTGGCAACGTGATACACACCATGGGCTCTCACGGGTCGTCCCATGCCGACATCTACCACCTCGCTAACGGAAAAGAAGGATGCGGCATCAAGAAACATTTGCTGCGCTGCAGGTTTGAGACTATCATAGCTCAATTTCAATTTTGGCCACACCTCGTGCAGTCCGTCCTCAATTTCTGCACCCCCAAGCGCGTTCGAAGTCTGCTCCCACAAATCTACCCGATCAGCGCTAGCTGTCTTGAGAAATTTACCGAGGACTTCCAGTGTCAGGGGAAGTCCCTCGCATTTCTGGACAATCTTGTCCACGAAAATCATCAACGATTCCGGCGGGGAACGGTTCCCAGAGAAGGCATGACTTATGAATAAATCTTTCGACATTTCAGGGTCTAAACTTTTCACCTCGTGTATATAGATCTTATCCAATCTGTTTAAGAATCCTCTATCACGAGACGTCAAGATGAACTTGCTCTCAGTTCCACCACGCGTACACCACTTGACAACCAAAGTTGTATCCCTTTCTGTAGCAACATCATCCATGATGACAAGTGTTTTCTTCCCGCGCAGGTGGTTCCAGCTTATTTTCGGCTCCTCCTTGCCATAGTGGTTTACCTTGGATAGCAACTTCTTTTCTAGTTTTTCCACATCGCCAGAAATCTCTTTTACCACATCCGCAAAGAGAGTATATTCGAATTGGGAACTTAATTCATTGAAAACAGCCTTCGCTAGTGTAGTCTTGCCTACACCGCCCATTCCCCACAATCCCACGACGGATTCTGTCTCCAGCAACCTCTCGATCTTCTTCACTAAACGATTCAAACCAACGGCATACAGGGGAATTGGCTGCAGATCAGCCCGACAAAGTTCTGCTTGATCTCCTTCGTGCCTGATGTATCTCGCAGCCTGCACACATATTAAGTATGTTGCATTTGTTCGGGTTAAATACAGTCAAAAGCCAGCTCCGGAATTTGGAAGTTCTTAGTGTAATGAGGACGAAAAGCCCCTTTCATTTCTAATATATCATAGACGTAGGTACAGAACTTGTACCTCCTGCTGAGCTTCCCGGATGAAATCGACCAACCGTCGATAATTAGTGCGGTCTTTGCCTTGAGGTTGACATAGGGAGAAATGATCTTCGTCGATGAGCATGAAATCCCCCCATCTTGCCGACGCCTCAGGCACTACAAGATCGGTCGTCCCGGAGCCCTGCATACATTTGATGACCATGAAGTCGGTCAGAAGTTCAGACCGAATGCACTTGCAGAACGTGAGGGATCCATATCGTGGAACTCCATCGCTGAATTGAGAGGACCATGACGAGATTCCCACCTTAACTGAACCGATCATATCAGATAGCTAATGCATCCCGTAAACGCATTATATGATTTGAATTGGTTTCAATCATGAAACAGAGGTGCCTCCCAGAAGTTTAGGTACTGACTACTGACCAGATCAGTCTTCCTCGATTCTCCCACTCCAGCTATGCGCCACTGTGGATATTCGGTAACCAGTTTCTGGAATTTGTCGTGAAGTCTTGATAGATCATTGTTGAAAACTTCTAAGTATCTCACGAGCTCTCCGCGAGCATTAACTCCATAATCCTTTTTCAAGGAGTTTGCGAATGGGGCTCCGATGTGAGGTGTACCGTAGAAGAAAATGGCCCCGACATTTCGAAGAAAATTCTTCGGCTTATCTTCATGCATATGACACCTATAAGCTTGTTCACACAACTCCTTGATGACTAAACCGCCAAGACTATGACCGACTAGTATTACGAGTCGATCTACACCTACATTTTCCAGAAATAGATTGTGTAGTAAGCTCTCCGCTATCACGTAAAGATCCATCCTCCCATTTTTCTCGGTTTTCCTCAAAGAGGAGTCGTAAGATATGGTCAAGATACGTGCTGTGGGAAATGCTTCAGGTAGCCAAGATTGTGGCCAAATAGACCCATCAGAACATGTCCAGGTGGAAAGATGCAGATTTGGGTTGTGATCTAGCTGAAAACCGTGGAAGAACAGCACATCAATTGTTGCTTCCGTTGGAGCGTGTAATTCGAAAACCGAATCATTAAGCTGGACACGGGAAGATTAAGACGGGTGCCAATTAGATACTCGGGCGTTCTTTGAATCTACAAATTCAGCAAAGGGAAGTAGAAAGAGCGTGGACTTCACACTAAGCGGGCAATACACACGAAGAAATTGAAGCACGGAGGAAAAGCAGAGCTTCACAACGCATGAAGGAGTGAAACAGGAAATTAGCATTGTACTAAGAGCATACTAGATACTAGCTCTAGGTGACAAAAAGTTGTGATCAATTCCAGTTGCCAATCTGTTTCCGAAGATTTCTCACCCTTGTGCACTTAGATGAAGAGGCTCCACTGTGACTCCCTGAAGCATACGTCCTCTGGATTTCGGAAGGAGGTTCTAAACATCAAACGTTATGCGGCATATGAGCTCTTACATTCTCAGACACTCGTAGATATAAATCACATCTCTACATAATGAATCAAGTTCATGATGGAGTTGTTTTGCAGCAACTCGAATATAAGCGAAAAGGATAAGACTCAAACATTTTACGCGAGGTTTCATTTGGACGAACAGAGAAATCAATACGAAAGTGTTTTCAGTGACAGAGCATCATCTGCAAGAAAATACGACGGAATTCATTGAAGATGCTTGGCTTGTCCAGCGGTTCTTTGGCAACTAATACTGGTTCACAAGACCTTGTGTAGTTCCATTTGCACAGCCCCTTGGAATGAACCCTCGCAGTAAGTGACGTCTTTCAGGACCTCTGTTCCGCTGAATCTTATACCGAAAGAACTACAGGTGAGATAGTCCAAGCTAATCTAAGAACACTCACCGTCCGGATAAACTCTTAACATGAAGGTTAGAATGTTCCGTACCTTTGTAGACGAGCTTCGAGGTATCGATCAGCTCCACCCCACCAAGATGGCAACTGGTGGACATGGTCATGGACTTTGGCATTTGCGGCTCAGTTGCGGAGATTGTGATCGAGTCATCACCGTAACTGGTGTTGCACCGGGGTCACTGTGTCTCACACAACCTCCTCCTGCTTGCTGTCTGGCAACTCATGTTCACCAATTCTCCTGTTGTGGCTCACGATTGATTTTGTTCCAAGTATTCAATCTGCATGCGTGGAAAGGAGTTCTGGAGTTATTACCGCATTCAGCAATCGACCATGGAGGAGCGCAAGCTTCACACAGATACTGCTAGTATCTGTGTGAAGCTTGCTACCTATTAATGGTTCACACAGATACTAATTTAGGTTTGGAATATGAAGTCCGCTTCAATTCGGTAATTCATCGGTGAGAAAGTAAATTGCTCACTATTAGAATGCAATGTGGCGGATACAAGACTTGACGGTATAATACACATTTTAGCACAGCATTTGACAATTCACTGTGCTGTCATTTAGGATACGAATGCAGATGACCTAGATGACATGGCCACAAGCAACTTTGAGAAGTCAAGGCACTCTGTAGTGGAGCTACGTGTTCAAATGCAAGTGCACGGTAGCATCATACCTATTGTAGTCTACTCTGATTTTGCTTTTGCATTGCCTCATTTCCGACATGGAATAGGAACTGACAGGGATAAAACCAGGTACCACATGCTCCACGTGGACTCAGTAATGGAGTTTAGTCACCTCGTGAACTCCAATCGAACGTACTCGGAGGCCATGCATGTAAAAGACTCGGACAACACTCCTCAGCACCCGGAAACATAGAGCGATCTGACCCAGGGATCCCCTAACTACTAGACATTTTGAAACTCTTGACACTCCTCTCCTCGTCGTGGGAGGGAGACACGAAGACGCAGCTATGTATATGTACATGGAGGTAAACCCTATATCAACGATCTGTGAGAAGTTGAACTTATAGCTCTGGTACAAAAAGTCAACCATGACCACCACTAAAGCTTTTGAAACACTCAATACTCAGCTCAGCCCGTATGCCACTGGGCTGAGGATACTCGGAATCTTGGGCGTCTCCCTTATTAGACTCTAATTCTAATTATCTACTTAGATATATGATTCAGTCCATGTAGATGACCTGTATGTGACAACAGGATACAGGAAACGAGGAGCTTGAAAGAATCCACTCCCATGTGCAGAAGTTGGTAGAGACAGATCCATAACACCATCTCCTTTCCCAAATTGGCTCAGGATTCTTGCACCAAAGCCTTAAGATGATCCAAACACTGAAAGGCAACAGCTGTTGTGCCAGTTTACGATGAAGAAAAATATGTTAATACAAAAACTTTGAAGTATAACGGTACACTGTCGTTCTTATTTACTCTTTGAGCGAAAGCTACTAGCCTCAAATGTCACAGGTTTCATACCTTGCTCAATCGGATATGGTGTACGTATACCCTTCTCTCTGTTGTAAAGATTACACAGTGGATCCTATGCCCCCATGAGCCTACAAAGAACTTCCAACAATCATAAAAGATCTCACAGCAATTCCCGGCAGATTGGGCAGGAAACTCAGGACGCACAATAAGACCCTAATCTTTTCCCGCGTTGTCATCAAGCAATCTCCCCGTTTTACATAGTACATCATGGAAGTGTAGTGGTTCCTCGCAAAAGAGAAAAGGTTCTTTATGAGAACTCTATTTTGTCCTTCGTGAGAGAATATGAAAGAAAATTTCAAAATGAATGACAATTTCAGAGATGTCCCAAACTACCAAGTTGCCTGAATCTTGTAGTTGAGGTTTTTTTCTCCATGGTAGGGTCAATGTGGAGTGGCCACTTACTGGAACTATGCACGGAGCAAAAGTATCCATATTCCAATAGTATGAATGTGAGATTGAGGGAGGATGTCTTCAGAAATTTATCATACTTAATTGCTGTGTGGGATTTAGATTACTTCTTAGAATCTCTTACCTCGAGTTTGTTGAAATAAACATGTAAATGAACTTAAAAGCCTTAGTGTTATGTACAACTATTTTTGATTTTGTACAAACATATGCGATCATCATACATTTGAGATGTGCATATTTGCTTGACTGATTGCATCGTTGAGCTATCGTCCCCGCCTTCAAATGGTCCATAAGATACAATGTTATAAGATAAAATGTTACTGTTGCATTCTTGGCTACTCCAAAGTGGAGGTATTTTAAAAGTGCAGCTTCAAAGAGTTCACTTTTTCTATGTTGAGCTTTGGAGTTGTTAGCTATGGTAAAGAGCTCACTTTTTCTATGTTAAGTTTTGGAGTTGTTGGCTATGGTAGAAAAAGGTTGTTGAGCTATCGTCCCCACCTTCAAATGGTCCATAAGATACAATGTTATAAGATACAATGTTACTGTTGCATTCTTGGCTACTCCAAAGTGGAGGTATTTTAGAAGTGCAGCTTCAAAGAGTTCACTTTTTCTATGTTGAGCTTTGGAGTTGTTGGCTATGGTAAAGAGCTCACTTTTTCTATGTTAAGTTTTGGAGTTGTTGGCTATAGTAGACAAAGGTTGGTGAACATCACCTTGATTCTTTCGGGTAGAGTGGATGTGTTTTGACGATATGATTGTAACAATCCAGCTTTTCTCAAAAGTGTAATTTTTTTTCATTTTTATATTTTTGTTAGGGACAGGGAAGCATGTTATTATGTCTAGGTCAGAAACCACTCCGTGTGGTATTATTTAACTTTATCTTTTTGTACGCCCACGGTATGAAGGGGATGGCCTTGAAGACCTTTGCCGCCATCTATCGTCAGCTTGGAAGACTCGTCTCAAGAGAAGAATTTTGTTGCATGCAGTTCGGGGTTATCAGGAACTTGGCCAGGACTCTGTAGTGAGACTGTTTCTTCCTCCTGCCTGCATCTCGTACCTATTTAATCAATGTTTTGTAATAATCTAAAGAAAAATATACAGAATTTCATAAAACTAAAACTAAAATCCCCCTAATGTATAAGCTCGTGCAGCATATTTGCCACATCGCAACGGGGCTGGTCACATCGTATTGTTCCGTGGCACCACCCATGAGCTAAAGGCCAGGCAACATTCTAGAAGAAGTCTACCGGTTACACCCCATATATCAATCTCCTGTAGGGCATCATGTCCAGTCTGGCCGCTTGTCAGTTGAGTTCTGTATCGGACATAGACTACTTTGAGGATATCCCTCAATACCTTGTGAGTTGAATGATGCCAAACGGTGCGCACTGTATATACGATGCAGGATCAATCGGCTAAGTGCGTGTGCTAGAGGTGCCCTCAAGCCAAAGTGGTGGGGAGAATTGAACCCGTGGAGGTACAACTAGGGGAATTAGGTCATGCATATCAATTTTCATTTGAGGCGAGATTACATGTCAGAGGTCCATCATCATGAGTCAGACTCATGATGATGCACCGTGATTTCGGGGTGCCGAGCTTGAAATTGACTCCGAGAGACCCAGAATCTAAAGTCAACATGTTACTGCTGCTACAGTGGAGGGCAGAAATGTTCATGTGCTGCTGTTCAGAGCGCATAATATAATACATTCCTGGGTAATCAGCCACAACTAAGTAAAGCACCTCTGCTTCCCACCGATTCTATCGGGCTGAGACCACAGCACGACCTCTCCGTGAGCATCTCCTCCTGGAGAGGGCGGGCCCCTTGATACTTTGAAATTCAATCTGGGAAATCAATCCTGAATTTGCCACTGGGCGGTGTGTGCTTCAATTTGATCTCTTCTGCATGATATGCCTTGCGTTTGTAGGATTCAACACCATTCTTTTATGAATTGAATTGGCGCTTCCGTCCTACCTGTCCTCGTTTATTCTCACTTCTCAGCTCCTTGTGCCTGGAACCTCCCCCGTTGCTCTTTGAACCTACCCTATTAACCTAAATTAATATAACCACCTTCGCCAACTGCATCACTTTCATAAGTTATCATGAAAAAAGTACACTTCACCTATAGACTACTTGCTTATCAGTTTTACCATAGAGATCCATTCTTAGTGAAATGATGAACCCTATGAATGCACTTTTTGTACATGGAGCAGGGCCATACACTATTCACCTTCCTGATCATTCTACGAAATTGAGATCCTCCTTGAATTGCAAGGATACCTACACCCACTTTATTGTGCAACCCTTATAGGGCAAAGCCCTATAAGGGTCTTTTGGACGGTCCTCTATCATGCTTCTTCCAACAAGCAAATCATTTTCTTCAAGAAGTAATCTTCAGATGTTAAGCAATGAACCTATTAACAAAGATTGTGAACTAAGGAGGACATTACATCCAACTACTAGAACAAATATTCCTCCCATTGCATCTGCAAATAGTTTAGCTTTGTCCAAAGAGGCTATCTCTTCTACGCATACAATTTAGATAGGAAAACAATGGTAACTATAGTTGTGGGATGTAACTTGCTTCTCGTACGAATATGTGGGAACAAGAGGGGAAGTGGACAAGAATTCTTAACAAAGTACCAAGTGTACCAAGGACCAAGGAGGTGGGAAAGAGTAAGAAAGCGGAATGGATAACCAGAAAAATGGATGATAAGCAAAACATACTCATAGTATGAATTACTGAGTGAAGCAAACTCATATCAAAGACAAGTACACATTGTGGAACGGAATAAACCCATGAACTAGGCAGCCTTGCTGACTGGACCATCTTGGGAATCTAATCATATAGTGGATTATATAAAGATCGGCTCTTGCTATAGTCTCACCCAGTTTTGGGTACTGTCTCATACATACAAATCTGTTATTATCTCACCCATATATATGGCCTGCTATTGTCTCACCCATACAAGCGCTTATCATTGCCTCACCCAACTAGTATTGCATATCCAATGCCCTGGTAGAAATGCTCACTTCATTGGCTAATCATTTTAACTACCCAAGCCAACGGCCAGCACGTGAAAGCCACAATGCTCATCTCCTGAAACATCTTTTAGCATTTGGATCACTAAAGAGTGTTGTGCGTATATACATCGCTACACAACATACATCGCGTGAACATCATACACTATAGAAGCACAACTCACACATAAGTCATACATAGACTCTAAAGTGCCACAATAATCAGATTGCTTACCACTCTCAACTCAACTCAATATAGATCAGTACTTGATATGTCATTCTATAAACTGTCAACAACTGGGCACTTATTATAGTCAAGCCACACCCACTCAAGCATAGAGAATCCAGGTGATGCTCGCCGACCTCTGTCCACCATAGCCAGGAACTCGAAGGCTCAACGTCAGAGAAGTGAGCTCTCTAGAGCTCACTTTGAAACTATACCCCCTGAACTTGAGCTAGCTCTGAAAACCTAACGGTCCCGCTGACGGCACACTTGATGGTACAAATGGTGCAAAGTGACGGTGTGCACCATCGTGAAGTCAGTACCCAAAACATGAAATCTGACCGTCAAAAAGTAGTCTGTGAGATATTGCTAAAATAACTCTAACTACTATCACTGGAACTCCAATGTCCGAGCAATCTAGATGGGACACTACCAATGGCATGACAGTTGTCGTGCGTATATACATTGCTACACAACATACATCGCTGTTATAACATACACTAAAGAAGCGCAATTCACACATAAGTCATACATAGAATCTAAAGTGCCACAATCACCTCCCTAGCTGGCGGTTAGGTCCCTCTAACTCCAGATAGCCATCTACTCTAAGTATATCGTATACCCTCTAATGGGCAAAGATCAAGAGGCCGGGTGCTATGGAGCCCCATCGTTAGTCGCATGTCTGCAATCTATACCATATAAAGAATGAACTAGCTATGGGTCAAAGTACATCTAGGACATAACCACTATCCCTGAGGAACCACCGTGATGGGAGGAGTCATACATGCCATATGCCATCCTCTTGAACAGCTATCACACACTAACATAGTAGCAGCTCCACTAGAAGAGCCACACAACATACACCTCAAGCCTACACGTACAAGTGCCAAGCTTGGGTCCATAGTACCATCAATGTTTGGGAGGTGGCATGGCGCACAATTGCGCACATGAACCTTCCAAACAACACCATCACGTCCTTCCAACACAAGGACTCCAGATGGCAAAACCTCACGCACTCTCAAGATAGTGCGGCCTGTCGAAACATCAAGTGTCATCGGTGTTGTCTGCTTAGATAGACATAGTCGCTTGGATGAAATTGACGGATCGAGGGTCTATAACCTCCTCCTCAAATAGAAGCATAGCGTAAAGTATCTCTATGTTGAGCAATCACCAAGTTCTCAAAGGCCATTGGCATCACTATCTGAAAGATCTCTGCCCGCCGAGAACATGCACTCATCCATACATTGGGGTCATCCAAGTCCAAAACTAAAGTAGCATCTCGACGAATGGCTGTAGGTAAATCTGGACCTCGTCCATAGAGTAGAAAGTACGGAGAGAAGGATGCTAAGGAGGCTTGCCAACTGAACCAATAGCCCATGGCCAACCAAGGTAATTGGAGATCCCAATCTCCCAAGTGGCCTCTCTGCAAACTATACTTTTGCAATCCTCTCTTCATTATTTGAACCACTCTCTCTGCTTAGCCATCTGCCTTGAGGTGATCTTGGGATGTAGTACAATGATCAATCAAAGCCTTATCACACAAGACTTGAAATTCTCCCAAGAACTCTATACTTGATAAGTCAAAACCTCAGCTGGTGCACCAAAATGACTAAGAACTCGATCCATGAATGAGTAAGCTATCCCTTCACTAGACTTGTCAGGAAGTGCCACCAACTCAATCCACTTGGAGAAATGCTCCACCATCACCAAAACATATCGATGGCGTCTCATAGTCAATGATAAAGGTCTGGCAAAGTCCACACTCCAATGGTAACCCAATCCCATGATAGGTTATGGGTGTAACTGTGGCATAGGAGCATTGAATGATGCTCTAACTTGGTCACAAACCACACAGTTGGCAACAAACTACTATACCTTGGTCTGCATACCGCGCCACCAATAATGACTCTGGAGTAAGCTATATGTACGCTTTACTCTAAAATGTCCTAGCTCCTCATGAGCATGACGGACCAACTATGGTCTCTGAGATGGAAGTGGTACTACTTGCACTCTACCATCCTCTCATACATGCAAAAGGTGTCTGCACTCCAATCTAAACCATCTGGCTCACTAAAGAACATGATCTCTCTCCTTGGCCCCAATTGTGCCACCCACAACACCAATGCAAAGATATTCCATCACTAAGACATCATCATGAATGTCTCGCTGAACTATACCAATATCTTCACTCTTTGGATCTATAACCTCAATAACTCCTCCTATATACGTTGAGAGAGATACCACCAAAGCCTCTAAAAATATATACAAAAAGGCAGATGCATGCCAACTTGGCACCATCTCCTCATCTATCTCACCATGCCAACGTGCTCTGGTCTGATCCTACTAGTTGGGACATGGGTTTCTACTCAACCCATTTGCATCATGGTTCATTATTCTAGGTCTGTGAACAACCGTGAAATCATACTCCTATAAAATCAGAGCTCATCTTGCAAGCTTCCCTGAAAGCTTGTCGGACTCCATCAACCACTTCAGTGGCTAATGATCAGTGATGAGAGTGAAGAGGTTACCAAATAGGTAACATAAAAAATGTGTTACTACCCAAACTACTGCCAAGCACTCTCCCTCATATGAACTATACTTTGCCTTTGTTGAATTGTTGGAGCAACTAGCATGAGCGACTAGTATAGGCCACTACAAACTCCTTCCCCTCATCATCATGCTGGGTGAGCACAGTTCCAAGCCCCAACATACTCCAATCAGTATGAACCTGAAATGGTCGTCCTCCAATCGGTCTCCTCAAAATAAGAGCAAATGTCAATCTCTCCTTGAGCTCTACAAAAGCTCTCTCCTGCTCATCTCCCCAACACCACTCCTATGTAAGCTTGGTCAGCTTTGTCAAGGCCTTGGTAATGGCACTAAATCCTCTAACATAGCAGCGATAGAAGTTCGCCAACCTAAGGAATGTTCGCACTCTGCTCACATCCGTAGGCTGAGAATTACGTGCAATAGCTTCCACCTTGGTCTATTGAATACCAAGTCCTCTGGGGTAGATAGTGTGACCCAAATACTCAACTTGCTCGTGGAAGAACCTACACTTCCAAGGATGTAACTTGAGTCCATGAGATCTCAACCTCTCAAACAACTCCAACAACTGTCTCTCATGTTCCTCCATAGTAGTGTTATAAACCAAAATGTCATCAATATAGCACCAAGCAAAATCCAATCCAGCTAGGATCCTATCCATGACCCTCTAGAACTCAATAGTAACGTTCTTCAACTCAAATGGTAAAAACCTCCATTGATATAACACATCCTTGCCATGAGGATCAATAGCCCAAAATGTTGTCTTGGACTTATCCTCCTCCTTGATCGATTGATGATATCCCGCTCAAAGATCCAAAGTACTGAAGACCTTTGCATGCCCAATCACATAAAAAATCTCCTCCGATGTAGGCATGGCATACCGATCAACCTTGGTCTATCGGTTGATAGCACAATAATCTCCACACATCCGCCTATCTATGTAGTTGCCATGCATATCCTTCTTGGCTGGCATCACTGTCGCTGATGCATACTCTCCATGTGAAATCTCCACCAAACCAGCCTCAAAAAGGTCACTACTCCGGCTCTGCATCAATGTCCTCTCCATGTCACTATAACAATATGGACGTCGGAAAATTAGTGTATTGCTAGTAAGCTCAATCCATATGCCAAGTCCTTTCAGAGCACCCAAATCCTTCATACTAAAGGAAAAAACAACTCGTGTGGCTTTTCAAGAACCTCCAAACACTCTGTCTTTCCTCTCCAATAAGCTTAGGTCCAAGATCTGGCTCCCAAGTATCCTCTATAACTATAGTAGGAGTGGAAGATATACTGACTGGCTGCTACATTGGGCCCTTGGGAGCAATAGCATCATGCTCCCGATCACTAGAGGTCCCAACCTCTGTGTGAAAAACTCCCTCCACTATGGCTGCAAGCTCCACATGTCCTCTAGTTGCATCCCAAGTGGACCAAGGGTGTAATCCAAGTAGCCCACGCTCACCTGGATGGACTCCAAGTAGAGCACTCTTCCTAGTAGCTACTGGATGTGTCCCAAGAATACCATGTCCACTCGGTCCATTGCCCCCAACATGTGCCTGAATCGTCTTGATAGGCACAAGGCTCACAAGTGTCTGAGTGGTGATGCCTATCAAGCGCATCCTACGCTGCTCTGCCAAGCCAAGGCTCACAATCCAGGTCAAACAACTCAGGTCCTTAGCCTGACCTAACACCTGATGCATGGATGCCTCTGACACTACTGGAACAGCGGTTATATCGGTACGGAAACCCATCGCACGCTCTCTCTCATTGGCATTGGGCTCCACCAACTGCTGTAACTATGAGTCCTAAACAAGTCCATGTCCTCCCTCTCAAAAAGTATGAGAGCCTAGGAAACTCATGAGTGTGGGAAATGCGGCTCTAGGCTGTCCAACTAGGTTCACCACTGCCATAGGTGACCTATCAACCGCTACCATTGTCTGAGACTGACGCCCAATATCCAAGATATCATCAACAAGGATGTGGTCAAGTCGCTGAATCCCATCATAAGCACGCTGTAAAACCTCTCTGGGTAAAAGGTTCATCCACCAAAGATGAAGACGATGGGCCCGTGATCCCACTCTGGCTGCATCTAACAATACAGCAAGTCCCATCCAAGAATGGACTTGATGTGTACTCACCACCACTCTGGTGCGAAAATCACCCATCAAAGGAATGTTCTTCAAAAGTAAGCTAGAGAAACGGACTGATGAACTTGGAGATGTCATAATATCCATAACATCTCTCAAAACACACCAAAACGAGGATCTTGAAGACCAAAACCATGGCCCGCACGTGTATGTCCCTGACATGGCCATCCAAAAATCACCAAGTGAATAGGCCCATGTCTCTCTAGGTCATGTGCCCCCTGTAAGGAAATGTCTGCTGATAGGGCCTTTTGGTAACCTTTGACTGTTGACATCGGTAATAACTTCATATACCAATAGGCCAAGTGTGCCACATGATGTCGAGAGACTCACCTAGCAGTCTCATCTCTCTCTATATACAAGTACCTCTGTACTCGGATACCCGCCTGTAACACTACAGCTAGTCTGATGCTGATCCCACCAAACAACTCTAATAGGCATATCTCCTCTACTGGATACTGCCAAGCAATGAGTGTGGTATCCAGAGGTGTCAAAGAAATCACCTCTGGAGGCTCATTCTCACACTCATCTCTTGATGGTACGAAGGCTCCACTCCAAGCCTACTACACCAACTGATCTACATGTTGCTGCAACACCTCCTTTGAACTCCACAATGGAACATCCAAGGTGGATGGAACAGTCCCACTTGTACTCCAAAGCCGAGTGATCTACTCTAGTACTAGAGTATCTTTTGCATGGGCATTCCCCTCCAACAAGTCACTAGGCCAAGTAACTGCACCACTAAAAGCTAAAATTGATGCTGCCATGGTCTCGAACTGTAGTGAGCCAAGACTGCCACTATTGAAGCATACTGGTAGGTGACATACCCGTCCCTCACCAGACTGCTAACCATGTCTATAAGAGGTTGTCTCCTCCCAATAGTCAATGTTGAAAGCCATGGGGTATAACATTACTCCCCCAACTAGCACATCATATGACTCAGCTATTGTCGCAATAGCCTGAGCTCTCACCACCAATCTATCAATTGGATGACCAGGCTGAACCTAGACAACAAGCTCTCCATGTGTGATGTATTGTGTCAAACCATCACCTAGAGATGTCTAGATCTGAAATGAACACCTCTCCACATCGGTCTTCCGTAATTCCAAACCGACAATTGCAGCCTTCCCCAACATAAGAGGCTGTGCACCAGAGTCTTACAAGACTCTATGTGGTGTATAGACCTTCCTTGAAGGTCCCACCAAACAAAAATCCCCCTCTAGTTATCCAATAGAACAACACTAGGTGTGAACCGTGCTCTCTCAAAGGCCGGTCTAGTTGGAAACTCCTCTAGTCTAGCCACTACTACCTGCCATAAACCACTAGTCGTTGAATGGATCCCATACTCCTCAACCAAGTCAGCTCCACTACCAACCACGTCTGCTCTAGTAGTAGGAACCGCACCATCCATACTCTCACACAGCATGGCAGCCAACCGGAACACTAGGGTTGGGTCAACTCCCAATTGAAACATGTCATTGGCTGAAAACAAAGGATGCCGCATAATCAATTGAGCCACCCCCAACATCATGCTAGACTCAGTCTATGTAGTAGTAGGTGGCTGACTAGCAGGTAGTCCATCATGTACTCCATCACCACCTACCACACCTACACTAGAATGTCTAGGAACCATGGATATCGTTTGTTATGCCTCAGATAGCATGAAAGACTGGGGCAGTCTGACCTGTCTACCAACCTCTCTTCTATGTGGGTCCAACTCCACTGATGCTCCTTTAGGCTCTGGAGCACGTACTGCACTCCTAGTCATTGCTATAGATGCATCCACCTGTGCTGCTCCGCACATGAAGTCCAAAGCATCTCTATCACCCACATATGAGGTGGAAGCCTCAGCACTCGAATCTGATCTCCTCTGAGCAATAGCCATACTAGCAAATCTTTGCTCCAACTGCTCAATCCGAGTAGCCATAGTTGTGTCAGAAGTAAGTGCAGGTACTGCACTCCTACTAGGTGTAGATCCTCTACCACCTCGTCCTCCATGAATTGGAGCTCCTCTACTACCTGCCGTAACAACCCTACCACTCCATAACTACGGTTGTAGGTCAAACCATTGGTCACTAGTGTGACCAAATCTATGGTAGTGCTCACATTGCCTCTGTGTTGGATGTGATGCACCCGAGGTATCAAGTCCATTGCCTTGAGTACATTCTCTCCGATGGTGCGGTCCACCACAAGTCCAACAAGCAACACCACCACTCATTGGCTGCTCCTTACCCAAAAATGAAGGTAAGGGTCTAACTCCACTAGGCCCACCACTTGCTCCATAGGATCTGGGCTGTCCATGTTATTCTCAAAAACCAATTGGGCGTGGTACACTCTGCTACACTCTAGAAGAAGTCACAGCCGTGGATGAGGTCTCTCTACCAAATCCAGATGTCACCACCCTCTCCTCTACCATGTTGAGCTTGATACACTTAGCCAAACCAAAGACCACTGCCAAAGTAGGCGAAGTAGCCTGTAACAACGTAGCATCATGAACTCTATGTCGTAACTCCCTGTCTAGTATCCCATACCAAAACTTGACTGCTTGGGCCTCAATAACTCCCTGAGTGAAACTGATCAGCCGCCTTGTGCGAGTATATGCCTCGCGTAGGCTCTCTCCAGCCTTCTATTGGAACTCCTGCAAGCTCCTCAGCTTGTCAGTCCGCACTCCCTAGTAGTTCTGCCTCAAACACAAGAAGAACTCCACCATGAGGTTAAACC
This sequence comes from Lunularia cruciata, assembly GCA_948567375.1. NCBI lineage: Eukaryota > Viridiplantae > Streptophyta > Marchantiopsida > Lunulariales > Lunulariaceae > Lunularia > Lunularia cruciata. The sequence goes on along the minus strand of OX419755.1, from coordinate 5,866,562 downwards.
TCGGTACCACACCACCTCCTACAGCGGTACCTCCACTCGTAGTAGCACTATCTCCAACTAGTGCACCTCCCTCCACTAGCTCCACCAACACTACTCGAGCTAGAACTCGTAGGTACAACCAATCTACTCCTGGCCACCGAACCTGAAGTGATAGAGATATAGTTCGGAGACCGATATTGTCTCCATAACTCAATCTCCTCCAAATGAGCTCTCCTGAACTCATGGTAGTCATCCATCAACGGACCCTCCAACTGCTAAAACAACCCCTTCCATGCCATGAGGGTGTGAACAAAGTCTGGTTCCGCATCTGCTACAGATCACACCAACTATCAAAATCCTGGATGAAGTCATCCAACTCAATGGTATACACTATACCAGAGTAACGCCTAGGGCCTTTGGAGGCCCCATAGATCTTGTCCATGTCCCACAATAACGGTGCGGACACACCAAGTGCACTCTCAACTGAATCAGCTCTCGTGTCAAACTCCAACTCAGAGTCAATCTCCTCCTCACTGGGACTTGAGATACATGTTGATATCGAGCACCACTCCGAGTAAACCCACTGTGTACTGTAAAGCTAACTCCTCTGGAATCTCCAAAGAACTCCATCGTGACAAAAAAACCGCAACAGCAAACCCAAACCACCAACTACAACCGCAAGTCGCAACAGCAAGTACCCCACCAAGTGCCAACACCACCACGTGCCAATACCACCACGTGCCAATACCAACCAAGCACCACCCACTAATGTAACTCTAACCGAGATAACTACACCACGGGAAATGGCAACTATAACTTGCCATCATAACACGCACTCTCACGGTTTGCAGGTCATCACTTCTTGACTCACCAGAGAGAAACAAAGGTAGTCTGATTGGTCATCACTCCAGCCTCACTACCAAGAGCACACCAGAGCACCAATGCTCAAAAGTTAGGGCACCTCACACAAACGTGGTGCACAAACAGGAAGCAAAGAATGGAGGGGGTCCAATCACAAGAAATCTAAACGAAAACACTCCATCTCATAACACAACACGAGACTGACTCTACCACCATTTGGCATTTGATATAAGAGCAGTTCATATCTAAGTTTTAAGCTACCAGGATCACCAAGAATGAGATCAAATTGCCTCTCCTAGCCAAAGTTACATGTGTATAGATAACAATGGTACAATCACTAGGACAACAAGTGAGGGTGAATCAGTTGGCTAGGGTACCAATCTAGGAACAAGAGATCTAGAGGTCAAACCTTGTTGCGCACAATCTAGCATGAAAGATAGTTTTTTCCAACCAATGACCAAGATCTACTCTAAACTAGCTAGCCTCACGCCAACAAGCTGGCTTGTTGGCCCTTCTAGGCCTTTGTAACCTCTCATAGCCCATAGCCCTATGCCTCAAAGCCTCTAAACGCCAAATGAGGCCTTTCTTCTTGCCACTTCGAACCTCCTCCAAAATTGGCAAAACTTCTCCAAATCTACGAAAGTCCTCCAAACTAGCAAAACTCCTCCAAATCTAGCCAAATAGCAAAACTCTTCCAAATCTGGCTAAAATCTAACGTAAACCCTAAAGTTGACTGTCCATCAAATCCCCCACTAACTTTCCACTTGAGCCAAATTGACAATACGGGTTTCTCCAAATCACAAATTCATGAGAATAGCTTCCCGACTCCACCTTCAATTTGACTTTCTAAGCACAATTCGTAGCAAATTGGTTCTGCCTTCAGCTCTTGAGCTCAAAATCACAACCAGTGCTTGAAATTTGCTCCTTCTTTGCTCAAAGTTTAGCCAGCGCTTCCACACACCGTCTGCCTAACTGCCAAATCTACGAGCTTTTGCACACTAGGGAAACACTGAACTTGAATTGAGCTACCAACGATCCACTGAGCGTTGGAGATATCACCAACACTCAAAGTTCTTGCACCCAATTTCCCCTTGACTTCACTTCTTTGATGTAATCAGATTGCTTACCACTCTCAACTCAACTCAACTCAACATAGATCAGTATTTGATATGTCACTCTATAAACTGCCAACGATTGGGCACTGATTACAGTCAAGCCACACCCACTCAAGCATAGAGAATCCAAGTGACGCTTACCGGCCTTTGTCCACCATAGCCAGTGTAACAATATGGAGTATAGCTAGTTGGGTTTACAAAGTAGAGAATAAGACAAAATAGCCTAAAATATTCTAGAAGCATTTAAGAAGCTTCTTGGGAAGCTTCCCAACTAGTTAACTTGCGCCTTAAGAAGGTAGCTTCTAGAAAGAAGCTTCTAGAAGCTTCTAACTAGCTTACCTTGCACGCCAAGTAAGCGGTTTCTAGAAGGGAGCTTCTTGAGAAGCTTCCTAGTTAACTTGGCTTGCACTCCAAGAAAGCGGCTCAAGGAAGCTTCTTGAGAAGCTTCGAGGGTCTTGTATGTTACCTATAAATACCAAAGCCAAACCTCATGCTAGGCATTCGGAGTTTTCCTTCATTCAAGTGTCCCAATGTGAGTTTCCATTCTCCTATTTCTCTCTGTGATTTCGGTCTTTTACATTGGTATCTGAGCAAGAATGGGATGGATAGAATTTATGGATCACCAAATCCACTTCCGCCAAACCATTGGGACTTTCATGTCCAGATATTACCAAAGCATCATTTCACACAATTCATCACCTCGTGCTTTGGGCAGAATTTTCTATATATGATCACCGTGTCAGAGGAACCCTTGATACTTCCAGTTGTAACTTATGGAGAATGGTGGACGTGTTGTATCTATGTGTTAATCAACTAGATAAATTGAGGGTAGTGGAATAGAGTAGTAGTGATGGCGGCAATACCAGATGTTATCCTTGCAATGCAACAACAAATCGAGCATTTTACTTGATTGTTGGATGAACGAGACCAGCAACGACGAGAACAGATAGACAGAGCGCCGATTCGAGATGGAGAAGATCACATTTGATTTCCAAAACCTAAGGTGTTTGAAGGCAAGAATCTTTTAGGCACAGTGGAGAATTCTATGTTTGACTACGAACATTACTTTGAAGCCACCAATCTTCAAGACGAACGGAAACAAATTCTCTTGACTTCTAGCCAATTGGATGGCATGGAAAAACTTTGGTGGTAATTCCGAGTAAAAAGAGCTGAAGGACAAATTGTTACACCGATTTTGACATGGGCAGAAATCAAATATACAATACTTGGTCAATTTCAAACTATAAATGCCACTCGAGCCGCACGAGATAAATTGGCAGAGTTGAGGCAGATTGGCTCAATGAGAAGCTACATCACACAATTTCAAAATATCATCATGCAAATCCTATATATCCAAGAAGGTGAAGTTCTAGATCAATTTGTGTGAGGATTGAAGTCACAAACCAAATTGCATGTGACCATGCGGGAGCCACAAAATGTAGAAGAAGCCATGCAATCGGCTGAGCATTTTGATTCCTTGGTCTCGACCTCAACCTACACAAAGCCTATCAATACACTACACACAAGTGGAAGAACCTGTACCAATAGAGATTGATGCTATCCAATGAAGACCACTTGGTACAGCATTAGAGAAAGATTACGACAAAATGGAGGTTGCTTTTATTGTCGCCAAGTTGGACATCGCATTGCTAAATGTCCACTTAGGAATAGGCGACCTTGACAAGTTGCCCAGATGGAGTTTGTGGAATAGAATGATCAAGGAAACAAAGAATCCCAATAGTAGATTTTGAGCCACTTATTGGGAGCTTGATTAGTTCCAAAGGGATTGAAGGCTTGACCTATGCAAGTTTCCTTCACTTGCAAGGTACGATATCTAATCAAGGTTGTAAGATTTTGGTTGATTCTAGAAGTTCAGAGAATTGCATGTCTATGCAAGTAGCAAAGGAATTAGATATTCCTATCAAGCTTGTGTTTGGAAGTAGTTTGATAATGGCAGATGGTAGAAAGGGTTCTGCATTCTGCACCTCGCATCCTATTACCTTCAAGATTGGGAAGGAGTATTTGGAGTGTATGAGGTTTGTAGTGGCACCTCTACACTATGATATCATTCTGGGTCTACCTTGGCTTGAACGTCATAAGGTTCAATTTGATTGGACCCGACCACAAATTCAAGTACAACACCAAGGTAGAAATTTTTGATTAGGTTGTCTGGCACCTTTGAGTAAGACGTCTAAGAATAGCCAGTCCCAAGATGGGAAGTTTGTTGAGAAGGTAGCCATAGAGCAAATCTGGAAGGGAGATGAGTCCCAAGCTGGGAAGTTTTCCAAGAAGGCAACCATAGAGCAAGCTTGGAAGAGAGATGAGTCCTTGGAAGGGAAGTTTGTTAATGAAACGGCCATAGAGCAAGCTTTGGAGGAAGATAAGTCTGTATTTGTGGTGTGGGTCAACCCGATTGCACAAGAACAATCTGAGTAGGGCCAAGAGCCTCATCAAGCAATGGTTGATCGGATAGTTCAAGAATTCACAGATGTATTTTCGGATGATCTGCCAAAGGGATTACCCTCCGATCAAGGTATGCCCTTCAAGATTGAGTTATTGCCAAGGAGTACTCCAATGAGTAGGCCAATCTATTGGCTCTCACCAAAGGAGTTGGAGGAGTTGCGAATAACACTTATAGAGTTGTTGGAGAAGGATTTCATACAATATAGTACCTCTCCTTGGGGAGCACCGGTACTATTTGTTCCAAAGAAGGATGGAGGACTTCATTTCGGTATTGATTATTGTGGACTCAATAAGCAAACCGTGAAGAATGCATATCCCTTGCCTCAGATCAATGATCTGCTTGATCAACTAAGTGGAGCACGCTACTTTTCCAAGTTGGATCTTCGTAGTGGTTATTGGCAAATTCCTATTGAAGGAGATGACGTGCAAAAGACTGCCTTTCGCACAAGGTATGGAAATTTTGAGTGGAGAGTTCTACTTTTTGGACTCATTAATGCTCGAACAATCTTCATGGATCATATGCATCGTGTGTTGGAGAGACTATTGGATCGGTCCGTGGTGGTGTTCTTAGATGATATCCTAATCTATAACAGTACAGAGGCAGAACATATGAATTATGTGCAAGAAGTCCTAAGACTACTACGACAGTGGAAATTTTACTACAAGAAGTCAAAGTGTGCTTTTTGGCAGAAGGAGGTTACCTTCTTGGGTCATAAGATCTCATCAAAGGGGATCAAGATGGAAGAAGAGAAGATCAAGGCCATTATTGATTGGCCTACCCTGAAGGATTCTAGAGAAGTACAAGCATTCAATGGTTCATCCACTATTATGCTCACATGGCTACACCATTGACTGACCTCTTGGGAAAGAACTCGAGCTTCTAGTGGACCACCAAGCATGAAGAAGCATTCTAGAAGTTAAAGCATATGGTGTCTTCAAGACCCATTCTTCAACCATATGATCCTCAACTACCTTGTGTGGTTGATTTTGATGCTTCTAACTTTGCAATTGGAGTTGTGTTGCAACAAGAATTTCCAGATGGACTACATCCTATTGCCTTTGTGTCTTGCCGACTATATACAACTGAAAGAAATTACTCTTCTTGAGATCAAGAACAAGTTGCAATGGTATATCACACCAAGGTATGGAAGCATTATCTCTTGGGGAAACAAGTGATCATGCAAACTGATCACATTGTTGTAGACCTTACACTTGGAGCACATGAAGAGTTGGCATCATCGATGGGAAGAGCAACTCCAATTGTTTGACATCAAACTTGAGTACAAACCAGGTTGGTTCTTTGTCATCCCTGATGCTCTATCACGACAACCTAATTTGAAGGCTCTTCCTCTCATCACGGCGGCAATTACAACGGTGTCCATTGACCTTAAGGTCCATAATGAGTTTCAGTCAGCTCTACAACAAGATCCCTTCTTCCAAATGGTACGCGGTCGTCTGACAGCATGCGACAAGGAGTACAACACGTTCTCCTTCAAGGAAGGCTTTTTATTCCATGCAGACCAGATCTATGTTCCAACCAAAGGTGATCTTTGACTTGTGTGCCTTCAAGAAGCCCATGATTTACCAATAGCTGGTCACATGGGAGTGGACAAGACCTTGGGCACCCTCCAATGCCAATGGCGGTGGCCCAACATGACACGAGATGTTCGAGACTTTGTCCAATCATGTGAGAGTTACCAACGTAACAAGGCCAGCAACCAAAAGCCGAGTGGACTCCTTCAACCACTCGCCACTCCATCCGCTCGTTGGGAGCATGTGAGCTTAGATCTCATCACATCCTTGCCAAAGACAAAACAAGGACACACCGCAATTGTGGTGTTTGTGGATAAGCTTAATAAGCTAATCCACTTGGCACAAACCTATGATACCGTGGATGCTCCAACCTTAGCACAAATCTACTTCAACAATATCTTCAAGCATCATGGGATGCCACATGTACACATCTCCGACCGTGATCCTCGATTTACCGGGAAGTTTTGGAAAGCACTCTTCTAAATACTTGGTACCAAGCTTGCTTTGTCCATGGCCTATCATCCTCAAACTGATGGACAAACCGAACACGCAAATTGTACATTGGAGGATATGTTGTGGGCCTTTGTCAATGTCCACCATACCAACTGGGATGAATGTCTTGCAATTGCAAAATTTGCCTACAACAATTCCAAACAGGCAAGCACCAATTTTCTCCCTTCTTTCTCAATTTTGGCCAAGATCCGCTTGTTCCAGATTCTCTTCTTGCTCCCCCTCCCTCTCAGGTTCCTCATACTTCCACATTCTTGACCACTATATCTCAATGTCTCCAACAAGCCAAGTCTCACCTCCTTGTTGCTTAGAATAGCCAAAAACAATATGCGGACCACCATCGTCGTGAACTCACCTTTGAAGATGGTGATAAAGTCATGCTATCCTCTAGTAATCTCCCTCTCCCACTTGATACCCAAGTTCGTAAACTTGCTCCTAATTGGATAGGACCCTTTGATATCACCCATATTGTCTCTCTTGTTACTTATTGACTTGCCTTGCCTTATCACAAGCGTATCCATTTTGTCTTTCATGTTTCCAAGTTGAAACCCTTTGTTCCTAACCCCTCTTCCTTTTCCTCTCGAGTCCAACCTCCTCCCCTGCCTATCCCTATCAATGATCATGAGGAGTACGAAGTTGATTGTATCCTTGCGCGTTGCCATATTCAACAAGGCCGTTGCCAACATACGGAGTACAAGGTCCTTTGGAAAGGGTATATCCTTCATGATGCCACATGGGAACCTCTTTCCCACCTCTAGAATGCACAGACAGCCATCAAGAAATTCAAAGCTTCATTGGCGACGAGGACGTCACCAACTAGCGGCGGGGGAATATGTAACAATATGGAGTTTAACGACGAAGTTAGTCGGGATTACAAAGTAGAGAATAAGACCAAATAGCCTAGAATATTCTAGAAGCATCTAAGAAGCTTCTTGGGAAGCTTCCCAACTAGTTAACTTGCACCCTAAGTAGGTAGCTTCTAGAAGCTTCTAATTAGCTTAGCTTGCACAACAATAAATGGCTTCTAGAAGGAAGCTTCTTGCTAAGCTTCCTGGTTAAGTTGGCTTGCACTCCAAGAAAGTGGCTCAAGGAAACTTCTTGAGAAGCTTCAAGGGTCTTGTATGCTACCTATAAATACCAAAGCCAAACCTCATGCTAGGCATTCGGATTTTTCACTCATTCAAATGTCCCAATGTGAGTTTCCATTCTCCTATTTCTCTCCTCAATTTCGGTCTTTTATAGCCAAGAACTCGAAGGCTCAACATCAAAGAGGTGAGCTCTCTCGGCTCACTTTGAAACTATACCCCTTGGACTCAAGCTAGCTTTGAAATCCTAACGGTCCCATTGACGGTACACTCAATGATACAAATGGTGCAAAGTGACTTCACTGACTGATAGTTACTGACTTCACGATGGGCCCTACCGTGAAGTCAGTACCCTGAACACAAAATCTGACCGTCGGAAAGTAGTCTCTGAGATACTGCTAAAATAACTCTAACTACTATCATTGGAACTCCAGTGTCAGAGCAATCTAGATCCGACACTACCAATGGCATGAGAAGAGAAAAGGGCAAGCACCGTGCTTATTGTTTAAGGGTGACTATATGCATGCTCCTTTTCATAGGGAAATTCCTAGCATGATTTCTAGTCCCAAGAACATGATAGATACCACAATGGCACCCAACTTTCAGCTTTAGGTTGACAATCCTGAATCCTGATAAATCCTGCTTAGTTGATGGCAAGGGTAGCTTATTTAGCAAACTGGTTGGCCTCCCCCTTCCACTTTCTACTAATGGGTCCTTGATACGTTCTAGCTCTTGAGTCATCAGTTGAGCAAGGTTGCTTCATTAGCTCCTATTGGTGTGGAGGATCTTGGTTGAAGCACATGCAAATGGCACCAAATAAGGAGTCCATGCCATTTTTCATGTATAGCACCAAATGTGTTTGAAGCTAGGGGTGATCTTGCAACCACCTCTGCTCATGAAATTGTGATAGTTCTTGGGAGGCATCCCCCATACAGATGCAATGCAATTTGGTGTGATAGGGCAAACCCATTTTCATTGTGAGATTCACTTACATGGATACATTTTTCTCATGTGCTTGCATATGATTGTGATTGTGCTCATAATTGACTTCCTTTGTGTGTTTCCAAATATATCAGGCTCTTGCGACGACATGATATGTCTAAAGAGATTGGAGCTTTGGCTGGAACTAAACACAAGGGGAGTATACCATGCTTTGAAATGCCATCAATATCTTTTGTGGGAGGGGGGGGGGATTCTGGTTATGTGCTTATGAACCTTCTTTTAAATAATAGATGTTAACCTTTGTGGCACTGTATGGACATTGTATTGGTATTCAAATAGGTAGATACCATTCTTTATGTGAATTGAGAGTGCAATTAAATAAAAAAGAAGAAGTAGAAACTCTCATCTTTTTTGATGGATCAAGACATGTATCATCTTCCATAATCTTTTGATTAATAAACTGATATGTGGGTAAAGGACAAAGACTTTGGAGAGGAAGAGGTTGACTTTAAGCATGAGTTCAACTAAGTTTTAAGTAGAAATAATGAACAATATTGAGTAGAGACCAGAGCTTTTGTGGTAGAAAGCTATCTTTCATAGAATTGCAAGCCTAGTGGATTTTTGTACAAATCTAAAATTAATAAAGGAGTTTGATGATTTTTCTACATGGTTTTGGACTTCCTTGTTGACATAAATTTTTTGAATGTATATCGATGGGTTACTCAATTTAATGATAAGTCCACTCACTTTAATGTTGTATAGGGTTACATTAGAGATGAGTTTGCTCATATTAAGATAGTTCTGTTCGAGCGAGGAGTGGGAGTGTAGATGCTACAATATTTTGGCAAGGAATCACATTTACCAAAAGGAAATTCCAATTAATGGGACATCTTGGAGTAAATCTTAAATCTACTATGTATATACGTGAGATTTTTTATCTTTATATATATATGAACAACTTTACCATTTTTAAATATTCAATTTGGGATATTAAAAAAGAGCAAGAATAACAACTTGTGCAATATAGAAAGCAATTCAAAAGCAGTTCTAAGTTTAGAGAGTAATTCTTAATGCAAAGAGAAGGCACTCGTGAAAGTGTAAAGACTTCAAACTTCAAAATTCTCAAGAAGAAGGACAAACATATACTTATAGGGGTTTTAGAGGGTGGCTCGGGAGAAAGGATTTATAAAGAGTCCATAGAATTTTGCAATGAGCTCTAGAGGGAACTTGATAGGGTTGAAGAGAGAGATGTAGAAACTTAAAAAATTGTGGCATTCAAAGGAGAGAGGGTTTAGGGAAACTCAAGAAATTTTGCAAAGATAGAGAGGAAGGAGATGTGATAGGGTTGAAGACATCAAGAGAGAAGGAGGAGGGGAACTTGAGAAATTTGGTAGAGATCTAGAGGAAGGAGAAGTGACAAGTTGAGAAATGTTGAGAACATGTTGAACTATTGAGAGGGAAGAGGAGAAACTCGAGAAAAATTTTGAGCTAAAACTTCCGATCTAAAGAAATAGTACTAAATGGGATACGATAAGCATGTGAAATTCCCGACAAAGGAGTACCTTCGTCAAAAATTTCCTTCTCTTTTTTAAAGTAATTTTTCCTCCCATTTCCTCCTCTATGCTCATCCTAGTATGTTTATCAAAGTATGTTCTTATCAATTTCTTCAACTCACAAGACAACACACTCAATTCTTTCAAGTTTGGCATAATGTCAGAGCAATTTGCTTGGCTTATTGATGTTGGCGCTCATGACTCACTCCAAATGTTCAAATGTAAATGCACAACTGAGAGAGAAATGTTGACACATCAATCTACTTTGCTTTCTACCCAAAAATATACCGCCCAAAGTGTTTGATTTTGAGCTCTCTTATGCAACCCTTTTTCACGTACGATATTCAAAATTCAACATTTAATTTTAAACTCATTTTTGTGTGACACATGGCAATTTTTCAACTTTTCAATACAAGGGCCTAATTCTTCTGTAAACCCCCTAATTTTACCCTCTCCTTGAAAAATGAAACGACCAGTCGCCCGGTAAAGCAAGTTTTACGAGGTATTCATTTTCACGTCAGCTTTTCTTTACTGAGTCTCGTGGACAACTTTACGGTAAATCCCCGTTACCGTAAAGTAAATTAAAGCTTCCGTAAAAACGGTTCTTGAAACCCTATAGAGTCTGCTTGCATAGGCGGGCATAACAGTACCGCCAATATCTTACCGATCACGAGCAATTTTAGATAGATGAGTCGACCGCATAGCATCCGTGCTTTATCGCCATGTGAATTTAGCGTAAATGCTAAAACATTTATTTTTTTTATTTTTTTTATATAGTACCAAGTTTATGATTACGAACTTCCGCGAGGAGAGGTTTTACACCAGTCTTATAGGCACTAGGTCTTGTTAATGAATCATAAATTAGTTTAATCTTGCTTTCTATATATGTAGAATTTTTACCTTAAATCTCTTTTGGAATTAATATTCTGGTTCTTCCAAATACGGATTTTCCTAATACAAACGATTCGATGATCCCGATGTGCTGGCTTCCAAATTCAATCTTGAGATTTAAAAGATTTCTTAGATATAGAGATGTAGTCCCAGCACGAGAGCAGAGAGGACGTCGTGCTATGAATCTGAATGTCAACTTTTGGCGTTGTGCTAATAGACATATCTTCAATCTATTGTAGATATTTATGAAAAGGATCTGGCCCTTGAACAGTCCAGAACTACTTTAGGGATAGGTGGATGACAGGGAGAAGCTAAAATTAATCACCACTCAGGTGGAATTAGAAAGAAGCAATTTCAGCACAGTGACTCTACATTTAAAAGAAGTAACAAAATTAACGATTTTATAAACTAAATACCGCATCCTAAATACAAATTTCAAATCGATTCATTCAAGAATAAGAGTCACGGCACTTTACAAAAATGGATACCCCTTGCAGTTACAAGTAGTTGGGCTGCAAAGCTACTCTAATACTAAATCATGATACAATGTCCATGGTAAAATAAAAGTAGGGCAAAATGGTAGTGTCTACGACCCTATTATTTGTGAAAGTGAGCTTTATCAACTTGTCTTTGGATTGCAAAGTATCACTGGCATGTTCCAGCCAACAAGGCAATACCGCAAGTCCTGGAAGATAACTCAACTTCATCTTCTCCAAAGAGAGCAGGTGGACTTCGGGAAAAGCCTCGAGTTCCGGTAATGTGAGGATCCTCAAATTCCGCACCGAAGTGAGCTCCTGTAAACTGGGAATTTTCTTGAGACCGTCTAAAGCGACGAGTTTAAGTTTCCTCAACAGTTTACAAAGTTTCAATTCAGGTAATATTGTAAGATTGGGTAACCTAACTAGACTCAATAAGGTGAGAGAAAGTAGGCTGCTGAAACTAGGGAGTTCGGCAACGTTTAAATTCCAGAAGCGAAGGTCGGTCACATTCGGCAAACACATATCGGGAAGAGTAAGTATTTTGGGTGCACCACCTATATGCAAAGTTTTGAGAGTCGTAAATGTACCTAAATTTGGGAATATCTCTAGAGAGGGTGTATCTGAAACATCAAGATAATCTAACCTGGAGAATGGTTGGTCACGTATAGTCACAAGCTTGGGAAGGTCCGATAGAATCAGTTGCTTCATGCCAGTTGCACACTGTAAAGTGGGAAACTCAGTGAGGTTTGAGTCCTTTACACACAGGAACTTTAGGGCGGGTAATTGTCCTATAGTTTCTGGTAACTGAAAGTTGGTATGTCTACCCACTCCATCCAGGTGAATATTGTTTAGAAGTTGCAAATTCTGAATACTATCGGGTAAGGTTTCAAGACGTGATGCGCCTTCAATCCCCAGATATTCTAACATGGTTAGCTTCCCAAATGTAGACGGCAAGGCTCGCAGGTCATCACAACTCCCGAGAGAGAGAGCTCGCAGATGGATTAAATTCCCAAAACTATCGTCGAGTGCTTCAGTATAACAACTTACCAAAACCATCTCTTCCAGAGCCAGATCTTCGAGTCCTCCCAATGATTCAGACGCTCTCCACGGAGGATAGGTTCCAAAAGTGCCTATCGTCGGCGCGAAACCACACGCCGAGAACGGGATATGCGTGGTAAGACACCCTCGCGAGCGCTGTTTCAATCTGTAGTTAAATTCCGAAATCTGCCATTGGAGATAGAGTGTCTTAAGTGCCTTGAGTTGGCTGACAGAATCCGGCAAGCGCTGAAGCTCTGGGCAATTAAGGACCAAATGCTCCAAGCGTCTCAACTTCCCAAACGATTCTGGCAAGCACTTCAGCAGCATGCAGCTCAGCTTTAGTACCCGGAGGGCCTCCAGCTTACCAAATGCATCGGGCAATCTCACAAGATTGGGCGCCCCCAGTTTAAGAGTTTGAAGCGACTTCAGTTGGCCAAAAGAATCTGGTAGATGCTCCCATGAAACATGCTCTACGTCAAGACAAGTGAGATTGTTGCACGTTGCAAAAGAGATGCTGCTGCAGTCCACACTCGAGGTCGATTTGAAGACGACGAGTGCAGCGGGCAGGGTTGCTCGCGATAACGACCGTACGTTTCTTACCAAATTGCACTTAATCAACTCCACATATCGCAGATTTTTCATTTTCTGAACGGTGGCTATGTCTAAGTCTAACTCGGCATGTCCTTGGCACTGAATCTGTAGCGAGACAATTTCCTGCCATCCATATTCACCACGCTCCATTTGTAAGTAATGTCTCCCAAAAATACTTTTACTGCAGCAGTTCTCTACCGCACAGGAATCCACACTATCTCTCGGTTACAGGACAGTACGATCATTCCCTTCCCCATGAAAGAGTATCTAGAGGGCATATCCTGACATTGGATGATGTGATGGAGTAAAACTCAATGCAGGATGCATATCATCATGAACATGAAAAAATATGGTTACCTGTGAATCTATGCCACAACGGGAACAAGCAAATCTAAATTCCAAGTACCTAGAACTAAAGTTGGCTTCAGAAGAAATGCTGACCTGACGTGCTGTTTCGTAATCGGCCAAAGCCGATGATGAGGGTAATTGTAACCTCTTTGCGGCTCCTACCTTCAGAGCCAGAGTTCTCAGGTGTTCATGCACTCGCACGGGAGAATCATCTCTCACATCATAAACGAGAGACCTGTCCACCAGAGTTTGCCATAATATGGTTGAATTCTTGAACTGTACCTCCCAAGAAGCTTTTGCTTCTCTAAGACTCAACCCAGTCGAAAAGGTGGCCATCAGTAAAGGGAAAGCATTGGCAACGTGATACACACCATGGGCTCTCACGGGTCGTCCCATGCCGACATCTACCACCTCGCTAACGGAAAAGAAGGATGCGGCATCAAGAAACATTTGCTGCGCTGCAGGTTTGAGACTATCATAGCTCAATTTCAATTTTGGCCACACCTCGTGCAGTCCGTCCTCAATTTCTGCACCCCCAAGCGCGTTCGAAGTCTGCTCCCACAAATCTACCCGATCAGCGCTAGCTGTCTTGAGAAATTTACCGAGGACTTCCAGTGTCAGGGGAAGTCCCTCGCATTTCTGGACAATCTTGTCCACGAAAATCATCAACGATTCCGGCGGGGAACGGTTCCCAGAGAAGGCATGACTTATGAATAAATCTTTCGACATTTCAGGGTCTAAACTTTTCACCTCGTGTATATAGATCTTATCCAATCTGTTTAAGAATCCTCTATCACGAGACGTCAAGATGAACTTGCTCTCAGTTCCACCACGCGTACACCACTTGACAACCAAAGTTGTATCCCTTTCTGTAGCAACATCATCCATGATGACAAGTGTTTTCTTCCCGCGCAGGTGGTTCCAGCTTATTTTCGGCTCCTCCTTGCCATAGTGGTTTACCTTGGATAGCAACTTCTTTTCTAGTTTTTCCACATCGCCAGAAATCTCTTTTACCACATCCGCAAAGAGAGTATATTCGAATTGGGAACTTAATTCATTGAAAACAGCCTTCGCTAGTGTAGTCTTGCCTACACCGCCCATTCCCCACAATCCCACGACGGATTCTGTCTCCAGCAACCTCTCGATCTTCTTCACTAAACGATTCAAACCAACGGCATACAGGGGAATTGGCTGCAGATCAGCCCGACAAAGTTCTGCTTGATCTCCTTCGTGCCTGATGTATCTCGCAGCCTGCACACATATTAAGTATGTTGCATTTGTTCGGGTTAAATACAGTCAAAAGCCAGCTCCGGAATTTGGAAGTTCTTAGTGTAATGAGGACGAAAAGCCCCTTTCATTTCTAATATATCATAGACGTAGGTACAGAACTTGTACCTCCTGCTGAGCTTCCCGGATGAAATCGACCAACCGTCGATAATTAGTGCGGTCTTTGCCTTGAGGTTGACATAGGGAGAAATGATCTTCGTCGATGAGCATGAAATCCCCCCATCTTGCCGACGCCTCAGGCACTACAAGATCGGTCGTCCCGGAGCCCTGCATACATTTGATGACCATGAAGTCGGTCAGAAGTTCAGACCGAATGCACTTGCAGAACGTGAGGGATCCATATCGTGGAACTCCATCGCTGAATTGAGAGGACCATGACGAGATTCCCACCTTAACTGAACCGATCATATCAGATAGCTAATGCATCCCGTAAACGCATTATATGATTTGAATTGGTTTCAATCATGAAACAGAGGTGCCTCCCAGAAGTTTAGGTACTGACTACTGACCAGATCAGTCTTCCTCGATTCTCCCACTCCAGCTATGCGCCACTGTGGATATTCGGTAACCAGTTTCTGGAATTTGTCGTGAAGTCTTGATAGATCATTGTTGAAAACTTCTAAGTATCTCACGAGCTCTCCGCGAGCATTAACTCCATAATCCTTTTTCAAGGAGTTTGCGAATGGGGCTCCGATGTGAGGTGTACCGTAGAAGAAAATGGCCCCGACATTTCGAAGAAAATTCTTCGGCTTATCTTCATGCATATGACACCTATAAGCTTGTTCACACAACTCCTTGATGACTAAACCGCCAAGACTATGACCGACTAGTATTACGAGTCGATCTACACCTACATTTTCCAGAAATAGATTGTGTAGTAAGCTCTCCGCTATCACGTAAAGATCCATCCTCCCATTTTTCTCGGTTTTCCTCAAAGAGGAGTCGTAAGATATGGTCAAGATACGTGCTGTGGGAAATGCTTCAGGTAGCCAAGATTGTGGCCAAATAGACCCATCAGAACATGTCCAGGTGGAAAGATGCAGATTTGGGTTGTGATCTAGCTGAAAACCGTGGAAGAACAGCACATCAATTGTTGCTTCCGTTGGAGCGTGTAATTCGAAAACCGAATCATTAAGCTGGACACGGGAAGATTAAGACGGGTGCCAATTAGATACTCGGGCGTTCTTTGAATCTACAAATTCAGCAAAGGGAAGTAGAAAGAGCGTGGACTTCACACTAAGCGGGCAATACACACGAAGAAATTGAAGCACGGAGGAAAAGCAGAGCTTCACAACGCATGAAGGAGTGAAACAGGAAATTAGCATTGTACTAAGAGCATACTAGATACTAGCTCTAGGTGACAAAAAGTTGTGATCAATTCCAGTTGCCAATCTGTTTCCGAAGATTTCTCACCCTTGTGCACTTAGATGAAGAGGCTCCACTGTGACTCCCTGAAGCATACGTCCTCTGGATTTCGGAAGGAGGTTCTAAACATCAAACGTTATGCGGCATATGAGCTCTTACATTCTCAGACACTCGTAGATATAAATCACATCTCTACATAATGAATCAAGTTCATGATGGAGTTGTTTTGCAGCAACTCGAATATAAGCGAAAAGGATAAGACTCAAACATTTTACGCGAGGTTTCATTTGGACGAACAGAGAAATCAATACGAAAGTGTTTTCAGTGACAGAGCATCATCTGCAAGAAAATACGACGGAATTCATTGAAGATGCTTGGCTTGTCCAGCGGTTCTTTGGCAACTAATACTGGTTCACAAGACCTTGTGTAGTTCCATTTGCACAGCCCCTTGGAATGAACCCTCGCAGTAAGTGACGTCTTTCAGGACCTCTGTTCCGCTGAATCTTATACCGAAAGAACTACAGGTGAGATAGTCCAAGCTAATCTAAGAACACTCACCGTCCGGATAAACTCTTAACATGAAGGTTAGAATGTTCCGTACCTTTGTAGACGAGCTTCGAGGTATCGATCAGCTCCACCCCACCAAGATGGCAACTGGTGGACATGGTCATGGACTTTGGCATTTGCGGCTCAGTTGCGGAGATTGTGATCGAGTCATCACCGTAACTGGTGTTGCACCGGGGTCACTGTGTCTCACACAACCTCCTCCTGCTTGCTGTCTGGCAACTCATGTTCACCAATTCTCCTGTTGTGGCTCACGATTGATTTTGTTCCAAGTATTCAATCTGCATGCGTGGAAAGGAGTTCTGGAGTTATTACCGCATTCAGCAATCGACCATGGAGGAGCGCAAGCTTCACACAGATACTGCTAGTATCTGTGTGAAGCTTGCTACCTATTAATGGTTCACACAGATACTAATTTAGGTTTGGAATATGAAGTCCGCTTCAATTCGGTAATTCATCGGTGAGAAAGTAAATTGCTCACTATTAGAATGCAATGTGGCGGATACAAGACTTGACGGTATAATACACATTTTAGCACAGCATTTGACAATTCACTGTGCTGTCATTTAGGATACGAATGCAGATGACCTAGATGACATGGCCACAAGCAACTTTGAGAAGTCAAGGCACTCTGTAGTGGAGCTACGTGTTCAAATGCAAGTGCACGGTAGCATCATACCTATTGTAGTCTACTCTGATTTTGCTTTTGCATTGCCTCATTTCCGACATGGAATAGGAACTGACAGGGATAAAACCAGGTACCACATGCTCCACGTGGACTCAGTAATGGAGTTTAGTCACCTCGTGAACTCCAATCGAACGTACTCGGAGGCCATGCATGTAAAAGACTCGGACAACACTCCTCAGCACCCGGAAACATAGAGCGATCTGACCCAGGGATCCCCTAACTACTAGACATTTTGAAACTCTTGACACTCCTCTCCTCGTCGTGGGAGGGAGACACGAAGACGCAGCTATGTATATGTACATGGAGGTAAACCCTATATCAACGATCTGTGAGAAGTTGAACTTATAGCTCTGGTACAAAAAGTCAACCATGACCACCACTAAAGCTTTTGAAACACTCAATACTCAGCTCAGCCCGTATGCCACTGGGCTGAGGATACTCGGAATCTTGGGCGTCTCCCTTATTAGACTCTAATTCTAATTATCTACTTAGATATATGATTCAGTCCATGTAGATGACCTGTATGTGACAACAGGATACAGGAAACGAGGAGCTTGAAAGAATCCACTCCCATGTGCAGAAGTTGGTAGAGACAGATCCATAACACCATCTCCTTTCCCAAATTGGCTCAGGATTCTTGCACCAAAGCCTTAAGATGATCCAAACACTGAAAGGCAACAGCTGTTGTGCCAGTTTACGATGAAGAAAAATATGTTAATACAAAAACTTTGAAGTATAACGGTACACTGTCGTTCTTATTTACTCTTTGAGCGAAAGCTACTAGCCTCAAATGTCACAGGTTTCATACCTTGCTCAATCGGATATGGTGTACGTATACCCTTCTCTCTGTTGTAAAGATTACACAGTGGATCCTATGCCCCCATGAGCCTACAAAGAACTTCCAACAATCATAAAAGATCTCACAGCAATTCCCGGCAGATTGGGCAGGAAACTCAGGACGCACAATAAGACCCTAATCTTTTCCCGCGTTGTCATCAAGCAATCTCCCCGTTTTACATAGTACATCATGGAAGTGTAGTGGTTCCTCGCAAAAGAGAAAAGGTTCTTTATGAGAACTCTATTTTGTCCTTCGTGAGAGAATATGAAAGAAAATTTCAAAATGAATGACAATTTCAGAGATGTCCCAAACTACCAAGTTGCCTGAATCTTGTAGTTGAGGTTTTTTTCTCCATGGTAGGGTCAATGTGGAGTGGCCACTTACTGGAACTATGCACGGAGCAAAAGTATCCATATTCCAATAGTATGAATGTGAGATTGAGGGAGGATGTCTTCAGAAATTTATCATACTTAATTGCTGTGTGGGATTTAGATTACTTCTTAGAATCTCTTACCTCGAGTTTGTTGAAATAAACATGTAAATGAACTTAAAAGCCTTAGTGTTATGTACAACTATTTTTGATTTTGTACAAACATATGCGATCATCATACATTTGAGATGTGCATATTTGCTTGACTGATTGCATCGTTGAGCTATCGTCCCCGCCTTCAAATGGTCCATAAGATACAATGTTATAAGATAAAATGTTACTGTTGCATTCTTGGCTACTCCAAAGTGGAGGTATTTTAAAAGTGCAGCTTCAAAGAGTTCACTTTTTCTATGTTGAGCTTTGGAGTTGTTGGCTATGGTAAAGAGCTCACTTTTTCTATGTTAAGTTTTGGAGTTGTTGGCTATGGTAGAAAAAGGTTGTTGAGCTATCGTCCCCACCTTCAAATGGTCCATAAGATACAATGTTATAAGATACAATGTTACTGTTGCATTCTTGGCTACTCCAAAGTGGAGGTATTTTAGAAGTGCAGCTTCAAAGAGTTCACTTTTTCTATGTTGAGCTTTGGAGTTGTTGGCTATGGTAAAGAGCTCACTTTTTCTATGTTAAGTTTTGGAGTTGTTGGCTATAGTAGACAAAGGTTGGTGAACATCACCTTGATTCTTTCGGGTAGAGTGGATGTGTTTTGACGATATGATTGTAACAATCCAGCTTTTCTCAAAAGTGTAATTTTTTTTCATTTTTATATTTTTGTTAGGGACAGGGAAGCATGTTATTATGTCTAGGTCAGAAACCACTCCGTGTGGTATTATTTAACTTTATCTTTTTGTACGCCCACGGTATGAAGGGGATGGCCTTGAAGACCTTTGCCGCCATCTATCGTCAGCTTGGAAGACTCGTCTCAAGAGAAGAATTTTGTTGCATGCAGTTCGGGGTTATCAGGAACTTGGCCAGGACTCTGTAGTGAGACTGTTTCTTCCTCCTGCCTGCATCTCGTACCTATTTAATCAATGTTTTGTAATAATCTAAAGAAAAATATACAGAATTTCATAAAACTAAAACTAAAATCCCCCTAATGTATAAGCTCGTGCAGCATATTTGCCACATCGCAACGGGGCTGGTCACATCGTATTGTTCCGTGGCACCACCCATGAGCTAAAGGCCAGGCAACATTCTAGAAGAAGTCTACCGGTTACACCCCATATATCAATCTCCTGTAGGGCATCATGTCCAGTCTGGCCGCTTGTCAGTTGAGTTCTGTATCGGACATAGACTACTTTGAGGATATCCCTCAATACCTTGTGAGTTGAATGATGCCAAACGGTGCGCACTGTATATACGATGCAGGATCAATCGGCTAAGTGCGTGTGCTAGAGGTGCCCTCAAGCCAAAGTGGTGGGGAGAATTGAACCCGTGGAGGTACAACTAGGGGAATTAGGTCATGCATATCAATTTTCATTTGAGGCGAGATTACATGTCAGAGGTCCATCATCATGAGTCAGACTCATGATGATGCACCGTGATTTCGGGGTGCCGAGCTTGAAATTGACTCCGAGAGACCCAGAATCTAAAGTCAACATGTTACTGCTGCTACAGTGGAGGGCAGAAATGTTCATGTGCTGCTGTTCAGAGCGCATAATATAATACATTCCTGGGTAATCAGCCACAACTAAGTAAAGCACCTCTGCTTCCCACCGATTCTATCGGGCTGAGACCACAGCACGACCTCTCCGTGAGCATCTCCTCCTGGAGAGGGCGGGCCCCTTGATACTTTGAAATTCAATCTGGGAAATCAATCCTGAATTTGCCACTGGGCGGTGTGTGCTTCAATTTGATCTCTTCTGCATGATATGCCTTGCGTTTGTAGGATTCAACACCATTCTTTTATGAATTGAATTGGCGCTTCCGTCCTACCTGTCCTCGTTTATTCTCACTTCTCAGCTCCTTGTGCCTGGAACCTCCCCCGTTGCTCTTTGAACCTACCCTATTAACCTAAATTAATATAACCACCTTCGCCAACTGCATCACTTTCATAAGTTATCATGAAAAAAGTACACTTCACCTATAGACTACTTGCTTATCAGTTTTACCATAGAGATCCATTCTTAGTGAAATGATGAACCCTATGAATGCACTTTTTGTACATGGAGCAGGGCCATACACTATTCACCTTCCTGATCATTCTACGAAATTGAGATCCTCCTTGAATTGCAAGGATACCTACACCCACTTTATTGTGCAACCCTTATAGGGCAAAGCCCTATAAGGGTCTTTTGGACGGTCCTCTATCATGCTTCTTCCAACAAGCAAATCATTTTCTTCAAGAAGTAATCTTCAGATGTTAAGCAATGAACCTATTAACAAAGATTGTGAACTAAGGAGGACATTACATCCAACTACTAGAACAAATATTCCTCCCATTGCATCTGCAAATAGTTTAGCTTTGTCCAAAGAGGCTATCTCTTCTACGCATACAATTTAGATAGGAAAACAATGGTAACTATAGTTGTGGGATGTAACTTGCTTCTCGTACGAATATGTGGGAACAAGAGGGGAAGTGGACAAGAATTCTTAACAAAGTACCAAGTGTACCAAGGACCAAGGAGGTGGGAAAGAGTAAGAAAGCGGAATGGATAACCAGAAAAATGGATGATAAGCAAAACATACTCATAGTATGAATTACTGAGTGAAGCAAACTCATATCAAAGACAAGTACACATTGTGGAACGGAATAAACCCATGAACTAGGCAGCCTTGCTGACTGGACCATCTTGGGAATCTAATCATATAGTGGATTATATAAAGATCGGCTCTTGCTATAGTCTCACCCAGTTTTGGGTACTGTCTCATACATACAAATCTGTTATTATCTCACCCATATATATGGCCTGCTATTGTCTCACCCATACAAGCGCTTATCATTGCCTCACCCAACTAGTATTGCATATCCAATGCCCTGGTAGAAATGCTCACTTCATTGGCTAATCATTTTAACTACCCAAGCCAACGGCCAGCACGTGAAAGCCACAATGCTCATCTCCTGAAACATCTTTTAGCATTTGGATCACTAAAGAGTGTTGTGCGTATATACATCGCTACACAACATATATCGCGTGAACATCATACACTATAGAAGCACAACTCACACATAAGTCATACATAGACTCTAAAGTGCCACAATAATCAGATTGCTTACCACTCTCAACTCAACTCAATATAGATCAGTACTTGATATGTCATTCTATAAACTGTCAACAACTGGGCACTTATTATAGTCAAGCCACACCCACTCAAGCATAGAGAATCCAGGTGATGCTCGCCGACCTCTGTCCACCATAGCCAGGAACTCGAAGGCTCAACGTCAGAGAAGTGAGCTCTCTAGAGCTCACTTTGAAACTATACCCCCTGAACTTGAGCTAGCTCTGAAAACCTAACGGTCCCGCTGACGGCACACTTGATGGTACAAATGGTGCAAAGTGACGGTGTGCACCATCGTGAAGTCAGTACCCAAAACATGAAATCTGACCGTCAAAAAGTAGTCTGTGAGATATTGCTAAAATAACTCTAACTACTATCACTGGAACTCCAATGTCCGAGCAATCTAGATGGGACACTACCAATGGCATGACAGTTGTCGTGCGTATATACATTGCTACACAACATACATCGCTGTTATAACATACACTAAAGAAGCGCAATTCACACATAAGTCATACATAGAATCTAAAGTGCCACAATCACCTCCCTAGCTGGCGGTTAGGTCCCTCTAACTCCAGATAGCCATCTACTCTAAGTATATCGTATACCCTCTAATGGGCAAAGATCAAGAGGCCGGGTGCTATGGAGCCCCATCGTTAGTCGCATGTCTGCAATCTATACCATATAAAGAATGAACTAGCTATGGGTCAAAGTACATCTAGGACATAACCACTATCCCTGAGGAACCACCGTGATGGGAGGAGTCATACATGCCATATGCCATCCTCTTGAACAGCTATCACACACTAACATAGTAGCAGCTCCACTAGAAGAGCCACACAACATACACCTCAAGCCTACACGTACAAGTGCCAAGCTTGGGTCCATAGTACCATCAATGTTTGGGAGGTGGCATGGCGCACAATTGCGCACATGAACCTTCCAAACAACACCATCACGTCCTTCCAACACAAGGACTCCAGATGGCAAAACCTCACGCACTCTCAAGATAGTGCGGCCTGTCGAAACATCAAGTGTCATCGGTGTTGTCTGCTTAGATAGACATAGTCGCTTGGATGAAATTGATGGATCGAGGGTCTATAACCTCCTCCTCAAATGGAAGCATAGCGTAAAGTATCTTTATGTTGAGCAATCACCAAGTTCTCAAAGGCCATTGGCATCACTATCAGAAAGATCTCTGCCCGCCGAGAACATGCACTCATCCATACATCGGGGTCATCCAAGTCCAAAACTAAAGTAGCATCTCGACGAATGGCTGTAGGTAAATCTGGACCTCGTCCATAGAGTAGAAAGTACGGAGAGAAGGATGCTAAGGAGGCTTGCCAACTGAACCAATAGCCCATGGCCAACCAAGGTAATTGGAGATCCCAATCTCCCAAGTGGCCTCTCTGCAAACTATACTTTTGCAATCCTCTCTTCATTATTTGAACCACTCTCTCTGCTTAGCCATCTGCCTTGAGGTGATCTTGGGATGTAGTACAATGATCAATCAAAGCCTTATCACACAAGACTTGAAATTCTCCCAAGAACTCTATACCTGATAAGTCAAAACCTCAGCTGGTGCACCAAAATGACTAAGAACTCGATCCATGAATGAGTAAGCTATCCCTTCACTAGACTTGTCAGGAAGTGCCACCAACTCAATCCACTTGGAGAAATGCTCCACCATCACCAAAACATATCGATGGCGTCTCATAGTCAATGATAAAGGTCTGGCAAAGTCCACACTCCAATGGTAACCCAATCCCATGATAGGTTATGGGTGTAACTGTGGCATAGGAGCATTGAATGATGCTCTAACTTGGTCACAAACCACACAGTTGGCAACAAACTACTATACCTTGGTCTGCATACCGCGCCACCAATAATGACTCTGGAGTAAGCTATATGTACGCTTTACTCTAAAATGTCCTAGCTCCTCATGAGCATGACGGACCAACTATGGTCTCTGAGATGGAAGTGGTACTACTTGCACTCTACCATCCTCTCATACACGCAAAAGGTGTCTGCACTCCAATCTAAACCATCTGGCTCACTGAAGAACATGATCTCTCTCCTTGGCCCCAACTGTGCCACCCACAACACCAATGCAAAGATATTCCATCACTAAGACATCATCATGAATGTCTCGCTGAACTATACCAATATCTTCACTCTTTGGATCTATAACCTCAATAACTCCTCCTATATACGTTGAGAGAGATACCACCAAAGCCTCTAAAAATATATACAAAAAGGCAGATGCATGCCAACTTGGCACCATCTCCTCATCTATCTCACCATGCCAACGTGCTCTGGTCTGATCCTACTAGTTGGGACATGGGTTTCTACTCAACCCATTTGCATCATGGTTCATTATTCTAGGTCTGTGAACAACCGTGAAATCATACTCCTATAAAATCAGAGCTCATCTTGCAAGCTTCCCTGAAAGCTTGTCGGACTCCATCAACCACTTCAGTGGCTAATGATCAGTGATGAGAGTGAAGAGGTTACCAAATAGGTAACATAAAAAATGTGTTACTACCCAAACTACTGCCAAGCACTCTCCCTCATATGAACTATACTTTGCCTTTGTTGAATTGTTGGAGCAACTAGCATGAGCGACTAGTATAGGCCACTACAAACTCCTTCCCCTCATCATCATGCTGGGTGAGCACAGTTCCAAGCCCCAACATACTCCAATCAGTATGAACCTGAAATGGTCTCCTCAAAATAAGAGCAAATGTCAATCTCTCCTTGAGCTCTACAAAAGCTCTCTCCTGCTCATCTCCCCAACACCACTCCTATGTAAGCTTGGTCAGCTTTGTCAAGGCCTTGGTAATGGCACTAAATCCTCTAACATAGCAGCGATAGAAGTTTGCCAACCTAAGGAATGTTCGCACTCTGCTCACATCCGTAGGCTGAGAATTACGTGCAATAGCTTCCACCTTGGTCTGTTGAACACCAAGTCCTCTGGGGTAGATAGTGTGACCCAAATACTCAACTTGCTCGTGGAAGAACCTACACTTCCAAGGATGTAACTTGAGTCCATGAGATCTCAACCTCTCAAACAACTCCAACAACTGTCTCTCATGTTCCTCCATAGTAGTGTTATAAACCAAAATGTCATCAATATAGCACCAAGCAAAATCCAATCCAGCTAGGATCCTATCCATGACCCTCTAGAACTCAATAGTAACGTTCTTCAACTCAAATGGTAAAAACCTCCATTGATATAACACATCCTTGCCATGAGGATCAATAGCCCAAAATGTTGTCTTGGACTTATCCTCCTCCTTGATCGATTGATGATATCCCGCTCAAAGATCCAAAGTACTGAAGACCTTTGCATGCCCAATCACATAAAAAATCTCCTCCGATGTAGGCATGGCATACCGATCAACCCTGGTCTATCGGTTGATAGCACAATAATCTCCACACATCCGCCTATCTATGTAGTTGCCATGCATATCCTTCTTGGCTGGCATCACTGTCGCTGATGCATACTCTCCATGTGAAATCTCCACCAAACCAGCCTCAAAAAGGTCACTACTCCAGCTCTGCATCAATGTCCTCTCCATGTCACTATAACAATATGGACGTCGGAAAATTAGTGTATTGCTAGTAAGCTCAATCCATATGCCAAGTCCTTTCAGAGCACCCAAATCCTTCATACTAAAGGAAAAAACAACTCGTGTGGCTTTTCAAGAACCTCCAAACACTCTGTCTTTCCTCTCCAATAAGCTTAGGTCCAAGATCTGGCTCCCAAGTATCCTCTATAACTATAGTAGGAGTGGAAGATATACTGACTGGCTGCTACATTGGGCCCTTGGGAGCAATAGCATCATGCTCCCGATCACTAGAGGTCCCAACCTCTGTGTGAAAAACTCCCTCCACTATGGCTGCAAGCTCCACATGTCCTCTAGTTGCATCCCAAGTGGACCAAGGGTGTAATCCAAGTAGCCCACGCTCACCTGGATGGACTCCAAGTAGAGCACTCTTCCTAGTAGCTACTGGATGTGTCCCAAGAATACCATGTCCACTCGGTCCATTGCCCCCAACATGTGCCTGAATCGTCTTGATAGGCACAAGGCTCACAAGTGTCTGAGTGGTGATGCCTATCAAGCGCATCCTACGCTGCTCTGCCAAGCCAAGGCTCACAATCCAGGTCAAACAACTCAGGTCCTTAGCCTGACCTAACACCTGATGCATGGATGCCTCTGACACTACTGGAACAGCGGTTATATCGGTACGGAAACCCATCGCACGCTCTCTCTCATTGGCATTGGGCTCCACCAACTGCTGTAACTATGAGTCCTAAACAAGTCCATGTCCTCCCTCTCAAAAAGTATGAGAGCCTAGGAAACTCATGAGTGTGGGAAATGCGGCTCTAGGCTGTCCAACTAGGTTCACCACTGCCATAGGTGACCTATCAACCGCTACCATTGTCTGAGACTGACGCCCAATATCCAAGATATCATCAACAAGGATGTGGTCAAGTCGCTGAATCCCATCATAAGCACGCTATAAAACCTCTCTGGGTAAAAGGTTCATCCACCAAAGATGAAGACGATGGGCCCGTGATCCCACTCTGGCTGCATCTAACAATACAGCAAGTCCCATCCAAGAATGGACTTGATGTGTACTCACCACCACTCTGGTGCGAAAATCACCCATCAAAGGAATGTTCTTCAAAAGTAAGCTAGAGAAACGGACTGATGAACTTGGAGATGTCATAATATCCATAACATCTCTCAAAACACACCAAAACGAGGATCTTGAAGACCAAAACCGTGGCCCGCACGTGTATGTCCCTGACATGGCCATCCAAAAATCACCAAGTGAATAGGCCCATGTCTCTCTAGGTCATGTGCCCCCTGTAAGGAAATGTCTGCTGATAGGGCCTTTTGGTAACCTTTGACTGTTGACATCGGTAATAACTTCATATACCAATAGGCCAAGTGTGCCACATGATGTCGAGAGACTCACCTAGCAGTCTCATCTCTCTCTATATACAAGTACCTCTGTACTCGGATACCCGCCTGTAACACTACAGCTAGTCCGATGCTGATCCCACCAAACAACTCTAATAGGCATATCTCCTCTACTGGATACTGCCAAGCAATGAGTGTGGTATCCAGAGGTGTCAAAGAAATCACCTCTGGAGGCTCATTCTCACACTCATCTCTTGATGGTACGAAGGCTCCACTCCAAGCCTACTACACCAACTGATCTACATGTTGCTGCAACACCTCCTTTGAACTCTACAATGGAACATCCAAGGTGGATGGAACAGTCCCACTTGTACTCCAAAGCCGAGTGATCTCCTCTAGTACTGGAGTATCTTTTGCATGGGCATTCCCCTCCAACAAGTCACCAGGCCAAGTAACTGCACCACTAAAAGCTAAAATTGATGCTGCCATGGTCTCGAACTGTAGTGAGCCAAGACTGCCACTATTGAAGCATACTGGTAGGTGACATACCCGTCCCTCACCAGACTGCTAACCATGTCTATAAGAGGTTGTCTCCTCCCAATAGTCAATGTTGAAAGCCATGGGGTATAACATTACTCCCCCAACTAGCACATCATATGACTCAGCTATTGTCGCAATAGCCTGAGCTCTCACCACCAATCTATCAGTTGGATGACCAGGCTGAACCTAGACAACAAGCTCTCCATGTGTGATGTATTGTGTCAAACCATCACCTAGAGATGTCTAGATCTGAAATGAACACCTCTCCACATCGGTCTTCCGTAATTCCAGACCGACAATTGCAGCCTTCCCCAACATAAGAGGCTGTGCACCAGAGTCTTACAAAATTCTATGTGGTGTATAGACCTTCCTTGAAGGTCCCACCAAACAAAAATCCCCCTCTAGTTATCCAATAGAACAACACTAGGTGTGAACCGTGCTCTCTCAAAGGCCGGTCTAGTTGGAAACTCCTCTAGTCTAGCCACTACTACCTGCCATAAACCACTAGTCGTTGAATGGATCCCATACTCCTCAACCAAGTCAGCTCCACTACCAACCACGTCTGCTCTAGTAGTAGGAACCGCACCATCCATACTCTCACACAGCATGGCAGCCAACCGGAACACTAGGGTTGGGTCAACTCCCAATTGAAACATGTCATTGGCTGAAAACAAAGGATGCCGCATAATCAATTGAGCCACCCCCAACATCATGCTAGACTCAGTCTATGTAGTAGTAGGTGGCTGACTAGCAGGTAGTCCATCATGTACTCCATCACCACCTACCACACCTGCACTAGAATGTCTAGGAACCATGGATATCGTTTGTTATGCCTCAGATAGCATGAAAGACTGGGGCAGTCTGACCTGTCTACCAACCTCTCTTCTATGTGGGTCCAACTCCACTGATGCTCCTTTAGGCACTGGAGCACGTACTGCACTCCTAGTCATTGCTATAGATGCATCCACCTGTGCTGCTCCGCACATGAAGTCCAAAGCATCTCTATCACCCACATATGAGGTGGAAGCCTCAGCACTCGAATCTGATCTCCTCTGAGCAATAGCCATACTAGCAAATCTTTGCTCCAACTGCTCAATCCGAGTAGCCATAGTTGTGTAAGAAGTAAGTGCAGGTACTGCACTCCTACTAGGTGTAGATCCTCTACCACCTCGTCCTCCATGAATTGGAGCTCCTCTACTACCTGCCGTAACAACCCTACCACTCCATAACTACGGTTGTAGGTCAAACCATTGGTCACTAGTGTGACCAAATCTATGGTAGTGCTCACACTGCCTCTGTGTTGGATGTGATGCACCCGAGGTATCAAGTCCACTGCCTTGAGTACATTCTCTCCGATGGTGCGGTCCACCACAAGTCCAACAAGCAACACCACCACTCATTGGCTGCTCCTTACCCAAAAATGAAGGTAAGGGTCTAACTCCACTAGGCCCACCACTTGCTCCATAGGATCTGGGCTGTCCATGTTATTCTCAAAAACCAATTGGGCGTGGTACACTCTGCTACACTCTAGAAGAAGTCACAGCCGTGGATGAGGTCTCTCTACCAAATCCAGATGTCACCACCCTCTCCTCTACCATGTTGAGCTTGATACACTTAGCCAAACCAAAGACCATTGCCAAAGTAGGCGAAGTAGCCTGTAACAACGTAGCATCATGAACTCTATGTCGTAACTCCCTGTCTAGTATCCCATACCAAAACTTGACTGCTTGGGCCTCAATAACTCCCTGAGTGAAACTGATCAGCCGCCTTGTGCGAGTATATGCCTCGCGTAGGCTCTCTCCAGCCTTCTATTGGAACTCCTGCAAGCTCCTCAGCTTGTCAGTCCGCACTCCCTAGTAGTTCTGCCTCAAACACAAGAAGAACTCCACCATGAGGTTAAACCCCGGTACCACACCACCTCCTACAGCGGTACCTCCACTCGTAGTAGCACTATCTCCAACTAGTGCACCTCCCTCCACTAGCTCCACCAACACTACTCGAGCTAGAACTCGTAGGTACAACCAATCTACTCCTGGCCACCGAACCTGAAGTGATAGAGATATAGTTCGGAGACCGATATTGTCTCCATAACTCAATCTCCTCCAAATGAGCTCTCCTGAACTCATGGTAGTCATCCATCAACGGACCCTCCAACTGCTAAAACAACCCCTTCCATGCCATGAAGGGTGTGAACAAAGTCTGGTTCCGCATCTGCTACAGATCACACCAACTATCAAAATCCTGGATGAAGTCATCCAACTCAATGGTATACACTATACCAGAGTAACGCCTAGGGCCTTTGGAGGCCCCATAGATCTTGTCCATGTCCCACAATAACGGTGCGGACACACCAAGTGCACTCTCAACTGAATCAGCTCTCGTGTCAAACTCCAACTCAGAGTCAATCTCCTCCTCACTGGGACTTGAGATACATGTTGATATCAAGCACCACTCCGAGTAAACCCACTGTGTACTGTAAAGCTAACTCCTCTGGAATCTCCAAAGAACTCCATCGTGACAAAAAAACCGCAACAGCAAACCCAAACCACCAACTACAACCGCAAGTCGCAACAGCAAGTACCCCACCAAGTGCCAACACCACCACGTGCCAATACCACCACGTGCCAATACCAACCAAGCACCACCCACTAATGTAACTCTAACCAAGATAACTACACCACGGGAAATGGCAACTATAACTTGCCATCATAACACGCACTCTCACGGTTTGCAGGTCATCACTTCTTGACTCACCAGAGAGAAACAAAGGTAGTCTGATTGGTCATCACTCCAGCCTCACTACCAAGAGCACACCAGAGCACCAATGCTCAAAAGTTAGGGCACCTCACACAAACGTGGTGCACAAACAGGAAGCAAAGAATGGAGGGGGTCCAATCACAAGAAATCTAAACGAAAACACTCCATCTCATAACACAACACGAGACTGACTCTACCACCATTTGGCATTTGATATAAGAGCAGTTCATATCTAAGTTTTAAGCTACCAGGATCACCAAGAATGAGATCAAATTGCCTCTCCTAGCCAAAGTTACATGTGTATAGATAACAATGGTACAATCACTAGGACAACAAGTGAGGGTGAATCAGTTGGCTAGGGTACCAATCTAGGAACAAGAGATCTAGAGGTCAAACCTTGTTGCGCACAATCTAGCATGAAAGATAGTTTTTTCCAACCAATGACCAAGATCTACTCTAAACTAGCTAGCCTCACGCCAACAAGCTGGCTTGTTGGCCCTTCTAGGCCTTTGTAACCTCTCATAGCCCATAGCCCTATGCCTCAAAGCCTTTAAACGCCAAATGAGGCCTTTCTTCTTGCCACTTCGAACCTCCTCCAAAATTGGCAAAACTTCTCCAAATCTACGAAAGTCCTCCAAACTAGCAAAACTCCTCCAAATCTAGCCAAATAGCAAAACTCTTCCAAATCTGGCTAAAATCTAACGTAAACCCTAAAGTTGACTGTCCATCAAATCCCCCACTAACTTTCCACTTGAGCCAAATTGACAATACGGGTTTCTCCAAATCACAAATTCATGAGAATAGCTTCCCGACTCCACCTTCAATTTGACTTTCTAAGCACAATTCGTAGCAAATTGGTTCTGCCTTCAGCTCTTGAGCTCAAAATCACAACCACTGCTTGAAATTTGCTCCTTCTTTGCTCAAAGTTTAGCCAGCGCTTCCACACACCGTCTGCCTAACTGCCAAATCTACGAGCTTTTGCACACTAGGGAAACACTGAACTTGAATTGAGCTACCAACGATCCACTGAGCGTTGGAGATATCACCAACACTCAAAGTTCTTGCACCCAATTTCCCCTTGACTTCACTTCTTTGATGTAATCAGATTGCTTACCACTCTCAACTCAACTCAACTCAACATAGATCAGTATTTGATATGTCACTCTATAAACTGCCAACGATTGGGCACTGATTACAGTCAAGCCACACCCACTCAAGCATAGAGAATCCAAGTGACGCTTACCGGCCTTTGTCCACCATAGCCAGTGTAACAATATGGAGTTTAGCTAGTTGGGTTTACAAAGTAGAGAATAAGACAAAATAGCCTAAAATATTCTAGAAGCATTTAAGAAGCTTCTTGGGAAGCTTCCCAACTAGTTAACTTGCGCCTTAAGAAGGTAGCTTCTAGAAAGAAGCTTCTAGAAGCTTCTAACTAGCTTACCTTGCACGCCAAGTAAGCGGTTTCTAGAAGGGAGCTTCTTGAGAAGCTTCCTAGTTAACTTGGCTTGCACTCCAAGAAAGCGGCTCAAGGAAGCTTCTTGAGAAGCTTCGAGGGTCTTGTATGTTACCTATAAATACCAAAGCCAAACCTCATGCTAGGCATTCGGAGTTTTCCTTCATTCAAGTGTCCCAATGTGAGTTTCCATTCTCCTATTTCTCTCTGTGATTTCGGTCTTTTACATTGGTATCTGAGCAAGAATGGGATGGATAGAATTTATGGATCACCAAATCCACTTCCGCCAAACCATTGGGACTTTCATGTCCAGATATTACCAAAGCATCATTTCACACAATTCATCACCTCGTGCTTTGGGCAGAATTTTCTATATATGATCACCGTGTCAGAGGAACCCTTGATACTTCCAGTTGTAACTTATGGAGAATGGTGGACGTGTTGTATCTATGTGTTAATCAACTAGATAAATTGAGGGTAGTGGAATAGAGTAGTAGTGATGGCGGCAATACCAGATGTTATCCTTGCAATGCAACAACAAATCGAGCATTTTACTTGATTGTTGGATGAACGAGACCAGCAACGACGAGAACAGATAGACAGAGCGCCGATTCGAGATGGAGAAGATCACATTTGATTTCCAAAACCTAAGGTGTTTGAAGGCAAGAATCTTTTAGGCACAGTGGAGAATTCTATGTTTGACTACGAACATTACTTTGAAGCCACCAATCTTCAAGACGAACGGAAACAAATTCTCTTGACTTCTAGCCAATTGGATGGCATGGAAAAACTTTGGTGGTAATTCCGAGTAAAAAGAGCTGAAGGACAAATTGTTACACCAATTTTGACATGGGCAGAAATCAAATATACAATACTTGGTCAATTTTAAACTATAAATGCCACTCGAGCCGCACGAGATAAATTGGCAGAGTTGAGGCAGATTGGCTCAATGAGAAGCTACATCACACAATTTCAAAATATCATCATGCAAATCCTATATATCCAAGAAGGTGAAGTTCTAGATCGATTTGTGTGAGGATTGAAGTCACAAACCAAATTGCATGTGACCATGCGGGAGCCACAAAATGTAGAAGAAGCCATGCAATCGGCTGAGCATTTTGATTCCTTGGTCTCGACCTCAACCTACACAAAGCCTATCAATACACTACACACAAGTGGAAGAACCTGTACCAATAGAGATTGATGCTATCCAATGAAGACCACTTGGTACAGCATTAGAGAAAGATTACGACAAAATGGAGGTTGCTTTTATTGTCGCCAAGTTGGACATCGCATTGCTAAATGTCCACTTAGGAATAGGCGACCTTGACAAGTTGCCCAGATGGAGTTTGTGGAATAGAATGATCAAGGAAACAAAGAATCCCAATAGTAGATTTTGAGCCACTTATTGGGAGCTTGATTAGTTCCAAAGGGATTGAAGGCTTGACCTATGCAAGTTTCCTTCACTTGCAAGGTACGATATCTAATCAAGGTTGTAAGATTTTGGTTGATTCTAGAAGTTCAGAGAATTGCATGTCTATGCAAGTAGCAAAGGAATTAGATATTCCTATCAAGCTTGTGTTTGGAAGTAGTTTGATAATGGCAGATGGTAGAAAGGGTTCTGCATTCTGCACCTCGCATCCTATTACCTTCAAGATTGGGAAGGAGTATTTGGAGTGTATGAGGTTTGTAGTGGCACCTCTACACTATGATATCATTCTGGGTCTACCTTGGCTTGAACGTCATAAGGTTCAATTTGATTGGACCCGACCACAAATTCAAGTACAACACCAAGGTAGAAATTTTTGATTAGGTTGTCTGGCACCTTTGAGTAAGACGTCTAAGAATAGCCAGTCCCAAGATGGGAAGTTTGTTGAGAAGGTAGCCATAGAGCAAATCTGGAAGGGAGATGAGTCCCAAGCTGGGAAGTTTTCCAAGAAGGCAACCATGGAGCAAGCTTGGAAGAGAGATGAGTCCTTGGAAGGGAAGTTTGTTAATGAAACGGCCATAGAGCAAGCTTTGGAGGAAGATAAGTATGTATTTGTGGTGTGGGTCAACCCGATTGCACAAGAACAATCTGAGGAGGGCCAAGAGCCTCATCAAGCAATGGTTGATCGGATAGTTCAAGAATTCACAGATGTATTTTCGGATGATCTGCCAAAGGGATTACCCTCCGATCAAGGTATGCCCTTCAAGATTGAGTTATTGCCAAGGAGTACTCCAATGAGTAGGCCAATCTATTGGCTCTCACCAAAGGAGTTGGAGGAGTTGCGAATAACACTTACAGAGTTGTTGGAGAAGGATTCCATACGATATAGTACCTCTCCTTGGGGAGCACCGGTACTATTTGTTCCAAAGAAGGATGGAGGACTTCATTTCGGTATTGATTATTGTGGACTCAATAAGCAAACCGTGAAGAATGCATATCCCTTGCCTCAGATCAATGATCTGCTTGATCAACTAAGTGGAGCACGCTACTTTTCCAAGTTGGATCTTCGTAGTGGTTATTGGCAAATTCCTATTGAAGGAGATGACGTGCAAAAGACTGCCTTTTGCACAAGGTATGGACATTTTGAGTGGAGAGTTCTACTTTTTGGACTCATTAATGCTCGAACAATCTTCATGGATCATATGCATCGTGTGTTGGAGAGACTATTGGATCGGTCCGTGGTGGTGTTCTTAGATGATATCCTAATCTATAACAGTACAGAGGCAGAACATATGAATTATGTGCAAGAAGTCCTAAGACTACTACGACAGTGGAAATTTTACTACAAGAAGTCAAAGTGTGCTTTTTGGCAGAAGGAGGTTACCTTCTTGGGTCATAAGATCTCATCAAAGGGGATCAAGATGGAAGAAGAGAAGATCAAGGCCATTATTGATTGGCCTACCCTGAAGGATGCTAGAGAAGTACAAGCATTCAATGGTTCATCCACTATTATGCTCACATGGCTACACCATTGACTGACCTCTTGGGAAAGAACTCGAGCTTCTAGTGGACCACCAAGCATGAAGAAGCATTCTAGAAGTTAAAGCATATGGTGTCTTCAAGACCCATTCTTCAACCATATGATCCTCAACTACCTTGTGTGGTTGATTTTGATGCTTCTAACTTTGCAATTGGAGTTGTGTTGCAACAAGAATTTCCAGATGGACTACATCCTATTGCCTTTGTGTCTTGCCGACTATATACAACTGAAAGAAATTACTCTTCTTGAGATCAAGAACAAGTTGCAATGGTATATCACACCAAGGTATGGAAGCATTATCTCTTGGGGAAACAAGTGATCATGCAAACTGATCACATTGTTGTAGACCTTACACTTGGAGCACATGAAGAGTTGGCATCATCGATGGGAAGAGCAACTCCAATTGTTTGACATCAAACTTGAGTACAAACCAGGTTGGTTCTTTGTCATCCCTGATGCTCTATCACGACAACCTAATTTGAAGGCTCTTCCTCTCATCACGGCGGCAATTACAACGGTGTCCATTGACCTTAAGGTCCATAATGAGTTTCAGTCAGCTCTACAACAAGATCCCTTCTTCCAAATGGTACGCGGTCGTCTGACAGCATGCGACAAGGAGTACAACACGTTCTCCTTCAAGGAAGGCTTTTTATTCCATGCAGACCAGATCTATGTTCCAACCAAAGGTGATCTTTGACTTGTGTGCCTTCAAGAAGCCCATGATTTACCAATAGCTGGTCACATGGGAGTGGACAAGACCTTGGGCACCCTCCAATGCCAATGGCGGTGGCCCAACATGACACGAGATGTTCGAGACTTTGTCCAATCATGTGAGAGTTACCAACGTAACAAGGCCAGCAACCAAAAGCCGAGTGGACTCCTTCAACCACTCGCCACTCCATCCGCTCGTTGGGAGCATGTGAGCTTAGATCTCATCACATCCTTGCCAAAGACAAAACAAGGACACACCGCAATTGTGGTGTTTGTGGATAAGCTTAATAAGCTAATCCACTTGGCACAAACCTATGATACCGTGGATGCTCCAACCTTAGCACAAATCTACTTCAACAATATCTTCAAGCATCATGGGATGCCACATGTACACATCTCCGACCGTGATCCTCGATTTACCGGGAAGTTTTGGAAAGCACTCTTCTAAATACTTGGTACCAAGCTTGCTTTGTCCATGGCCTATCATCCTCAAACTGATGGACAAACCGAACACGCAAATTGTACATTGGAGGATATGTTGTGGGCCTTTGTCAATGTCCACCATACCAACTGGGATGAATGTCTTGCAATTGCAAAATTTGCCTACAACAATTCCAAACAGGCAAGCACCAATTTTCTCCCTTCTTTCTCAATTTTGGCCAAGATCCGCTTGTTCCAGATTCTCTTCTTGCTCCCCCTCCCTCTCAGGTTCCTCATACTTCCACATTCTTGACCACTATATCTCAATGTCTCCAACAAGCCAAGTCTCACCTCCTTGTTGCTTAGAATAGCCAAAAACAATATGCGGACCACCATCGTCGTGATCTCACCTTTGAAGATGGTGATAAAGTCATGCTATCCTCTAGTAATCTCCCTCTCCCACTTGATACCCAAGTTCGTAAACTTGCTCCTAATTGGATAGGACCCTTTGATATCACCCATATTGTCTCTCTTGTTACTTATTGACTTGCCTTGCCTTGTCACAAGCGTATCCATCCTGTCTTTCATGTTTCCAAGTTGAAACCCTTTGTTCCTAACCCCTCTTCCTTTTCCTCTCGAGTCCAACCTCCTCCCCTGCCTATCCCTATCAATGATCATGAGGAGTACGAAGTTGATTGTATCCTTGCGCGTTGCCATATTCAACAAGGCCGTCGCCAACATACGGAGTACAAGGTCCTTTGGAAAGGGTATATCCTTCATGATGCCACATGGGAACCTCTTTCCCACCTCTAGAATGCACAGACAGCCATCAAGAAATTCAAAGCTTCATTGGCGACGAGGACGTCACCAACTAGCGGCGGGGGAATATGTAACAATATGGAGTTTAACGACGAAGTTAGTCGGGATTACAAAGTAGAGAATAAGACCAAATAGCCTAGAATATTCTAGAAGC
This sequence comes from Lunularia cruciata, assembly GCA_948567375.1. Taxonomy (NCBI): domain Eukaryota; kingdom Viridiplantae; phylum Streptophyta; class Marchantiopsida; order Lunulariales; family Lunulariaceae; genus Lunularia; species Lunularia cruciata. The sequence continues at coordinate 5,830,029 of OX419755.1, read as the reverse complement.
ATCTAAGAAGCTTCTTGGGAAGCTTCCCAACTAGTTAACTTGCACCCTAAGTAGGTAGCTTCTAGAAGCTTCTAATTAGCTTAGCTTGCACATCAATAAATGGCTTCTAGAAGGAAGCTTCTTGCTAAGCTTCCTGGTTAACTTGGCTTGCACTCCAAGAAAGTGGCTCAAGGAAACTTCTTGAGAAGCTTCAAGGGTCTTGTATGCTACCTATAAATACCAAAGCCAAACCTCATGCTAGGCATTCGGATTTTTCACTCATTCAAATGTCCCAATGTGAGTTTCCATTCTCCTATTTCTCTCCTCAATTTCGGTCTTTTATAGCCAAGAACTCGAAGGCTCAACATCAAAGAGGTGAGCTCTCTCGGCTCACTTTGAAACTATACCCCTTGGACTCAAGCTAGCTTTGAAATCCTAACGGTCCCATTGACGGTACACTCAATGATACAAATGGTGCAAAGTGACTTCACTGACTGACAGTTACTGACTTCACGATGGGCCCTACCGTGAAGTCAGTACCCTGAACACAAAATCTGACCGTCGGAAAGTAGTCTCTGAGATACTGCTAAAATAACTCTAACTACTATCATTGGAACTCCAGTGTCAGAGCAATCTAGATCCGACACTACCAATGGCATGAGAAGAGAAAAGGGCAAGCACCGTGCTTATTGTTTAAGGGTGACTATATGCATGCTCCTTTTCATAGGGAAATTCCTAGCATGATTTCTAGTCCCAAGAACATGATAGATACCACAATGGCACCCAACTTTCAGCTTTAGGTTGACAATCCTGAATCCTGATAAATCCTGCTTAGTTGATGGCAAGGGTAGCTTATTTAGCAAACTGGTTGGCCTCCCCCTTCCACTTTCTACTAATGGGTCCTTGATACGTTCTAGCTCTTGAGTCATCAGTTGAGCAAGGTTGCTTCATTAGCTCCTATTGGTGTGGAGGATCTTGGTTGAAGCACATGCAAATGGCACCAAATAAGGAGTCCATGCCATTTTTCATGTATAGCACCAAATGTGTTTGAAGCTAGGGGTGATCTTGCAACCACCTCTGCTCATGAAATTGTGATAGTTCTTGGGAGGCATCCCCCATACAGATGCAATGCAATTTGGTGTGATAGGGCAAACCCATTTTCATTGTGAGATTCACTTACATGGATACATTTTTCTCATGTGCTTGCATATGATTGTGATTGTGCTCATAATTGACTTCCTTTGTGTGTTTCCAAATATATCAGGCTCTTGCGACGACATGATATGTCTAAAGAGATTGGAGCTTTGGCTGGAACTAAACACAAGGGGAGTATACCATGCTTTGAAATGCCATCAATATCTTTTGTGGGAGGGGGGGGGGGGATTCTGGTTATGTGCTTATGAACCTTCTTTTAAATAATAGATGTTAACCTTTGTGGCACTGTATGGACATTGTATTGGTATTCAAATAGGTAGATACCATTCTTTATGTGAATTGAGAGTGCAATTAAATAAAAAAGAAGAAGTAGAAACTCTCATCTTTTTTGATGGATCAAGACATGTATCATCTTCCATAATCTTTTGATTAATAAACTGATATGTGGGTAAAGGACAAAGACTTTGGAGAGGAAGAGGTTGACTTTAAGCATGAGTTCAACTAAGTTTTAAGTAGAAATAATGAACAATATTGAGTAGAGACCAGAGCTTTTGTGGTAGAAAGCTATCTTTCATAGAATTGCAAGCCTAGTGGATTTTTGTACAAATCTAAAATTAATAAAGGAGTTTGATGATTTTTCTACATGGTTTTGGACTTCCTTGTTGACATAAATTTTTTGAATGTATATCGATGGGTTACTCAATTTAATGATAAGTCCACTCACTTTAATGTTGTATAGGGTTACATTAGAGATGAGTTTGCTCATATTAAGATAGTTCTGTTCGAGCGAGGAGTGGGAGTGTAGATGCTACAATATTTTGGCAAGGAATCACATTTACCAAAAGGAAATTCCAATTAATGGGACATCTTGGAGTAAATCTTAAATCTACTATGTATATACGTGAGATTTTTTATCTTTATATATATATGAACAACTTTACCATTTTTAAATATTCAATTTGGGATATTAAAAAAGAGCAAGAATAACAACTTGTGCAATATAGAAAGCAATTCAAAAGCAGTTCTAAGTTTAGAGAGTAATTCTTAATGCAAAGAGAAGGCACTCGTGAAAGTGTAAAGACTTCAAACTTCAAAATTCTCAAGAAGAAGGACAAACATATACTTATAGGGGTTTTAGAGGGTGGCTCGGGAGAAAGGATTTATAAAGAGTCCATAGAATATTGCAATGAGCTCTAGAGGGAACTTGATAGGGTTGAAGAGAGAGATGTAGAAACTTAAAAAATTGTGGCATTCAAAGGAGAGAGGGTTTAGGGAAACTCAAGAAATTTTGCAAAGATAGAGAGGAAGGAGATGTGATAGGGTTGAAGACATCAAGAGAGAAGGAGGAGGGGAACTTGAGAAATTTGGTAGAGATCTAGAGGAAGGAGAAGTGACAAGTTGAGAAATGTTGAGAACATGTTGAACTATTGAGAGGGAAGAGGAGAAACTCGAGAAAAATTTTGAGCTAAAACTTCCGATCTAAAGAAATAGTACTAAATGGGATACGATAAGCATGTGAAATTCCCGACAAAGGAGTACCTTCGTCAAAAATTTCCTTCTCTTTTTTAAAGTAATTTTTCCTCCCATTTCCTCCTCTATGCTCATCCTAGTATGTTTATCAAAGTATGTTCTTATCAATTTCTTCAACTCACAAGACAACACACTCAATTCTTTCAAGTTTGGCATAATGTCAGAGCAATTTGCTTGGCTTATTGATGTTGGCGCTCATGACTCACTCCAAATGTTCAAATGTAAATGCACAACTGAGAGAGAAATGTTGACACATCAATCTACTTTGCTTTCTACCCAAAAATATACCGCCCAAAGTGTTTGATTTTGAGCTCTCTTATGCAACCCTTTTTCACGTACGATATTCAAAATTCAACATTTAATTTTAAACTCATTTTTGTGTGACACATGGCAATTTTTCAACTTTTCAATACAAGGGCCTAATTCTTCTGTAAACCCCCTAATTTTACCCTCTCCTTGAAAAATGAAACGACCAGTCGCCCGGTAAAGCAAGTTTTACGAGGTATTCATTTTCACGTCAGCTTTTCTTTACTGAGTCTCGTGGACAACTTTACGGTAAATCCCCGTTACCGTAAAGTAAATTAAAGCTTCCGTAAAAACGGTTCTTGAAACCCTATAGAGTCTGCTTGCATAGGCGGGCATAACAGTACCGCCAATATCTTACCGATCACGAGCAATTTTAGATAGATGAGTCGACCGCATAGCATCCGTGCTTTATCGCCATGTGAATTTAGCGTAAATGCTAAAACATTTATTTTTTTTATTTTTTTTATATAGTACCAAGTTTATGATTACGAACTTCCGCGAGGAGAGGTTTTACACCAGTCTTATAGGCACTAGGTCTTGTTAATGAATCATAAATTAGTTTAATCTTGCTTTCTATATATGTAGAATTTTTACCTTAAATCTCTTTTGGAATTAATATTCTGGTTCTTCCAAATACGGATTTTCCTAATACAAACGATTCGATGATCCCGATGTGCTGGCTTCCAAATTCAATCTTGAGATTTAAAAGATTTCTTAGATATAGAGATGTAGTCCCAGCACGAGAGCAGAGAGGACGTCGTGCTATGAATCTGAATGTCAACTTTTGGCGTTGTGCTAATAGACATATCTTCAATCTATTGTAGATATTTATGAAAAGGATCTGGCCCTTGAACAGTCCAGAACTACTTTAGGGATAGGTGGATGACAGGGAGAAGCTAAAATTAATCACCACTCAGGTGGAATTAGAAAGAAGCAATTTCAGCACAGTGACTCTACATTTAAAAGAAGTAACAAAATTAACGATTTTATAAACTAAATACCGCATCCTAAATACAAATTTCAAATCGATTCATTCAAGAATAAGAGTCACGGCACTTTACAAAAATGGATACCCCTTGCAGTTACAAGTAGTTGGGCTGCAAAGCTACTCTAATACTAAATCATGATACAATGTCCATGGTAAAATAAAAGTAGGGCAAAATGGTAGTGTCTACGACCCTATTATTTGTGAAAGTGAGCTTTATCAACTTGTCTTTGGATTGCAAAGTATCACTGGCATGTTCCAGCCAACAAGGCAATACCGCAAGTCCTGGAAGATAACTCAACTTCATCTTCTCCAAAGAGAGCAGGTGGACTTCGGGAAAAGCCTCGAGTTCCGGTAATGTGAGGATCCTCAAATTCCGCACCGAAGTGAGCTCCTGTAAACTGGGAATTTTCTTGAGACCGTCTAAAGCGACGAGTTTAAGTTTCCTCAACAGTTTACAAAGTTTCAATTCAGGTAATATTGTAAGATTGGGTAACCTAACTAGACTCAATAAGGTGAGAGAAAGTAGGCTGCTGAAACTAGGGAGTTCGGCAACGTTTAAATTCCAGAAGCGAAGGTCGGTCACATTCGGCAAACACATATCGGGAAGAGTAAGTATTTTGGGTGCACCACCTATATGCAAAGTTTTGAGAGTCGTAAATGTACCTAAATTTGGGAATATCTCTAGAGAGGGTGTATCTGAAACATCAAGATAATCTAACCTGGAGAATGGTTGGTCACGTATAGTCACAAGCTTGGGAAGGTCCGATAGAATCAGTTGCTTCATGCCAGTTGCACACTGTAAAGTGGGAAACTCAGTGAGGTTTGAGTCCTTTACACACAGGAACTTTAGGGCGGGTAATTGTCCTATAGTTTCTGGTAACTGAAAGTTGGTATGTCTACCCACTCCATCCAGGTGAATATTGTTTAGAAGTTGCAAATTCTGAATACTATCGGGTAAGGTTTCAAGACGTGATGCGCCTTCAATCCCCAGATATTCTAACATGGTTAGCTTCCCAAATGTAGACGGCAAGGCTCGCAGGTCATCACAACTCCCGAGAGAGAGAGCTCGCAGATGGATTAAATTCCCAAAACTATCGTCGAGTGCTTCAGTATAACAACTTACCAAAACCATCTCTTCCAGAGCCAGATCTTCGAGTCCTCCCAATGATTCAGACGCTCTCCACGGAGGATAGGTTCCAAAAGTGCCTATCGTCGGCGCGAAACCACACGCCGAGAACGGGATATGCGTGGTAAGACACCCTCGCGAGCGCTGTTTCAATCTGTAGTTAAATTCCGAAATCTGCCATTGGAGATAGAGTGTCTTAAGTGCCTTGAGTTGGCTGACAGAATCCGGCAAGCGCTGAAGCTCTGGGCAATTAAGGACCAAATGCTCCAAGCGTCTCAACTTCCCAAACGATTCTGGCAAGCACTTCAGCAGCATGCAGCTCAGCTTTAGTACCCGGAGGGCCTCCAGCTTACCAAATGCATCGGGCAATCTCACAAGATTGGGCGCCCCCAGTTTAAGAGTTTGAAGCGACTTCAGTTGGCCAAAAGAATCTGGTAGATGCTCCCATGAAACATGCTCTACGTCAAGACAAGTGAGATTGTTGCACGTTGCAAAAGAGATGCTGCTGCAGTCCACACTCGAGGTCGATTTGAAGACGACGAGTGCAGCGGGCAGGGTTGCTCGCGATAACGACCGTACGTTTCTTACCAAATTGCACTTAATCAACTCCACATATCGCAGATTTTTCATTTTCTGAACGGTGGCTATGTCTAAGTCTAACTCGGCATGTCCTTGGCACTGAATCTGTAGCGAGACAATTTCCTGCCATCCATATTCACCACGCTCCATTTGTAAGTAATGTCTCCCAAAAATACTTTTACTGCAGCAGTTCTCTACCGCACAGGAATCCACACTATCTCTCGGTTACAGGACAGTACGATCATTCCCTTCCCCATGAAAGAGTATCTAGAGGGCATATCCTGACATTGGATGATGTGATGGAGTAAAACTCAATGCAGGATGCATATCATCATGAACATGAAAAAATATGGTTACCTGTGAATCTATGCCACAACGGGAACAAGCAAATCTAAATTCCAAGTACCTAGAACTAAAGTTGGCTTCAGAAGAAATGCTGACCTGACGTGCTGTTTCGTAATCGGCCAAAGCCGATGATGAGGGTAATTGTAACCTCTTTGCGGCTCCTACCTTCAGAGCCAGAGTTCTCAGGTGTTCATGCACTCGCACGGGAGAATCATCTCTCACATCATAAACGAGAGACCTGTCCACCAGAGTTTGCCATAATATGGTTGAATTCTTGAACTGTACCTCCCAAGAAGCTTTTGCTTCTCTAAGACTCAACCCAGTCGAAAAGGTGGCCATCAGTAAAGGGAAAGCATTGGCAACGTGATACACACCATGGGCTCTCACGGGTCGTCCCATGCCGACATCTACCACCTCGCTAACGGAAAAGAAGGATGCGGCATCAAGAAACATTTGCTGCGCTGCAGGTTTGAGACTATCATAGCTCAATTTCAATTTTGGCCACACCTCGTGCAGTCCGTCCTCAATTTCTGCACCCCCAAGCGCGTTCGAAGTCTGCTCCCACAAATCTACCCGATCAGCGCTAGCTGTCTTGAGAAATTTACCGAGGACTTCCAGTGTCAGGGGAAGTCCCTCGCATTTCTGGACAATCTTGTCCACGAAAATCATCAACGATTCCGGCGGGGAACGGTTCCCAGAGAAGGCATGACTTATGAATAAATCTTTCGACATTTCAGGGTCTAAACTTTTCACCTCGTGTATATAGATCTTATCCAATCTGTTTAAGAATCCTCTATCACGAGACGTCAAGATGAACTTGCTCTCAGTTCCACCACGCGTACACCACTTGACAACCAAAGTTGTATCCCTTTCTGTAGCAACATCATCCATGATGACAAGTGTTTTCTTCCCGCGCAGGTGGTTCCAGCTTATTTTCGGCTCCTCCTTGCCATAGTGGTTTACCTTGGATAGCAACTTCTTTTCTAGTTTTTCCACATCGCCAGAAATCTCTTTTACCACATCCGCAAAGAGAGTATATTCGAATTGGGAACTTAATTCATTGAAAACAGCCTTCGCTAGTGTAGTCTTGCCTACACCGCCCATTCCCCACAATCCCACGACGGATTCTGTCTCCAGCAACCTCTCGATCTTCTTCACTAAACGATTCAAACCAACGGCATACAGGGGAATTGGCTGTAGATCAGCCCGACAAAGTTCTGCTTGATCTCCTTCGTGCCTGATGTATCTCGCAGCCTGCACACATATTAAGTATGTTGCATTTGTTCGGGTTAAATACAGTCAAAAGCCAGCTCCGGAATTTGGAAGTTCTTAGTGTAATGAGGACGAAAAGCCCCTTTCATTTCTAATATATCATAGACGTAGGTACAGAACTTGTACCTCCTGCTGAGCTTCCCGGATGAAATCGACCAACCGTCGATAATTAGTGCGGTCTTTGCCTTGAGGTTGACATAGGGAGAAATGATCTTCGTCGATGAGCATGAAATCCCCCCATCTTGCCGACGCCTCAGGCACTACAAGATCGGTCGTCCCGGAGCCCTGCATACATTTGATGACCATGAAGTCGGTCAGAAGTTCAGACCGAATGCACTTGCAGAACGTGAGGGATCCATATCGTGGAACTCCATCGCTGAATTGAGAGGACCATGACGAGATTCCCACCTTAACTGAACCGATCATATCAGATAGCTAATGCATCCCGTAAACGCATTATATGATTTGAATTGGTTTCAATCATGAAACAGAGGTGCCTCCCAGAAGTTTAGGTACTGACTACTGACCAGATCAGTCTTCCTCGATTCTCCCACTCCAGCTATGCGCCACTGTGGATATTCGGTAACCAGTTTCTGGAATTTGTCGTGAAGTCTTGATAGATCATTGTTGAAAACTTCTAAGTATCTCACGAGCTCTCCGCGAGCATTAACTCCATAATCCTTTTTCAAGGAGTTTGCGAATGGGGCTCCGATGTGAGGTGTACCGTAGAAGAAAATGGCCCCGACATTTCGAAGAAAATTCTTCGGCTTATCTTCATGCATATGACACCTATAAGCTTGTTCACACAACTCCTTGATGACTAAACCGCCAAGACTATGACCGACTAGTATTACGAGTCGATCTACACCTACATTTTCCAGAAATAGATTGTGTAGTAAGCTCTCCGCTATCACGTAAAGATCCATCCTCCCATTTTTCTCGGTTTTCCTCAAAGAGGAGTCGTAAGATATGGTCAAGATACGTGCTGTGGGAAATGCTTCAGGTAGCCAAGATTGTGGCCAAATAGACCCATCAGAACATGTCCAGGTGGAAAGATGCAGATTTGGGTTGTGATCTAGCTGAAAACCGTGGAAGAACAGCACATCAATTGTTGCTTCCGTTGGAGCGTGTAATTCGAAAACCGAATCATTAAGCTGGACACGGGAAGATTAAGACGGGTGCCAATTAGATACTCGGGCGTTCTTTGAATCTACAAATTCAGCAAAGGGAAGTAGAAAGAGCGTGGACTTCACACTAAGCGGGCAATACACACGAAGAAATTGAAGCACGGAGGAAAAGCAGAGCTTCACAACGCATGAAGGAGTGAAACAGGAAATTAGCATTGTACTAAGAGCATACTAGATACTAGCTCTAGGTGACAAAAAGTTGTGATCAATTCCAGTTGCCAATCTGTTTCCGAAGATTTCTCACCCTTGTGCACTTAGATGAAGAGGCTCCACTGTGACTCCCTGAAGCATACGTCCTCTGGATTTCGGAAGGAGGTTCTAAACATCAAACGTTATGCGGCATATGAGCTCTTACATTCTCAGACACTCGTAGATATAAATCACATCTCTACATAATGAATCAAGTTCATGATGGAGTTGTTTTGCAGCAACTCGAATATAAGCGAAAAGGATAAGACTCAAACATTTTACGCGAGGTTTCATTTGGACGAACAGAGAAATCAATACGAAAGTGTTTTCAGTGACAGAGCATCATCTGCAAGAAAATACGACGGAATTCATTGAAGATGCTTGGCTTGTCCAGCGGTTCTTTGGCAACTAATACTGGTTCACAAGACCTTGTGTAGTTCCATTTGCACAGCCCCTTGGAATGAACCCTCGCAGTAAGTGACGTCTTTCAGGACCTCTGTTCCGCTGAATCTTATACCGAAAGAACTACAGGTGAGATAGTCCAAGCTAATCTAAGAACACTCACCGTCCGGATAAACTCTTAACATGAAGGTTAGAATGTTCCGTACCTTTGTAGACGAGCTTCGAGGTATCGATCAGCTCCACCCCACCAAGATGGCAACTGGTGGACATGGTCATGGACTTTGGCATTTGCGGCTCAGTTGCGGAGATTGTGATCGAGTCATCACCGTAACTGGTGTTGCACCGGGGTCACTGTGTCTCACACAACCTCCTCCTGCTTGCTGTCTGGCAACTCATGTTCACCAATTCTCCTGTTGTGGCTCACGATTGATTTTGTTCCAAGTATTCAATCTGCATGCGTGGAAAGGAGTTCTGGAGTTATTACCGCATTCAGCAATCGACCATGGAGGAGCGCAAGCTTCACACAGATACTGCTAGTATCTGTGTGAAGCTTGCTACCTATTAATGGTTCACACAGATACTAATTTAGGTTTGGAATATGAAGTCCGCTTCAATTCGGTAATTCATCGGTGAGAAAGTAAATTGCTCACTATTAGAATGCAATGTGGCGGATACAAGACTTGACGGTATAATACACATTTTAGCACAGCATTTGACAATTCACTGTGCTGTCATTTAGGATACGAATGCAGATGACCTAGATGACATGGCCACAAGCAACTTTGAGAAGTCAAGGCACTCTGTAGTGGAGCTACGTGTTCAAATGCAAGTGCACGGTAGCATCATACCTATTGTAGTCTACTCTGATTTTGCTTTTGCATTGCCTCATTTCCGACATGGAATAGGAACTGACAGGGATAAAACCAGGTACCACATGCTCCACGTGGACTCAGTAATGGAGTTTAGTCACCTCGTGAACTCCAATCGAACGTACTCGGAGGCCATGCATGTAAAAGACTCGGACAACACTCCTCAGCACCCGGAAACATAGAGCGATCTGACCCAGGGATCCCCTAACTACTAGACATTTTGAAACTCTTGACACTCCTCTCCTCGTCGTGGGAGGGAGACACGAAGACGCAGCTATGTATATGTACATGGAGGTAAACCCTATATCAACGATCTGTGAGAAGTTGAACTTATAGCTCTGGTACAAAAAGTCAACCATGACCACCACTAAAGCTTTTGAAACACTCAATACTCAGCTCAGCCCGTATGCCACTGGGCTGAGGATACTCGGAATCTTGGGCGTCTCCCTTATTAGACTCTAATTCTAATTATCTACTTAGATATATGATTCAGTCCATGTAGATGACCTGTATGTGACAACAGGATACAGGAAACGAGGAGCTTGAAAGAATCCACTCCCATGTGCAGAAGTTGGTAGAGACAGATCCATAACACCATCTCCTTTCCCAAATTGGCTCAGGATTCTTGCACCAAAGCCTTAAGATGATCCAAACACTGAAAGGCAACAGCTGTTGTGCCAGTTTACGATGAAGAAAAATATGTTAATACAAAAACTTTGAAGTATAACGGTACACTGTCGTTCTTATTTACTCTTTGAGCGAAAGCTACTAGCCTCAAATGTCACAGGTTTCATACCTTGCTCAATCGGATATGGTGTACGTATACCCTTCTCTCTGTTGTAAAGATTACACAGTGGATCCTATGCCCCCATGAGCCTACAAAGAACTTCCAACAATCATAAAAGATCTCACAGCAATTCCCGGCAGATTGGGCAGGAAACTCAGGACGCACAATAAGACCCTAATCTTTTCCCGCGTTGTCATCAAGCAATCTCCCCGTTTTACATAGTACATCATGGAAGTGTAGTGGTTCCTCGCAAAAGAGAAAAGGTTCTTTATGAGAACTCTATTTTGTCCTTCGTGAGAGAATATGAAAGAAAATTTCAAAATGAATGACAATTTCAGAGATGTCCCAAACTACCAAGTTGCCTGAATCTTGTAGTTGAGGTTTTTTTCTCCATGGTAGGGTCAATGTGGAGTGGCCACTTACTGGAACTATGCACGGAGCAAAAGTATCCATATTCCAATAGTATGAATGTGAGATTGAGGGAGGATGTCTTCAGAAATTTATCATACTTAATTGCTGTGTGGGATTTAGATTACTTCTTAGAATCTCTTACCTCGAGTTTGTTGAAATAAACATGTAAATGAACTTAAAAGCCTTAGTGTTATGTACAACTATTTTTGATTTTGTACAAACATATGCGATCATCATACATTTGAGATGTGCATATTTGCTTGACTGATTGCATCGTTGAGCTATCGTCCCCGCCTTCAAATGGTCCATAAGATACAATGTTATAAGATAAAATGTTACTGTTGCATTCTTGGCTACTCCAAAGTGGAGGTATTTTAAAAGTGCAGCTTCAAAGAGTTCACTTTTTCTATGTTGAGCTTTGGAGTTGTTGGCTATGGTAAAGAGCTCACTTTTTCTATGTTAAGTTTTGGAGTTGTTGGCTATGGTAGAAAAAGGTTGTTGAGCTATCGTCCCCACCTTCAAATGGTCCATAAGATACAATGTTATAAGATACAATGTTACTGTTGCATTCTTGGCTACTCCAAAGTGGAGGTATTTTAGAAGTGCAGCTTCAAAGAGTTCACTTTTTCTATGTTGAGCTTTGGAGTTGTTGGCTATGGTAAAGAGCTCACTTTTTCTATGTTAAGTTTTGGAGTTGTTGGCTATAGTAGACAAAGGTTGGTGAACATCACCTTGATTCTTTCGGGTAGAGTGGATGTGTTTTGACGATATGATTGTAACAATCCAGCTTTTCTCAAAAGTGTAATTTTTTTTCATTTTTATATTTTTGTTAGGGACAGGGAAGCATGTTATTATGTCTAGGTCAGAAACCACTCCGTGTGGTATTATTTAACTTTATCTTTTTGTACGCCCACGGTATGAAGGGGATGGCCTTGAAGACCTTTGCCGCCATCTATCGTCAGCTTGGAAGACTCGTCTCAAGAGAAGAATTTTGTTGCATGCAGTTCGGGGTTATCAGGAACTTGGCCAGGACTCTGTAGTGAGACTGTTTCTTCCTCCTGCCTGCATCTCGTACCTATTTAATCAATGTTTTGTAATAATCTAAAGAAAAATATACAGAATTTCATAAAACTAAAACTAAAATCCCCCTAATGTATAAGCTCGTGCAGCATATTTGCCACATCGCAACGGGGCTGGTCACATCGTATTGTTCCGTGGCACCACCCATGAGCTAAAGGCCAGGCAACATTCTAGAAGAAGTCTACCGGTTACACCCCATATATCAATCTCCTGTAGGGCATCATGTCCAGTCTGGCCGCTTGTCAGTTGAGTTCTGTATCGGACATAGACTACTTTGAGGATATCCCTCAATACCTTGTGAGTTGAATGATGCCAAACGGTGCGCACTGTATATACGATGCAGGATCAATCGGCTAAGTGCGTGTGCTAGAGGTGCCCTCAAGCCAAAGTGGTGGGGAGAATTGAACCCGTGGAGGTACAACTAGGGGAATTAGGTCATGCATATCAATTTTCATTTGAGGCGAGATTACATGTCAGAGGTCCATCATCATGAGTCAGACTCATGATGATGCACCGTGATTTCGGGGTGCCGAGCTTGAAATTGACTCCGAGAGACCCAGAATCTAAAGTCAACATGTTACTGCTGCTACAGTGGAGGGCAGAAATGTTCATGTGCTGCTGTTCAGAGCGCATAATATAATACATTCCTGGGTAATCAGCCACAACTAAGTAAAGCACCTCTGCTTCCCACCGATTCTATCGGGCTGAGACCACAGCACGACCTCTCCGTGAGCATCTCCTCCTGGAGAGGGCGGGCCCCTTGATACTTTGAAATTCAATCTGGGAAATCAATCCTGAATTTGCCACTGGGCGGTGTGTGCTTCAATTTGATCTCTTCTGCATGATATGCCTTGCGTTTGTAGGATTCAACACCATTCTTTTATGAATTGAATTGGCGCTTCCGTCCTACCTGTCCTCGTTTATTCTCACTTCTCAGCTCCTTGTGCCTGGAACCTCCCCCGTTGCTCTTTGAACCTACCCTATTAACCTAAATTAATATAACCACCTTCGCCAACTGCATCACTTTCATAAGTTATCATGAAAAAAGTACACTTCACCTATAGACTACTTGCTTATCAGTTTTACCATAGAGATCCATTCTTAGTGAAATGATGAACCCTATGAATGCACTTTTTGTACATGGAGCAGGGCCATACACTATTCACCTTCCTGATCATTCTACGAAATTGAGATCCTCCTTGAATTGCAAGGATACCTACACCCACTTTATTGTGCAACCCTTATAGGGCAAAGCCCTATAAGGGTCTTTTGGACGGTCCTCTATCATGCTTCTTCCAACAAGCAAATCATTTTCTTCAAGAAGTAATCTTCAGATGTTAAGCAATGAACCTATTAACAAAGATTGTGAACTAAGGAGGACATTACATCCAACTACTAGAACAAATATTCCTCCCATTGCATCTGCAAATAGTTTAGCTTTGTCCAAAGAGGCTATCTCTTCTACGCATACAATTTAGATAGGAAAACAATGGTAACTATAGTTGTGGGATGTAACTTGCTTCTCGTACGAATATGTGGGAACAAGAGGGGAAGTGGACAAGAATTCTTAACAAAGTACCAAGTGTACCAAGGACCAAGGAGGTGGGAAAGAGTAAGAAAGCGGAATGGATAACCAGAAAAATGGATGATAAGCAAAACATACTCATAGTATGAATTACTGAGTGAAGCAAACTCATATCAAAGACAAGTACACATTGTGGAACGGAATAAACCCATGAACTAGGCAGCCTTGCTGACTGGACCATCTTGGGAATCTAATCATATAGTGGATTATATAAAGATCGGCTCTTGCTATAGTCTCACCCAGTTTTGGGTACTGTCTCATACATACAAATCTGTTATTATCTCACCCATATATATGGCCTGCTATTGTCTCACCCATACAAGCGCTTATCATTGCCTCACCCAACTAGTATTGCATATCCAATGCCCTGGTAGAAATGCTCACTTCATTGGCTAATCATTTTAACTACCCAAGCCAACGGCCAGCACGTGAAAGCCACAATGCTCATCTCCTGAAACATCTTTTAGCATTTGGATCACTAAAGAGTGTTGTGCGTATATACATCGCTACACAACATATATCGCGTGAACATCATACACTATAGAAGCACAACTCACACATAAGTCATACATAGACTCTAAAGTGCCACAATAATCAGATTGCTTACCACTCTCAACTCAACTCAATATAGATCAGTACTTGATATGTCATTCTATAAACTGTCAACAACTGGGCACTTATTATAGTCAAGCCACACCCACTCAAGCATAGAGAATCCAGGTGATGCTCGCCGACCTCTGTCCACCATAGCCAGGAACTCGAAGGCTCAACGTCAGAGAAGTGAGCTCTCTAGAGCTCACTTTGAAACTATACCCCCTGAACTTGAGCTAGCTCTGAAAACCTAACGGTCCCGCTGACGGCACACTTGATGGTACAAATGGTGCAAAGTGACGGTGTGCACCATCGTGAAGTCAGTACCCAAAACATGAAATCTGACCGTCAAAAAGTAGTCTGTGAGATATTGCTAAAATAACTCTAACTACTATCACTGGAACTCCAATGTCCGAGCAATCTAGATGGGACACTACCAATGGCATGACAGTTGTCGTGCGTATATACATTGCTACACAACATACATCGCTGTTATAACATACACTAAAGAAGCGCAATTCACACATAAGTCATACATAGAATCTAAAGTGCCACAATCACCTCCCTAGCTGGCGGTTAGGTCCCTCTAACTCCAGATAGCCATCTACTCTAAGTATATCGTATACCCTCTAATGGGCAAAGATCAAGAGGCCGGGTGCTATGGAGCCCCATCGTTAGTCGCATGTCTGCAATCTATACCATATAAAGAATGAACTAGCTATGGGTCAAAGTACATCTAGGACATAACCACTATCCTTGAGGAACCACCGTGATGGGAGGAGTCATACATGCCATATGCCATCCTCTTGAACAGCTATCACACACTAACATAGTAGCAGCTCCACTAGAAGAGCCACACAACATACACCTCAAGCCTACACGTACAAGTGCCAAGCTTGGGTCCATAGTACCATCAATGTTTGGGAGGTGGCATGGCGCACAATTGCGCACATGAACCTTCCAAACAACACCATCACGTCCTTCCAACACAAGGACTCCAGATGGCAAAACCTCACGCACTCTCAAGATAGTGCGGCCTGTCGAAACATCAAGTGTCATCGGTGTTGTCTGCTTAGATAGACATAGTCGCTTGGATGAAATTGATGGATCGAGGGTCTATAACCTCCTCCTCAAATGGAAGCATAGCGTAAAGTATCTCTATGTTGAGCAATCACCAAGTTCTCAAAGGCCATTGGCATCACTATCTGAAAGATCTCTGCCCGCCGAGAACATGCACTCATCCATACATCGGGGTCATCCAAGTCCAAAACTAAAGTAGCATCTCGACGAATGGCTGTAGGTAAATCTGGACCTCGTCCATAGAGTAGAAAGTACGGAGAGAAGGATGCTAAGGAGGCTTGCCAACTGAACCAATAGCCCATGGCCAACCAAGGTAATTGGAGATCCCAATCTCCCAAGTGGCCTCTCTGCAAACTATACTTTTGCAATCCTCTCTTCATTATTTGAACCACTCTCTCTGCTTAGCCATCTACCTTGAGGTGATCTTGGGATGTAGTACAATGATCAATCAAAGCCTTATCACACAAGACTTGAAATTCTCCCAAGAACTCTATACCTGATAAGTCAAAACCTCAGCTGGTGCACCAAAATGACTAAGAACTCGATCCATGAATGAGTAAGCTATCCCTTCACTAGACTTGTCAGGAAGTGCCACCAACTCAATCCACTTGGAGAAATGCTCCACCATCACCAAAACATATCGATGGCGTCTCATAGTCAATGATAAAGGTCTGGCAAAGTCCACACTCCAATGGTAACCCAATCCCATGATAGGTTATGGGTGTAACTGTGGCATAGGAGCATTGAATGATGCTCTAACTTGGTCACAAACCACACAGTTGGCAACAAACTACTATACCTTGGTCTGCATACCGCGCCACCAATAATGACTCTGGAGTAAGCTATATGTACGCTTTACTCTAAAATGTCCTAGCTCCTCATGAGCATGACGGACCAACTATGGTCTCTGAGATGGAAGTGGTACTACTTGCACTCTACCATCCTCTCATACACGCAAAAGGTGTCTGCACTCCAATCTAAACCATCTGGCTCACTGAAGAACATGATCTCTCTCCTTGGCCCCAACTGTGCCACCCACAACACCAATGCAAAGATATTCCATCACTAAGACATCATCATGAATGTCTCGCTGAACTATACCAATATCTTCACTCTTTGGATCTATAACCTCAATAACTCCTCCTATATACGTTGAGAGAGATACCACCAAAGCCTCTAAAAATATATACAAAAAGGCAGATGCATGCCAACTTGGCACCATCTCCTCATCTATCTCACCATGCCAACGTGCTCTGGTCTGATCCTACTAGTTGGGACATGGGTTTCTACTCAACCCATTTGCATCATGGTTCATTATTCTAGGTCTGTGAACAACCGTGAAATCATACTCCTATAAAATCAGAGCTCATCTTGCAAGCTTCCCTGAAAGCTTGTCGGACTCCATCAACCACTTCAGTGGCTAATGATCAGTGATGAGAGTGAAGAGGTTACCAAATAGGTAACATAAAAAATGTGTTACTACCCAAACTACTGCCAAGCACTCTCCCTCATATGAACTATACTTTGCCTTTGTTGAATTGTTGGAGCAACTAGCATGAGCGACTAGTATAGGCCACTACAAACTCCTTCCCCTCATCATCATGCTGGGTGAGCACAGTTCCAAGCCCCAACATACTCCAATCAGTATGAACCTGAAATGGTCTCCTCAAAATAAGAGCAAATGTCAATCTCTCCTTGAGCTCTACAAAAGCTCTCTCCTGCTCATCTCCCCAACACCACTCCTATGTAAGCTTGGTCAGCTTTGTCAAGGCCTTGGTAATGGCACTAAATCCTCTAACATAGCAGCGATAGAAGTTCGCCAACCTAAGGAATGTTCGCACTCTGCTCACATCCGTAGGCTGAGAATTACGTGCAATAGCTTCCACCTTGGTCTGTTGAACACCAAGTCCTCTGGGGTAGATAGTGTGACCCAAATACTCAACTTGCTCGTGGAAGAACCTACACTTCCAAGGATGTAACTTGAGTCCATGAGATCTCAACCTCTCAAACAACTCCAACAACTGTCTCTCATGTTCCTCCATAGTAGTGTTATAAACCAAAATGTCATCAATATAGCACCAAGCAAAATCCAATCCAGCTAGGATCCTATCCATGACCCTCTAGAACTCAATAGTAACGTTCTTCAACTCAAATGGTAAAAACCTCCATTGATATAACACATCCTTGCCATGAGGATCAATAGCCCAAAATGTTGTCTTGGACTTATCCTCCTCCTTGATCGATTGATGATATCCCGCTCAAAGATCCAAAGTACTGAAGACCTTTGCATGCCCAATCACATAAAAAATCTCCTCCGATGTAGGCATGGCATACCGATCAACCCTGGTCTATCGGTTGATAGCACAATAATCTCCACACATCCGCCTATCTATGTAGTTGCCATGCATATCCTTCTTGGCTGGCATCACTGTCGCTGATGCATACTCTCCATGTGAAATCTCCACCAAACCAGCCTCAAAAAGGTCACTACTCCGGCTCTGCATCAATGTCCTCTCCATGTCACTATAACAATATGGACGTCGGAAAATTAGTGTATTGCTAGTAAGCTCAATCCATATGCCAAGTCCTTTCAGAGCACCCAAATCCTTCATACTAAAGGAAAAAACAACTCGTGTGGCTTTTCAAGAACCTCCAAACACTCTGTCTTTCCTCTCCAATAAGCTTAGGTCCAAGATCTGGCTCCCAAGTATCCTCTATAACTATAGTAGGAGTGGAAGATATACTGACTGGCTGCTACATTGGGCCCTTGGGAGCAATAGCATCATGCTCCCGATCACTAGAGGTCCCAACCTCTGTGTGAAAAACTCCCTCCACTATGGCTGCAAGCTCCACATGTCCTCTAGTTGCATCCCAAGTGGACCAAGGGTGTAATCCAAGTAGCCCACGCTCACCTGGATGGACTCCAAGTAGAGCACTCTTCCTAGTAGCTACTGGATGTGTCCCAAGAATACCATGTCCACTCGGTCCATTGCCCCCAACATGTGCCTGAATCGTCTTGATAGGCACAAGGCTCACAAGTGTCTGAGTGGTGATGCCTATCAAGCGCATCCTACGCTGCTCTGCCAAGCCAAGGCTCACAATCCAGGTCAAACAACTCAGGTCCTTAGCCTGACCTAACACCTGATGCATGGATGCCTCTGACACTACTGGAACAGCGGTTATATCGGTACGGAAACCCATCGCACGCTCTCTCTCATTGGCATTGGGCTCCACCAACTGCTGTAACTATGAGTCCTAAACAAGTCCATGTCCTCCCTCTCAAAAAGTATGAGAGCCTAGGAAACTCATGAGTGTGGGAAATGCGGCTCTAGGCTGTCCAACTAGGTTCACCACTGCCATAGGTGACCTATCAACCGCTACCATTGTCTGAGACTGACGCCCAATATCCAATATATCATCAACAAGGATGTGGTCAAGTCGCTGAATCCCATCATAAGCACGCTGTAAAACCTCTCTGGGTAAAAGGTTCATCCACCAAAGATGAAGACGATGGGCCCGTGATCCCACTCTGGCTGCATCTAACAATACAGCAAGTCCCATCCAAGAATGGACTTGATGTGTACTCACCACCACTCTGGTGCGAAAATCACCCATCAAAGGAATGTTCTTCAAAAGTAAGCTAGAGAAACGGACTGATGAACTTGGAGATGTCATAATATCCATAACATCTCTCAAAACACACCAAAACGAGGATCTTGAAGACCAAAACCGTGGCCCGCACGTGTATGTCCCTGACATGGCCATCCAAAAATCACCAAGTGAATAGGCCCATGTCTCTCTAGGTCATGTGCCCCCTGTAAGGAAATGTCTGCTGATAGGGCCTTTTGGTAACCTTTGACTGTTGACATCGGTAATAACTTCATATACCAATAGGCCAAGTGTGCCACATGATGTCGAGAGACTCACCTAGCAGTCTCATCTCTCTCTATATACAAGTACCTCTGTACTCGGATACCCGCCTGTAACACTACAGCTAGTCCGATGCTGATCCCACCAAACAACTCTAATAGGCATATCTCCTCTACTGGATACTGCCAAGCAATGAGTGTGGTATCCAGAGGTGTCAAAGAAATCACCTCTGGAGGCTCATTCTCACACTCATCTCTTGATGGTACGAAGGCTCCACTCCAAGCCTACTACACCAACTGATCTACATGTTGCTGCAACACCTCCTTTGAACTCTACAATGGAACATCCAAGGTGGATGGAACAGTCCCACTTGTACTCCAAAGCCGAGTGATCTCCTCTAGTACTGGAGTATCTTTTGCATGGGCATTCCCCTCCAACAAGTCACCAGGCCAAGTAACTGCACCACTAAAAGCTAAAATTGATGCTGCCATGGTCTCGAACTGTAGTGAGCCAAGACTGCCACTATTGAAGCATACTGGTAGGTGACATACCCGTCCCTCACCAGACTGCTAACCATGTCTATAAGAGGTTGTCTCCTCCCAATAGTCAATGTTGAAAGCCATGGGGTATAACATTACTCCCCCAACTAGCACATCATATGACTCAGCTATTGTCGCAATAGCCTGAGCTCTCACCACCAATCTATCAGTTGGATGACCAGGCTGAACCTAGACAACAAGCTCTCCATGTGTGATGTATTGTGTCAAACCATCACCTAGAGATGTCTAGATCTGAAATGAACACCTCTCCACATCGGTCTTCCGTAATTCCAGACCGACAATTGCAGCCTTCCCCAACATAAGAGGCTGTGCACCAGAGTCTTACAAAATTCTATGTGGTGTATAGACCTTCCTTGAAGGTCCCACCAAACAAAAATCCCCCTCTAGTTATCCAATAGAACAACACTAGGTGTGAACCGTGCTCTCTCAAAGGCCGGTCTAGTTGGAAACTCCTCTAGTCTAGCCACTACTACCTGCCATAAACCACTAGTCGTTGAATGGATCCCATACTCCTCAACCAAGTCAGCTCCACTACCAACCACGTCTGCTCTAGTAGTAGGAACCGCACCATCCATACTCTCACACAGCATGGCAGCCAACCGGAACACTAGGGTTGGGTCAACTCCCAATTGAAACATGTCATTGGCTGAAAACAAAGGATGCCGCATAATCAATTGAGCCACCCCCAACATCATGCTAGACTCAGTCTATGTAGTAGTAGGTGGCTGACTAGCAGGTAGTCCATCATGTACTCCATCACCACCTACCACACCTGCACTAGAATGTCTAGGAACCATGGATATCGTTTGTTATGCCTCAGATAGCATGAAAGACTGGGGCAGTCTGACCTGTCTACCAACCTCTCTTCTATGTGGGTCCAACTCCACTGATGCTCCTTTAGGCACTGGAGCACGTACTGCACTCCTAGTCATTGCTATAGATGCATCCACCTGTGCTGCTCCGCACATGAAGTCCAAAGCATCTCTATCACCCACATATGAGGTGGAAGCCTCAGCACTCGAATCTGATCTCCTCTGAGCAATAGCCATACTAGCAAATCTTTGCTCCAACTGCTCAATCCGAGTAGCCATAGTTGTGTAAGAAGTAAGTGCAGGTACTGCACTCCTACTAGGTGTAGATCCTCTACCACCTCGTCCTCCATGAATTGGAGCTCCTCTACTACCTGCCGTAACAACCCTACCACTCCATAACTACGGTTGTAGGTCAAACCATTGGTCACTAGTGTGACCAAATCTATGGTAGTGCTCACACTGCCTCTGTGTTGGATGTGATGCACCCGAGGTATCAAGTCCACTGCCTTGAGTACATTCTCTCCGATGGTGCGGTCCACCACAAGTCCAACAAGCAACACCACCACTCATTGGCTGCTCCTTACCCAAAAATGAAGGTAAGGGTCTAACTCCACTAGGCCCACCACTTGCTCCATAGGATCTGGGCTGTCCATGTTATTCTCAAAAACCAATTGGGCGTGGTACACTCTGCTACACTCTAGAAGAAGTCACAGCCGTGGATGAGGTCTCTCTACCAAATCCAGATGTCACCACCCTCTCCTCTACCATGTTGAGCTTGATACACTTAGCCAAACCAAAGACCACTGCCAAAGTAGGCGAAGTAGCCTGTAACAACGTAGCATCATGAACTCTATGTCGTAACTCCCTGTCTAGTATCCCATACCAAAACTTGACTGCTTGGGCCTCAATAACTCCCTGAGTGAAACTGATCAGCCGCCTTGTGCGAGTATATGCCTCGCGTAGGCTCTCTCCAGCCTTCTATTGGAACTCCTGCAAGCTCCTCAGCTTGTCAGTCCGCACTCCCTAGTAGTTCTGCCTCAAACACAAGAAGAACTCCACCATGAGGTTAAACCCCGGTACCACACCACCTCCTACAGCGGTACCTCCACTCGTAGTAGCACTATCTCCAACTAGTGCACCTCCCTCCACTAGCTCCACCAACACTACTCGAGCTAGAACTCGTAGGTACAACCAATCTACTCCTGGCCACCGAACCTGAAGTGATAGAGATATAGTTCGGAGACCGATATTGTCTCCATAACTCAATCTCCTCCAAATGAGCTCTCCTGAACTCATGGTAGTCATCCATCAACGGACCCTCCAACTGCTAAAACAACCCCTTCCATGCCATGAAGGGTGTGAACAAAGTCTGGTTCCGCATCTGCTACAGATCACACCAACTATCAAAATCCTGGATGAAGTCATCCAACTCAATGGTATACACTATACCAGAGTAACGCCTAGGGCCTTTGGAGGCCCCATAGATCTTGTCCATGTCCCACAATAACGGTGCGGACACACCAAGTGCACTCTCAACTGAATCAGCTCTCGTGTCAAACTCCAACTCAGAGTCAATCTCCTCCTCACTGGGACTTGAGATACATGTTGATATCAAGCACCACTCCGAGTAAACCCACTATGTACTGTAAAGCTAACTCCTCTGGAATCTCCAAAGAACTCCATCGTGACAAAAAAACCGCAACAGCAAACCCAAACCACCAACTACAACCGCAAGTCGCAACAGCAAGTACCCCACCAAGTGCCAACACCACCACGTGCCAATACCACCACGTGCCAATACCAACCAAGCACCACCCACTAATGTAACTCTAACCAAGATAACTACACCACAGGAAATGGCAACTATAACTTGCCATCATAACACGCACTCTCACGGTTTGCAGGTCATCACTTCTTGACTCACCAAAGAGAAACAAAGGTAGTCTGATTGGTCATCACTCCAGCCTCACTACCAAGAGCACACCAGAGCACCAATGCTCAAAAGTTAGGGCACCTCACACAAACGTGGTGCACAAACAGGAAGCAAAGAATGGAGGGGGTCCAATCACAAGAAATCTAAACGAAAACACTCCATCTCATAACACAACACGAGACTGACTCTACCACCATTTGGCATTTGATATAAGAGCAGTTCATATCTAAGTTTTAAGCTACCAGGATCACCAAGAATGAGATCAAATTGCCTCTCCTAGCCAAAGTTACATGTGTATAGATAACAATGGTACAATCACTAGGACAACAAGTGAGGGTGAATCAGTTGGCTAGGGTACCAATCTAGGAACAAGAGATCTAGAGGTCAAACCTTGTTGCGCACAATCTAGCATGAAAGATAGTTTTTTCCAACCAATGACCAAGATCTACTCTAAACTAGCTAGCCTCACGCCAACAAGCTGGCTTGTTGGCCCTTCTAGGCCTTTGTAACCTCTCATAGCCCATAGCCCTATGCCTCAAAGCCTCTAAACGCCAAATGAGGCCTTTCTTCTTGCCACTTCGAACCTCCTCCAAAATTGGCAAAACTTCTCCAAATCTACGAAAGTCCTCCAAACTAGCAAAACTCCTCCAAATCTAGCCAAATAGCAAAACTCTTCCAAATCTGGCTAAAATCTAACGTAAACCCTAAAGTTGACTGTCCATCAAATCCCCCACTAACTTTCCACTTGAGCCAAATTGACAATACGGGTTTCTCCAAATCACAAATTCATGAGAATAGCTTCCCGACTCCACCTTCAATTTGACTTTCTAAGCACAATTCGTAGCAAATTGGTTCTGCCTTCAGCTCTTGAGCTCAAAATCACAACCAGTGCTTGAAATTTGCTCCTTCTTTGCTCAAAGTTTAGCCAGCGCTTCCACACACCGTCTGCCTAACTGCCAAATCTACGAGCTTTTGCACACTAGGGAAACACTGAACTTGAATTGAGCTACCAACGATCCACTGAGCGTTGGAAATATCACCAACACTCAAAGTTCTTGCACCCAATTTCCCCTTGACTTCACTTCTTTGATGTAATCAGATTGCTTACCACTCTCAACTCAACTCAACTCAACATAGATCAGTATTTGATATGTCACTCTATAAACTGCCAACGATTGGGCACTGATTACAGTCAAGCCACACCCACTCAAGCATAGAGAATCCAAGTGACGCTTACCGGCCTTTGTCCACCATAGCCAGTGTAACAATATGGAGTATAGCTAGTTGGGTTTACAAAGTAGAGAATAAGACAAAATAGCCTAAAATATTCTAGAAGCATTTAAGAAGCTTCTTGGGAAGCTTCCCAACTAGTTAACTTGCGCCTTAAGAAGGTAGCTTCTAGAAAGAAGCTTCTAGAAGCTTCTAACTAGCTTACCTTGCACGCCAAGTAAGCGGTTTCTAGAAGGGAGCTTCTTGAGAAGCTTCCTAGTTAACTTGGCTTGCACTCCAAGAAAGCGGCTCAAGGAAGCTTCTTGAGAAGCTTCGAGGGTCTTGTATGTTACCTATAAATACCAAAGCCAAACCTCATGCTAGGCATTCGGAGTTTTCCTTCATTCAAGTGTCCCAATGTGAGTTTCCATTCTCCTATTTCTCTCTGTGATTTCGGTCTTTTACATTGGTATCTGAGCAAGAATGGGATGGATAGAATTTATGGATCACCAAATCCACTTCCGCCAAACCATTGGGACTTTCATGTCCAGATATTACCAAAGCATCATTTCACACAATTCATCACCTCGTGCTTTGGGCAGAATTTTCTATATATGATCACCGTGTCAGAGGAACCCTTGATACTTCCAGTTGTAACTTATGGAGAATGGTGGACGTGTTGTATCTATGTGTTAATCAACTAGATAAATTGAGGGTAGTGGAATAGAGTAGTAGTGATGGCGGCAATACCAGATGTTATCCTTGCAATGCAACAACAAATCGAGCATTTTACTTGATTGTTGGATGAACGAGACCAGCAACGACGAGAACAGATAGACAGAGCGCCGATTCGAGATGGAGAAGATCACATTTGATTTCCAAAACCTAAGGTGTTTGAAGGCAAGAATCTTTTAGGCACAGTGGAGAATTCTATGTTTGACTACGAACATTACTTTGAAGCCACCAATCTTCAAGACGAACGGAAACAAATTCTCTTGACTTCTAGCCAATTGGATGGCATGGAAAAACTTTGGTGGTAATTCCGAGTAAAAAGAGCTGAAGGACAAATTGTTACACCGATTTTGACATGGGCAGAAATCAAATATACAATACTTGGTCAATTTCAAACTATAAATGCCACTCGAGCCGCACGAGATAAATTGGCAGAGTTGAGGCAGATTGGCTCAATGAGAAGCTACATCACACAATTTCAAAATATCATCATGCAAATCCTATATATCCAAGAAGGTGAAGTTCTAGATCAATTTGTGTGAGGATTGAAGTCACAAACCAAATTGCATGTGACCATGCGGGAGCCACAAAATGTAGAAGAAGCCATGCAATCGGCTGAGCATTTTGATTCCTTGGTCTCGACCTCAACCTACACAAAGCCTATCAATACACTACACACAAGTGGAAGAACCTGTACCAATAGAGATTGATGCTATCCAATGAAGACCACTTGGTACAGCATTAGAGAAAGATTACGACAAAATGGAGGTTGCTTTTATTGTCGCCAAGTTGGACATCGCATTGCTAAATGTCCACTTAGGAATAGGCGACCTTGACAAGTTGCCCAGATGGAGTTTGTGGAATAGAATGATCAAGGAAACAAAGAATCCCAATAGTAGATTTTGAGCCACTTATTGGGAGCTTGATTAGTTCCAAAGGGATTGAAGGCTTGACCTATGCAAGTTTCCTTCACTTGCAAGGTACGATATCTAATCAAGGTTGTAAGATTTTGGTTGATTCTAGAAGTTCAGAGAATTGCATGTCTATGCAAGTAGCAAAGGAATTAGATATTCCTATCAAGCTTGTGTTTGGAAGTAGTTTGATAATGGCAGATGGTAGAAAGGGTTCTGCATTCTACACCTCGCATCCTATTACCTTCAAGATTGGGAAGGAGTATTTGGAGTGTATGAGGTTTGTAGTGGCACCTCTACACTATGATATCATTCTGGGTCTACCTTGGCTTGAACGTCATAAGGTTCAATTTGATTGGACCCGACCACAAATTCAAGTACAACACCAAGGTAGAAATTTTTGATTAGGTTGTCTGGCACCTTTGAGTAAGACGTCTAAGAATAGCCAGTCCCAAGATGGGAAGTTTGTTGAGAAGGTAGCCATAGAGCAAATCTGGAAGGGAGATGAGTCCCAAGCTGGGAAGTTTTCCAAGAAGGCAACCATAGAGCAAGCTTGGAAGAGAGATGAGTCCTTGGAAGGGAAGTTTGTTAATGAAACGGCCATAGAGCAAGCTTTGGAGGAAGATAAGTCTGTATTTGTGGTGTGGGTCAACCCGATTGCACAAGAACAATCTGAGTAGGGCCAAGAGCCTCATCAAGCAATGGTTGATCGGATAGTTCAAGAATTCACAGATGTATTTTCGGATGATCTGCCAAAGGGATTACCCTCCGATCAAGGTATGCCCTTCAAGATTGAGTTATTGCCAAGGAGTACTCCAATGAGTAGGCCAATCTATTGGCTCTCACCAAAGGAGTTGGAGGAGTTGCGAATAACACTTATAGAGTTGTTGGAGAAGGATTTCATACAATATAGTACCTCTCCTTGGGGAGCACCGGTACTATTTGTTCCAAAGAAGGATGGAGGACTTCATTTCGGTATTGATTATTGTGGACTCAATAAGCAAACCGTGAAGAATGCATATCCCTTGCCTCAGATCAATGATCTGCTTGATCAACTAAGTGGAGCACGCTACTTTTCCAAGTTGGATCTTCGTAGTGGTTATTGGCAAATTCCTATTGAAGGAGATGACGTGCAAAAGACTGCCTTTCGCACAAGGTATGGAAATTTTGAGTGGAGAGTTCTACTTTTTGGACTCATTAATGCTCGAACAATCTTCATGGATCATATGCATCGTGTGTTGGAGAGACTATTGGATCGGTCCGTGGTGGTGTTCTTAGATGATATCCTAATCTATAACAGTACAGAGGCAGAACATATGAATTATGTGCAAGAAGTCCTAAGACTACTACGACAGTGGAAATTTTACTACAAGAAGTCAAAGTGTGCTTTTTGGCAGAAGGAGGTTACCTTCTTGGGTCATAAGATCTCATCAAAGGGGATCAAGATGGAAGAAGAGAAGATCAAGGCCATTATTGATTGGCCTACCCTGAAGGATGCTAGAGAAGTACAAGCATTCAATGGTTCATCCACTATTATGCTCACATGGCTACACCATTGACTGACCTCTTGGGAAAGAACTCGAGCTTCTAGTGGACCACCAAGCATGAAGAAGCATTCTAGAAGTTAAAGCATATGGTGTCTTCAAGACCCATTCTTCAACCATATGATCCTCAACTACCTTGTGTGGTTGATTTTGATGCTTCTAACTTTGCAATTGGAGTTGTGTTGCAACAAGAATTTCCAGATGGACTACATCCTATTGCCTTTGTGTCTTGCCGACTATATACAACTGAAAGAAATTACTCTTCTTGAGATCAAGAACAAGTTGCAATGGTATATCACACCAAGGTATGGAAGCATTATCTCTTGGGGAAACAAGTGATCATGCAAACTGATCACATTGTTGTAGACCTTACACTTGGAGCACATGAAGAGTTGGCATCATCGATGGGAAGAGCAACTCCAATTGTTTGACATCAAACTTGAGTACAAACCAGGTTGGTTCTTTGTCATCCCTGATGCTCTATCACGACAACCTAATTTGAAGGCTCTTCCTCTCATCACGGCGGCAATTACAACGGTGTCCATTGACCTTAAGGTCCATAATGAGTTTCAGTCAGCTCTACAACAAGATCCCTTCTTCCAAATGGTACGCGGTCGTCTGACAGCATGCGACAAGGAGTACAACACGTTCTCCTTCAAGGAAGGCTTTTTATTCCATGCAGACCAGATCTATGTTCCAACCAAAGGTGATCTTTGACTTGTGTGCCTTCAAGAAGCCCATGATTTACCAATAGCTGGTCACATGGGAGTGGACAAGACCTTGGGCACCCTCCAATGCCAATGGCGGTGGCCCAACATGACACGAGATGTTCGAGACTTTGTCCAATCATGTGAGAGTTACCAACGTAACAAGGCCAGCAACCAAAAGCCGAGTGGACTCCTTCAACCACTCGCCACTCCATCCGCTCGTTGGGAGCATGTGAGCTTAGATCTCATCACATCCTTGCCAAAGACAAAACAAGGACACACCGCAATTGTGGTGTTTGTGGATAAGCTTAATAAGCTAATCCACTTGGCACAAACCTATGATACCGTGGATGCTCCAACCTTAGCACAAATCTACTTCAACAATATCTTCAAGCATCATGGGATGCCACATGTACACATCTCCGACCGTGATCCTCGATTTACCGGGAAGTTTTGGAAAGCACTCTTCTAAATACTTGGTACCAAGCTTGCTTTGTCCATGGCCTATCATCCTCAAACTGATGGACAAACCGAACACGCAAATTGTACATTGGAGGATATGTTGTGGGCCTTTGTCAATGTCCACCATACCAACTGGGATGAATGTCTTGCAATTGCAAAATTTGCCTACAACAATTCCAAACAGGCAAGCACCAATTTTCTCCCTTCTTTCTCAATTTTGGCCAAGATCCGCTTGTTCCAGATTCTCTTCTTGCTCCCCCTCCCTCTCAGGTTCCTCATACTTCCACATTCTTGACCACTATATCTCAATGTCTCCAACAAGCCAAGTCTCACCTCCTTGTTGCTTAGAATAGCCAAAAACAATATGCGGACCACCATCGTCGTGAACTCACCTTTGAAGATGGTGATAAAGTCATGCTATCCTCTAGTAATCTCCCTCTCCCACTTGATACCCAAGTTCGTAAACTTGCTCCTAATTGGATAGGACCCTTTGATATCACCCATATTGTCTCTCTTGTTACTTATTGACTTGCCTTGCCTTGTCACAAGCGTATCCATTTTGTCTTTCATGTTTCCAAGTTGAAACCCTTTGTTCCTAACCCCTCTTCCTTTTCCTCTCGAGTCCAACCTCCTCCCCTGCCTATCCCTATCAATGATCATGAGGAGTACGAAGTTGATTGTATCCTTGCGCGTTGCCATATTCAACAAGGCCGTTGCCAACATACGGAGTACAAGGTCCTTTGGAAAGGGTATATCCTTCATGATGCCACATGGGAACCTCTTTCCCACCTCTAGAATGCACAGACAGCCATCAAGAAATTCAAAGCTTCATTGGCGACGAGGACGTCACCAACTAGCGGCGGGGGAATATGTAACAATATGGAGTTTAACGACGAAGTTAGTCGGGATTACAAAGTAGAGAATAAGACCAAATAGCCTAGAATATTCTAGAAGCATCTAAGAAGCTTCTTGGGAAGCTTCCCAACTAGTTAACTTGCACCCTAAGTAGGTAGCTTCTAGAAGCTTCTAATTAGCTTAGCTTGCACAACAATAAATGGCTTCTAGAAGGAAGCTTCTTGCTAAGCTTCCTGGTTAAGTTGGCTTGCACTCCAAGAAAGTGGCTCAAGGAAACTTCTTGAGAAGCTTCAAGGGTCTTGTATGCTACCTATAAATACCAAAGCCAAACCTCATGCTAGGCATTCGGATTTTTCACTCATTCAAATGTCCCAATGTGAGTTTCCATTCTCCTATTTCTCTCCTCAATTTCGGTCTTTTATAGCCAAGAACTCGAAGGCTCAACATCAAAGAGGTGAGCTCTCTCGGCTCACTTTGAAACTATACCCCTTGGACTCAAGCTAGCTTTGAAATCCTAACGGTCCCATTGACGGTACACTCAATGATACAAATGGTGCAAAGTGACTTCACTGACTGATAGTTACTGACTTCACGATGGGCCCTACCGTGAAGTCAGTACCCTGAACACAAAATCTGACCGTCGGAAAGTAGTCTCTGAGATACTGCTAAAATAACTCTAACTACTATCATTGGAACTCCAGTGTCAGAGCAATCTAGATCCGACACTACCAATGGCATGAGAAGAGAAAAGGGCAAGCACCGTGCTTATTGTTTAAGGGTGACTATATGCATGCTCCTTTTCATAGGGAAATTCCTAGCATGATTTCTAGTCCCAAGAACATGATAGATACCACAATGGCACCCAACTTTCAGCTTTAGGTTGACAATCCTGAATCCTGATAAATCCTGCTTAGTTGATGGCAAGGGTAGCTTATTTAGCAAACTGGTTGGCCTCCCCCTTCCACTTTCTACTAATGGGTCCTTGATACGTTCTAGCTCTTGAGTCATCAGTTGAGCAAGGTTGCTTCATTAGCTCCTATTGGTGTGGAGGATCTTGGTTGAAGCACATGCAAATGGCACCAAATAAGGAGTCCATGCCATTTTTCATGTATAGCACCAAATGTGTTTGAAGCTAGGGGTGATCTTGCAACCACCTCTGCTCATGAAATTGTGATAGTTCTTGGGAGGCATCCCCCATACAGATGCAATGCAATTTGGTGTGATAGGGCAAACCCATTTTCATTGTGAGATTCACTTACATGGATACATTTTTCTCATGTGCTTGCATATGATTGTGATTGTGCTCATAATTGACTTCCTTTGTGTGTTTCCAAATATATCAGGCTCTTGCGACGACATGATATGTCTAAAGAGATTGGAGCTTTGGCTGGAACTAAACACAAGGGGAGTATACCATGCTTTGAAATGCCATCAATATCTTTTGTGGGAGGGGGGGGGGATTCTGGTTATGTGCTTATGAACCTTCTTTTAAATAATAGATGTTAACCTTTGTGGCACTGTATGGACATTGTATTGGTATTCAAATAGGTAGATACCATTCTTTATGTGAATTGAGAGTGCAATTAAATAAAAAAGAAGAAGTAGAAACTCTCATCTTTTTTGATGGATCAAGACATGTATCATCTTCCATAATCTTTTGATTAATAAACTGATATGTGGGTAAAGGACAAAGACTTTGGAGAGGAAGAGGTTGACTTTAAGCATGAGTTCAACTAAGTTTTAAGTAGAAATAATGAACAATATTGAGTAGAGACCAGAGCTTTTGTGGTAGAAAGCTATCTTTCATAGAATTGCAAGCCTAGTGGATTTTTGTACAAATCTAAAATTAATAAAGGAGTTTGATGATTTTTCTACATGGTTTTGGACTTCCTTGTTGACATAAATTTTTTGAATGTATATCGATGGGTTACTCAATTTAATGATAAGTCCACTCACTTTAATGTTGTATAGGGTTACATTAGAGATGAGTTTGCTCATATTAAGATAGTTCTGTTCGAGCGAGGAGTGGGAGTGTAGATGCTACAATATTTTGGCAAGGAATCACATTTACCAAAAGGAAATTCCAATTAATGGGACATCTTGGAGTAAATCTTAAATCTACTATGTATATACGTGAGATTTTTTATCTTTATATATATATGAACAACTTTACCATTTTTAAATATTCAATTTGGGATATTAAAAAAGAGCAAGAATAACAACTTGTGCAATATAGAAAGCAATTCAAAAGCAGTTCTAAGTTTAGAGAGTAATTCTTAATGCAAAGAGAAGGCACTCGTGAAAGTGTAAAGACTTCAAACTTCAAAATTCTCAAGAAGAAGGACAAACATATACTTATAGGGGTTTTAGAGGGTGGCTCGGGAGAAAGGATTTATAAAGAGTCCATAGAATTTTGCAATGAGCTCTAGAGGGAACTTGATAGGGTTGAAGAGAGAGATGTAGAAACTTAAAAAATTGTGGCATTCAAAGGAGAGAGGGTTTAGGGAAACTCAAGAAATTTTGCAAAGATAGAGAGGAAGGAGATGTGATAGGGTTGAAGACATCAAGAGAGAAGGAGGAGGGGAACTTGAGAAATTTGGTAGAGATCTAGAGGAAGGAGAAGTGACAAGTTGAGAAATGTTGAGAACATGTTGAACTATTGAGAGGGAAGAGGAGAAACTCGAGAAAAATTTTGAGCTAAAACTTCCGATCTAAAGAAATAGTACTAAATGGGATACGATAAGCATGTGAAATTCCCGACAAAGGAGTACCTTCGTCAAAAATTTCCTTCTCTTTTTTAAAGTAATTTTTCCTCCCATTTCCTCCTCTATGCTCATCCTAGTATGTTTATCAAAGTATGTTCTTATCAATTTCTTCAACTCACAAGACAACACACTCAATTCTTTCAAGTTTGGCATAATGTCAGAGCAATTTGCTTGGCTTATTGATGTTGGCGCTCATGACTCACTCCAAATGTTCAAATGTAAATGCACAACTGAGAGAGAAATGTTGACACATCAATCTACTTTGCTTTCTACCCAAAAATATACCGCCCAAAGTGTTTGATTTTGAGCTCTCTTATGCAACCCTTTTTCACGTACGATATTCAAAATTCAACATTTAATTTTAAACTCATTTTTGTGTGACACATGGCAATTTTTCAACTTTTCAATACAAGGGCCTAATTCTTCTGTAAACCCCCTAATTTTACCCTCTCCTTGAAAAATGAAACGACCAGTCGCCCGGTAAAGCAAGTTTTACGAGGTATTCATTTTCACGTCAGCTTTTCTTTACTGAGTCTCGTGGACAACTTTACGGTAAATCCCCGTTACCGTAAAGTAAATTAAAGCTTCCGTAAAAACGGTTCTTGAAACCCTATAGAGTCTGCTTGCATAGGCGGGCATAACAGTACCGCCAATATCTTACCGATCACGAGCAATTTTAGATAGATGAGTCGACCGCATAGCATCCGTGCTTTATCGCCATGTGAATTTAGCGTAAATGCTAAAACATTTATTTTTTTTATTTTTTTTATATAGTACCAAGTTTATGATTACGAACTTCCGCGAGGAGAGGTTTTACACCAGTCTTATAGGCACTAGGTCTTGTTAATGAATCATAAACTAGTTTAATCTTGCTTTCTATATATGTAGAATTTTTACCTTAAATCTCTTTTGGAATTAATATTCTGGTTCTTCCAAATACGGATTTTCCTAATACAAACGATTCGATGATCCCGATGTGCTGGCTTCCAAATTCAATCTTGAGATTTAAAAGATTTCTTAGATATAGAGATGTAGTCCGAGCACGAGAGCAGAGAGGACGTCGTGCTATGAATCTGAATGTCAACTTTTGGCGTTGTGCTAATAGACATATCTTCAATCCATTGTAAATATTTATGAAAAGGATCTGGCCCTTGTACAGTCCAGAACTACTTTAGGGATACGTGGATGACAGGGAGAAGCTAAAATTAATCACCACTCAGGTGGAATTAGAAAGAAGCAATTTCAGCACAGTGACTCTACATTTAAAAGAAATAACAAAATTAACGATTTTATAAACTAAATACCGCATCCTAAATACAAATTTCAAATCGATTCATTCAAGGATAAGATTCACGGTACTTTACAAAAATGGATACCCCTTGCAGTTACAAATAGTTGGGCTGCAAAGCTACTCTAATACATAGCGTCGAATGGAACGTAAAAAAAAATGAATATAGGACAAAATGGTAGTGTCTACGACCCTATTATTTTGGAAAGTGAGCTTTATCAACTTGAGCTTGGATTGCAAAGTATCAACGGGATGTTCCAGCCAACAAGGCAATACCGCAAGTCCTGGAAGATAACTCAACTTCATCCTCTCCAAAGAGAGCAGGTGGACTTCGGGAAGAGCCTCGAGTTCTGGTAATGTTAAGATACTCAATTTCCGCAACGAAGTGAGCTCCTGTAAACTGGGAATTTTCTTGAGACCGTCTAAAGAGACGAGTTTAAGTTTCCTCAACAGTTTACAAAGTTTCAATTCAGGTAATCTTGTAAGATTGCGTAACCTAACTAGTCTCAATAATTTGAGAGAAAGTAGGCTGCTGAAACTAGGGAGTTCGGCAACGTTTAAATCGTAGAAGCTAAGGTCGGTCATATTCGGCAAACACATATCGGGAAGAGTAAGTATTTTGGGTGCAACACATATACTCAAAGTTTTGAGAGTCGTAAATGTACCTAAATTTGGGAATATCTCTAGAGAGGGTGTATATGAAACATAAAGATAATCTAACCTGGAGAATGGTTGCTCACGTATAGTCACAAGGTTGGGAAGGTTCGATAAAATCAGTTTCTTCATGCCAGTTGCACACTGTAAAGTGGGAAACTCAGTGAGGTTTGAGTTCTTGATCAACAGGATCTTTAGGGCGGGTCCTATAGTTTCTGGTAACTGAAAGTTGGTATCAGATACTCTACTCCCCACTCCATCCAGGTAAATATGCTTTAGGAGTCGCAAATTCTGAATACTATCTGGTAAGGTTTCAAGACGTGATGCACCCCCAATCTCCAGACCTTCTAACATGGTTAACTTCCCAAATGTAGACGGCAAGGCTCGCAGTTGAGGACAACGAGAGAGAGAGAGAGCTCGCAGATGGATTAAATTCCCCAAACTATCGGGGAGTCCTTCAGTACCAAACCCTTCCAACGTCAGCCCTTCCAGAGCCAGAAGTTCTCCCAATGATCCAAGCGCTGTCGCGGAAAGATAGGCTTCAAAAGTGCCTATCGTCGGCGGGAAACCAAGCGCCGAGAACGAGAGCCAGCGCCCTTCCGGGCATCCGAGAAAGAGCGTCTTAAGTCCCTTGAGTTGGCCGGAGGAATCCGGCAAGTACTGAAACTTTCGGGACTTAACGACCAAAACCTCCAAGCGTCTCAACTTCCCAAACGATTCTGGCAAGCACTTCAGCCGCTCGCAGCTCAGCTTTAGTACCCGGAGGGCCTCCAGCTCACCAAATGCATCGGGCAATCTCACAAGTTTGTCCGCCCCCAGTTTAAGAGTTTGAAGCGACTTCAGTTGGCCAAAAGAATCTGGTAGATGCGTCCATGAAACACTCTTTACGTCGAGATAAGTGAGATTGTTGCACGATGCAAAAGAGATGCTGCTGCACTCCACACTCGAGGTCGATGTGAAGACGATGAGTGCAGCGGGCAGGGTTCCTCGCGATAGCGACAGTACGTTTTTTACCAAATCGCAGTTAATCAACTGCATATATCGCAGATTTGTCATTTTCTGAACGGTGGCTATCTGTAAGTTTGTAAATTTTTCGGACATAATCTGTAGCGAGACAATTTCCTGCCATCCATATTCACCCCGCTCCATTTGTAAGTAATATCTCCCAAAAATACTTTTACTGCAGCAGTTCTCTACAGGACAGGAATCTACACTATCTCTTGTGACAGTACGATTCTTCCCTTCCCCATGAAAGAGTATCTAGAGGGCATATCCTGACATTGGATGATGTGATCAAAGTAGAACTCAACGCAGGATGCATATCATCATGAAAATCTAAAAATATGGTTACCTGTGAATCTATGCCACAACGGGAACAAGCAGATCTAAATTCCCAGTACCCAGTACTAAAGTTGGCTTCAGAAGAAATGCTGACCTGAAGTGCTGTTTCGTAATCGTCCAAAGCCGATGATGAGGGTAGTTGTAACCTCTTTGCGGTTCCTACCTTCTGAGCCAGAGTTCTCAGGTGTTCATGCACTTGCACGGGAGAATCATCAGTCACATCATAAACGAGACACCTGTCCACCAGAGTTTGCCATAATATGGTTGAATTCTTGAACTGTACCTCCCAACAAGCTTTTGCTTTTTCAAGAGTCCACTCGTCCACGGCTCGTCTCATGCGGGCATTTACCGCCTCGCAAACGGAAAAGAAGGATGCGGCATCAAGAAACATTTGCTGCGCTGCAGGTTTGAGACTATCATAGCTCAATTTCAATTTTTGCCACACCTCATGCAATCCGTCCTCAATTTCTGCACCCCCAAGCGCGTTCGAACTCTGCTCCCACAAACCTACCCGATCAGCGCTAGCTGTCTTGAGAAATTTACCGAGGACTTCCAGGATCAGGGGAAGTCCCTCGCATTTCTGGACAATCTTGTCCACGAAAATCATCAACGATTCTGGCGGGGAACGGTTCCCAGAGAAGGCATGACTTACGAATAAATCTTTAGACATTTCAGCGTCTAAACATTCCACCTTGTGTACGTGTATCTTATCCAATCTGTTTAAGAATCCTCTATCACGAGACGTCAAGATGAACTTGCTCTCAGTTCCACCACGCGTACACCACTTCACAACCAAAGTTGTATCCCTTTCTGTAGCAACATCATCCATGATGACAAGTGTTTTCTTCCCGCTCAGGTGGTTCCAGCTTATTTTCGGCTCCTCAGGCGGCATCTCCTTGCCATAGTGGCTTACCTTGGATAGCAACTTCTTTTCTAGTTCTTCCACATCGCCAGGAATCTCTTTTACCACATCCGCAAAGAGAGTATATTCGAATTGGGAACTTAATTCATTGAAAACAGCCTTCGCTAGTGTAGTCTTGCCTACACCGCCCATTCCCCACAATCCCACAACGGATTCTGTCTCCAGCAACCTCTCGATCTTCTTCACTAAACGATTCAAACCAACGGCATACAGGGGAATTGGCTCCAGATCAGCCCGACAAAGTTCTGCTTGATCTCCTTCGTGCCTGATGTATCTCGCAGCCTGCACACATATTAAGTATGTTGCATTTGTTCGTTTTAAATACAGTCAAAAGCCAGCTCCGGAATTTGGAAGTGCTTACTGTAATGAGGACGAAAAGCCCCTTTCATTTCTAATATATCATAGACGTAGGTACAGAAATTGTACCTTGTGCTGAGCTTCCCGAATGAAATCGACCAACAGTCGATAATTAGTGCGGTCTTTGCCTTGAGGTTGACAAAGGGAGAAATGATCTTCGTCGATCATCATGAAATTCCCCCATCTTGCCGACGCCTCAGGCACTACAATATGGGTTGTCCCGGAGCCCTGCATACATTTGATGACCATGAAGTCGGTCAGAAGTTCAGACCGGATGCACTTGCAGAACGTGAGGGATCCATATCGTGGAACTCCATCGCTGAATTGAGAGGACCATGACGAGATTTCCACCTTAACTGAACCGGTCATGTCAGATAGCTAATACATCCCGTAAACCCATTATATGATTTGAATTGGTTTCAATCATGGAACAGAGGTGGCCTCTAGAAGTTTAGGTACTGACTACTGACCATATCAGTGTTCCTCGATTCTCCCACTCCAGCTATGCGCCACTCCGGATATTTGGTAACCAGTTTCTGGAATTTGTCGTGAAGTCTTGATAGATCTTTGTTGAAAACTTCTAAGTATCTCACGAGCTCTCCGCAAGCATTAAGTCCATAATCCTTTTTCAAGGAGTTTGCGAATGGGGTTCCGATGTGAGGTGTACCGTAGAAGAAAATGGCCCCGATATTTCGAAGAAAATTCTTCGCCTTATCTTCATGCATATGACACCCACTATAAGCTGCGTCACACAACTCCTTGATGACTAAACCGCCAAGACTATGTCCGACTAGTATTACCAGTCGATCTACACCTACATTTGCCATAAATAGACTTTTTAGTAAGCTCTCCGCTATCAGGTAAAGATCCATCCTCCCATTTTTCTCGGTTTTCTTCAAAGAGGAGTCGTAAGATATGGTCAAGATACGTGCTGTGGGAAATTCTTCAGGTAGCCAAGATTGTGGCCAAATAGACCCATCAGAACATGCCCAGGTGGAAAGATGCAGATTTGGGTTGTGATCCAGCTGAAAACCGTGGAAGAACAGCACATCCATTGTTGCTTCCGTTGGAGCATGTAATTCGAAAACCGAATCATAAGCTGGACACGGGAAGATTAAGACGGGTGCCAATTAGATACTCGGGCGTTCTTTGAATCTACAAATTCAGCAAAGGGAAGTAGAAAGAGCGTGGACTTCACACTAAGAGGGCAATATACGAAGAAATTGAAGCACGGAGGAAAAGCAGAGCTTCACAACGCATGAAGGAGTTGAAACAGGAAATTAGCATTGTTTAAGAGCATACTAGATACTAGCGCTAGGTGACAAAAAGTTGTGATCAATTCCAGTTGCCAATCTGTTTCCGAAGATTTCTCACCCTTGTGCACTTAGATGAAGAGGCTCCACTGTGACTCCCTGAAGCATACGTCCTCTGGATTTCGGAAGGAGGTTCTAAACATCAAACGTTATGCGGCATATGAGCTCTTACATTCTCAGACACTCGTAGATATAAATCACATATCTACATAATGAATCAAGTTCATGATGGAGTTGTTTTGCAGCAACTCGAATATAAGCGAAAAGGATAAGACTCTTAAACATTTTACGCGAGGTGTCATTTGGACGAACAGAGAAATCAATACGAAAGTGTTTTCAGTGACAGAGCATCATCTGCAAGAAAATACGACGGAATTCATTGAAGATGCTTGGCTTGTCTAGCGGTTTTTGGCAACTAATACTGGTTCACAAGACCTTGTGTAGTTCCATTTGCACAGCCCCCTTGGAAAGAACCCTCGCAGTAAGTGACGTCTTTCAGGATCTCTGTTTCGCTGAATCTTATACCGAAAGAACTACAGGTCAGATAGTCCAAGCTAAGCTAAGAACACTCACCGTCCGGATAAACTCTTAACATGAAGGTTAGAATGTTCCGTACCTTTGTAGACGAGCTTCGAGGTATCGATCAGTTCCACCCCACCAAGATGGCAACTGGTGGACATGGTCATGGACTTTTGCATTTGCGGCTTAGTTGCGGAGATTGTGATCGAGTCATCACCGTAACTGGTGTTGCACCGGGGTCACTGTGTCTCACACAACCTCCTCCTGCTTACTGCCTGGCAACTCATGTTCACCAATTCTCCTGTTGTGGCTCACGATTGATTTTGTTCCAAGTATTCAATCTGCATGCGTGGAAAGGAGTTCTGCAGTTATTACCGCATTCAGCAACCGACCATGGAGGAGCGCAAGCTTCACACAGATACTGCTAGTATCTGTGTGAAGCTTGCTAGCTATTAATGGTTCACACAGATACTAATTTAGGTTTCAAATAGGAATTCTGCTTCAATTCGGAAATTAATCGATGAAGAAATTACATTACTCACTATTAGATTGCAATGTGGCGGATACAAAACTTGACGGTATAATAGACATTTTAGCACAGCATTTGAAAATTCAATGTGCTGTCATTCATAATGGGTTTAGTGTACGAATGCAGATCAGCTAGATAATATGGCCAATAACAACTTTGAGAAGTCAAGGCACTCTGTAGACGAGCCACGTTCAAATGCAAGTGCACGGTAGCATCATACCTGTTGTATTCTGCTCTGATTTTGCTTTTGCATTGCCTTATTTCCAACATGGAATAAGAACTGACAGGGATAAAACCAGGTACCACATGCTCCAGGTGGACTCAGTAATGGAGTTTAGACACCTCGTGTACTCCAATCGAACGCACTCGGAGGCCATGAATGGAAAAGACTGGGACAACGCTCCTCAGCACCCGGAAACATAGAGCGATCTGATCCAGGGATCCCCTTACTACTACACACTACGAAAGTCTTTACACTCCTCTCCTCGTCGTGGCAGGCAGACACGAAGACGCAGCTATGTACATGTACATGGAGGTAAATCCTATATCAACGCTCTGTGAGAAGTCTAAAAAGCTGTGTTCAACTTATAGCTCTGGTACAAAAAGTCAACCATGACCACAACTAAAGCATCCGGAACACTCATCTCACTTTCTTGCTCAGCACGGGCCCATCTAGTATGCCTCTGGGCTGAGGATACCCGGAATCTTGGATGTCTCCCTTATTTGATTCTAATTGTCGACTTAGATATATGATTCAGTTCTTAGAGATGGCCTGTATGTGACAACAGGATACAGGAAACGAGGAGCTTGACAGAATCCACTCCCGTGTGCAGAAGTTGGTAGAGACAGATCCATAACACCATCTCCCTTCCCATATTGGCTCAGGATACTTGCACCAAAAAGCTTTAGATGATCCAAACACTGAAAAGCAACAGCTGTTGCGCCAGTTTACGATATGGTGTATATATACCCTTCTTTCTGTTGTAAAGATCACAAAGTGGATCCTATGCCTCCATGAGCTTACAAAGAACTTCTAACAATCATAAAAGATCTCAGAGCAATTCCTGCCAGATTGGGCAGGAAACTCAGGACGCACAATAACACCTTAATCTTT
Organism: Lunularia cruciata; assembly: GCA_948567375.1. NCBI lineage: Eukaryota > Viridiplantae > Streptophyta > Marchantiopsida > Lunulariales > Lunulariaceae > Lunularia > Lunularia cruciata. Next base: position 5,790,171 of record OX419755.1, on the reverse strand, counting down.
TCCCGCATTGTCATCAAGGAATCAACCCCGTTTTACACAGTACTCATGGAAGTGTAGTGGTTCCTCGCACAAAAGGTTTTTTTTATGAGAACTCTATTTTGTCCTTCCTGAGAGAATATGAAAGAAAATTTCAATATGAATGACAATTTCAGAGATGTCCCCAAATACCAAGTTGCCTGAATCTTATAGTTGAGGTTTTTTATCCATGGTAGGGTCAATATGGAGTGGCTCACTTACTGGAACTAAGCACGGGGCAACAGTATCCATATTCCAATAGTATGAATGTGAGATTGAGGGAGGATGTCTTCAGAAATATATCATACTTTATTGGCTGTGTGTGATTTAGATTACTTCTTAGAATCTGTTACCTCGAGTTTGTCGAAATAAACATGTAAGAGAACTCAAAAGCCTTGATGTTATGTACAACTCTTTTTTATTTTGTAGAAACATATGCGATCATTAGATATTTGAGATGTGGACATTTGCTTGACTGATTGCATTATTGAGCTATCGTCCCCACCGTTAAATGGGCCATTAGATACTATGTTATTGTTGCATTCCTGGCTATTCCAAAGTGGATATATCTCAAAGTGCAACTCCAAAAAGCCTATTTGAGTTGCTGGCTACGGTGTACAAAGATTGGCGAGCATCATTTTGATTCTCTTAGTTAAAGTGCATGTGGTTTGATAATATGATTGTAACAATAGACATTTTCTCAAAAGTGCAATTTTGTTTCATTTTTCTGCATTTTGTTTCATTTTTCTGCATTTTGTTAGGAATAAAGAAGCATATTATTATGTCTAGGCAAGAAACCACTCAGTGGTATTATTTAGCTTTATCTTTGTGCACGCCCAAGGTATGAAGGGGATGGCCTTGAGGACCTTTGCCGCCATCTATCATCATCTTGGAAGAGTCATCTCAAGAGAGGAATTTTATTGCATGCATTTTGGGCTTGATATCTCGGTGGTTATATGTCCAAGTGAAATGATCTTTATCTCGGCAGAAGTAGCTTCTCAGGGTTTTCTATTGACACCAAAACCATAGGTTGCCTTGAAATTGGCAATTGGAAGTCTCATTGACCATTACAAACAATATTGTATGTAATTCATATTCTAAAGTAGGCAAAAGTATACTCCCAAGCAAAATTCCGCAAGTTGTCCATATTTCTTCTCAGGCAAGCTGTAGGAGACGTTGAAGTGGCCCCTCATCTTTGCCAAAATATTTCGTGGCCTGATGTGAAGCTTGCTTTTAAGAATCTATAGATTTCTAACAAATTAGATCAATTAGAAAACTCCTTGTCTATAGCGGTAACCAATGTGTTTAAACTCACAATTCCAAAAGTAGAATCAAGACCTCCCATCTCGGACAGTTCCTTGCCTTACTCAAATAAGGATTTGATCTTTGACTCGGTTTTCTCCACCTCTTGTCAAACTCCACTCATCAAGCAATGGCAAAAATGTTTGCATTACGGAGAAATGTAATACTAGTATATGAACCGACTTTGCCCCTCAAATTGACCTATCTACCGGAGGTCTTGGTTTGTGATTTAACACGGGAACCTTCCTCATTGTCGGTCCAAATGGTTTGGACCTGTACAAGCCGTCAGGACTTTCGAGCAGGTGATGATCTGTATTCGACAGTTATTCTCCTATGATTCGGATACGCTACCAAGGTGGACATAAACTATATCGATATCTTCCTGCAGTCTTGGAACAAAGTTTCCTTCTTCTTCACTTGAACTTCAGCAGTTAACTGCTGCCACATGCGCGCACTGTGGCGACGGGATCGTCACAACATATATGGTCTCTTGGTTAGACATTGAAGCTTCAATGTATAAGCTCGCGCAGCATATTTGCCACGTCGTATTGGTCAACGGGACTGGTCACATCGTATTGTTCTGTGGCACCACCCATGAGCTAAAGGCCAGGCAACATTCTAGAAGAAGTCTACCGGTTACACCCCAGATATCAATCTCCTGTAGGACATAATGTTCGGTCTGGCCCCTTGTCAGTTGAGTTCTGTATCGGACATAAACTACTTTGAGGATATCCCTCAATACCTTGTGAGTTGAATGATGCCAAACGTGCACACTGTATATACGATGCAGGAGCAATCGACTAAGTGCCTAGAGGTACCCCCACGCCAAAGTGATGGGGGAGAATTGAACCCGTGGAGGTACAACTACGGGAATTAGGGCATGCACATCAATTTTCATTTGAGGCGAGATTACATGTCAGAGGTGCATCATCATCAGTCTGACTGATTTCGGGGTGCCGAGATTGAAATTGACTCCGAGAGACCCACAATCTAAAGTCAACATGTTACTGCCGCTACAGTGAAGGGCAGAAATGTTCATGTGCTGTGTTTCAGAGAGCATAATATAATACATTCCTGGGTAATCAGCCACAACTAAGTAAAGCACCTCTGCTTCCCACCAATTCTATAGGGCCCGACCTCTCCGTGAGCATCTCCTCCTGGAGAGGGCGGGCCCCTTGATACTTTGACATTTAATCTGGGAAATCAATCCTGGATTTTGCCACTTCAATTTGGCGGTGTGTGCTTCAATTTGGCGGTGTGTGCTTCAATTTGATCTCTTCTGCATGATATGCTTTGCGTTTGTATGATTCAACACCATTCTTTTATGAATTGAATTGGCGCTCCCGTCCTACCTGTCCTCGTTTATTCTCACTTCTCAGCTCCTTGTGCCTGGAACCTCCCCCGTTGCTCTTTGAACCTACCCTATTAACCTAAATTAATACAACCACCTTCGCCAACTGCATCACTTTCATAACTTATCATGACAAGTACACTTCACCTATAGACTACTTGCTTATCAGTTTTACCGTAGAGATCCATTCTTAGTGAAATGATGAACCCTATGAATGCACTTTTTGTACATGGAGCAGGGCCATACACTATTCACCTTCCTGATCATTCTAGGAAATTGAGATCATCCTTGAATTGCAAGGATACCTATACCCACTTTATTGTGCAACCCTTATAGGGCTTTGCCGGTCATGGTCTTTTGGACGGTCCTCTATCATGCTTCTTCCAACAAGCCAATCATTTTCTTCAAGAAGTAATCTTCATATGTTAAGCAATGAACCTATTAACAAAGATTGTAAACTAAGGAGGGCATTGCATCCAACTACTAGAACAAATATTCCTCCCATTGCATCTGCAAATAGTTTGGCTTGGTCAAAAGAGGCTATCTCTTCTCCAGATACAAATTAGATAGGAAAACAATGGTTACTATAGTTGTGGGATGTAACTTGCTTCTCATAGGAATATGTGGGAACAAAAGGGAAGTGGACAAGAATTCTTAACGAAGTACCAAGTACCAAGTGTACCAAGGACCACGGAGGTGGGAAGGAGTGAGAAAGCGGAATGGATAACCAGAAAAATGGATAACAAGCGAAACATACACATAGTATGAATTACGGAGTGCAGCAAACTCATACCAAAGACAAGTACACATTGTGGAACGGATTAAACCCATGAACTAGGCAGCCTTGCTGACTGTACCATCTGGGGAATCCAATCATACAGTGGATTATATAAAGATAGGCTCTTTCTATAGTCTCACCCAGTTTTGGCCACTGCCTCATCTATATACATACAGATCTGCTATTGTCTCACCTATATATATGGTCTACTATTGTCTCACCCATACAAGCGCTTGTTATTGCCTCACCCAACTAGTATTGCATATCCAGTGCCTGTTAGAAGCGCTCACTTCATTGGCCGATCATATTAACTACCCAAGCCAACGGCCAGCATGTGAAAGCCACAATGCACATCTCCAAAACATTTGTTAGCATTTGGATCACTATAGAGAAAAGGGCAAGCACCATGCCCGGTTGTCTAAAGGTGATTATATGCATGCTCCTTTTTGTAGGGCAATTCCTAACATCATGTCTAGTCCCAAGAACGTGACAGATACCACAATGTCACTCAACTTTAACCTTAAGGTTGACAATCTTGAATCCTGATAAATCCCACTTAGTTGATGACAAGCGGAGCTTATTTAGCAAACCAGTTGGCCTTCCTTTTCAGTCTTTTACTAATGGGTCCTTGATACGTTCTAGCTCTTGAGTCATCAGTTGAGCAAGGTTTGCTTCATTAGCTCCTATTGGTGTGGAGGATCTTGGTCAAAGCGTGTGCAAATGGCATCAAATAAGGAGTCCATGTCATTTTTATGTATGGCACCACATGTTTTTGAAGCTAGGGGTGATCTTGCAACCACCAGTACTCATGAAATTGTGATAGTTCTTGGGAGGCATTCCCCATACAGATCAACAATGCGATTTGGTGTGATAGGGCAAACCGATTGTCCTTGTGAGATTCACGTGCATGGATCCATGGCAACTTGCAGTTCTTGGCTACCACCGCAAGAAGATGTTGGTCATGGGCAAGGCTCAATGTAATCTTGGATACCTTCATCACAATTTTTTTGTAGAAAGGTCCAACAAATGCTTGTGGTGTTTGAATCTTCTCACTTCTCAATTGAGCCAAGAACTCTTAATGTTGACTTTCCCATGCAAGTCACATATTTCCAAACTCTGATTTAAGATCGCCTGTCGATGTTTGAATATATTGTTTTAGTATGGAATGAGCTCCTTCAGCCCAAGGTGTGTTGACGTTCACAAGGTGTAAGAACTTGGACGTCCATGTTTGAGCAAACTTTTCCTTGTGTGATAGCCAAGTCTTCTCAATGTATTGGAGTAGCAGATGATGTGCAACATATTCTGTCTTGAAAGATAGCTACCTCACTGCAAAAGTAGCAAGATCGGCAGATCGGACTAGTTTGTTCCACTCTACCATGACCGCCTTCCATTCTTCGCCATCTTTAAACATTCTGTGGCAATGCGCTAGAAGGTTTCTGTTAATGTACCAAATGCAAACAAGGTTCTTGCTTTGGGGAAAAGTATCAACTAATGCATTCATTAGAGCTAACTCCAGTGTCAGGACCACTCCCAAAACCATGCCAAACTTCCTTTGCATTCACTTTAATGCCCAAGCATAGTCTACCTTAAGCTTAGTGCAGAGAAATGTGTAACAAAATAGTGACCGTCGTGGATAGGCTTGTGAAGGAGGTGTATTGTGCCAGAGGATGAGCGCAATAGCGAGTGTGAAGACAAGAGACAAGCAAGGTAGCAAGCGAAGAGGGAAAGAACTGAGTGCTTCTGATAGGGCACTGGATATGCGTTACTGGTTGGGTGAGGCAGTAGCAAGCGCTTGTATATGTATGGGTGAGACAGTAGCAGATTTGTATGTATGTATAAAGGTGAGACAATACCAAAAACCGGGTGAGACAATAGCAAGAGCCTAAGGATAACAAGTCTGGTCAAGGTCGGCAATATTTAGTTCTATAACTAATATAGTTTCCGGACAGCGTGAGCAATAGTCAGAACTCTAAATCCTATCCTAAACACTATCTTTTGACAACAAGTGAGGGTTTAAGGGATTGTTTTGTACCCGGATTCCCCTTTGTACTATTCATCACTAAATAAAACACTCTAGTGTTAATGTGGTTCTTTATGCGTTTCCCTGGGTTTATGTCATTTGTCCTTGAGTATACTAAACTAAGGGTCCCAAGGGGTCCTTAAGTCTCTGCCTAGGGTAATATCTTTTATCGGGAAGTAGTCGAATATACACAAAAAGTTCTGAAGTTTCTGATTGAGTGCAATGTCTCTCTTCCCGTGTTTGAAAAGACAGGACCCGTATTTGAGAAGACAGGCACGTACATACATTCATACACATATAGCCTTAGACAGCGCTTTCTGTTTAGGTAGCTAAATCAAGTAGGAAAGCTCCACTCATCGTATCTATCTAGTGACTTACATCGCAACTGTGTCCTTATGGAAACAATGACACAGTTGCGATGAATCTGTCAAGAATCGAAAAAAAATACAAGACAGCATTTTCGAAGACAGCAAAGGCGTTGCGAGGTAGTACGAAAGGAGAGAATAACTGTGTGATTTTATCCTACGAATGGAATCACATTTGGTGCAGTTTGGGCAACTTTTCGGAAGCGCAAACCCAAGAGAGATAATGCGAGCCACAGTAGTGGAATACGCCACATGTATATCGAATCAAGATTCGGAGGAACATCAGAAAAGGGTTTTTGTGCAATCTTGCATAATCTACCAATTTGAAGAGTTTAATTGTCGATGGAAACATGAAACGCGCTATAAGCTCCTGGAGAAACTACTGCGAGTGAGAGATCTACCGTTCAAATGCTATTCGAACCGATCATAAAAACCCTAAGATTGACAGGAAGGAAAGTCTTGCTAGGGTGAGACCCTCTTGGTCGTCCACGGGAATGTCAAAGCCTCAGATATCCAGAGAAGAACAACATCAGTTCTCAAGCCCGGCAGGAAGGCCACTGTGAATAAATGAATATACGAACAAGCCTTATATTCATAATCGTAAATCACAGTTACAACGCAAGTTGCTCAGTTCAAGGGATATAATCATGTGGAGGCTTCAAGCAGAGGCTACTTCTCCTGAGGGTGCCGCAGCCGTGATTCCCGTTGAGCCTGATATGTAATGCCTGATATGTGTGGATTCCGTGACAAGGACAGTACTAAGCTTAACAGGATAGGCAGGACGTGAACCCTCCGGATGCAAAAGCATATTCAGGAGGTTAGAAACCATACGAATGATCCCTTCCTCGCTCACGGGAAAGAAGACTGACGTCAGTTCTCGGAGCAGGGCCTAGTCCAATCTTCACGGAGTTGTAACATGGATACGAGCAGCCCAGCTATAATTCCCAAAATTATTTGCTCAATAACTATTTGGAGCCTCTTAGCGAAAGATGCTCCAAGATATCTTCTAAGAAACTCTTTAAACAAATAGCTCTGTTTGGAAAACCTTCAGTCCTGTATGTCGGCTGTATTTGCGGCAGTTGTCAACACTGCACATAAAACAACTAACATGAATTATTGCCTCATAATTTGCCAGTATAAAGTATAAGGAGTTGAAAGCAGTCAGATCTTGAGTGCATAGTTTGGCAAAGAGATGACGAGGTTGCAACTCACCATAAACAAAAGAATGTTAATTGTCTGTTTTAAGTCTGAGTGGACCTCCAGGCACTCGATAACTTATTTCAGCAGAGGCAACTTTGCCACAAATGTCAGAGAGAATTGACGACCACGAGAGCAAGTTGAGACCGAGGACACTGCATCCGATACAAACTAGGGATTTTATCCCCTTTGCTTGGTGAAATCGATACGGGTCGAATATCTTCAAGCTCTCCTGAAGATGTTCTACGATTGTACAACAAGCAAGTAAGCCACGAAACCAAATACCTGCTAGTACTCCAATAGTCTGTTGAAAGTATTATGGAACGACAGTCCAGGTAATGAAGAGAAGCAGGAAAATCCAGAAGAATAAAACACCATCCTATGAAGTGGAGAAGAGAACCTGCATAAGCCCTCCACTGCAGTTGATAATCAGCAACTTTTTTGGTAAGGAAAGCTGTATCCGAGCACGAGACAAGACATGACGTCCGGCTATGTTTCAACTGTGAAATCGCTTCAGTCGGCAATTCCAAGGTCAAAAGACGGGAAACAGTCAAAATTGTCATCCTTGCGTAATCTCGTTAATGGACGAGGCCTGCATGATACTAGTCCGGACATCTGAGTTCTGCTAACAGCAGAACTAGGGCATGAGAGTGAGTCCTGACGATTTTCTTGGTTGGCACATACTACTTGTTGGCTACGTATTCGAGCTGTTTGAGCTGCAGCGGCTTCTAAAGCATCCAGGTCAACACCATCAAAAAGGTCATCCTCGAATTGAGGACTGGAATGCGGTGGTTTGCTAATCTCGACATTTCTTGCTAAAAGAGGTCCTCTGCAATCCAAAACGGTGGCATCAACCGCACTAACAAGTATACCTTGGCTCTGTCGTTGAGAACGTAATGGTTCTGCTGCATCTGCACTGCCTGGATTGATCTGGAAGCTAAGCTTTCGTTTCCTCATCTCCGCTTTCTTATGATCCTCTAGAGGGTCCACTGTTGGAAAATCTGATCCAACAGATGTATTCCCTGCCTGTACATGTGTAACACTCTTTTGGTTGAACCGACTTTCTTGATGCAAGCTCGACTTCCTTTGAACAGATTTGTTATGACTCGCTGTAGATGTCTCAACCCCAAGGGTCACAGAGGCGGGTTCCGGTAACACGCTGGCAGTTGACAGAGAGAGCTCTTCTGATGATCGTGTGGTTTCATCGGAGCATGTTGTAGGGCTTGTCTCCACTAAGTGCCCATATTTGGCTTGAAGATCGGCCATCGGTGATTGCGTAAGCAAGGACCGCCTGTTAGATTCAGAGATTGTTTAAAAAGTTCTTGCCGAGATATGGAATGCAACCAACAAACATGAAAATAGAGTAATTGACGAATAAGCTTCAGAAAGACATTCATTCCTTCTCTTCTGTGACAATATGAAGACTTCTGACTATGTCTGGTATGGAGCTTACCTATAAATAGCCATCATATCTACAGGGCCATTCAAATGTTGCGTTCCTGCGGTATCAATGAAACCGTCTGCTTCATCCTCATCCTCTTCATCGCCGTCGTACTGATCAGATGATTCTTCATCTTCAGATACTCTGCATATTGAAGAAAATCAATCATTAGACAACCCCCTGACTCGATACACGACTCATGGATTTCACGAAGCCCAGAAATAAGAGCACATGAGAGCATCGAGGTGGTGAGAACAAACTCTGCTTCTTCGTCAAAAAAGTCTTTGACCATAAGCTTCCTCTGTTCCTTTCCTGGTAAGAATCCGAACACCAATTTGGACTTAGCTCGTGGTGGTACGATAACACTCATGTTCCTACTAGTGAGTGAAATGGGCAGTCGTAAGACATGGATGCTTGCAAGACTGAGCTGGTCTCGGAAATTCCTTTCCTATGCTTCACTCAACATACCTGCTTTCGAGTCAAGCCGAGGATATTTGTTTCCTTGCTTGTTGGGTGCTGAAACTTCCTTCAACCGCTTGAAATTCAGGTATGAGGATGTTTTAGACGGCTTCTCACCGGCTTTGCAAAGCCTCTTTAGCTTCCGAGGCCTCTGTACAGAAGCTGAACCTTCACCTTCGGCGACTTCCCACTCTTCGCTCAGACTTTTCCGCCTTTGTGCTTGGGGAGTTGTTGCATCTTCTGTAAAGCTCCGACCAGTCGGCAGATCGCGTTCTCGAAGGGAATGGCCAATTTCAGATGTCCTTTCCGGATTGGTGCTGGTTTCACAGAACCTGAGGCCGAATGAATCTTCGTGAAAGTCTTCGGTAAAGTCTAGTAGTTTTCCTTTAGGAGGAGAGAGACCATGTATACGACACAGGAATGAAGAGACTGGAGTTTTCTTAAGCTTTGAGTCACTGGTCAGATTTCTACTCTGGCTGCAGTCGTCTTTTCTCAAGGATTCTGTTGGCAATCTCGTTGTTGCTGGGGTTTGTGGGGTGTTCAGCTGTTGTAGCTGAGGCCGAATAGGTGTGCTGTGTATTCTCTGAAAGGTACATGCAGCGTTGAGGACAGGTGAGGTTGGGATATCCTCATGCTCGAATTGTGCCTTCGCAACAGGTGATGAGGGAACAATGCCATCGCTAGCAATATCAGCCAGTCGACCTTTTATATTTCCTATGTCAAACGCTGATAGTTGATCCTTGCCCGGCTTGCATTCTCCAGCAGTCGAATGCAAAAGGTTGTCACCTGCTTTTACAGAAACACTACGAAAGTTTTCATGCACCTCAGCAATGGGACTCATTGGACGTGCAACTGGTGACCCATCTTGGGAAAGTTTATTTTTCTCCTGGGGTTCATGTGCTTTAGAATTGACTGACGGCATGTTGAATGCACGAGTCGCAAGCTTCACTGTTGACAGGGAAGTTCCATTGGTCATCGGATCTCCACAGTTTTCTTTGTTATGCCCTTGAAACTTCTGGTTCAGTTTTCCAGCATATTTTCCTGCTGATTTTGGAGGGGGTGAACTAAGGACGATCAGACCTAATTGGGTGGTAGAAACAACTCCTGAGCTATATTTACAGCGATGCAAACCCATTGCCAAAATTGTACTGAAATTCGTCTCTCCAGGTATGGTTTTGGATGGAGATAGGAGCTTTTGAGGGTGATGAACATGGCGGTTCGGTGCTGAAATCTCCTGAGCCTCGTGATCAACTGTGGTATAGTGATTCCCTGTTTCTGTGTCAGTGAGTATATCCTTGGCACCTGTGATGATTGCAGTGGACAAGGGGTAAGAAAATTAATGATATGCAATGAAAGTTCTCCCATGTATTTTCTAGTACTGGAAAGCATACTGAATACTGGAATACAGAACCCGTAAAAATAACCGGAATCTTCCCATATTGGAAAACTTGCACATGCAAGAATCATCACAGGTGCAAGAAAATTAGTGATGAGGAAAGGTACTTAATTTTATCAAGAACTTATCATACTATGCAATCGGAATTTCTCCGGTATTGAGTCCGGGCTACATTCATCAGGTCAGTACTTGATGTGAAGGAGGTTTGAATACGGGAAGGAGTACGTAAAGGTGACTAAGAAAACTGACCTGACATATATCCATGAAATCGCGTAGGTGGTGCCATATTCCAGTCTCCCAGTGCAATACCCCACTCGTGCTGAATTGTAATTGGGTGGACTGGAACTTCTCCGCCCTCGCTCGAGACATTCACGGCACTGGGTGAAGAGTTTTCTTTAGTGCAAGTCGACGTTATATGTTTAAGGGTAGATTTCACCCCTTCATCTATGAGTATAGCTCCCCCAAGACAAGAAGTATGCGTCTCTTCTGTGTTTTCGGGAATGCCTGCTGATGTCGACACTAAAAGATTTCTCTTTTTATCGCCATGAACTTCAAGAGCTGAGAAAATTTAGCCATTGGTAACAAGAAAAATTGAGTAAGTATTCTCTTCAGCAACTTATCCTTTCTCTCTACAAACAAAAGCGAGTCTTTTGCTGAGCTTCTTGGTATGAAAAGGCATAAGTGTAGAACCTTCGAAGAGAAGTAGAAGCTAGCAATCTGATAGAAGATACATGACTATGTACTTGATATGAGAGTTATCGGAAGGTCTTTTTATATGTCAGCCTCGCCTTGTAGCTGGGATTGACTACATTCTTAAGCAAGACAAATGACAAAATAGCACACCGGAATTATTTCCAGATGAAGCATTTTGTCCGATAGCTAACAGTATCAAGAATGAGATATTAACTTACCACTCTCGGTTTTCTCTGGAGTGCATGACAAAACGATTGTCTCATGGATTTCGTTGACCATACGATCCTGGTCTAAGTTTACTCCACCTTCTGTTAGCGGAGTGATCTGCGGGGTGATCTAATCAGTACTATAAGTAGGCAGGACTCGATCTGTATGTAGAAGAAAGACGAGCAAAATCGTCTGCTTCTACTTATGGATAAGCAAATTGCCTCAAGAAATATCTCGAACTCAACCTAGGAAGCACTTCGGCGCGATGACCCATGGTTAAAGATCTATATGCTGTACGAGAGTCTTCGAAACAAAATGGATTCCACTGATCAGACGTGAATCATAAGCCAACACGCTTTTCACATATTTTGAGAAATCCGAGTTTCACCTTATCGTCCCCTAAAGGTTGCGTTACACCAGTGATCTGCCCGGAAATCTCTTGCAGAGCGTCTATCAGCATGCTTGTCCTGCTTGAGTGTTTAACTCTGTATACTGGCGTTGGTATCAACTGATACTGAGGAAATGCAATCAACGACGGTTTCCATGTTTCCACATCCGGTGAAATCTTCCACTTCTCCAGTATTTGATAATCTTCTTCTGATAGAATCCTAAGGCCTCCAACAGTAGACCCGGTCTCTTTCGCTTTCTGCTTCTTGGTACGTGGCACATAGTCCTCAATGGCCAACTCCACTAACTGAACTGCTGGTCTATAGCTGTGTGGGATCTACACGTCATTGTCGAGTGAAGTCATCAGAATGGTCTGACGGGAAGTAGATTGATTTTTGCAACAAATGTCAGAATATTAAGCAGCAGTGAAGTTATTTCTTGTGTAGATACAAGATACTGAGAACATACAGCGTCTGAGTTATTTCAAATCAGCAAAGATAATGATAAATGTGCGTAAATACCAGGACACAAGCACTGAATGCCAAAAGTCTTACCATTGGAGAGCTTGGATGAAAATTGAAGCTCTGAATTCCTCCGTTGCACATGTGTTTATTCAGGGCCTTATTTTTGCTCTGTTTTTTAAGATAGCCTTCTTTTTCTGATCCTTCGCATGCTAGAACCAGTAAGCTGCTGGTTAAGGCCAACGCTGGGTTGCGAAAATCTAGACACCTGGTAGCCGTATCCAACAAGAACTCGTGTTTCTTATTAGACATGTACTTGAGTACCATTCGGTAATAATTCCTAGTGAAAGTCCGGACCTGGTGGAGACCACTGGAGAAACAGAATGCAAAAGTTTAATTTGATTAATTTTCACTCCCAAGATCCTACAAGGGAATTTACTATGGAGTTCTAAAAATATGGACATTTATTGGACAGTGGCAGGATATCAACTCGACCGTCACGCTTCCTTCCAGTTCGTCCCATGCGTTGAATCATCCTCAAAGGAGAGATATTAGCGTCGAAACAAATAACCAAGTCAACCTCCATGATGTCCAATCCTTCCTCGGCAATTGACGTTGCCACTATGGTATTGAACCCTCCAGCCCGAAATTTCTGCATACCCCCTTCGAGTGATTAGAAACCAAGAGGAGGTATGTAAGACGCAGTGCCCCTAAGTGTCAAGAAAGTAGATTGAACAAAGGACCAACTGGCAGATTTTTGAAGCGACCGTTATTTTCAGACATTCAGCAAGAGTCATTATCATCGTTGGGACCACCTGGAGTTGTAGTTTCAGGCAGTCACCTGCAGAACAGCTTGCTGAGTTTTTTGACTTTGTCCCTTGGAAGTCTTCCCTGCCACATGCAACGACGAGAAAGCTGAGTCGTACTGCAAGGTTGATCAGGGATGGCCTGATTCTTCAGCAAAACGAGCTGAATAAAGAGCTACAGATCAAAGAACGTCATTAAACGGGTAAGTGAGCAGTGCCTAGCCACAAATACCCAACAAAGCCTTTCTATCTGACAAAGTCAACATTCCAAGAAAGAATGCTGACAGACAATCAAGCATAAATCCCTCACGAGTAACTTCAGTCTCGACAAATGCAAGAGAATCACACACATAAAACTACAACTTGGTATTCGAGGCTTCACGTGGAGAAATATATTGTGAACTGTGGTGGATGGATATTGTACTTACCCGAACTTTGACCAATAAACTCCATGGCTTTGACGTCTGTACACTTTGCAGCTAGAATCTCCATTATATCTCTAGTAGAGGTAGAGGTAGAGGTAGAGGCAGAAGCCATGAGCCATTAACGGTTCGTTAGTTCTCAGGGTTCAAGGACAGCTAACTATGGTTGCTGAGGTGCAACTACAAACCCAAAAGGAGATTTCATGTAGTCACCAAGTTATATCTTCGAGCACCACCACACTGAACGGTTTAAGTCAGACTTGCTAGTTAAAGCAAAAGAACTTCCAACAGATTACAGCAAGACTAAGTGAGGGTCAATTAACGTTGGAGAGCTTCAATCTAAGAAGTTACTCACTTCACACTCTCTCGGAAATTTGTAAAAATAATCACTCGCGTCTTTGTAGGATCGTGTGCACCTGCAAGGTGGAGATACACCCAGTGAGAACTCTTCTCAACTGACGTGAAGTGATGTTAATTATGAGACCTCAAGATAGGACTTGGGGCAGAAATATCCACAACAATAGCAGATCAGAGCATGTACTCTCCAGGTTGAGTAGGTACGTCGCACACAACTTACAGAAATGAGTACTGATAATATCCACCACCTTATCAAGCTTTGGGCTTGGTGCACCATAGCCTATTGTCTGTTTCATCACGCTCTGTAAATGGCGCATCTTGTCATTCCCTCCAAGTCTCTTCAGAACTCTGTAGGTGGCACGCTATGAATTCAAAGCTTGAATCTTCTTCTCAAAGTTGAGACCATGTAAGAATATCTGACATTATATAGAAAATAGAATGTCGCCAAAGGGCACTCTGGGAAAATACTAACCCCTGCTGCATTTTTTGCTGTAGCATCTCATATGCTGGTCGCATGCCATGAGTGAATAGCAGTTTAAATATGTGAGTTAACGTTATTGCCAATCCAAAGTACATCTCGACTTGCGGATATTCGTTTTGTGGTATAGATTGTGGCGGGGCCTGGCGAAACCTCTCTCGTGCTTGGATGAACTCATACGGTGTAAGCTGCAGATGAAAGTAATAAAATCTGTTAAGGTTCTGCACCCATACACTGGAGTTGAAATGTTTTCATGTTCATGAGTTTGTTTGAAGAAAGTATTGCGGTACTGCAGACCTTTGAACAGTAACTGCTGGAAGAAAGAGGAGACATAATGTAGGGATAGATTCGGTTGACATACCCTTGAAATTTCTCTGTTGTAGAAAACCCTAAGATGACAAAGTCTGAACACAATTGGTTGCATCACCTCGATCAGCAGATCCTTGACTTGGTTGGATTCAGCATTCATGGGTACCTGACGGCATGCGCTAAACACTGTATTAATACGGCTTACAAGCCCAGCTACTTTTTGTCTGCAAAAGAGTAAGAAAAAAAGGAACTTTATTCTTTCTGACAATTTTTCTTGTGCTCCTGAGTACCTCAATAAGCTCAACTTTTCGGTTGTGAGTGTATTGGCTGACATCAGGATCGTGCTCATCTCTGTATTCCAGACACGAAATCTGGAGATTGTCTACTACGGCTTGAATTGTTATTTGCTTAGCTGCAAACGGAGACCATACTTCAAACTCAAGTTGGGAGTCTCAACAACCGTAAGCCAAAATTGAGAATCTTCATCCAGAACTGAAAGTCTTGAAGCAAATTGACCTTACTACAAACAAGCAGTTACCAGTAAAAGGAGTACTTACATCCTGGAGTTGCTGTCAATGCCAATAATCGATAGTTGATTTTGGCTGCAAGTAACTTGACAGGAAGAAAAATTATCCACATTTCAGTTTATTGATGTCACAGTCGTCTTCTTGAGGCCTCTACGAGTCCAGAGAGGAAAGACGATTGCAGGCAAAAGATGATATAAAGGGTTGACAGTGCTAACGCAGAAACTTGTGAGATACGGCCAAGAAATTATAAGGATGACGTGAAAGGACATAAGAAAAGGAGGAGAATTATCCACTGACCTCACGAACTACCACACAGTATGAGTAATTCCCAGTAGCGCGGTGCGCTTCATCTATAACTAAGCACACAATTTGTCTTGAAGTACAGGTACCTGCCAATCAAGAAATCACTTCAGCTTATATTGGGAAATGAGAATAGAACTCATATGCATATAACTACAGAGGAACACAGGTTAGGGTTAACCAATGTCATTTTATTCAAGTGCCAAGCAATCTGATGTGTGGACTGAGCATACCCAGGTTCCTGGCCTTCAACAATATCCTCGGTGAGATTTGCGATCTCGGGGATATGCCCCCAAAAACAGCAAGTGTGTCAATTCATCTGCAAGTCTTCTTTAAAATCGGGAAGATAGGAAATCTTACCGGACTTTATGTCCTTTTCAAGACACTGAGGTGTGACAAAAAACACCCGTCTGCTTTGCCAGTACTCTGCTCTTACGGATGGACTCATTTCACCTGTCATGTCGATTGTCATATCCTGCACCACAGACTTATGTTACTGTCTGTAAAAGTCATAAGACTAAAGCTGGGTGCAGGGCAACGATGCAAATGGGACATGAATAAAATTCGATAATCTTCCACTTATCTCTGGTCAAGAGATACACAAGTGACAGGAAAACTTGAGTTAGGCCTCATCGAAATTATGAACTTTGAATCATACCTGAGGGATGCCAGTCACTTTATGACATGCTTCGATTTGCTGCACGACTAGTGGCCTCGATGGTGCGGCAAATACTATTTTTCCTGTATACGTGCCAAAGTTAGAAGTCCTCGATGTCTGAGCAACACTCATAAAATATTCCAACTACGTGTCCCGCGATTGCTAGCATGGGCTATCGCCGCTAGTAAGTTTCATTACACAACAGCTTGCAAGGACCACGTACCGGTAGGAAACCATCGAAAAAAGTTGAACATAACTGCGGCAGCTATGAGAGTTTTCCCCAATCCCGTGGGCAGAGAAACAAGTGTGTTGGAGAAAAGTGCCACCTTTGTGATGTCAAATTGGTAGGTGCGACAGGGTACATTCGCTGGTCGTAACCACACTGGTTAGTTCCTCGTCTGGGCAGGATGCTCAGAAGACTTGTGCAGCAGAAACACAACACGTTTCTGCTTCTTGTGTTGTGCTGAGACAATGTTGGCCAAGAATGGATGCTTTCCAATGTCCACATGAAGAAGCCGTAACAAAAAATCTCGTGTGCTAGAGAAGATACATTACCAATTATAGCGGACTAAACTAGCAAACAAGACAGACATGTGTAAAGATTTCCATCCTTTGGCTAATGAAGAAAAGAAGATCCGTGTCAGGTGACTCCATAGGAGCACCTATGTCAGGGCAATTCGTCATAAAGCTATTAAAGGTGACAATAACCAAATCTTACCAGGATAAATCCATGACCGAGCTGCATCGGGGTCAATAGGTACTTCAGAATGAAATTTATCCTCCACCCTGCCTGTTGTATTTCGATCCCGAAACCCTTCGTCCCTTGCCTTTAACCCTTCGTTCCGGCACTGTTTCGCATTTTCCATGCGAAGGCAATCTGAAGTCGTCTGCTGTTGTCTTTCAATGTCATTGTGCTGCTTTCCCCTGTTTTCCCTGATAAAACAATCTAAAGTTTTCTGTTTCAACTTTTGTGTTAACCGCGGTTCTGATGGCCGTAATGCTGTCTCAGCTTTACTGCAAGCCTGATCAATCTCCGAGACGGCGGCTTCCCAATCGAAATCCTGTAGTTCACAGTGTCCATGAACCGGAACATCCGTTATTGAACAGCAAAAACAGAAGACTCTAGCCGCTGTGACATCAGTCTATACAGAAGATGCTAATTCCTGTAACTTGAGTTTAGACAGACAAGATGGAGCTTCTCGCAGTCCTTATAACTATACGAGAGAATAAGTAAGCTTCGCTTTGCCATGCTTGTGCAGAGCTCCCCATATATGCATTGTCCTACTGTCAGGAGCTCACAAAGAAACGGAACGATCTGTGAGCATATCTCTGTGTTGACCATAACGTACATCGTCGTTAAAATTTCTGATTGTCATTGAAACGACAACTCAGTAGTCTTTCAGTTCGTGGAGAATCTCCTAAATAACCTCCAGTTGATGCAGATTGTCCAAAGAATCTACAGTTTTCATAAAAAGTGCTTCATCCGAACTCCGGTTGAAACATTCGCCACCTGGTCTCATCTCCATCTAACTCTTCCCCATAAATCACACACATTTTCTCTCCCATCTCCTTCTTGAAGCTGAGCACCGCTTCCGAAATACAAATTTGCTGATGGAGTCATAGATTGGATTCAAAGCAAGACGCGATTCCAGATCCATTCCCACATTGAAGCGATATCTTAACTTACAACAGCATGCTATCGTCCTCGTCCGATTGCAGAATTACAAAACCGGCGATTGTCAATCTTCAAATTCTGGTTACAGTTACATTCCCTCTACTACACGAGCTCAAATCTGACAGTTCCACTGACCCCAGAAACATCACTACTGTACACTCCTCAGTTCCAATTCTGTTTGAGCTTCGAGAATTTGAATTGGTTTGCTCGCCCGCTCTTTCCTTGCTGCCTCTGTTCATTGCCCCAACCAACATTTCCTGTCACTGAACAACTTGCCGCGAACACTAACGGGAGTAACCACGTAAACACATTCTGGAACAATTTGAAGACTAACTACGTAGCGCTGTGTTAATGTTTAAACAATCGCTTCAGCATGAACACAAATTTCAATGGGTGGAGATTACAACAAGGACTGTCACCCACATACATCGAGATATGTTCCATAGCATAAATCATATCCGAATTTAAATAAGTACAATCCGAATTGATATTAGAATATCACCAATGAGATAATTTTAATATTTTGAAGAATAAGAAAGTAATTAAGTTTAGGTATTTGATTTTGCAATGCACTCCTAATATAGAAATTTTAACTATACTCTTATTTTCATTTATAAGGACCAATTTTTAGTTGAACTCCTTTTAGGTTAATAACCTTTGGATTTAAAATCCTTACTATGTATATCTTAATGTCCTCTTATGAATATTATTAGAAGTTAATTTTGTATTCTAAGTTTCTATATTCCCTGCCTTGTACAAGAACCTACTTTGTACTTGAGTAATTTTTATGCTATACTCAAAAACTTAAGAGATTGGCCTAACAATGGCATGTGAACATGCGTGCATCATTGAGCATATGAAAATGAAGGATACTTCTCATTCCCACTTGAGATTTGCTAAACTCATCCAACATAGGGAAATATTGATTAATTTGGAATTTTGATTATTTTGGAACTATACAAGCTCTCAAAACAACTTCATAAACCAACGCCTTAAGATACTTTGAACATACCCAAACCAACACTATTTCTATTGTAACGAGGTGGGCCATCGGCCGAGAATATCACCCGAGAAAATTTCAACATTTAATGATTTAATGGTAACATAGTGGACCAAGCTCTGTCTACACTAAGTCCAGTAATACATAGAGTTTTTGTTGCTTCTACATATGTATATGTAGCAACCAACAATATCATGGATCATTGATTGTATATTGATTCCAAAGTTGTATTGAAATTTGGTAAATAGATATTTATTCTTGACTAATACACCAACTATCAAACTAGTGATCATACTAAAAAATAAATTTCTTGGTGATAACAAAAGAATCTCTTTCAAAGAAGTTGGCACAATTACAACCGGACTCTTGAACAACAAGTCTAGGAGAGTTTAA
The DNA here is from genome assembly GCA_948567375.1 of Lunularia cruciata. Taxonomy (NCBI): domain Eukaryota; kingdom Viridiplantae; phylum Streptophyta; class Marchantiopsida; order Lunulariales; family Lunulariaceae; genus Lunularia; species Lunularia cruciata. The sequence goes on along the minus strand of OX419755.1, from coordinate 5,771,174 downwards.
AGTATGCATTGCCTTCCTTACTTCACCTTCTTTATCATTGAGGAAAAATTCTTTCTTTTACGAAGCTGCAACTCCCATAAAAATTGGGATATCTTTAAAAATGTGCAACTCCGAGCAGAGGATTATCAATAGTAACGATTGCAAGCTATAAGTTTATCAACGACCTTGATCTATGGGGGATTACCATTTCTCCAAAATCAAATATGTCTACTGCCTCATGGAGAGAATATTAGAAAAATAGTCTGACTCTCCAAGCCTTTCTTTTTCTTCATCTTACCTATATTATCACCTTAAAGACGAAGAATGATTGTTCCTTTTCTAGTATGAAATGACTATACAGAGAATATTAGTTTTAGTCTAACTCTCCAACCCTTTTGGTTTTTCATCTTACCTATATTATCACCTTAAAGATGAAGAATGATTCTTTCCTATTCTACTTTCAAATGAATAATTTTCAGAAAGATGAACAAAAAACTATTGATTGAACCACACATATTCACACATTAAACCTTTTTGTATTGAGTGAACATGTGCAACCTCTTCAAAGAGCAAGTATGCAATGACTTTGTTGTCGTCCACCTCACAATAAACAAATTGCAATTGATACTTAAATCCATAGCCCAAATATTCGAGACAAGCAAGTAAATGGTAAGAAGGTATAGCAAAATCCTCGAATTTGAGAGATAATACTCATATACCAGCTATATACCTCAAGTTTTGAATGTGTTCTACCACCTCAAATTTGAGAAATGAAATGGCTATGCTAGATATATTACTCACACGAGGGAGGGATGTGTTAGTTGTGTTTGCTTTACCTCCTCATAGTTTAGAGGTAGTATCAATTGTGTTTCCTCAATTTTTGGTAATAATACTTGTATATCCTTTCCACAACTTAGAGTATTCATATTTGAAATCCATTGGGATTCCAACGAGTACACTACCTTTCAGGTTGTATAAAAGTACAAAGCTTACTTTTAACATTCTACTTTCCCCTAAAATACATTATAAAATTATCCATTATCCCTAAGGATTCCACCCAGGACAATATGCTTTCAGGTTTTATAAAAGTACAAGGTATTTTATATCTATATTTTTTCATATAATACATAAGCATATTATTAATTGCTAGTTTTGAGAAGGTAACGATGCTATCTATCTATCTGCGGTTATCAACGTACTCATATCTTATCTTATTTACGACCTCAAGAAATCCAAAATGCCCAATCTCATATCATGAAAGTTCAAATCTTAAACTTGAAGGTTTCAATCTCAACGTTGAGATTGTATCTCATATCTCAAATTATACATAAAATACAAACGTACAACCGTCTTAGATCTTAATCCGTAAGAGTCCCACCGTGAAGTACGTGAATTTTACATGAAAATGGCCGTAACCATATAAAATCTGATGAGTAATGCATTTTCATCACTATAAAGAATTTAGGTGGCTATGACATTTCCCGATAAAATTCACCTCTTTTCCTTACGCCACTTACCCATAAAACTTTTACGAATTACCAATACAAAATTACATCGCCTTGATTGCTGAAACCCGCAAGTGTAGCTTCGAAACTCGAGGCAAGGTCCTTGGCTCGTCAACTACGCGACTGAAGTTGATTGTATTTATGCAGAGGCTAGCCACGCACTTCGTTTCTGTACGTCTTTCTGCACAACCTGAGGTTGCATGGTGTGATCGTCCTCCAGAATCTACGTACATGGACGATTCCAAGGTTACACTGACATTGACATCATGTTGTAGATGATTTTGCCTCGATGGCATTCCTAGCATTTCGCCTCTCTGTACCAGGTGGTGGTTTTCAGCTCTGTATGATCATCCGTAACCTTTGCCCACTTTTCACCCGAATGTCATTTTCTGCTTAGAAGCTCATGCACATCCTCAAATTGGACGAGCCTCCCTGAGCAGCAGTCTTTATACATAGCAAACTGAAGACTCATTGCAAGCCCGAGTGGTGGCAGGATCGACATTGGCATCACTTTGCACCGTGGTAGGAATCAACAACACGGGCCTAAGCTGCAGAAACAGGATCCCACTTCCATACACCCCATTGTGGGATCGTTTGCATCGTGGTTCTGTTCATCTGGACAGAACTGGAAACGAACTTAACTTCATTATCCATTTTAACGACACCCCACTGGTTATGTGACCAAATTCTCCTTGTGTTTGGATGGTTGATTAGGCAGGTCAAACGCTTGTTTCAGACAAGGTTCGGTCAAACTAGAAGAAGTTCCCCGAATTTACATTCCAGATGACAAATTCGGCTTCAGGTGGGAAATCGTACATTGCCACTTTGTCATTTACATTGACGATCAGAATTTCGACATCGGAAAATAAGATATTAGATTAATGAGGGCACGCGGCTGAATTGACTAGGCTCATAAGGTAGCAAATACTTGCTCATGTGACATCACACCGTCAAAAGATTACCTCAAAGAAACAGCAGCCATACCTGCGACGTAACTGTTGCTACCTGCGAAAATTTCACAAATTGTCAATTCCATCACTATCCGGGCAGGAGATCAAGTAGTCCTCCGATGCGAACATGGATGGAGACACCACAACCCCACTGCACCACTTCTCAATTTCGTGCTGATGTTGAAACCTTTCAGAATATTATCTTCGGGATCGTTTAAAAGTCACGATGGTCAGTCAATTCCAAATTGCTTTCGATAGCAGCTTGAAATCACTCTTTAGAAATTTTTCTCGGCCTTCAACTGGTTGTTCACGTTATCGTTCAGATAGCCCAGGATCACACACTAGCATCTAAAATTTTCTCTACGAGGAACCGCAGCATCACTGTGGTAAGAAACGAGTACTGTGGATATTTTTCCAATCAGGATCACGAGCAAAATGATCTTCACGATTGCGGCTACTAGAACGAAACGAGCGTGTAGAGGAAGTTACATAACGGGTCCTTCTCCTCGTTCGTATACAGGTTCATGAAAGAGCGTCTATCCGATCAATCACGAAATTTTCTTGCCTGCAGATGGAGCTTCTGCTTGCTGTTTCTTAACAGAAGTCTCTGTATTCAACATCCTCCACAGATTTGTCAAGAATAGCACAAAGTACTAGGGCTGAGGATGAGGAACCTGGACTATGTGTATTTCAGTAAATATTCTGTCTTAGAGCTGTGCCTTCCTATGTACATGCCTTAAATACCCCGGCTTATATCGGAAAATTGTAGATCTAGGAATACCATCTGCACATCTCTTTTCAGTTGCATGTAAGTGACACTGGAATGTTACTCGTATAAAAATCGTCAATTTTATGATCTGTGAATATCTTCTCACCCTCTGGACAGCATTCCATATTTAAAGCGTACATCACAAATTGTTTCATAGGGTCAAACTGGAGTAACCCTTGCAAGAAAACGTAGTAGATTGGCACTTAGTGACGAAGAATTGAACGGCCATTTCTTTCGATGACTTGCCTATAAATTGGGCTCAGGTCACGAGGCCATTCGACAACTGTGACAGGTAAATCTCATATGATCTGCTCAGTTTCCGATTCTAAGGATAGATATTAAGTCAACAAACCAACGATTTTCCCTCTCATGGATCCTTGCAATTTCTGTGCCAATTTCCGTGCAGCCAACTGCGACCATACGGTTCAGGCTTCGAGTGCCTCTTGTGTAGCGCAATGATGGCTGACTCTACTCTAAATTACAGCTCGTAAGACCCAACTAAATCCCTAAACTGAACTTTGCAGCAAATGATGGCAATTTGGTACAGAGTTATGTACGAAATTGCCGTCTAACCTGGATCTCGTCTAATGTCTGGCTCAGCAATCCAGTGCCTGTAACAATCTGTGAATATCGAGGTGATTGAGAACTCCACGAGGAACGGGCTTAAGCTACAACCGCGATGCAAGGCTACTAGAGAGTACTTAGAAAAATCATGCATCAGAATCTCCGTTCATTTATAACTGTAACAACCAAAATGATTATGATTACGTATCACATAGGAACACCAGGGCCGTTCTCACATCTTCTTGTCATTTATGCTCCTCCAGCTGACGCTCAATATGTGCCTGTTTCCGCCAGCCATCGTACTGTAAGTGTGGTGCAAGTCTAATCCTTCTTTCGGATCGCAACCAGACTCTAAACATCCGAGCTCCCAATCGTGAAGTCCGAAACCACGTAAATCAGTGCAGGATTTAGCTACCAGCAGGATCCTGAAAGCTCTAACACATCTATCACCCAAGATGGATCTTCACATATATTACAGGTCACACCGAGGGATAGAGAGAAGACTATCCTCACTGATCAGCTGAACTGGATTGCTACCCACGAGCGTGAACTAAAGTGCTACTATATGATCTTAACACGAGGATAAACAATCTGCTGTGCTCAAGATTGCAGGTCTGATACCTGAGCTACAATGAGCATCAATGAACATGATAACAGAACAGGAAACTGACATGCGCTGAGGCTAAAATGAAATAAGACAGGCATGGACAATTCGCACACAAAGCCGTGTAACGAATATCTGGAAAATATCTGGCGCAGAAAATGGATGAATTTCTTAAGGTGTTTTTGCCTTAAGCAGGTTTTCGGAGTCTGCAGAGATCATCACTGCTGGAAAACTACGTTGGCAGAATGTGACAACTACCTTGCCTTAGGTATATATAGGAGTTCCCGTGCCGTGATCTCTCCCTTACTTTATGGGTCCTAGAAGTGACACAAGTTAATCCCAGAAGTTAACACTCCTCCTTCACTAGCAACTTCTCTCTCGTGACGAGACCAAGCATATCTCTATGCTTGGGTCTCTTGGTATGCTTGGTTGCGTGGTCTCGAAAGCATCTCTACAGGCTATAAACGGAGACTTAGGAAGTGCCTTAGTGAATATGTCCGCTGCCATCCTTTGGCACGACAGGACTCTAACTCGACCTTTCCTTGCTCAACACATTGCCTAATAAAGTGATGTTGCACATCATAATGTTTGGTGCGACCATGATGTGTAGTATTCTTTGCTGTGGCAATACAGGATAATCAGTCCTGTATTGGATACTGTGGCAAATCAGGATAATCAGGACTGATTATCCTCATAAATGAGTATTGGACCGGATTACTTTATCCGGTCCAATACTCATTATTGGATGACCGGATTACTTTATCCCTCAATCCTTCAACACTTTCTGAAGCCAAGTGGCCTCCTTTGCAGCTATGCTGGCCACAACATACTCGCACTCGGTTGATGATGTCAAAACTGTAGACTGCTTCTTGCTCGACAAGGTGACTGTTGCACTTCCCAACAAGCATAACCGCACACATAACACCCTGTCTTGGTACAACCACCCCAATATGCATAGCTATAACCAACAAGTTGCAGACTTGTATTCTTGCCACTCTATTGCAACACCAAGTCTTTTGTCCCTCTCAAGTATCTCCATATCTACTTGATTCCATGCAAATGAGAAACACAAGGGCTTGATTGGAATTGCAAAAATTTTTGAAATGAAAATGCGATGCCTATATATCGTATTGTGTGCTACCCACATGAGTGAACCCATGGAGCTCTAGTAGATCTAGCTTCCTCAATGCCAAGAGGCTCATCATTCTCATGCTTGGTAAGATGGCTTGGTTCGATTGGAGTCACCACTACTTTTGCGTTCTCCAAGCCAAATTCTTTCAACTTTGGAGAAATGTAACTTTCTTTGCTGAGGCTAATGCTTCTTGCTACTTTGTTTTGAAAGAACTCTATTCCAAAAAAAAATGCATAGTTCCCCAAGATCTTTCATCTTGTAGTGTTCTTGTAACTCCTCCTTGCAGGCCCGCAATATCTCAAAGTTCTTCCCACCAATTAACACATCATCAACGTACACGACAAGTGCAAGAACTAGGTCACTGACTTGAGCAACATACAAGCAAGGATCAGAATCGGAGCATTTCCAACCAAGTTTATGAAGCGATGCATCCAAGTTTTTGCTCCAACCTCTTCCGACTTGTTACAAACCATACAAGGTTTTCAACAGTCTCAACACCTTACCTTTGAGTTGTGGTGGAATGTCAAGGCCATCAAAGACCTTCATGAATATGTTCTCTTCCTTAAGCTCAACATTCAAGTAAGCTGATATAACATCAAGTTGCCATGCTATCCAACCTAGAGTTGCAACTATCACAACAAAAACTCTTAATTGTAGCATGGTGGGCTATAGATGCAAGAGTTTTGTGATAGTCTATACCTTCCATCTAGGAGTAGCCTTGCGCCTCCAATCGGGCCTTGAAGCGCTCAATAGAACCATCTATAACAATTTTCCTTGGGAAAACCCACCTAGAACCCATAGCTTTTCTCCCATCAAGGAGTGTTGTGAACTCCCATGTGCCATATTCTATCATTGAGATGATCTCCTCTTCCATAACATGCTTTTACTCCTTGTTGAATGGTGAGGTCATTGCCTATTAGACTATCCTCGGGTCTTCATTAGCATGTTGTCCTACATGGACAAGATAGACTTGGTGGAAAGGAAAAAACTGCACTCACAAAATCATCATCTGCCTTCCATGGTGTATGTCAATTTCTCCTACCTTGCACAATGTTGGCAGGATCCATATCTCGTCCACTTCTTTGGCACTAATGCAAGGTTGGTTGAAGCCATTTGGCGGCAATGCTAGCTAACTAGTTGTGACTTGCAATGGTCTCTACTCAACTTGTTGTATTTGATTCTTCTTGACAATCAATTTCCACTTGGACTCATGATTCTTGTACTTGTGGCTCAAGTATACTTGAGTCATTGGTACAAGAAGATTAAGTGAATTAAGTGAAGATTTGTTTCTCCATCACTCACATGAGTATCTAGGGAAACAACATATGAGTAACTTATGTCTACATCTACAAATCTAACATCTTTGCTAACCTCAGTTGACTTGGATTTAGGTTTGAAGATCTAGTATCTATTGTGAGAGTAATCAACAAAAATCCATTTCTTTGTCTTTGGATCTAGTTTTCTATACTTCTCCTTTGGAATATGATACCACACCGCACATCCAAAATGACAAGCTAAGGTGAAAGATAGTTTCTCATCATAGAATGCTTTGTACAAAATTCTACCATGAACTCTTGTGAGTGGCATCAGATTGTGAATCCACATGAAATATTTAGATGCAAACACCTAATACCAATGATCTAGATTAGCATCATCAAGGAGTGTATGTATTGCTTCTAATACATACAAAGCTATGTGATTCATCTGATTTGCCATTCCCACAATCTCATGAGTATACAAGGGGGTTATCATGTGCCAAATACCTTGGCCTTGAAGTATGGATTGAGATTGTCGTTCATGTACTCTTTTCCTTGAGGAAGTGAGGAAGCTTTTTACCTTTTCACAGGTTCTTACAAGTTCATTTTACCTTTTTACAAGTTTTTCCAAGCTTTTGCTTCCCAACCCCTATAAGCATCAATGGCTTGATCCTTTCTTTGCAAGTATCATGGCTATAATAAGACAAGTACTGGTCTATCCACATAACAAGAGTTTCAAAACTTCCAAAATTGGCTCAATCAAAGAATGCTAGATATGATACAACAACAATAAACACTCCCTTTATATGTTTGTGTGTGCTTGGGAATGGTTCTCAATGACTCTTACCAAGAATACATGACTCAAATGTTAGTATCCTTTTTTTTTAATCTCCCTTGATGATCAGGCCATCTACAACACCTAATCTTTTATCTTCATAGATGGAATGCATCAAGATATGTGCAAGTGCTTCATGCCATTTCATGAGTGTTTGGCATGACGAAGTTGAACTAGCTAGAGTAGCAATTTTGTCCATCCTATATGGCATTAGGTAAGCCTTGCAGTTCATGACACCTTGTGCAAGAAGGCTTCATGGAGGATGAATCCAATCTACTCCGTTAGTTAAACTTGTAGCCCTTCTTACCAAAGTTGTTACGGATAACAACATTTCATGAGCTCTAGGAACATAATGCGCATTTTGGATAAAGACTAATACACTTTCTCCTTGGGACCAACTATGGGTAGGTGCATTTCTCTTGAACCATGGGATTGGTTGATACCTCCATCATATCCTTGAAGTTGTGTGCAAGCATTCTTATGAAAATTGTGAAGCTTACTCTTATCACCTTGGATGTGCACATTTGTTGCACCATCAATTTGAATGTAGTGGCATGGTTGATTACAGGTTGCAATCATGGATTGTGACTTAGAGATTACCTCATGTGCTGCAAGCACTACTGCAATGTTTGCACTCGTTGAACCACCTGTCTTTGCCATCAAGAATTCAACATCAACTGACAAATGTCCCTTTGGTCCACCTGCCTTGTATATACTTCTTGACTTATCAATTCTTTTCTTCATCCCTTTTGGGTTCTGCATGCCTCTTGAGTTATGCACTTTTGGATACTGCCTGGTCATTTATTTGATTGTCAAGGCGGAGGTTAGGAAAGTTCTTCTCTCCTTTTTCCCTAACTCCTCTCTACGAACTTCAAGAACTTCAAGAACCAATGGATCCCATGACTTTGGCAATGCATTGAATACCAAGAATGTCATGCTTCCCGTACTCATTTCACTTCCAGACTCAATGTATTGATCTCGAATATCAAAAATTTATTGAAGGAAGCTTTCCATCGAATCACCATATGTATAGCAAAGGTTGTAGAGCTTCTTCTGCAAGAAGAGCTCTATGACGACTCCTATTGGCTTGTGCACCTTCTCTAGCTTTTACCACGTGTCTCCCGCAATCTCACATTTTCGTATGTGATCATGTTGAGAGGGTTTAATGTTCAAGACAAAGGGGTTATTTCCTCTCCAGCCTCATGCTCAGTGTCAGGCCTGCAATCTGTGCAAATTGTCCACGCATATCTTATTTCATTTTAGCCCTGTGCAGAAGTCAGTTTCCTGTTCTGTTATCATGCTCAATGTAGCTCAGGTATCAGGCCTGCAATCTTTAGCACAACAGATTGTTTATCCTCGTGTTAAGATCATAAAGTAGCACTTTATTCGAGTTCACGCTCATTGGTAGCAATCCAGTTCAACTGATCAGTGAGAATAGTCTTCTCTCTATCCCTCTATGTGACCTGTAATAGGGTATCAGAGCATGCGCTCGTTTGACTTAGGTCTGCGTCTTGTGTATATGCTCTCCTTTTGAGGTATATACTCCTTAAACCTCTTCTGTTTATTTTATTTCAAATAGCTTTGAGATAGCCTTGTCCATTTGAAGTTTTTCTTATTCATCCAAGAGTGTTAAATTCGATGGCCATGAGCTCAAGCTCGTCTGATCAGCGAATTGCAGCTTAGATGAGAAGAACTACATTACCTGGTCTTTTGTCATGAAATACTTGATGAGTTCACGACAACTCTAGAAGTATGTTGATGGGACGTTGGCATGCCCACCTTTTGATGATAAGGAAGCAAGATCAAAACGGGATAAAGGAGGAATGGAAGCACGCACGTTAATTGTCTTCCGGCATAAGGTAGTAACACCTTCTTAAGAAACATCCATACATTTTCTCCACCTGATGTTGTCTTCCTGTTATTAGTTTCATTAGTGTGCAAATTGTCCATGCCTGTCTTATTTCATTTTAGCCTCAGCGCATAAGTCAGCTTCCTGTTCTGCTATCATGCTTAATGTACCTCAGGTATCAGACCTGCAATCTTGAGCACAGCAGATTGCTTATCCTCGTGTTAAGATCATAGAGTAGCACTTTATTTGAGTTCACGCTCGTGGGTAGCAATCCAGTTCAACTGATCAGAGAAAATAGTCTTCTCTCTATCCCTTCTGTGTGACCTCTAATATTATGTGAAGATCTTTGTTGGGTGATAGATGTGTTCGAGCTCTCAGGGTCCTGCTGGTAGCTAAATCCTGCACTGATTTACGTGGTTTCGTAGTTCACGATTGGGAGCTCGGATTTTAGAGTCTGGTTGCGATCCGAAAGAAGGGTTAGACTTGCACCACACTCATAGTACAATGGCTGGCTACAACATCGACCCATATTGAACGTCAGCTGGAGGAGCATAAATGAGATGTGAGAACGGCCCTGGTGTTCCTATGTGATGCGTAATCATAATCATTTTGGTTGTTACAATTGTAACTGTACGGAGACTCTAAAACATGATTTTGTTTAGTCCTCTTCATGATGTATGATTTTGAAATGTACTACCATTAACTTCCGCGCTGTAGTAGCTTAAGCCCATACCTCAGAGTAGTTTACTAGCACTCGACGTGCAGACTGTTACAAGCACTGGTTTGCTCAGTTAGGCATTAGATGATATCACGATTAGAAGGCAATTTCGGACAAACCTCTGTACAGAAATGTCAAGCGCTTTTCCCGGTACATTTGTCATACCATTTATTCAGAGGAAGGCCGGATGAAGGGTTGCCATCGGTATCTATAGGAGTTCCCGTGCAGTGACTTCTCCCTTTTCTTATGGCTTTTAATCCCAGAAGTTACTCATAAGTACTTCTAGATCGTCGCGGTTTGATTTTCAATTCATGCATACTATTACTGTGCTAGATATACTACTCACAGGTTTTTGCAGTTGAATATCGTGATAGTTTGAAGGTATTGGGAACTTGAGCATGAATACTAATTCTGTGCTAGATAAACTACTCGCAGGATCTTGCAGATGAGTATCATGATAGTCTGAGGGTATTGGCAAGTAAACAGTGCTTGTTCTTGGACTCCTTGATCCCCTTCGATAACCCGAGGAACATCAAGAACCTCCTCCATTCTTTCAAACTTGGATGTTCGTGGATTCCTTGTTATAAGGACTATCTTTCTACAAGCACTCAAATTCCTTAATGTAGATAAAAGCGAACCCAAATCCTGTAATGAATTTCGTTCCTGACAGAAGAGACAGCTCCTCCCAACACTACAATCGTCTACTTGTTCATTTGGAGGAATTGGGTACTTCCACAGAGCTTTTACGATTAGGAATTTCCACCTCCCAGATTTTAGAGCTGAAAGTTAAGCACACATTTCGGCTCAGGCTCAACAGTGATTTCACAACTGCTGCTTCCCACCAAAGATAGTGCTACACTAACCACTATAACACTTTACTACTTATTGTGAGAATTTCATCAGCATTGATACATAATATCAGAGCATTTTCCATCAGAATGCTTCGAAAGGAAGGTGGAAGGAAACTCGTACTGGAATGGAGCGGGAGATGAAAAGCTGCCCAACTAAAGATTCATTTGCATTGGAACACATTTGTTTCTTCGGTTTGATTTGTGCATATGGACTCACGGGACTATATATTAATTACTGAAGATGATGTAATTAATATGTAGCCCACTGTTTAGATGCATGGAATACGCTACTTTTGAGATAATAGATGATTTACAAGTAACAATCGGATCCACTCGTTGGGATCTTCTATTCAGTAGTATATTTTACTATCACTGATTCATTCAAATACGAGGAATGTTGTATTTCGCTGTTCACATAAAGATGTGGTCGAGGGTATATAGTTTATGCTTGTATTATTCGAATATCTTTTCTAGCTCAAAGGTGTGAAGCATTGTAGGGACAGGAATACCTTGGCCAAAAGAACTAAGTAATAACCGTTAGTGTCATTCGGATCTTATGAATACAACACATTTTGGGCCCTTTTCTCAAACTATGATTGATTTTTTTTAATTTTTATAACGTGATTAATATGGTTGGTAAGATTTTACAATTGGTCATTTCTTTCAGAAGTTTCAGTGCTTGTTCGAGATGCTTTTGATTATCAAATGGGTTTATAGGACCAGAGAAAGAGTAATTTGTGTACCCTTTTAGTACCACCGTTATAGATAAGAACTGCACGTTAACAGCATATTCTGTACCTTTTTTATTTTATGTTTTAAACATGGCAATTCTTTGACTAAGTCTTACTTTCTGCTTTAATCAAATGTATCTTTACTGAAGTAATGGTTGGCTCTTGAGATTCATTTGAACCTCTTTTGGCAAATCAGGTCTTAGACTAGCTCTTTTTTCTTATCTTCCCTCAGTGGGATTCTTCAACCTTTTCCCTAGCAAAATGATAGAATCCCGTTGCATGATAAAGTCCTGAATGCTGCATTAAATTTATTTCACAATGAACTCAGTAGTAGATGTGGATTTTATCGAAAGCAAATCCTTCACCTCGAGTGTCTTCTCCTTTTTAAATTTTCAAATCAATTTCAACAGGACCAAATGCATTCCTCGAATTCTTCGATTACACTGATTTCTTTGTCTCAAGTTAGGAGTTTCTGAGTAAATCATTTATCCTATCATCCAAGGATAAGAATAAAAGTAAACTTGAATTATGGTTAGAAACCAGTTGTCAATTACATAGAGACCTCTGAAACCGAAATCTGTTTTCACCAGTTCTGCTTCTTTGGCAAAGCAAAAGCAGTTTATATGCAGTTGTGCATTTTCATATGCAATTATGATTCACTTTTCTCGCAAGCATGACAATTAAACCCCCACATGGGACACGTTTGGAGACTTTCTCGTAAGTCCAATGCCAAAGTTGGACTAGAAACTCATCATCAATGAGGTTGTGGAAGGCCGAGTGGGCATGGAAATCGCCCACAAAGACGGGGGTTGCTAGAAGTTTTGAATGAAGCTGAAGTCATGAAGTTTCATGAAGAAGGAGAGAAGATAGAGAAGATCCGAGAGAGCTCGAGATCTTCAGAGTGAACAGGGAGGAAATGAAATGAAATGAAAGGCGATTGGATGAAAGCTGCAAGAGGTGTGGTAGCGATTGGCCAATGAGAGGCCGTGCATCTTGCATCGACACCTGTTTTGCGTGAGAGGGATCGGAGTTTCAATGGGTGTGGAAATATCCGCGGATGATATAGGTCACTGCAATTATGGACAGGTTGTGGGGATGGAGGCGTCGTTCATGATATGAACTGGTTCAATTTGGTAAGGGATTCAATTTGGTTAGAGGCTTTAAGGGAGAGGAGGAGTAGGTGGTTGTTGTGGTGCAGGAATGACAGAGTATGGTGCCCTGGATGGAGGTGGAGAAGGGTTTAGGGTGAAGTTGCACAGGTGGATTGGGAAGGAAAGGTATGGTAGGGATTTGGATTATTCGGCTCGAGGATCCGTGGAGAATTTGGTATTGGTGAATATTATGGAGGATCGAGGAAGGTGTGTATGTTTTGCAGGAAGTTGCGGGGCTGGGAGAAAGAGCTGATTTCTTGGGAGAGTGGTGAAAGAGAAGGAGAACGAACGTGTGGATTGAGAGAAACGGGTTTGAGGAGTCTGAATCAGATTTGTGGGAGGACTGGATTTCATCGATCATGTCTAATGGGTTGGTTCCCGTGCCTGCCAAGTCTTGGGCACAGGTCGTTGGAGAAGGGTGAGTAGTTAGGGTGGACCGCTTAACAGGTCTCCGTGCCGTTTGGATTTCGGCGGAAACGGAAACCATTTCATGACTACTTAGCGCGAAGCAGTCGCTGGATCGATTTCAACTTGCACCCATTGCAAAATTAGAGATGAAATAATCCTGCTCTGATTTTGGTTGGATTTGAAAACATGAGACATGTTCCGAAATAAAAGCACACCGCATTGAATGATGGGCCGATCTGGTGTTTCTCAATAGTATTTATTGTTAGTTCCTTGCACTGTCTTTGTGCAGTTGAGGACTTTAAGTGATCTCATGTTGTTCCGTTATTGACTGTTTCGAGCAGGACTATCAATACGATAGTGGAGAGCTGTGTGGAGAGTTTGAATCCCTTGAAGAGTTTTTTGTCAAGGTAACTCTCTAATTGCATCCAGTATAGTGTTGATCATGGTGGATGGTCGTTGGAGAAGGAGGCATAGGAGAAGAATTCCGTTTTTTTCACTAGAGGATAGCGTCGATGTCGCCGACAACTCGTCGCCTACATTTCAAATCTGTTTCCCTTTCCTTTCTTAGCAGAACTTGAATTTGGAAGGACCAATTCTGCTTTTCATTGTCGTTGTGGCAATTTGCCTCTGAGAAGGTGAGTTCGGTGTCTCACAGAATTTAGTGAGTCTTGTGCCAATCAGTTAATCTGCGTTCGAAGAGAAATGGAGAACCTACGTAATTCCCGCCAGTTTCTTCTGGACTTGAAATCTCATTCTTGAAGAATCTCTTGTTCTTCAAACTATTCTGTCTCCTTTTCTGCAATTCCTTGTGCCAATAACATCAATTGTGTGATGAAGTTCCGGATTGAAAGGGAATCCACAAAAAATCACTTTCCTGTCACGCATCCTTGTCCACTTCAGGTTGGTGATGACCTTGAGTCGGTGGCTGAGATTTTTCTCCACTGGTGATCTTTGCATAGAGGACTCTGGGAGACATCGTAAACCTAAGTTCAAGATCGTCCCTTCTGGGCGGCGGTGGGTGTTTGAAACCTCTTGCTCTCATTATGAGAGTTCCAGTCATGACTCCTCTTGCCTCTTAGCTCAGAAAGACGACCACCCTTTAAATATACAGTATGAAGGCAAGATCAACTTTCAAGGCTTTGCAGCATTGAATTTTCTCACAAGCGTCAGTGAACGATCGCTGCAAGTCACTACCATATCGCCTGAGCTGCAGCTATATGATGTTACTTCTCTGCCCTGTGATGCCAGAGTCAATCCAAATCTTTATCAGTTTGTACAATCTCATCACCACCAATGCTTTAGTTTCTTCTTGACTATCCCCAGCAAAATTCTGGTTTTCCTAAGCCGCTGTTTACCTGGGCATCTTGCATCAAAACCACGGCAGGCTATCACCGTTTTTAATGATAAGCTTCACTGAAAGAATTTATGTTCTTTGCAGTGAAAAAGGAGATCATGGAGAAGCAGAGGATGCTCTTCTTCCGGGGCTTCCAGATGATCTAGCTCTCCTGTGTTTAGCCAAAATTTCACATGGACATCATGGCATGTTACAAGCAGTGTGCAAAAGATGGCATTTTCTCATTCAAAGTTCCGAGTACGCACGTGCACAGGCTCAAGAGGGCAAATGTGGGGACTGGCTCTTTGTTCTTACTGAGGAACCAAAGGAAGGCAACTGGACTTCGTATGACCCAGAGGCTGGTAAATGGCATATGCTTCCACCAATGCCCGGGGTAACCACAGATCATCGACATTATGGTTTTGCATGTGTAGGGGTAGCCCAACGATTACTGGTCATGGGTGGATATTATACTCCATTTGATCCTCCCATGCAGCCCGTGAAGTATTTTGCGATGAGTGAGGTGTTCCAGTTTGATCCATTTATGAAGAATTGGAGTAGGGCTGCGGATATGAGGATCCCTCGGTGTAGTTTCGCATGCGCTGTCATTGGCGGCAAAGTTTATGTAGCCGGAGGATGTAGCTCCTCTCGAAGAAGCCCTCTTTCTCATGCTGAGGTCTATGATCCCGTAGAGGACAGGTACGTGAATGTCGTGTCTACCTAACTTTTCTGCTTCTGGAGCTGGTCAGCCATGCTGCGATGTTGAATGCTGCTCCTCCTAACTGTTTACACAGGTTAATGTAAAGGGAACATCATGTAGCACCATGAACTAGTTAAAAATAGCTGTTGATCATTCTCCAAATGTTTCTGTCCAGATGGGAAGACATAGCCCCCCTTCCAAACGCAAGAGAAGATTGTGTTGGAGTGGCATTGGCAGGTCTTTTCTATGTAATAGCAGGAGTGGTGGAGAATCACGCGGATCAACGAACAGTGGAAGTTTACGATCCAACAAGATCTGCTTGGTACTCTCTTCCTGATGTATGGTTGTTCTCACGGCAAATGCCATGTCCTGTGACATCCATGCAAGGTGCTATGTACGCATTGGATGACTGGGATGCTAACACCATAAAACTATACGATCCACAATTGGGGGCATGGGTCAACATTGGCCCTGTCCCTGGGGTTGAAGTTCCGGGTCAAGACCGAAGACCAAAAGGCTTCAATTTCGGGTTGATTGGGTTGCGGGACGAGTTGTATGTATTGGGTGGGAAGGTGCTAAGGTGGCAGCCCGCAAATGGCCACTGGAAGAAGTTTGACATATTGAGGCTAAACACAGTAATTGCGTGCAACCCCTCTACGAGAGGGAGAGACGTAACATGGAGGAGAGTGAAGGCGATGGGTGAATCTCGTGGAGCAGTTCTTGGGTGTGCAGTGTTAGAGGACGAACTTGTCACTCAAACAGCTCCTCAAGTCGAGGAGTGAATACCTTCGTACCTTCTTGCATCTCAATTAAGTGGTAGATACCTGATAGAGAACGTCCATGCTTGACAAGTGCACTTTATGAGACGAATCATTGGTACTCGTCACCTTATCGTGGACGCAAAACCCATTGCTGCACTAGGTTGTCATTATTTCATAGGAATAAGGATGAAGGTTGGTGCCGGAGTCTGTGAATGACGACTATTCCAGCCGCCCACATAGGTGACTAGTTTCGACCGTTACAGTCTGCCATTGTGGGCATGTTATCAAACTCATGGATTGCTCGTCGTCATGGACGGGATGCAAATGTCATCGCCCACTGGGGTGAGCTAGATGCTGGTCCTATAGTAGGGCGTCTCTCATTACAGTATCCACTTGTGGGATGGACTCGTACTCCTTCAGAGTTTCTTTCACACTATTTGGTTGCGCCAAGGGCCTTACCTTGTCCAAGGGGTTAGATCACATTGAAATGAAGAGAAGCAAGTGGACATTAAAACCAGTGGAATCTACCGTGGACTTGACCAGGTGCATCGATGTCGAGTGCACTGAAATGAGTCTGGACCGGTGAATGAATGCTAAAAGCAGATTAACTTTCAGGTCTAGTCCCTCCGTGGCTCTCTCAACAATGTAAGTTCGAATGCTACAGCAAGGAAATGAATAAAATTCTTGATCTATATTTAGCACAACTTTAAGAACTCCATCGCGTGTATCTACCCCCTTGGCTTTGGTAACATTTTACCTCTGAAGTTGGGAAAGCTAGCACTACCTCCGTTGAACCTTTGTTGTCAATATAAGTGTATGCGCTTCTCCTTGATTTCCAACGCAATTGAGACGCTCGAGGTTGATCCTTTTGATTTCTTCCTTACGGGATACTCATTCGCCTTACAAACTGTTTTACCAATATCATCCATGTGTGTCAGCAATGATGGATGCAGGTAAGTTCTTCAACAGCGGTTTCCATTCGGAAGTTATCAAACTTTACTGACTGGACTATACTTGAAAGCACGCCGATGACGTTGCAAGCAACAATCTTCCAGACAATAGGTGGAAATATGCAATTGTATTCGCTTGCTTTCGCTACTTCCAAAGATTCCCGGCACGTTGAAAAGTTGCGCATATTTTCTCAGCCTTGTCAGCAGTGGGTACCATAGATGGAGGCGCCATCCCTGCGTGTAGGCCCTTGGTCGAAGCATTCTTCGAGCCGCTGAACAGTGTCTCTCTCCGTGGGGTTTATTTCAGGAGGATCTTCATCAATGATGCCCAGCTGAACGTGCCCTGCTACTTGATACAACCCAATCTGTTAGTACAGATTGGGCTGTATCAAGTAAGAACGCAGCGTATAAGACTTGCTGCCGAAGAGGGAAACTGGATCAAGCGAGTAGCTCCTTCAATTACATTGAGTACATTGAGGTGTAGTTTGGGAGTGTTCGAGAAAATTACTGGGATGGCTGTGTAACTGCCAACCTGGCAGTTATGCTGTACTAACATATTTGAAGCATCCGATGTGAAATGTAAATAATGAGAAAGAAGAATGAGGGATTTCGCGGGGTTGAGCCGTTACGAGAGGCACGAGAAGGTAGAACAATGTACCGTTGTCCGGTATCGAGAAATCTCCGTTGTTGGATTTGTGCAAACATGAGCAGTCGGGACGAGAAAGGATTAGAGCGTTGTCTGCCTTTTATCTCTGCATGTGATTACGTGCCAGGCTCACAAAGCTGGAACCTTCGAGAAGCCAAATTAATGCTTGCGACTCCTATCATCGCGAGATCAGGTTGACTGAGAGGTGTCTTTCCGAAACTTTGCACTTTTGGTGTGAGGTATCGACAAGAACTCGCGAGATTAAATACTGCTCACAAAACCCAGAGAAAAGCTGCTACTCAACCTGTACCTTTCGGCGTGTAGGTTGAACGTGGACCGTCTGCATTGGTGTCCACTATGTCAGGCCAGGAAGTTGATTTGCTCCAGACAGTAGCTTATATGTCACCTTACGGCACACTTCAGCTTTGATATTCAACACATGCCTTTCATCACCTGACGAAGTTTAAAGGGTTTGAGGATGATATACAGAGGTCCCAGGAAATCGCTAGAAGTAGTTGAGCTGACCTGCTCGGTTGAAGACTAGGAACAATACAACGGTAGATGCAGCAGATCTCTAGCACTTCGATGCTATCTATACTTGTGAACTTTCATGCAACTCCGACGATTTAAAATCATAACCTGATGATTGTAGTCATTGCAGTACTGTCAGTGCTTTCATCGAAGAAACTTTGGAAGTACCGTAACCGATAAAGAAAGAATGAGTCAGAGCAGAAACGTCTGAGTAAAACCGAGACTAAACACACGATTCCAAATAATTTTACATTCCATGAAGATGGTTTATCCGAGATATTATGCTCAGGGCTTCATCAGGTCTGAACCACTTCACTTAACCAGCTCACGTACCAGTATGAGCTTCATAACTCCTACCAATACTACAACCACTGGAAGCGGCCAAGTCTTCCAAGGATTATCACAGAAGTATATACAAATTAATCTTTTAGCTATGCTGTAGCGCAGGACCCTCCATGAAAGGTTACCTTCTCATCTGGCAAGATCAGGACACCTATATCAGATAAGGTGCCCTGATCTTGTCGGTCGCTCGCCCCACCAGCTCGAATCACACATGTAATACCAAGGCCAACCGAAAATTTGCCCAGAAAGGCTAAAATATCCCAAAATGTGCAGGGAAACGCTTGAAACTGGGTGCTGCATGGATACGCAGACTCGACCTCGACCCCTTGCTATGACTAGTCTCGAATGATGATTCCCATTACCCCAGGCTTGCTCTATAGAACCTCACACAACAGCAGCAACAAGGGGGGTTCACGTTAGAGCAGCCGATTGGAAACAGCGGCAACCCAACACAGTGCCAGGGATTAGTCGACCACAAACTCAGTCTAAACTTCAATACAGTAGCAGTGCGTAAGCTTATGCAGCCTCTTCCGTCCACCTACTGTTTCACACACGACCATCACAGTGCAATGAACATTGCCACCTGTAGCCAGCTTATTATGAGTAATTTAAGATTAGAATCCTAGTTTCCTTTCAGTTGCCTACACCAAGTGCACTTTCGAGTTAGTGTGGTGATTGAAGGGACCGTTTAATGGCCGTAATGTCCCACACACGCCTACACGAGCAAACCCCCCATGCCTCAAGTACTCTCTCTCTCTCTCTTCATAATCTTGGTGTGGGAGCATGTTAGCAAATGTGGGAGGAACAGTACAGTATGTTAAAGCGTGGAGTGCAACTCTTGCTGGAATTATCTGTTTGAGAACTTCTCCCCCTCCTCTCTCATCTACATGGCAGGTAGACACATACGTGAGACTTCATTAATACAATGTTTTAACGATCCAACACAAATGTCTCATCTAACCCACGTCACTACTGTGGAATTGGTAAGGTACTTGCAATGTAATGATGGGTGGAATCCAGGAAGAGCATCTGCGAACAAGAATGTCATATAATATGCAACCGGACATAATGTATAGATCCCCTGAGATTTTATGCTTAATTTAAACTTACACGAGTACTAATTTAATTATCAAGTATCTTAACTGAGTATGAAGAGATTCCCTAAGGTTTTTCATTCCTCCTTGAGTTAGTCTTTTTATGCTTCCTTCTCGCAAATTCTCTCCAAACTAAAATCAAAAATAAATAAACATCATTATTTTGTCTGAGTCACACAAGCATCATAGCAATTCAAACTTCACCATGTGTGGATCATGATGGCCAACCTACATAACCAGAAAACATGCAAACGGAATATAATGCTTTAGAAAACACTTTGTTTACTTCTACTTAAGCGAATCAAGGCTGCCTTGATTTCAATCCTACTTACTTTATTCAAGTTGGTATATTCATTACAAAGATTCGTCAGAAAGTGTTTCTTTTGCTTTCCCAACCTTCTCATATCTTCTGAATTCCTATCTTTTTCGAAGAAAATAGGTGTCAGTGATTGATCTCATCTACCACTCATCGGGAACTATAGAAGAATATAATCACATTTCGGTAGCCAACTTTCTCTTGTAAGGATTGTATAGGTCACTACCGGGGCATTAATTGTGTGAACTTGACAAAGTGGTACTTCTCCCTACGAGGAGTGTATAAAAAATGTTCAAGCGAAGTCATGAAAACAGTTCTCTTACAGTTGAACGTCTCTTTTTCTTTCTCTAGAAAAATATCAACTGCTTGACATAAAACACTATGATTTACGTGACAGGCTTATACTTTCGGTGACAGTGTTAGATCCACACCACATATGTTTCTTGGCATATACTTGTATGGTTTGAATGTAGGTGCTGATACTAAGGGTGATAGCTTTTTGCTCAGATTACAATAAGTAGTATTATGAGCTCAATCAAGGTGCCATGAAACAGACTATGTGCACTAGTCCATGAGAAAAATAGGAAGGATATGTCAGAAGATTTGGTATGTCTACTCCAAAAAACCGGTGTGCCCTAGGTTCAACTTTTTCTTGTCCAGAAGATAGTTATATGAAAAGGCTTCGTCCTCTGTTGAGTTTCATCTTAATAGCGAATAACGTGTCCAGTCGCATTAAAAGGCATCATGTCAAATACGATCCTCTATGGATCCACAAGAGCTCATTATTCATTTAAACTACTAATCCACCAGCCGACAAAATTGGATCATTTTCTAGAGCGATATCCAACCAAATGAATCTCACTAACCATACCTGCTGCGTCTGTCTGTGTGTCGATGCCCCATGCGGTCCATGTCCCTACACAATCTTAGACCATGGATTTTCAAATTCTGTAATAAGAACAACATCCTTTGGTTTCCGTGAGGCTTGACAGCCGACTCTAGGGTGGAATTTCCACTTTGATGTGAAATGCGATCTTGAGAGATTACCCGATCTGCGGGAAGTTGGCAAAGAACTCGTGCAGGGAGAGAATATGTGCGTCACTTGAAACAACTTACGAGGTGCAATTACTTTCAGTGATGTTTGAGGAAAGAAAGGAACACTGAATCCTAAGTTGATGAGAAGAGAAAACCAACAAATATACCATCACCACAAGGCGTGGAGATGAGAACCGTAATGACAGTGACGCAATTTGCGGCTTAATCGAAAATACGAGACCACGCAATTAAGCACGAAGTTGGATTACAGCTCTACATCCAAACATCAACTAATAGACATCACAGCATATCTCTTGTCTGTAGCAAAATTTCTTGATTTCTGTGCACGGAGAAGGAAAGATGTCGTTCTCTGTAGCGAGCGAGAAACCTGGAGGGGTCAACACCTGAGAGCACAGAGGAGTTTAAAAAAAGCGCCAAGCAGGGACACATTATTGAACTTGGAATGAGAGCAGAATCTTGCTCGACATCCACACGTAAAATAACCAACCTTTCCTCGACGGAAGAAGACGACGACGACGACTATCCGAAGCGCAAAATTCAAGAGAAATGCAATGCGACTTAAAATCGAATGCGGTTCGACCTTTTGAACCGATACATGCCAGCACACCCGCGCAAATTGCCTCTCATTATGTTGCACAAATTAATTATTTGTAGAGAAGACGAAGAAAAGACACATAGATGTTCTCGTCCATAGTGCCGTGGGCAAATTTGCGCCAACACATTAGAACTACTGACGCCAAATTGAGGCGAGGTGAAATCGCTACTCTGGTAAATTCAGAGAAGAGTGTAAATTCCATCAGGGGATTTCTCGAACCTGCCGCACCGTAAAGATATCCGTGCATGAAAGAAGCAACTAGACCTCCAGGAATCTTATCACAATCCCGAAATAACACGAAATTTCGTGAATTTTACGAAACATCCGGGTATTTGCAGAATCAACCGGTAATTTACGGGATCCCTGTGAGGGGGGGGGGTTCCCGGGGCACTGGAGGTAAATGCATGCATGGGAATGAAAACCAATGGAGTACCCTATTTGGACAGGGAGGTGATCCAGGGTTGGCAAAAGTGGTAATCAGCCGAACGAGCGTTAAAATATTAGTCAAGAGCACGTCATTGGCTCAGATATAAATGGAACTTTAATGGGTCCTGTTTATGTCCTGTCCAGGAGGACCAAATCCAATCCAATTTTGCAAGATCTTGAGGGCCCCACCGCTTCCTGGGATACGTACGTTGGGCTCAGAACAAAGCCGCGCATGCCCTCGCTGATCTCGCTCTTATACACGAGAGGTTTGGCAGGCCGACGACGACGGTCCTTGTTGCGGGCGGGTCCTTAGATCTGAATCCTGACGAGGATCTTCACTGACAGACCAAGCACAGTGGGGTGTGTGTTTTGCTTACCCTAACTAACTGTTGCTTGTCGCCTTTCCCACTAACTGTTGCTTGTAAGGCGGAAAATAACGACTTTCCTTATTCTCCTTATATCGTCAGGTTTCCCCCTCTTAAGGGATCTAACTTTTTATGTGACACGCGAGGTTTATAATGCTCACTCATATTTCCGTCTTGGACTATTTGTTGTAGAATAATAATACTATTTGTTTGTTAAATAACAGATTCGTCTTTCATTTTCTGGCACGCGGAAGCCATTTTAGTAGGTTCCTACGTAAGCCTAGAGATTTCGAGCTCTCTAGTCATGCACGCCTTTCGATCCCATCGATGATTTGACCTCCACTATGATGTGTTTACTTTCTCATGATACTTACAAAGAAGATTCTCATGCACTCCCTTTCCTGAATCAAATACTCCGATAAGTCTAGCTAGAACGATGGCAAAGATGTATTTACTTTGCAACATTTGTATTTGGACTTTCAGATGAGATATAACTTCAGATTTCAAACTATCATGGAATGTGTAAATTAGCTGATCCAATCGGCTCTGTATTCTCACCAGAGGACCATTATTTTAACTCGAGCAGGTGAGCCTACCTTTCACAGCCTCTGCAAGAGCCTCAACAAACCCAAATGATGGATATCTGAAGATTAAAACACTGTTGAGAATAAGATACGGCAAAGGAGTATATAAGGATACCTCCAGGATTAAGGAAAGGCTTCTAGGACTGGAGGCTAGGAGGAAGGACACAACAGCAAACCTATAGGATAGGGAGGAGCTTCTTTTGGCTTTGTCTATATAAGTTGAGAAGCTTGCAGGTCATGAGGATATGACACGTTTCATGGCACGTGCTGACAGGAGAGGGCTGAAGAAGCATCACGTGTCGCAAATCTGCTTAGTGCTTACAGGTCATTACTAGAATTGTCACCTCCTCTTCTAACCCCATCATCAGCAGCCGTTAGATAAGTCTTCCCCTCTTTTATGAACAACATCGCTTATCTCACGGACGAATGTTGGTCTTATTCTTACCACTTCGCCCAACAAGACGACAAACTTGATATGAGCTAATTAAGCTTCTTGCTACACTAATTGTCATGTTTAGTGCCAATCTATACAGTGTATTTGAAGTGCTCTCTCTACCGGTACAATGGTTTTACGTTGGTTGGTGAGTTACCTAAAACCGATTAAAACAGACTCTGTGGGCAGGACCTCTTTATTATCGAACCTAGTTAGCGCAACGTGATTAACCAAATGAGATGTTAAGTGGTAGAAGAGCGACCACGGAGGAAAATCAAAGGATGTACAAGCCTTACATCCTACATCAAGCTGGACAAGGGAGCAACAAAAAAAAAGGTAATATGGGGCTAAGCCCCAAGAGAGTTTATAGGAGAAATCTGCCCTACCGCACCTAAGATATTTGAGTTATGCAAGCCTTGCAACGGGAGCATCTGTAGAAACATCACCTAATGTGATTGCTCTCCTCTGTATTACACCAACCACTGCACTCTATACAGCAATGGACACACGCTGTCTAAAATATGTTACAAAGTATGAAAGTGGGAGTGGTACCCCTTACGCCTAACATGATAAGCTCTCACGCACTTCTTGACAAATGTGTCAAATGCCATGTCCATCGCTCCATATAACTCCAAGGCTAGAGGAACAAAGAGGTGACCTTGCTGCATGCCCCTATCCTTGGAGACCTTGCGTCTTGTTGCTGCACTCGCCGCCCATCCAGGGGGATGGGTAATCACTCCCTCCGAAACTGTATCCCATGTAGCATCCCTAACCACGACATCCGCTATTGTCACTTGATCATCTCGGACCAAATATAAATCTGCCCTGACACTTGTCACCTGCAAAGCATACAAACGCTCCCTCCAAGCCAAGTATCCACTCTCTCATGCCATAGCAAACACTATGTCCCTAATGGCATCATGGGTAGTTATCCTCTGTCCTCCAAAAGGACATCGTGTCATGTGGACCGCTGCTGCATCTAGTGTAGAACCACACTCACAAGTGAGTAATGAAGATGCAAATGGGTGGACCAAACCTAGGCGAAACCTCATCGTTGTAGTTGGTGCGAGTCAGAATGCCCTAATGCATGGTCGAGCTAGGATCCAAGAGCCTACACCCTTGCCAGAGCAAGAGTGAAGACTTGTTCTGGTAGCCTAAGGAATGGACGAGTCGACTAAGAGAGAATGTAGCATATGCTCACACTGTCGCTCCATCAAGGAAGACTGTAAACCTCTAGTCCAATTTGATGATAGTGAAGCAAAAGGTGGAAAATCCTCTCGTGCTCGTGGGGATAGACTATCTCTCGTATGCCGCAATAACACCTAGAGAGAAAAGGATCCTCCCTCCACCACTATCACATAAGTCTCCAAAACCGGCCTATCAACAACTACAAAATGAGAGGAAAGTAGGGATGGCGAGAGAGCCCAACTACCCAAAAATGCTATGGGTGTTGTCTCCTCCATAGATAGCAAGCCAAGCCCACCACATGAGATTGGCAGAGCCATTTGTCTACGTGCCAAATCCCTTGTCACACACTCAAAAGTCCTTGGTCCAATAATATCACCAAAGACTCCCATAATCCTCCTATCAAATGCTCTTAGACTCGAAAGGGAGGACGATGAGGGAGGAATTGTGAGGATGAGGTAGGATGGTCGACGAACAATACTGGAGAAGAGTATACTAAATATCACCTGCGGATCTCCTAATAACATAAGGTCATCCACATGAAGAACATCCTCTGCAAGGGCAACGTCTAAGAAGCGTGTGACAAAATACTCCAATCCTACTGGCACTCCAAGAACACGAGGTCCATCTGCGGATGTGATACACCCCTCTGGAAGCTCAAGGTGTGGAGTGATACCTAAAGGGGACCATGCCCTACACTTTGACACCTTGACTCTCAAGCCTACTAGATGTAGCTAGGTAGTCATGTAGTCAAAAGCCTGCCTAATCTGATTTACAAGGCCTACGATGTGTGTATCATCCGCCAATATGATAGTGGGCGGAGCCTTTAGCATGATACCAATATTCCCCCATGCTAGTATCCCGGTATTATCCAATGATAGTCTCCTATATTTATTATCACGATTATGTGCTAAATTATGTTGCTGGAAGTCATAGGCCGTCAAACGGACTTCTATTTTTGCAATTATAATGAAGTTATTCACCAAACATATCTTGACTCAAGTTGCAGCAATATTCCGTAAATATGTTATACATTTGACTAAGTGGTTCACTTAGGTGTATTAGCGGTTATAACCTGGCTTATTGTGGATCTGATGATTGATTAAAAAAAAAGAGTGTGTATGGTTAATATTTTTGAATTTTTTTAGGTGTACATTGCTAAACATACAAACTAATTCAAATTAATTCATGTTAGAGTAGTTAAAAAATCCTAATTTTCGTAGTTCAATCCTAGCGGTGTATTGTCTAATTTGATAAATTTTAATCCAGGATTTTTTCTTTATTAATATTTTTGTATGGGAAAGCAGCTTCATTTCTACTCCTCTTGGAGGTCAAGTCATGAAGGACATCTTATTAATCTGTTTAAGTGAAATTTTTAATCATAAGTTCTCCATCATTAAATTAATTGGGGAATGCAAATTTTCTATAGTCCAAGAAAACTTGGAGTATAGAACACGTCTCTACAGTAGGTGTTATTATGATGGTGATGCGATCATATAAAGTAACAGAGAGAGTTAGTTTCAGTAACGTAAAGATCATAAACGAGTTAAGACAAAAGCAATAGGACACATATGTAAAGTTTTTCTAATTTTGCCATTATTTTAATTAATTGTTTCAGTCTCAAAGATCTTAGAAGGTAGGACCGGGACAGATAGTGTCCTTTTAGAATGTGAAGGAAAGTTTGTTTTCTCCGGTACTCCTCCCTAAATGTGCGATACGATATGTGATGAGGTCAGTCTATCCAGGTCCCTAAATTATTATGTCATCACTCGGAGGATCTATTTGCATTTGGTGGTTATGTTTCATCTTGTCATACATTTACTATTTCACATCTATACATTTTATTTCATATTCTGGGAGGCATTACTTTTTCATAATTGTATGCTTCTTCAAATGATGGTGGTGTTGTTTTGCATCTATTTCTGTAAAGATCTTCTAAATTTGATGTCAGAATAATCTTGATGGCTTTGCAGTAGTTATTTTTATTTAAAAGGTAATAATAAAACAAGTCTAACGATTCTGAGAAGAATGGTAGATAAATATTTTTCAGATGACAGTATTGGTACTTACGTAAGACACACTTGTAATGTTAAATTATTCTGAGTTATCTCCCCTCATTTCCAAAAGTAAACGTACTGGTCACATATTATGGGTGTATGAAACTTTCTCTTAAAATTATAGATATACTAACTTAAGGTACACGGGGATAGATTTTGAGCTTAGTACATGGAAAGACCCACTGTAACATACTATAACATACTATAACACGAGTCATTAATATATCTTTAATATACAAATTATCCTTCAAATGTTACTAAATCAATTATATTACTCTAAGATAAAGAAGGCTTTCCTTTCATCTAGAATACAATCTATGTAGATTTCGTGAAGATTTGATACTCTATTCACATGATATTGCTTGTCGGACGCGGTCTTCGAGAGTATAAAGTCGTTAAAGTAGGATGACTGATGATTTCATCTATATAACCAAAGTTTTTAAATAACTAAAGCTGAGGTACCTTAAAGAATTAGAAGGTACTTAATCAGACCTAGTGTATGTGTATTAAAATATCTGAATAGCTAAGATTAATAATAAGATATGATGCTCGAGGAATAAGCGTGATGTGTTTTAGCAAGTGAATAGAAATATGTGTATAGTACCCGAAGGAAACGGAAAAGGAGAACAAGCCACAAACAAGTGCTAGAGAAAATAAAGAGCGCGAGGCTCAACAGAAAGTGAACATATGTTATTTACTAATCTACACGCAATATGTTTAATAAAGTTTACACCCATGTTAGTATAATCAGTTGATGTTGAATTCATGAAAAATGCATTAAGGATATAAAATCTATACATATATAAGAATAGTTGACAATACCTTATCACGGACCAAATGAAAATCATAGTCAAAATACACTACAATAAATGATAGAATTCTGCATGTGAAATGACCAAACACTTATGCCATAGTTCAACAAGAAGAAAAGCGGATTCTAAAGCTTTCTAAAGACAATAAAAGTAGTAATTCAAAGTCTCCAAGATAGTACATAGTTTCAAATTTTCAAGGTCAAGATAGTAGAATACGAAACTCTTCTAGATACATGTAACATCTTAAAATAAAATATTAGAAGGGTAAGAGACACCATTGCATCTTTTTTCAATGATTTAATTTCCATGCATGCGTTGCTTGTATTGAAGATCCCTTTCTGTTTAAGTCTTCTATTATTTCCTGACCTAATAATATACAATATTTCCTCCAAGACCTTGGAAATCATGAAGTTGAGACTATATGAGAATATGATCATTTACCTAACTTTATTTGATTTCTAATCACTAGTATTAAAAGTCTTCAGTCGTTTATATTTGCATGATACGAAATTTTATTTTTAGAGGAGTGTCGTGATTTGCTGAAGAACTAATATGACATGCTCTTCGCGTTAAACACCAATGCCAACCAATTCTTATTGTATGCTGACGTAAAGGGTTAGGAAATACAGAGCACTTTGAAAGCATGCGAGAAATGAGGAGAAATAAAGAGGAGTTAAAGTGGCAAAGATATAAAATGAGCCCAGAAGACGAAGAGAAAAACCTTAAAGTAGAGGTACGTCAGGATCCTTTTCTTTTCCCATAGAACAAGGCTGCCAGTTGGCCATCCTACTCAAAGTCCTTGCTCAAATATAATAAATAAAATGAAGGTCTTCTATTGGTAATAATAGTGTAGAAAGGGATATCATTGTGCATGCAATTTCAGGCAAAAATATGGCTTAAGTGGCTGGGTTCAAGGAATTCTAGACTAACTAGAGTCAACCTACATGATATAGAGTTTGCGTTATGTGGACCCGATCACAAGAGTTACGTGATCGTGCGGGCTTGGGATGAGTTAACCCTGTGATGCGAGGATTTTCCTTGCTCGGATTACCCTCCTTCAGCAGAATCCGCTTCGCTGCGGTTAACTGCAGACGTGGAATACGTCTGCGCAGCATCGGCTGGCTATACACCGTGGCAGAAGCAGCAGAGCAGAGGGAGATCTGGCGATGGGAAAGGCAAATCGGCTTCGCTTTTGCGCTCCTTTGTTTCGACATGACTCACTGACTGAATAACTGACTGACTGAGCACATTGACGGTGCAGCTACCAAAAACGACGACGGGGACAACGACGTCGGCGTAGAGGTTCTCGAATCGTCCCACCGGATGAGAGAAAGAAAATCTGAATTTTCTCCTGCCACTATTCGCGATTCGCGTTCGTAATTGGCCGCGGTGTCTGATACCTCCTCCCGCTGTCCTCTCTCTCTCTAGTCACGCTCCTTCCTTTTTCCTTCCTCCGGTCCCTCGTTATTCCGCCATTGAGCGAAGGGTGGGGAGCAAGAGACGAATAGGATACAGGAAGAGGTGGAGATACATATGCCGCTGCTCCTGCAGCTACTGTCTCTGCTGTTTTGTTTTGGTAAAGGAGAGAGAGAGGAGGGGAAGGAGGAGGGATTCTGCAGCTGTCGGAGGGGAGGTACACTGCGTGTGATTGAGGTGCGGAGTGGGAAACCCGGAGGAGGTGTTGTAAGAAGAGTGAAGAGGTGAATGATTGGAAAGGAAGTGAGATAGAGATGGAAGACGGTGGTACTTGCTAGGGTTTTAGCAATTCCTGGCCGGCTTGAGAGAGGAGATTCGAATCGAGATACGGAGTCTGGGAGAACGGAGCTGGTTCGGGGAATTTCAGAACGAGTGATTTTCGCAGGATTCGAGGCATGAGTTTTTGAACGACTCCGTGGTGGCAGCAAAGCTTGGTGAAGAGGAAGGAGGCGAGACTCGGCGAGAGTGCTGGTGGTGTATTTGGTTGGTGGGTGGGGGAGCAGATTTTTGGACACGAGGTGAAGCAAGTATCGGTTTTTTTATTTATCGGTGGCGGAAGAGAAGGAAAGGAAAGCGCCTATCTTCCCGTTCAGTATTTATGGTCTTCCGAGAGTGAGAGCTCTTAGCCGATTGAGTCTCTTTCCTTGTAGTTCCTTGGCATTTGCTGACGCGACGAACTTTTGGCGGTTCTGAGTTCACGAATTCTAGCGTTACTGACTGTATACTTCGATGGTCATCGACATAGGCCGGGGGAGCCAAGTCGTCCCTACCTGGTTGGAAGCGTGGCGAGAGTGGTAGAGTTGCTCGTCGGTGCTGAGTTGATGAACTAGTAGCTTCTGGTCATTGTCGAGGCGTAGACACTGGTATGGGATCCTCATAAGGAGGAAAATGTTGGCAAGTGTTCTAGGACACTTGGAAAGATTCAGAGCTGGCTCCAGGGAAAAGACTGGAGTTCAGCGTGAGGAGACATAGAATCGAGGTGAAATAGGATCCGATTTCATTCTCCAGCAATTGGCATATTGAGCTACTGCCGGCTTGTATCGGGAGAGGCTATGCAACCTTATTACCGAGCTCCACATGCCGTACCGAATCGATAACATGACTGAAGCATAGCAAGCAGGTCGTTGATCCAGCCCTTTGCCTCCAATCATTCTGTCTTTTCCTATTGTCCTACCAGCAGTTTGATCGGCTATTTGGCTATGCCAAGACCTAGTCATAAACTTTGTACTGGAGTGGATGGGAAGGTGGAACTTCGGTGTGTGGCTTGACTATGGTATAGGAATGAGCTGGCGTCAATGCTTCTCGGCCATCAGTTGGTGAAAGTGGTCTCGCTATTGGAGCTCTCCGCAACTTGTATTTTGGAAGATCGAAATTTCATTCAAGGTCTTATGGATTGGCTTTCAGGGATAATAACTATTCTGAGACTGATGTATGTCGGACGCCTCTTATGTTTCGTGACCGCCTAAAACGAATGCATAAGAGTCGCCGCTATTATCACTGGATACCAGGATTCTACTCTTTCTGCCCTGCGGACGACGTCCATTGCTTTGCCTTTTCGCAGACCTTCTTCAACCAACTTTAACTTTTAAACGTTTGGTTGACGCTCTGCGCGCCAGATCTTTGCCCTTTTCTGGCCAACCTTTACAGCTTAGTAAAAGATCTTCACGTGTCCTAGGGTGAATTTTTACTCAGCCAAGTTCTTGCCTTCTCAAGGTTTTGCGGGTTTTACGAGGTGATACTAAACCCTGAGCACTCTGAGAGGTCATTGGACTTTCATTTGCGGGCCATCAAACAACGGTGTTATTGTGAGATCTTAAACTCCATGTTCTCGAAGAAACATAACAATATGCAGGAGTTTTTACAAGCACTAACCATACATTTAGATAAGCTCGTATGCCATATCGCTATAATAAGATCCTCTCTGAATAATTGCCTTTGCTTGCAGGGTTGATTGCCAGGACTGGAAGAATTTAGAAATTGGTTGCAGAATGGAATAGGTGTACTTCCCACTTGATACAGGGAAGATGAAATGGTGGTTACGGCATCAGCCAGTCAACAATGAGTACTTTTCGAGACGTTCGGAGACCAGATTTGCCCTAAATTATGTGGAGGTCTTCAAATGAAATGGGAGATTGTTGAACAGCCATGTAAGTTTCTCGGTTGCAAGTGTGGATAGTCGAGAGGAACATGCTACTGCTGTTCCCGGCTTGTGCACCTGGTTCTCGGAATGGTTTCCAGAATGTGGCATGTACCTGCGGTTCGAGAGCCATGAATTTAAAGCGCAGTTTAATGACTAGATCACAAATGGGCATGATCTTCACAGGCAGTTCGATTTCTACAATACAGTAAGTAGATTGGCAAGTCTGATAGGAAGAAGAGTTCGGCTTCATAGGTTCCATGCCATGTACTTAGTGCGCTTGTGGAGCTATATGTTTCTCTTCTAGTACCCCTACGATGCAATCACCGAGCCCTCTTTGGGAAGTTTGACTCCTTGTTTTGCTTGTTCTTATAATTCTTTTGCATTCTGCAGGTGACGCCCACACTTGTGCCTATCCTGGGATTTAGGGCTCTGCAAATTTCACAACATTCAGCCCTATGACGAAATTATGGAGATCATTGACTGTGCTGATGACCCTTATGGTAGTCATAGCAGTTGTAGCAGGGACGGTCACTTCGCCTCCAGGAATAATTCCTGGCTGTACATGTGAGGATGAAGTTTGGGCATCTGCCGATGAAGGGATGACTCGCTGCCAGCTTGCCAGCGATTTTCTCATTGCCCTTGCGTATTTCTCAATACCATTGGAGCTTGTCTACTTTGTGAGCTGCTCTCATATGTTCCCATTCCGATGGGTCATTATTCAGTTCGGCGCATTTATAGTGCTTTGTGGGTTGACACATTTCATAGCTATCTGGACGTATGGACCCCACTCCTACACTGTTGTTGTGGCACAGACAGTTCTAAAAATTCTCACTGCAGTGGTTTCTTGCGCAACGGCTATCACGCTGGTGCACATTATACCAGAACTTCTGCACGTGAAGGTGCGGGAACTCTTTCTTAAGCATAAGGCTGCTGAGTTAGACAGGGAAATGGACATAATTAAAACACAGGAGGAAGTCGGACGACATGTGAGGATGTTAACGCATGAGATTCGCAGTACATTGGATCGCCATACTATTCTCAACACGACTCTCATCGAGCTTGCTAAAACTCTCAGCCTTGAGAACTGTACTGTGTGGATGCCAAATGTGGATGGTAATGCACTGGAGTTGACACATGAACTGGAGAGGAGATTGGTACAAGTTCCGATCACTATACCTGCAGGAGATGCCTCGGTCCGACTCATTGTGCAGACTAGGGCAGCGGTGATTATTCCTCCCACCTGTTCTTTGGGAAGGGAAAGTAATCATCGCCTTTTATCAGGAGCAATGGCTGCTGTTAGATTGCCTCTTCTCCATGTTTCAAACTTCAAGGGGGGAACTCCAGAGACTTTTCATGCGTCGTATGCCATTCTCGTGCTCGTGTTGCCAAGCGAAAGTGGACAGCAATGGAGGCCCCATGAACTTGAGATGGTTGAGGTGGTGGCAGATCAGGTAAATAATCACGTGCAAAGTTAGTTCTTGCGGTTTGTTTTTAAAACCTTCTACCCTGAGTATGGAGGTCGAGTTTAGGCGACTCCGTAGGTGGATGCCGAAACCGACATGGATGTTAATAGTTAGCAATGGAGGACAAGTTTGACCTTGTCATGGCGAACCATGAGATATGTTCTATAGCCAAGTTCCACTGGTATTTTCGTCTTCTTGGGTCCTAATCACGTGATGTCTGTATTACAGGTAGCAGTTGCACTCTCTCACGCAGCAGTTTTGGAGGATTCACAGCGTACGAGGGATAAGTTGGTTGAGCAAAATAAAGCTTTGCAACAAGCTAGACTAGAAGCAGAGACAGCAATCAGAGCCAGGAACGATTTTCTAGCAGTGATGAATCACGAAATGCGCACCCCAATGCATGCAATTATTGCACTATCATCCTTACTTCAGGAAGGAAATTTAAGCATGGAGCAGCGGGCCATGGTGGATACGGTTGTCAAAAGCAGCAGTCTTCTTTCCACTCTGATCAATGATGTGCTGGATTTCTCAAGATTGGAAGATGGGAGCTTGATTCTTGAACTTGCACCATTTGATCTACCCACAGTTCTGAGGGAAGCAGGAAACTTGGCAAAACCTATGGCAAGGGGTAAAGGCTTGGAGTTTTTCTTTGAGATTGCAGACGACGTTCCCGGACATGTAATCGGTGATGAGAAAAGACTCTTGCAAACATCTCTAAACGTGATAGGTAATGCTGTCAAGTTCACCAAAACCGGATATGTGTCCGTGTTAGTTAAGGTGGAAAAAGGTGATGGGAGGTGGGACCCGCTACACCCCAGTTGGAGACCTCAACCAATTGAAGGCTTTGTGTACATTCGGATTGAGGTACAGGATACAGGACTTGGTCTCAGGGAGAGTGACATTCCGAGACTGTTTCACAAGTTTGTACAGGCAGATAGCACTACTACACGCAACTATGGCGGAACAGGGTTGGGACTCGCCATTTGTAAGAAGTTCGTGCAGGTAATATATCCAAATCCTCAGCAAACATGATCTTGCCCCTCTTGGTGTTTTCTACATTGATCCTGCCGAGCTCTTCAAGACATAGCAATATACACAAATGAAAGCGAACTGGAATGAGTCACCCCGGATCTCGCGATGGACTTTCATGTGCTCTGGGTTAGAGTAAGAAGGGGAGTTTCTCTCCTCTGGCACCTGCTCTCGAAGCCTCTGTTCATCCTGTTCTTGTTAAGCTCCACAGTGAAGTGAAGCCCATCTCATAGTTGAATGAAATATATGATGACGAGCAAGGGAAAAGATATAAGTGGATCTCGGATTGGTTTAATGCTCATCAACTCGTTTTTGGTTTTAATCCGTCCGTCTGTTTCAGCTAGTTGTGCGTGTAGCCTGTCATTTTTTATCGGCTCTACTTCACTCTTGCTTTTCAGTTCAGCTTCCGTATAGATTACCCTTTCAGTTTTAAGATGAAATCACTTTGCCTAACCAAGGAATCTAAAAATCATGTTCTACGACTTTTGCAGCTGATGCACGGCCACATATGGATCGAAAGCGAGGGCCTGGGTAAAGGCTCAACCGTAACATTCATATTCCGGCTGCAATTGTTGCCAACGTCAGGCACTGGAAAGCGAGAGAGACTAACACGCGACGAACAGCTGAACAAAGTGGACTTGAAAGGTTTGAAAGTTCTGGTCACAGATGATAACAGTGTCAACCGCATTGTCACGCGCAGGTTATTAGATCGGCTAGGTTGCCATACAACTGTTGTGGAATCAGGTCACCAGTGTCTGGCGACGCTATCGCAGCCAGGCAGTTCGTTCGAGGTTCTCCTACTGGATCTTTGCATGCCAGAAATGGACGGATATGAAGTTGCCATGAGGATCCGTCAGAGGTTTCGGCCAGAGGATCGACCTTTAGTGGTGGCTTTGACAGCAAATACTGACAAGGATACCCGTGATCGTTGTCTACAAATCGGAATGGATGGTGTTGTACTAAAGCCGATCTCTCTTGGGGATATGAGCATTGAGCTCTGCAAGCTTTTACGGAAAGCCCCTCACAATGGAAGCCTTAGATAGCATTTACAAACCGGTCAAGAATTGGCCCTCTGTACCATACTCCACAATTTTCGTACTCAGGTAAAGAAAACTCTGGAGCAAGTTATATGCTGCACACACATGTTCATGTGCATAGAGAGTATGGTTTGTGTTTTCTGCCCAATCCAATGTCAGACATTATCATGGTCGGGTATTTCGGCCAATTGTCCTGTAAAGCTGACATTGTGGCGGTTTTTGCACCCATCCATTTATTTTCTAAATGTCTGGATGCCGACTCCTTACAAATTTAAGGTATTATAGATCGTTGCAGACCATTGGAAATGGACCTCAGAGCTGCATTGTGGAATCAAGAGGTGAATAGGAGGCAGACAAGACAGCAGCAGTGTACAAAGTATTGATCGAAGGGAAATTTGATTTTGCTAGATATGGGTCTATTGATAATCCTGGACATCTTCGAAAGCGGTTCGATCTAAGATAGGAAGTTGATCTACAAACTCGTAGACAGAGAAGACAAGAACAAGCTGGACAGTCGAACTGTTCCACAATGTAGAACACCGCAGTAGTTGCAGTTGTAATTCGTCTTTTCTCCTTCTGCGAGAACTTGAAGCAAGATCTAGGACTGACGATCGTGTTCGGATGAGCAGCGGTAATGACTGAAATGTCCAAACCGCAGATGCAATGAAGTGAAGTCTTCACCACTTGCTTTCTCATTTCAAATCCCCTTTTCCTGCGTATCTGAGACACAAGTGCCTCCATGTGTATGTGATTCACGATTACGTTTGTCATGAACTTGAATCATCAGAACCATGAAAAGCTGAACACGAGAAGGTCACGCAAATTGAAGCCTCTTTAAGCTAACTGGAGAGAGGCCTCACCATGAAGTCTTCGCCATGGCGAAAAGAGATCCACGAATACCACGGAGTGAGAAAGACGACATCTTGACCGCGGAGCTCCAGCTTCTTCATCACGGGACAATTACTCCCCTGCCGGGCCATCTTCATTAGATGCCCCACCACCTAGTTCAAGATAGCGAGGGATCTAGCCATATAGTGCAATCCTCGGTAGGCGGGACATTTCAGGCGCGCTTACTTGAATACAACCAAACGGATGTCTCCAAAATGTCTCGACAATTCTCTTGAGGGTAGTTTCGAATGCGAATTGCAAATGCAGCGCGTGACACTCCTTGTCACAAGAATGTACTGCGAATAACTGGAAAAGCTAGTCGTAACTTGTAAATGATCTGTACGTTTGGTCGTGCATTTACCGCTTTACAATCTGTGAGGCTTTCAGACGCCCCAAAAGTTCTCCTTCAAAAAGCTGTCCATACTTGCAAGATACTTTCACGTCATGTTGTGGCGTTTAGATTGTTTGATCCCAGTGTTTACTCGCGGACAACTTCGTAGTAGGCACATAGATAGATCCCATGACGAGACAGATCATCGTTTCAGTAGCAGAGATCACTGCATACCGATTCGAGTTTCAGTTGATGCACAAAAGCTGGCCTCTCGAAATCATTGTTTTTATTTTCTGTCGATCTTCACCTGATTGGTTGGTGGGTGGGCTTCAGTTCCAGATCTAGCCTCCTTATTATCTACCACAGTTGACATAATCAGCAATTTCAGGGTTGTTTATGCTAAATCTGCGTTTAGAACAAAATTGTATTGTCGTTATAGGAACTGAAGGTGCACCTATCAGATATATGAAAGGACGAAACGTACAATAGAGGCTAAAGGGTGGTAGAGTTTTACGTAACTGCTTCCAAGTGACTAATCCTTCAATGGGCAAAACAGATGATGTATCAAGATGCATCGAACAGATTCCAAATTTGACTGTTCTCAATTACAAGAATGATGATCGGGAGCTGCGGGAGAGTGTGGAGACGGGAGAGGAGAGGGAGAGACTTGAGAAGATATTTATAACTTCTGAGGGCTCTGTAGTACTTAGCACTCAGAGTGAATAGTATATTCTCTTTGTTTACCAACATCGGTTCCATTGGCATCTAGATTGAAAACTATGGAGAATGGAGTAGAAAGTTATGAATTTTTTTAATTCTTGTAGGGTTTAGAGTGATCATCATACATTGTGATGAGAGTGATGGTCTTGAATTTTAATTTTCAATCCTTTTGTTTTCATGATTAAATTTTATAGGAATTTAGTTTGAAAATTTTGGAGATAGAAATTGAAAGTTATGAAAATTTATAGATTTTAGGGTTTGGAGAGATTGTTTTATTATGTGAGTTGGGATGTGAAAGGTTGTGGTTTTGCAGATATGGAGAGGAGCAACATGTGATACTATTATTATTCTTGTGCTAACCATGGCTACACTTTCCCATGTGGGGTCACCTAGAGTGACTTGAGATACACAATGCCCGGTGTGTCATCGACGTTTTACCTCACAAGGAATAAAAACCCATGTGGGAAAGATGCACAAGGACTATGATTGGATCATTTGGGATGCCCACGTGAGACGAGCGACCACATCGACAGTAGTGACACTCGGGATTATGCACGCTTCTTCTATCCCTTTGTTGATCGTTCCAGGGATATCAATCGAGTCGTGGGAGTGGTTAGCTTCTCAGGCGGGTTGCATTTTGGGGTTATTTGAGACTGGTTTTCCATGTCCATGTCTATTCCATAGGCTACCCCACACACTCCATGATGTGGTTAGATAGAGTTTTCGCCTACCACTTGATCGTTTGGCACGTGATCCCTTGGACAAGTTAGCATGGTTTCTATTCCTCTTACTCCCTTGATGGTGTCTGTGTTATGCTAGAGGAGGACGTGCGGGGCATAGAGAGGTGGTTGCTAGATTTCGTCGATTCCGAGCGAGAGATTGGGCAGCCCTTTAGGAGGAGTCTGTTAGGGCTACACGATTTAGGAGAAAGGCATCGCCACAGGATACCACAGAGTCCACTCAATTACGACGGTGTAGGACATTGGGTTAAGCGGGAGAGTTTAGCATAGCAGCACGAGTGTTACACCCTTTGTCTATGGCAAATCCTACTGATGAGAGTATCTCTTCCCTACGATCACTACATCCTATAGCAGTAGAGGGACTACCAATATAGGTCTTAGATTATTAGCCTGAGCAGCCTTTATGTCTTGATAGGTCGCTAGTTGCACTAGCATTGTGCACTACCCCTTGCCTTTCCTCAAGAGGCCTGTCAAGGATGGTTTATGAGCACCTTAGAGATTGCTTCAAGGTAGATGATCCTTCTAGTGGTTTTAACGAGTTGTTTTAGGTGGCTAAATCAGTAGCAAGAGGAGACATTCCTATGTCTATTAGTCGGGTATTAGGTGCTAGTCGACTTCTCGCGATGGAGAAGGACACGGGAGGCATTAGGCCGATTGCTATTGGAGAGATCTTTTTGCGTTTGGTCAATTGTACCATTGTCCTTCAACATCATTCTCACTTTTGATAACACCTTAGTCCACATCAGTTTGGAGTAGCTACACTTGGAGGATGTGAGGCTATATCTCTAGGCATTAGAGCACTCCTAGATATCCATCCGGAGTGGGTCGTCCTACAGGTGGATGTTGAGAACACTTTTAATAGCGTCTCACGTGCATCCATCTTTAGAGAGCTCAGGGAGGCTGGTGGATCCTTGGCAAGTCTCATTCCTTTTGTGCGGTCGTTTTATGGCTCTCCTGCTTCACTTTACTACCAGCATGGTGGTTCACAAGAGGGAATCACCGTCTTGGAGTTAGTTGTTGATACACGTCAGGGAGATCCTTTTTGGGGGGGGGGGGGGGGGGGGGGGCTTATTTGCCAAGGCTCACTTGAGAGCTCTTCTATCTACTACTTTGGCCATGCCATGTTGTGTATTTCACTCCTTGGCAGATGATACACATATCGTAGGCCCTATAGATTAGATTAGGCAGGCCTTGGACTACTTGACTTCCGAGCTACATCTAGTAGGCTTGAGAGTCAATGTGTCAAAGTGTAGTTCATGGTCCCCTTTAGATATCCCTTCCCACCTTGAGCTTCCAGAGGGGATTTGTGTTCTTGGAGTGCCAGTAGGATCGGAGGATTTTGTCGCACGCTTCTTAGATGTTGCCCCTGCAGAGGATGTTCTCCATGTGGATGACCTTCCATTGCTAGGAGATCCGCAAGTGGCATTTGGTATACTCTCTTCCAATATTTCTCGGTGACCATCCTACCTCATCCGTACGATTCCTTCTTCACCGTCCTTCTTATCATGTTTGAGAGCATTTGATAGGAGGATTATGGGAGTCTTTGGTGATATTATTGGACTAGGGACTTTTGAGTGTGTGATAGGGGATTTGGCACGTAGATAGACGTCTTTGCCGATCTCATGTGGTGGGGTTGGCTTGCTTTCTATGGAGGAGACGGAACCTATAGCATTTTTGGGTAGTTTGGCTCTCTCGACACCCTTACTTTCCTCTCGTTTTGTGGTTGTTGATGGCCAATTTTGGAGACTTATGTGACAGAGGTGGAGGGAGGATCCTTTTCTCTCCAAGTGTTATTGCGGCAAACAAGAGATAGTCTATCCCCACGAGCATGAGAGGATTTTCCACCTTTTGCTTCACTATCGTAAGATTGGACTAGAGGTTTACAGTCTTCCTTGATGGAGCGACAATGTGAGCATACGCTACATTCTCTCTTAGTAGACTCATCCATTCCTCAAGCTACTAGAGCACGTCTTCACTCTTGCTCCAACAAGGGTGCAAGCTCTTGGATCCTAGCTCGATCGTGCATTAGGGCATTCCGACTCGCACCAACTACTTTCTCTACAGAGATGAGGTTTCGCCTAGGTTTGGTCCACCCATCTATATCTTCATTACTCACTTGTGAGTATGGTTCTACACTAGATGCAGCAGCGGCCCAAATGATACGGTGTCCTTTTGGAGGATAGAGGATAGCTACCCATGATGCCATTAGGGACATAGTGTTTGCTATGGCACGAGAGAGTGGATACTTGGCTTGGAGGGAGCGTTAGTATGCTTTACAGACGACACGTGTCAGGGCAGACTTATATTTGGTCCGAGATGATCAGGTGACAGTAGTAGATGTTGTGGTTACGTACCCTACGCGGGATATACTTTTGGAGGGAGTGATTACCCATCCCCTTGGATGGGCGGCGAGTGCAGCAGCAGGTCGCAAGGTCTCCAAGTATAGGAGCATGCAGCGAGGTCACCTCTTTGTTCCTCTAGCCTTGGAGTTATATGGAGCGATGGACACGGCATTTGACACATTGGTCAGGGAGTGCGCAAGAGCTTATCATGTTAGGCGTCAAGGAGTACCACTTTCACTCTCATACTTTGTAGCATATTTTAGACATCGTGTGCCCATTGCTCTACAAAGGGCAATGGCTGGTGCAATCCATAGGAGAGCAATCACACTAAGTGATGTTTCTTCGGATGCTCCAGTTGTGTGTAGATAGTACGACTTGCATAGCTCAAATATCTTAGGTGCGGTAGGGCAGATTTCTCATATATACTCTGTTGGAGCTTAGCCCCATGTTGCCTTTTTTGTCTCTCCCTTGTACGGCTTGATGAGGCCTTTCCATCCTTCGTTTTTCCTACGCGGTGGCCCTTTTGATACTAATGTTCTTACTAGATTGAGCTTAAAAGTTTCTTTTTATATGACTATATAGAAAGTAATAAGGATCCTCCTTTAAGAACATCACTTAGAAATACGTTTAATTATTTTTGTATTCTCTCTTGCGTGATTATCAAATTCAGTTTCTCTTCTAAATCGGTTCTTCTATTTTCTACAATCTCCTCTAGCTTTATGTCGAGGTTTAACCTTTTTTCTTCTAATAAAAAATGTCCAAGGTCCTCGTATCAGCCTGAATTCCTGATCAGCATAAATATGTTCGATAAGGAATCTCAAAAAGATTTTTACTGAGTTAAATTCCTGATAAATATGATCACATACTTAAATTAAAAAATTCACCAACTAACTCCACTATCTCATAAGACTCGCATTCATAGTTATAATAAATTAAATATATGAAAATACCATAGAAAATTCAAAATAAAGTAGACCATCTTGATCCATCCAACTTGATTATATAGGTCTAAGCAATCACGACAGCGTGTAAGCATCTTCTTGGGACTCCAATTTGTTATCCTCTTGGGGCCCAATTTCTTTTATCCTTGTATTGACCTTCCCACTTGGCAATAATTGCTTCCACTTGACGAGACTTGCGCCTACTAGATGATGAGAGAGTCCGTCCTTTCTGGAACTAATAGATTCGTAAGATTCTTATTTGGATTCTAAGATCTCTAAGATTCCTAAATAGATTCGCACATAAGCTTCTAGGTTTGCAGGAACGCCCACCTTTGGATGATATACGACTAGAGATGAATCTTAGTTCCTGAAGTTATTTTAAATTAACTTTATCATGTTTCAAAACGTTCTGTCTTATATACAAGATCAAGTTCTTAGAGTAATCATAAAATATTGGCGCTTTTGAGAGCTGAGGTCCTTTAGTAATTTAATCTAGATAGCACGCCATAGCTATTTCTGTCTAGTTCATGAATCATCTATTAGATTATAATTCTTTTGGATGGTTTATGATAACATTATAGTTTACATGTATATGAAAAAAATAAACATTACGATCATATCTTTGCTTTGTTCTATGAATCTTTGCCTTTACTTTCTCGTGGTTTAAATAGACCTACATATTACTACGTAGATAATAAAATAAATCTCCACCCTATGTGATAATATCCTATTCTAAACTACAAAATTATTGTCTCCAGTAACAAGAATGAATTGCAGTGGTGGATACCATTTCAGTTAGTATTCTTTTATATTACATTAAAGTAAAACTGAAAATATTACCTTACGTAATAACTCTAAAACGAATAAGTATTATTTGAGTTGTTATTTTATTTTTACCTAGAATTATGCTTTTTTATGAGTACTATATATAGACCATGAATTTATATTTATTAAATATTTATATATTTAATAAATAAATTAAAAACTTTAGTTAGATAAATATAGTCAATAAATAAATACAGAATTTAAGTTTAATCTATGAATGTCTATACAGTGTTTCTGTCATTCAATAGTACAAAATTTATAACTATAAATCTAATAATAATAATAATAATAATAATAATAACAATAAAATTTTCTATATTCATAAATAATTCTTTTAGTTTAAGTTAGAAGTATAAATATCATTAAAAATGTCTTAGATGTGTTTAGTAATGTTTCAAAAATATGATTACAAATGTGAAATGTGGATAAGGAAATGAAAAATAGTTACTTTCAAATTGAGAAAAATATAATATCCTATAAATAATAAACTAAAAAAGGACATTTACATGGTCTCCGAAATTAGGTATTATATTTCAAGATAATTAAATTCCTGGTACTTATATGCGTATATATAAGCATCTGCAAATAAATTATTCGTGAGTATATCAATAGAATTAACCTCCTATAAGGAATATTTAAGATTCTAATCGTTGTATTATTGTTCAGCGAGTCCAAGATTTTGACGAAATCTCACCCGTAAGGCGAGTCAAGAAAACAACAGGCGACCGCATGTGATAACAAGAAAGATGGGAAGACCCCGTCAAGTCAAGTCAAGTATTTTCATAAAGGATGGGATGACCCCTTCAAGCCGCACAAGGGGGTAAAATGGGGCTAAGCCCCCTAAGTATCGGTACTCTCCAGGTTTAGTGATGAATGCTGGTACATAATGGCTGCCGGAGCCGGGGTAAAAGGTTGACGGAAGAGTAGGACGGAAGTCCAGAATGTCAAAGTCTGATCGCATGAAGAACGGAAGGAAAGAGGATGGACAGTGACCCAGAATAGCGGGTCAAATTTCACCGTGCTCTCAGAGGAAAAAAGATACCCACGTGACTAGTTGGTCTCCCGCCGGGGTAAAAGTTGTCCCTCGAGAAAGATCCGCCGGAACTCCTGTTCCACAGGCCAAACAAAGGAAACTTCCTTGTTCACGACTGTACCCCATTTCCAGACGGAAACCTAGTTGGACATATTCACATACGTCCGACTGTTGCTCGGTTCTGTCAAGACTTCTGCCACGTCCAGTTGGCCCCTCCCCGGAATTCGAATTTGGTGGAGCCCGCGGGAAAAAAACGACGTAGCCTTATCAAAAGCGCAATATTCAAAAACTTGGAGCTTTTCTCTGGCCTCCTTGAAGCTAGGATGCCACGTCATGTTCACGTCTTACGAAGCTCTGGTTACATCAACCGACATTCCTTGTCACCTTAACTCTGGACGCGGGTTTCTTAACTCGTGTTAAGCTTCTTCAACTCAATTTCCAAATGGTCACACTTCATGCTTTGCATTATATTCTCTCAACTTCAGGTGGCAGTATCAAGAGATCAAAAGACTAGATGCATCAAATTTCGCTGCTCTAGTGGGTCGTGCTTTCTTGATCCAACGCAAATACGAACAAAAAACTGGTCACGAGTGATCTGAGGCCCATGTGACTTCCCCCAATAATGCAACCAAGCTTGTGAACAATCAGACAAAATTGTACTTAGATTGTGCTAATATCCGGTCAGGCATGGAAAATGAGCTCCAAAGCCAATGAAGGATATGAACCAAATCTGCGTCTATGTGGACACATTACCTTGGGAGGATTGTACGGTAGAGATTTTGGACGAATTGAGCAGACACTGAAATGATAACCATTGCCGGGTGACTGCTCAATGCTCAGATCCAATTTTGTCTAAAGTGGTTCATCGACTGCATTTGTTTATGTATATATATTTGGTGAGTTTTTATTTCT
The DNA here is from genome assembly GCA_948567375.1 of Lunularia cruciata. Taxonomy (NCBI): domain Eukaryota; kingdom Viridiplantae; phylum Streptophyta; class Marchantiopsida; order Lunulariales; family Lunulariaceae; genus Lunularia; species Lunularia cruciata. The sequence goes on along the minus strand of OX419755.1, from coordinate 5,727,809 downwards.
AAGAGACGAGAGATATCCAACTTAAATAATTAAATATTCTATACAAGGAGTGATAATGAGCACATTTTCGATAAACATCAATCTTTTGAAGTACATACCAAAAAGTAGGCAACACTTTTTGGCAGAAGAAAGTCAGGTCTTCATAGTTTTATATACAAGAGACGTACACTTAGAAAAATTCACATTCTGGTACGAAAAGCATGCTTTTCTCCACACCTGATGAGATAAGCGTTTCTCTTCGCTGAATGGAGCCCAAGCAGTAAAACTTGAATGAGCGCATCAAATTTATTGTCGAGAAACATATTTACGAGCTTTTTCTATTTGCAAGGATGAACGTGGAATCAAATAGACAATCAAATTGACGGTTTCATACCTCGTTTGCTGGAAGAAACCACATCAGAAAAGGATGGATGTCAACGGTAGCACTGGGCCCAAATCCCGTCGCGGCCAACGTCAGTCAGGAAGGGCTCACGCCTTTCACTCGTCGGCTGTGGATGCGACCCGAAGTTCACTACTGTTCTCTCCTGTGACCGATGTGGGCCCCGTAGCAACTTTATCGCGACGGGAAGCAACCCCCTCGCTCCGTCGACGCCGACTTCTCGCTGAAGGAAGGAAGGAAGGAAGGAAGGACTGAAGGGATGTCAGTTACGATCGCTCTGTCCGCGGGGAAGCCTCCCTGAGTGTACATGACTCCGAGCCTCAATTCCCAAAGGCATAGCATAGGCATAGCATAGACGACGACAAGAGGACCCGTCCCCCGTTTCTTCTTTGTTGTTAGGGTTGCTTGTGCGTGAGCGTGAGTGTTTTTGTGATTTGTTGATTAGACTTGTCGTCGTGTACATTGCGAGAGAAGGAAAGGAAGTTAAGGAACCCTTTCATTGTTACTACTACTACTACTACTACTACTTACTACTACTAGTACTAGTGGTGGTGCTGGTACTTACCAGTAGACACAAGAAGAGAGGGCTGCTTGAGAGAGATATAGTAAAGTAAAGTAAGAGGATAGAGAGATAGATAGTACGTAGACAACCTGGTTGTGTGGCAGACAGACAGATCGAAACTATCAAAGTTGTTTGGTCATTGAATGCTGCTGCGGCCAAGTTCCCTTCTGTTTTGGGGGCTGCTGACAAGCACAGCTTTTCGTCTCGTCTTGCCCTCGTCTCGTCTTTCGTCTTCGTCGACTTTCGTTTGAGGAGGAAGGAGGGAGCGGGGATTGTGGCTGGAGTGCAGCCTCTTGGTCTTCTTTAGCGATCGATCGCATGTGGCATACTCTGATCAGGGGAACTCTTGTGAGCATCGATTGGTTCCAGACGGTGGAAAGTCAGCGAGGCTTTCTGCTCGTGTTGGATCCCTGGTGTTCCGGGTCACGGAGTTTGTCAATTCGTCGACACCTTTACTCTTGTCTTCATTATTAGTTGAATGCCTCGAGTTGCAATTATGTGTATCGGAACTAGTGTTGCGAAGGCCTACATCTGTCGTCGGAGTTCATGGACCCCAGTTCCCTGAGGGGATTCGTCCGCGCATGGTGTGAGTGTTTCTCTTGTGGAATAGATTATAGACTCGCCGCTCGAGGCTGCGGAAACTTGATTAAATAGTCAGTCGATGAAATCAAGAAGTGAACACATACTCTCTCTCTGTCTCTCTCCTTTCTAGTTTCAAACCGGCGATAGCCAATCAGGTCGTGGAAGTCACTCTTCAGTGACATTCTTGATATCACTGCTCAAGTGTTGGTTATAGATTCCAATTGTGATCTCTATCTATCTTTCCCTGGTTTTCTAGTGAATTTTGAACCTAGAGCAATCCATTCCATCCCATTCCCCGAGGTGGCTCTCCTGCTACCGCGCCTGTACATTCTTTTCTGAACACTGTGGTTAACTTGGAGGATTAATCTCATCTTGATCGAACCTTGTCAGAGATACCCTTCCACCTGAGTATCGGACATCCTGTCATGCGAATCTACCGACCTTCAAGCTTTGTGAAGTTAGTTTGCCCATAATTTGTCGACGTCGAGTTTGTTACTCTTCCGAATCAATTTTTTCCTCCGCTCCGGGTCAATCTGCTGCTGTGACTGAATAGTCACGTCGCGTCGATTCGAACTGCAGAGGACGTCCTCATCCAGGAGGTTCTGTGAGGCGAAGTGAGAACTGTTAGGATGAAAGAAAAGGATGTCGAAACCAGTCACAGTCCGCGTTACATGAGCCCAGCCGTAAAGCAGGATCTTGCCAGGCTGGACAAGGACACTGAAAGCAGGCGGACTGCGATGAACTCATTGAAGCACTTCGTCGAGAATTTGGACCCGGGCTCAATGCCTCGTTTCCTTGCACAGGTCAATTATCGCGCCAGCGCCATTTTATGTCATTTCTCGTTCTGGTTCCATGTTACACACTTACAAGTTACTAATTTAGATATTAATAATGCACCGACAATACTTGCTTCCTGCTGCCTAACATCGATCCGATCGGCGTATCAGGTCCGGGTTGTTCCAATCATTGAGGTTTAATCGGCAAATACTGGTATATTGTTCCCGTCATACTTTGTGGCCCTTTGCTTGACTCTTGTGTAAATTTCTTCTCATTCAGGTTTCTGAAATACGAGACCAAGGAGCATCAAAAACGTACGCGATTTCCCTGTATGAAGAAGTTGCTCGGGTTCACGGGAAGCTCATCATTCCGCACATACCTCGTGTGATGGCCACTGTCACACGATCTCTGTCCTCGAGCGGAAGTTCACCTCAACTTCACCAGGCCTGCGCTAAAGTGGTTTCTGCGGTCGCTAGGTACTCGATTGACGATAGTTCCCTGTTGCACGCTGATGAAATTCTTCGCGAGGTGTGTGAGCCTCTCTTGGAAGTGCTTGCTGGGAAATTAGAGCCTCTTGCAGCGGGTGCAGCCGTGTGTTTGCAGGCTTTGGTTGAGTGTGGAAAGTGGGGCCACACATCAGACGAAGTAGTGAACGAAGCTTGTCTGCGGACCGCAGTTGCTATGGGGGAGAAGGGAACACGGACTGTCGCCCACATGCAACTTACGTGTGCTTTGGCAACGGTGAACCCCTCATTCATGAGCAGCTACGGAGTCGCGCTTATCAGAGCTGGAGTGGAGATCCTTTATCAAAATCCCGCGTCTGGTACCTGGCAGCAAAGAGCATGTGCAGCGCGTCTTCTTCAAGTTGTCCTTCCAATTGTTGATAGAGCTACAATTGCATCTGAGTTAGGACCCACCATTCAGGCGCTGGACAATTGCAAGCATGACCGGATGCCCCACGTTAGAACGGCCGTGAGCGAAGCACTCAAAACGGCCAAACTTCTGCTATCGGAGGATAACTCCAGACGGAGTGGTGATGGTGAGGATCCCTTGGGCATTCCATCTCTCAGCTTCTTATCAGTGGATGACAAGCAGTTCAAGAAAGCCTCTCGCAGAAAGAGCTTGTTCGCTGTTTCGGGGGAGTACATGCCCTCTGCTGCGCCTAGGCGTGCAAGTTGTTCTCCGTTATGCTTTTCGCAAGTTTCACAAGAAAGTCAGATTGTGTCATTTCCACCTTCTATGTCATCAGAATCTTCAACCTCGAGTTTCATCTCTCCTCCTCCTGGGAGATCTCGTAGGTCACCTCTCTTTCCGACCAGACCTCAGTACAAGTGTTCTTCACAAACATCGTCAGTAAGTTCGGGTGATACTTTTGATGGTTATTTGTTTCATCCTGACCGGTCAAGTGAAGCGCCTGCTAAGGAGAACGTTCCGGCACGCAATCCAGATGTCAATGCAGCCGTTCCATGGGATCTGGGGATAACTTCTGGTGGTTCACCTGGTTCTGGCCGTGTTGGAAAGTATGTCCGGCCCAGACCTCCCACACCGGGGTCCTACATTCCTTATCCTCCGTCACTTTCAGACAAGTTGGGAACTGATCAGCAATCAAGAGATATAGGTCAGTCTAATTGCTACTGGATCTCGTCTCAAAGCCTTTCGAGGATTGATCTGGCAGCTACTGCCATAGGATATGCATCGCAGAGTACTGCCATTCATTCACTCTCATAATTTTCAACAACAATCCCGTCCCTCAAATCCCCCTCTTTACCATGTCCATGTCCATCCCACCCTCCCCTCCCCTTCCCTCTTCTCCTTCACTCCCCTTTCCTTAAGAACCTAATCATGAATGCTAGATTTCTATGATTTAAAATTGACTGTGCTTTGAGGGTACGCTTTGCTACACTATTCCTATTTTACATATAGGGAGCTATTGCCAGTTGCTTCTGTCTACCTTAGACCTTGTTGGAAATCTGGAACGTATCTGCTGAAGGCAACATGACTGCACGCGAATTAATAAGGAGGCTGTTGTATAAGTTCGTCATGAAACTCTGGTTAAGAAACTAGCGTATTGCTCTAGGGAGCTATCTGACTGTATTCATGGTGTTAATGCTGGCTGGTCTACTATATTCAATAGAGTAATATGCGGTTCTGACTAGTCTTGCTTTCGTGGAATGATCATGGCAGACATCAGTCCCGTTGTGATGTCGAAAAGCAGAGGTGGGAGGACCTTCAATCCTCTCGAAGAATCTGTTCTCACCAGCTCCAGGGAGCAAGAAGGAGATCTTCTCACTCAGGACGAGGAAGTCTTTTCGAATGGCGGGACTGCAGTCGATATTGAAGCAGAAAGTGATACGAGTTCTAGCCGAGAGAGCATCCATAGTGTTTCTAGTCGGGTCAGCATTCAAAGCGAGCAGAGCACCCTTAGTCAGATCAGGACTGAGAGGGAAAGCATAGGCTCCTTCTCGATATCTGGATCTTCTCGCAACCGCAGTGTTTTGTCTGGACCAACTATGAAAAACGTTTTTGAACTAAAAGGACCAGTGAATGCCGGTATAGTGAGAAACCCAGATCAACCTGTGAGGCCCGCTGTCGACGAGGACGATATCCGTCCTCCAGACGATTTCCCGAGGAGCGATTGTAAGGAGGCTCTCGATGCTTTGTGCAATTCGCGAGCCCACTACAATTCCATGGCTCATCTGAGAACTATGGAGGATCCCTACAGCCCTCAGGTATGAATGTGGATCTTATTTTCATTTGTTCCTGGTTGATAGTGCGCTTAAAATTCGCTGTCAACAGTTCTCTCCGTAGTTGTGTGACTTTTCTCGTCAGTTATTGGTTTTAAACTGTGAGTGACCATTTGTCCGCAATTTGTTATATACTCATTGCTCATTCTAGGCTGGAGGTGTATGCTCCGTCTCCATATGGCTTGAGTGACTTTATCTGATCGCGTGGTAATGTTTTTGGATCCTGGCAGAAGCCGAAAGCACTTATCACTGCAGAGGATTTCCTTCCTTACAGCACACCCAGGCGCTTAGTGCGGTCCTTGCAGTCTACCTTATCCAGCCCGGATTCAGGTAGCGTGGGAGACCAGGACATCAAGTCTACTGGGGATGTAATAGATATGGCTGATATGGATTTGGAAACTTCCAGTGAAGCTGGCTGGAGTGTGCGAGACAACCCAATTGCCTCGGATGACTCTTTCAAAACGGATAGTGACGAGGAGGACAGTGGACGGAAGGTGTGCAAGAAGATGACTGCTGAACTGAATCACGATAATTCCTTAGCACCCCCTGAGGAAGATACTATGAACGCAGATGTTTGTGAACGGATGACAGACTCAGTCCTTGGTTTAGCATCTGAGATGGCCAGTGTCAGCAAGTCTTCATCCGTTAAGGACGGAAGAGTGATCAAACCTGACGAGGATGTGGAAATCATCAAGAGAACCCAGCAAGAGGTTATCTCTAGCTCATTTTCTCAGTCTCGAGGAGGTTTGAGGAGTTTGCTCGTTGAAGATAGTGCCTACGATTGTTCGCACGGCGGAAAAGATTGTGATACCAAACAACATTCTGAAGGAGAGGCTATCTGCAAAGATGGACAGGATATGATGTCTCCACCTGACCATTTCAGCGAGAAACTTAGCGGAGTGATAAGCGGCAGGGTTGGCGACTTAGTCAGTAAAAGCTGGAGAAGTGTACGCTCCTACGCGGAGGTCTTCCTCGGTGGGTCTTTGCTAGTTGTCTTGGCACTTCCATTTGCCATGGCGATGTCAAAACTGTTCTTATCCCGTCCGGAATTACCAGGATTAGTACCTACTTGAACCACAATTGAATTGTGTTTAAACTTCATTCGATCGCTATCCGAACCGTTGTTGTATATCTACGTAGGCTGCAGAGGTGTGTGATGCTAAAAAACTACAGGAAAGCAAATATTGCTTCTCCACCAGGTAGAACTGATCAGACAACTTAGTGTTCACCACAGAGGGATCCTCGATTTTGAAGTCCTTGCACTTCTCAGTCAAGATGGAAAGGCGACACGCGTTAATGCTAAGTGCGTTATAGAAAGACTTGGTGATATGAGAGGCACCATAAATGGGAATTCGGTCCTTACTTTCAGTTGACAGTGGTGAGTTCTTGACTTTGTGCGATGAAAGATGCCGATTTGCCCCGGTGTTGGCAAATGGTGGAAAAAGCGCCTGAAGGACGTGAATATAATCATGGGGAAAGAGTGTTTTCCCCGACTGGCAACAGAATGGCATATAGAGGTGGTGCTGGCCAGGCCTGAAGACTTGCAGATAGGCTTTTATGAAGGCCGACAGGCAAGATGAACAGATTAAGCTGTAACATAACAAGTTGGGATGGTAGTTGGCTTTGCCACATCCTTTCAAATTTGATGGAGCGAGTTTCCCGATTTCTCCCTGTCTCTTCACGTTCTTGTTTCTTTTCATTCTCTATCTATGGATGTTTGCGTTTCAATGCTTGGAAATACCCTTTGCTCTCCACTCAAGTATAGCACCGAGTTTCCAAAATTCTAGTACTCCCTGTGTCCTTCGTCAACTAAATTGAAGATGGTGTATTAAATTGACACTTACTACGTGGTACAACACCGGAAGAACGAAATTAGCGGAACGTAATTCGGCAAGGCGCAAATCTACTCATCACTACAGTTTGCCTGTTAGCATAAAGAATCTCAGTTACATGGAAAGCATTCAATGTCTTTATCCCCAGAACAGGCGTGGTGAGGTACATGCCTCACTGGAATATGCCTTTCCCTTACTAATATGAGATAAAGTACAACGAGATTACAATCGGGAAGGGTTGGTTGTATCTGCGCAGATAAATGTAGGCCCCTCCATTCCTTGGGTGGGTGGTTAGTTTCCGTGCAAGTCATGCTGCTACCGAAACCGTAGCCCGAATCCGGGCACAGCTATGAGTCCAGAACATGAGCCAGAGGCCTTCACCACAAAGTTGACAGTTCCAGACCTTGGAACTGTACTCACTACACTGTGATGCCTGCATAAACAGGAGGAAAAGCTGCAGGGAGGCGTACAGCAGGAAAGACAAGCCATGTCCAGACTAGCAGCGTTCTCGAATGTGCTCATTAGTTGGCAGATGTCGGAATTCTTCTTCCCTTGCTGAAAAGGAGTATTTGTGGATGATCATGTCATTAAGTTGCCATGGTGCGGTCCTTGTCTATCCAGCACCAATCTCAGAAATAACGGCGACGAGAGGGGAGTATAGGAAAACAGTATCAATTTCCGCAGTGCAGCAGGTATCAACCTCGACAGTGCGAGGACGAAAAGAGGATGTTAGGTCTGACTTATTACACTCAGGATCTAATTCTCGTCCACGTACACAGTAAATACCGGTCATAATTGGACTTTGTTGCGTAATTTTCTCTATTTCGTCTGCTCCCGCACATGACACAGCGAATTTCATCATCACTCACTCGACACTAAATTTGGCTCCATCCTTAAGAGCGTGACAATCGAGCACTTCCTACCTTATCACCAGCATAGTGCTGTCACCTACATGTGGATATTACAATACTCCGTTGTCCTGGTCGTCCGATGAAGTGTAGTGACTGTGTTCACATACCGACGATACGTAGGCACCAACTTATTTATGCTGCAGTGGGGGCCAAAGCCCACGAGGATCGGATCCTTCTTATATTGCCATACTAATCCCACGTTTCATCTGCAAAATAAGAGTGCAGTTGGTAGACTCTCAATAACCCCAGGGCCCACAGGTGACTGGGTACAGTAGTTCCTCCGATATTGCCTCTATGATTCGCAGAAACCTTTTAGAGGAAAGGAGATTCACTCTCGAGGTTGACTGACTCGACTGTAGTCACAGTATATGCCTGGAAGGGTGAGTACACACTCCTCACCGCCAAAGAGTTTGCTCGAAAAGGTACTTTTTCTGCCACGAGATGCTTCAAAGGGAAGAGAGCTCAATTCCAAATACCGATCTTTCCTAGTTTCTTTGTTTTGGTTTGATCCGTTTTGTTAAATTAGTGATGCACTGCATATCACCAGATTACCCGCTCATCACTAAGGAAATTTCTGAGGAAAAGCTTTGTTGCTACAACAAGATGTTCTATGTAAAAGAGATATGGTTTTGCAAACCTCATTTCTCTTTCAATTGTGAACAGTATAGGTCATAAGATTACTCAACCAAATTTTATTCTGTGCAGCAGTACTCACAAGCGGTGCTCAAGATTCCATTGACTTGATTATGGGATCAACTCTTTGGGAATTTCGGATGCTTTGTTACTGCGTTGTTCAAACCTAATTCCAGATTCTCGCAAAACGCAGTAACCAAGTTGAGATTTGCAGAGAGAAGCTTTAAATTGATCGAATAGTAGATAGCAATTAGAACCCGTTGTTAGGGTATCGTTCAGTCGGTCCACCCATTGTGAAAACAATTTACTTTGTAATATACGTTATGATAATTTTCAGTAAATCTGGGAGGAGAAAAAAAAGAAGAAAAAGCAACAAAATAGAATGAAAATCACTAAAATATAAAAAATAAAACAGGATGTTTAAATTGAGAAGAATTAAAAAATAGAAAATAGTAAATACCGATGGATATATCGTATTTTATTGATGAACATAACGAAAGACATTAAGAGATCACATGTTTTTCTGTGACGCATAATCATATGATTTCTTGTGAGTCGGTGGATCGATTTAACACTAATCCAGATGTTGTTGTGGTTTTAAAGCCTAAATAAACATCCAATACTAGACCTTTGTTTCTCTCCCGTCAAAAGACTTTGATTGAACCTATATTCTTCATTGAATGATTTTCCATTTCTTCTACCTTTGCCTTCATTCGCGATTTCCACCACCTTCGACCAATTCTCATTATAAGGATTTGATTGTGAATTGTAAACACCCTTTTAAGGTTTGTGGACGACAGCCTAAGCCTTTCCACTAATTTACCGTATTACGTGGTAACTGAATAAATGATGCGAACTTCGCATCAGGTATTAAAGATTAAAATAAGTAACTTCGGGTAGGAAACCCACCCGAAGTTACTTAGTTTAATGATGGCTGCTGCGAAGTCATTTGAGAAGGATTAGCCCCGATTAGAGTAATTAAGTCTAAGCTTTCGACCAAGAGTTCTCGTAAGCAGTTGGGCTATGATAGGATACCTCATTCAAATTGCCTTCAAATGAGGGGTATTTGTCTTTGGTCCGATTCATGGAAAGAGTGCTTATGTAAGTGGTTATTCACCCCTTAGGTGAACAATTGTTCATGAATAAACCAAGTGTTCTTTAAAATTTGGAACCGAAGAGTACTAATAGAGTAAAGACGAGACTTGTACTGTTTTATAGTTTGCTTATGTGTTCGAAGATAAGACATCTTGTTTGGAAAACCATTTAGTTAAAATGGATGATAGGAGATATATAAAGTTACTTTCTGCTCATTACCAAGTGATAGTTAGCCAAATTGAAGATTAAAGGTTTCAACTTTGAACAATGAATTGATATAAATGAAAAACATCGTTTCCATATTAAGTTCTACCAAAGATAAGATTTCGAGTGAGCAACACTCATTCGAGATGTAGTAGCTATCTATTTCATGTTACTTGAGGGTACATAACGATCTGGGGAAAGATCATCCGTAAACCCCCCTCCTTTTTGACAAACTAACTTAAAGGCATCAGTTACAGGATCAAGGAATTCTAAGCTGAGAACGTGAAGAAGAAAGTTGCTTGATTCCAACAGCATGAGGATTGGTGCTGTTAGTCCACGTCCTCCTCGATATTGTGATTCTTGGGAATATGTTTCTCTGTTCTAGCTTCCACGAGATTCCAATTTCTTGTATCCTGCGAGTAGTTGTAAAGTGGGCACCAGTAGGATTCTATGTTTGATGACATTTCTAGAAGTGCACCCACCAAGATTTTTGCTCGATCAAGTGTCCACTTCGATTCCAATGGTTCGTGCTGACTCGGGATTGCTGTGCTGGACGCTCAGAGTGTCTTTCTGTTCCACACGGCGTAAAGAACAGCCATGGGTAAAAGGAAGAAAATAAGAAAGACTTGTAATCCTCAATCACTGTCACAATGAGAAGGCCATTAGAGTTCCTGGAGAAGAACCCAGAGGCGAGAGTATCGTTTGAGTCTTCCTGATGTGACCCCCTCTATAATGTGCACTGGGTACATAGGTAGTTCGGATTTCCAGGGGTTTAATTAAGAGTTCACGTTTCCAGATATGCAGAACAAATGCGGTTACAAGCCCATCAGTTCAACATCAGTTCAACAATCTCTGGAATTGATCAAGCTTCTTTCTAGACTAACTCCTCCTCCTCGAGGCTAGAGGAGCTTGAGACCACTCGATTATATTCCGGGTTATCAGTTGTGGTCTTTCATCGATCAATGATGCTTCCCACTGTTGTCTTTCATCTGTAAGCAGGTATCTTTCTTGATTGATGTTTTGTGACATAGAATTTGGTCTTGACCTGACATGTAGGCAAATTTGAAATATTGTATAGTGATCACCGAAAACATCATCAGTGACAGTGAATATGATCCTCTAAGGCCAATTCTTCATAACGCGTAATCGGATTGACAGACGAGAAACTGAACTTGACGGAACTCATATGATTATAACTATGTGTTATAACATATTATGATTATAAGGATCCTATCTAGCTAGGAGTTTCAATCTGTTTCAATCTGCTTCATTTGTCATGAGTGCGTCTCTGAAATTCAATTTCTGAGATGTAATCTGCACTAAGAACAGAGTTCGTGGGAACAGAAATCTTGTACATCTGATGATAAACTAGCTTGTTTCTGAGGTGTAATCTGTGTGAACAGCAGAATTTGTGTTAATCTTGAAAACCGTTCACGGCCCTTCGTCCACACATGATTGAGGGTGTTGCTTGTAATAAACATTATCGTATCTTGCTATGATTGTGAGATTTGTTGATTGAGCTCATGGAGATTCCTTGATTTTCTTTCCGTCACACACTTAATGTGGGACACGTTTGCCTTCAGCCCTTCTTGTCCTTCAGATGTTGCTGTTGAGCTCATGGCCTGCTCAATACCATCAGCCTGACACATAGTTGCCAATCAGCACGTTGGAGTAAGGAGTAAGTTCAGATACTAGGCTTTCTTCGTGCATATTTTGGGTCTTGAATTCTTGTGTGTTGATTGCTTTGAATGGTAGAAAAGAAGGTATTTCTGTTCTAATGTTGGACAGAAGAAAAACTATCCACTAAATCGTCTTCATCACTCACACTATGCTGTCAAGTTCACTCAGTATTGTGAGAGCAAGCACACGTATTCGCCAATATGTCCGTGATGTCAAACTTCGAAAGTTTCCTCCCAGACCGGGGTAGTTGAAGTGTTGTTAACGGAGTGTCTTCGCATACATGTGATTCTGTACGCCTTCTCTTCCTCCAAAGGAACAGTGGGCACATCCATCCCTTGTCTAGATCCTCTATATCAATCCCTTGTCTATGACTTTGTAGGGGGAGAGGCGAGAGGGAAGGGAGGTAACGAATGAAAGACTATTATAGAGTTCTAGAGAGCTCACCTCCATTCATCGTATGAGTGAATAATAGATTCTGTTCATTTTTCAATTTGGTTCCATTGGTATCTAGATTGAAGGCTATGGAAAATTGAAGAGGAAGAGATTATTTCACATTGATGGTAGTGAATTTTCATTAATCTCTTTGTATTCATGCTTGAGTTCCATGGAAATTTAATTTTAAAATTTTTGAGATGGAAATTGAAAGTTATAAGAGTTTATATTTTTTAGGTTTTGGAGAAAGTATATTTACTCAAGAGTTGGCATATGAGGAGTTGTGATTTTATAGGTATGGATAGATATAGAGAGGAGCATTGTGTGTTATAGATCATTATTCTTGTGCTAGCCATGGTTACACTTCCCCACGTTGGGCTGCCCAAAGCAAAGGTTTAGACATCTCTTTGGAGACTTAAAAGGATTTTGACATAATCCAAAGGAGAAAGAGAACATATCAATGCAAGAACAATCTTTAGTGAGTGATTGCATTCATTTATGTTGAATTTGAAGTGGAATAGAATATTAGACAATGGGGTAGATCCATTTTGTGGAGTTTCTAACTGATATATACGAAGGGTATTGACGATTAGAAGTGAAAGGCCTAAATGGCCTACCAAGGTGGATATATACTATCTTGAAAAAATTGTAGAGTGAGATCTGGTTTTCCATAAAAAGTTAAATGATGCCAAAAGAGTAATGACTGATGAACAATTTTTGGTAGAATCAATAAGAGAAGATCTGACTAGGTTGAAAGAAAAGAATGGAATTATGACATCTAAAGTTACAAGTTAGGAGGAGGAGATAACACATCCAAGGCAAAGCTTACATATAGTAAAAGTAGAAAAGATGGATGAGGAGGTTTTAGCAAAATTGACAAGAGTGGACTTAGGCCATCATTAGCAAAGAAGGAATTGAGTGTAGAAAGATGCACAAAGTATCAATTAGTAGAAGCATGTGTGGGTGGAATTAAAAAAGGCAAAGGCCAAAAAGATAGCAGAGTTGAGCTTTGCAACCAAGTAGATCAAGGAGTTATTGAAGATTTGTAAAAATATTTGTCGTGCGTATATACATCGTTACACAACATACATCGCTGTCAACATCATACACAATAGAAGCACAACTCACTCATAAGTCATACATAGACTCTCGAATCAATTGGACTCAGATCAATATTTGATCTGATCCTCAACAACTTGCCAACAACAGTGCACTGATTACAGTCAAGCCACATCCACTCTAGCTAAGAGACTCCAGGTGACGCTCGCCGGCTTTTAGTCCACTCTAGCCAGGAACTCGAAGGCTCAACATCAAAGAAGTAAGCTCTCTGGAGTTGCAATCCCAAGGTATACCCCTGATTTTGACCTAGGTCTCCTCCCAATGGTCCCACTGAAGGCACACCTGACGGTGCGGACGGTGCAAGTGACGGTGGGCCTCGCCATGAAGTCAGTACCCTAAACCTGAAATCTGATCGTCGGAAAGTAGTCTATGAGTAACTGCCAAAATGCCTCTAACTACTATCACTGGAACTCCAGTGTTTGAACATCTAGATAGGACACTACAAACGGCGTGACAACTGTCATGCATATATACATTGCTACACAACATACCTTGTTATCAACATCATACACAATAGAAGCACAACTCACTCATAAGTCATACATAGACTCTAAAGTGCCACAATAATCAGATCGTTTACCACTCGAATCAATTGGACTCAGATCAATATTTGATCTGATCCTCAACAACTTGCCAACAACAGGGCACTGATTACAGTCAAGCCACATCCACTCTAGCTAAGAGACTCCAGGTGACGCTCGCCGGCTTTTTGTCCACTCTAGCCAGGAACTCGAAGGCTCAACATCAAAGAAGTAAGCTCTCTGGAGTTGCAATCCCAAGGTATACCCCTGATTTTGACCTAGGTCTCCTCCCAACGGTCCCACTGAAGGCACACATGACGGTGCGGACGGTGCAAGTGACGGTGGGCCTCGCCATGAAGTCAGTACCCTAAACCTGAAATCTGACCGTCGGAAAGTAGTCTATGAGTAACTGCCAAAATGCCTCTAACTACTATCACAGGAACTCCAGTGTCCGAGCATCTAGATGGGACACTACAAACGGCGTGACAACTGTCATGCATATATACATTGCTACACAACATACATTGTTATCAACATCATACACAATAGAAGCACAACTCACACATAAGTCATACATAGACTCTAAAGTGCCACAATCGCCCCCCTAGGTGGCGGTTAGGTCCCTCTAACTCCAGATAGCCATCTACTCTAAGTATATGGTATACCCTATGATAGGCAAAGATCAAGAGGCCGGGTGCTATGGAGCCCCATCGTTAGTCGCCTATCTACAATCTATACCATATAAAGAATGAACTAGCTATAGGTCAAGTACATCTAGGACATAACCATTGTCCTTGAGGAACCACCGTGAGAGGAGGATTCATACATGCCATATGCCATCCTCTCGAACAGCTATCACACACTAACATAGTAGCAACTCCACCAGAAGAGCCACATAATATACACTTCAAGCCTGCACGTACAAGTGCCAAGCTTGGGTCCATAGTACCATCAATGTTTAGGAGGTGGCATGGCGCACAATTGCGCACATGATCTCTCCAAACAACACCATCATGTTCTTCCAACACAAGGACTCCAGATGGCAAAACCTCACGCACTCTCAAGATAGTGCGGTCTGTCAAAACATCAAGTGTCATTGGTGCTATCTGCTGTAGATATACATAGTCTCCTGGATGAAATTGACGGATCAAGGGTCTATAACCTCCTCCTCAAATGGTAGCATAGCGTAAAGTATCTCTATGCTAAACAATCTTCAAGTTCTCAAAGGCCATTGGCATCACTCTCTGAAAGATCTCTGCCCGCTAAGAACATGAGCTCATCCATACATTTGGGTCATCCAAGTCCAAAACTACAGTAGCATCTCGACAAATGGCTATAGGTAAATCTGGATCTCGTCCATAGAGTAGGAAGTAAGGAGAGAAGGATGCTAAGGAGGCTTGCCGGCTGAACTGATAGCCCATGGCCAACCAAGGTAATTGGAGATCCCAATCTCCCAAGTGGCCTCTCTGCAAACCATTTTTTCACAACCCTCTCTTCATTGTCTTGTCTGAACCACTCTCTCTGCTAAGCCATCTACCTTAGGGTGATCTTGAGAAGAAGTACAGTGATCAATCAAAGCCTTGTCACACAAGACCTGAAACTCCCCCAAGAATGCTGTACCTTGATCAGTCAAAACCTCAGCTGGTGCACCGAAATGACTAAGAACTCGATCCAAGAACAAGTAAGCTGTCCCTTCATTAGACTTGTCAAGAAGTGCCACCAACTCAATCCACTTGGAAAAGTGCTCCACCATCACCAAAACATACCGATGATGTCTCACAGTCAACGGTAAAGGTCCAGCAAAGTCCAAACTCCAACGGTAATCCAATCCCATGATAGGTAATGGGTGTAACTATGGTGTAGGAGCATTGAATGATGCTCTAACTCGGTAACAAACCACACATCTGGCAACAAACTTCTATATCTTGGTCTGCATACCGCGCCACCAATAATGACTCTGGAGTAAGCTATACGTACACTTTACTCCAAAATGTCATAGCTCCTCATGAGCATGACGGACCAACTGTGGTCTCTAAGATGGAAGTGGTACTACTCGCACTCTACCATCCTCCCATACATGCAAAAGGTGTCTACCCTCCAATCTGATCTGTCTGGCTTGTTGAAGAACACGGTCTCTCTCCTTGGCCCCAATTGTGCCACCCACAACACCAGTGCAAAGATAGTCCATCACTAAGACATCATCATGAATATCTCGCTGAATTATACCAATATCTTCACTCTATGGATCTATGACCTCCATAACTCCTCCTGTATGCGTTGAGAGAGATACCACCAAAGCCTCTGAAAATATACACAGAAAGGCAGATGCATGCCAACCTAGCACCATCTCCTCATCGGTCTCACCATACCAACGTGCTCCGGTCTGATCTTGCTAGCTGGGACATGGGTTTCTACTCAACCCATCTGCATCACGGTTCACCACTCTAGGTCTATGAACAACCGTGAAATCAAACTCCTGTAAAATCAAAGCCCATCGTGCAAGATTCCCTAAAAGCTTGTTGGACTCCATCAACCACTTCAGTGGTTGATGATTAGTGATGAGAGTGAAGGGGTTACCAAATAGGTAACATTGGAAATGTGCTACTGCCCACACTATTGCCAAGCACTCTCCCTCATATGAACTATACTTTGCCTCCACTGAATTGTTGGAGCGACTAGCATAGGCCACCACAAACTCCATCCCCTCATCATCATGCTGGGTGAGCACCGCTCCAAGCCCCAACATACTCCAATCAATATGAACCTGATTTGGTTGTTCTCTGATTGGTCTCCTCAAAATAGGAGCAGATGTCAACCTCTCCTTGAGCTCTACAAAAGCTCTCTCATGCTCATCTCTCCAACACTACTCATGTGTAAGCTTGGTCAGCTTCGTCAAGGCCTTGGCAATGGCACTAAATCCTCTAACATAGCGGCAATAGAAGTTCACCAACCCAAGGAATGCTTGCACTCTACTCACATCTGTAGGCCAAGGAATACGTGCAATAGCTTCCACCTTGGTCTACTGAACACCAAGTCCTCTGGGGTAGATAGTGTGACCCAAATACTCAACTTGCTCGTAGAAGAACCTACACTTCCCAGGATGTAATTTGAGTCCATGAGATCTCAACCTCTCAAACACCTCCAACAATTGTCTCTCATGCTCCTCCACAATAGTGTTATAGACCAAAATGTCATCAATATAACACCGAGCAAAATCCAATCCAGCTAGGATCCTATCCATGATACTCTGGAACTTAGCATGAGTGTTCTTTAACCCAAACGGTAAGAACCTCCATTGATATAACACATCCTTGCCATGAGGATCAATAGCCCAGAATGCTATCTTGGACTTATCTTCCTCCTTGATCGGCAACTGATGATATCCTGCTCAAAGATCCAAAGTATTGAAGACCTTTGCATGCCCAATCGCATCAAAAATCTCCTCCGAGGTAGGCATGGCATACCAATCAGCCCTGGTCTGTCGGTTGATAGGACGGTAATCTCCACACATCCGCCTATCTGTATAGGTGCCATGCATATCCTTCTTGGCTAGCATCACTGTTGCTAATGCATACTCTCTATGTGAAATCTCCACCAAACTAGCTTCAAAAAGGTCACTACTCCGGCTCTAAATCAATGTCCTCTCCATATCACTATAGCGATAAAGACGTCGAAAAACTGGTGTATTGCTAGTCAGCTCAATCCATATACCAGGTCCCTTCAAAGCACCCAAATCCTTCATATTGAAGGCAAAACAACTCATGTGGCTCCTCAAGAAACTCCAAACCCTCCGTCTTTCTTCTCCAATAAGCTTGGGTCCAAGATCTGGCTCCTAAGTATCCTTTGTAACTATAGTAGGAGTGGAAGACATACTGACTAGCTGCTACATTGGGCCCTTGGGAGCAATAGTGTTATGCTCTCGACCACTAGAAGTCCCAACCTCTGTGTGAAAAATTCCCTCCACTTTGGATGCAAGCTCCACATGTCCTCTAGCTGCATCCCATGTGGACCAAGGATGTAATCCAAGTAGCCCACGCTCACCTGGATGGACTCCAAATAGACCACTCTCCCTAGTAGCTATTGGATGTGTCCCAAGAATACCATGTCCACTCGGTCCATCGCCCCCAACATGTGCTTGAATTGTCTCGATAGGCACATGGCTCACAAGTGTCCGAGTGGTGATGCCTATCAAGCGCATCCTACACTGCTCTGCCAAGCCAAGGCTCACAATCCAGGTCAAACAATTTAGGTCCATAGCTTGACCTAACACCTGACGTCTGGATGCCTCTGACATTGTTGGAATAACGATAATACTGATGTGAAAACCCATCACCTGCTCTCTTTCATCAGCGTTGACTCCACCAACTGCTGTAAGTGTGAATCCCAAACAAGTCCAGGTCCTCCTTCTTGAAATGCATGAGAGCCTAGGAAACTCATGAGTGTGGGAAATGCGGCTCTAGGCTGTCCAACTAGGTTAACCATTGCCATAGGTGACCTATCAGCCACTACCACTGTCTGAGACTAACGCCCAATATCCAAGATGTCATCAACAAGGATGTGCTCAAGTCATTGAACCCCATCATAAGCACGTTGTAAAACCTCTCTAGGTAAGAAGTTCGTCCACCAAAGACAAAGATGATGAGCCCGTGATCCCACTGTGGCTGCATCTAACAATATAGCAGGTCCCATCCAAGAATGAACCTAATGTGTACTCGCCACAACTCTAGTGTGAGAATCACCCATCAAAGGAATGTTCTCCAAAAGGTAAGTTGGAGAAACAGACTGATGAACTTGGAGATGTTGTAGTATCCGTAACATCTCACAAAACATACCAAAACAAGGATCCTAAAGACCCAAACCGCAGCCTGCACGTGTATGTCCCTGACATGGCCATCCAAAAATCACCAAGTGAATAGGCCCATGTTTCTTTAGGTCATGCGCCCCCAATAAGGAAATGTCTGATGGTAGGGCCTTCTAGTAACCTCTGACTACTAACATTGGTAATAACTCCGGATATTGATAGGCCAAGTGTGCCACATGATGTAGAGAGACTCACCTAGCAGTCTCATCTCTCCCTACATACAAGTACCTCTGTACTCGTATACCCGCATGTAATACCATAGCTAGTCTGGTGCTGATCCCACCAAACAACTCCAATAGGCATATCCCCTCTACTGGATACTGCCAAGCAATGAGTGAGGTATCCAGAGGTGTCAAAGCAATTGCCTCCGGAGGCTCATCCTCACACTCATCTCCTGATGGTATGAAGGCTCCACTCCAAGCCTATTGCACCAACTGATTTGCATGCTGCTACAATGCCTCCTTGGAACTCCACAATGGAACATCCAAGGTGGATGGAACAATCCCACTCGTACTCCAAATCTGAGTGATCTCCTCTAGTACTAGAGTATCCTCTGCATGGGCGCTCCCTTCCAACAAATCACCAGGCCAAGTAACTGCACCATTGAAAGCTAAAACTAATGCTGCCATGGTCTTGGACTGTAGTGAGCCAAGACTACAACTACTAAAGTGTATTGGTAGGCAACATACCCGTCCCTCACCAGACTGCCAACCAGGTCTATAGGAGGATGTCTCCTCCTAATAGTCAATGCTGAAATCCATGGAGTATAACACTGCTCCTCCGACTAGCACATCATATGACTCAGTTATTGTCGCAATAGCCTGAGCTCTCACCACTGAGCTGTCAGTCGGATGACCAGGCTGAACCTGGACAACAAGCTCCCTATGTGTGATGTACTGTGTCGAACCACCACCTAGAGATGTCTGGATCTGAAATGGACACCTCTCCACATTGGTCTTCTGTAACTCCAGACCGACCACTGCCGCCTTCTCCAACATAAGGGGTTGCGCACCAGAGTCTAACAAGACTCTCTGTGGTGTATAAACCTTCCATGAAGGTCCCACCAAATGGAAAATTCCCCTCTGGTTATCCAATAGGACAACACCAGGTGTAAACCGCGTTCTCTCAAAGGCCGGTCTAGCTGGCAACTCCTCCAGTCTAGCCACTATTGCCTACCATAAACCATTGGTCGTTGAACAAATTCCATGCTCCTCAACCAAGTCAGCTCCACTATCAACCACCTCTGCCCTAGTAGTAGGAACCGCATCATCCCTACTCTCACAAAGCGTGACAACCAACCGGAACACTAGGTTTAGGTCAACTCCCAATGTAAACATGTCAGTGGCTGAAAACAAAGGACGCCGCATAATCAGTTGAGCCATCCCCCACATCATGCTAGACTCAATCTATGTTGTAGCAGGTGGCTGACTAGCAGGTAGTTCATCATGCACTCCATCACCACCTACCACACCTACATTGGGACATCTAGGAACCATGGATGTCATCTGCAATGCCTCAGATAGCATGAAAGATTAGGGAAGTCTGATGTGTCTCCCAACGTCTCCTCTCTGTGGGTCCAACTCCACTTATGCTCCTCTAGGCTCTAGAGCACGTACTGCACTCCTAGTCACAGCTGTAGATGCATCCACCTATGCTGCTTTGCACATGAAATCCAATGCATCTCTGTCACCAGTATATGAGGTGGAAGCCTCAACACCCAAATCTGATCTCCTCTAAGCAATAGCCATACTAGCCAATCTCTACTCCAATTGCTCAATCCGAGTAGCCATAGCTGTATCAGAAGTAGGGCAGGTACTGCACCCCTACTAGGTGTAGATCCTCTACCACCACCTCTACCACCTTGTCCTCCATGAACTGGAGCTCCTCTACTACCTACCATAGCAGCCCTACCACTTCGTAACTCCGGGTGTAGATCAAAATACCAATCACTAGTGTGACCAAATCTGTGGCAATGCTCACACTGCCTCTGTGATGGCTGTGATGCACTTGAGGAATCAGGTCCACTACCCTGAGTACACTCTCTTTGATGGTGAGGTCCACCACAATTCCAACAAGCAACACCACTACTCATTGGCTGCTGCTGACCAAAAAATGAAGGTAAGGGTCTAACTCGACTAGGCCCTCCACTCGCTCCATAGGATCTAGGCTGTCCATCATGTCCTCAAAAACCAACTGGGCGTGGTGCACTTTGCTGCACTCTAGAAGAAGTCACAGCCGTGGATGAGGTCTCCCTACCAAATCCAGTTATCACCACCCTCTCCTCTACCATGTTGAGCTCAATACACTTAGCCAAACCAAAGACCATTGCCAAAGTAGCCTGTAACAACGTAGCATCATGAACTCTACGTCGCAACTCCTTGTCTAGTATCCCATACCAAAACTAGACTGCTTGGGCCTCAATAACTCCCTGAGTGAAACTGATCAGTTGCCTCATGCGAGTGTATGCCTTGCATAGGCTCTCTCCAGCCTTCTGATGGAACTCCTACAAGCTCCTTAGCTTGTCAGTCCACAATCCCTGGTAGTTCTGCCTCAAACACAAGAAGAACTCCACCATGGAGTTAAACCCCAATACCACACCACCTCTTGCAGCGGTACCTACACTCATGGTGACATTATCTCCAGCTAGTGCACCTCCACTAGCTCCACCAACACTACTCGAGCTAGAACTGGTAGGTACAACCGATCTACTCCTGGCCACTAAGCTTGAAGTGATAGAGACATAGTTTGGAGACCAATACTATCTCCATAACTTAATCTCCTCCAAATGAGCTCTCCTGAACTCATGGTAGTCGTCTATCGGTGGACCCTCCAAGTGCTGAAACAACCCTTTCCATGCCATGAAGGGTGTGAACAAAGTCGGGTTCCGCATCTGCTACAGATCACACCAACTATCAAACTCATGGATGAAGTCATCCAACTCAATGGTACCCATTGTACCAGAGTAACGCCTAGGGCCTTTGGAAGCCCCATAAATCTCATCCATGTCCTACAACAATGTGCGAACACACCAATTGCACTCTAAACCGAATCACCTCTTGTGTTGAACTCCAACTTAGAGTCAATCTCCTCTCTCACTAGGACATGAGATATAGGCTTATACCAAGCACCATTTTGAGTAAACCTGTAACAATATGGAGTTTAGCGACGAAGTTAGTCGGACTTACGAAGTAGAGAATAAGACAAAATAGCCTAGAATATTCTAGAAGTATCTAAGAAGCTTCTTGGGAAGCTTCCCAACTAGTTAACTTGCGCTCTAAGCAGGTAGCTTCTAGAAGCTTCTAACTAGCTTAGCTTGCACTCTAAGTAGGCGGCTTCTAGAAGGAAGCTTCTTGAGAAGCTTCTTGGTTAACTTGGCTTGCACTCCAAGAAAGCGGCTCAAGGAAGCTTCTTGAGAAGCTTCATGGGTCTTGTATGCTACCTATAAATACCAAAGCCGAAGCTCATGCTATGCATTCGGAGTTTTCCCTCATTCAAGTGTCCCAATGTGAGTTTCCATTCTCCTATTTCTCTCCTTGGTTTCGGTCTTTTACATTGGTATCAGAGCAGGAATGGGATGGATGGAATTTATGGACCACCAAATCCACTTCCACCAAACCATTGGGACTTTCATGTCCAAATATTACCAAAGCATCGTTTCACACAATTCATCACCTCACGCTTTGGGCAAGATTTTCTACATATGATCACCATGTTTGAGGAATCCTTGATACTTCTAGTTGTAACTTATGGAGAACGGTGGACGTGTTGTATCTATGTGTTAATATATTAGATAAATTGAGGGGAGTGGAATAGAGTAGTAGCGATGGCGGCAATACCAGATGTTATCCTTGCAATGCAACAACAAATCAAGCATCTTACTCGATTGTTGGATGAACAAGACCAACAACGACGAGAACAGATAGACAGAGTGCCAGTTCGAGATGGAGAAGATCGCATTCGATTTCTGAAACCCAAGGTGTTTGAAGGCAAGAATCTTCCAAGCACAATGGAGAATTTTGTGTTTGACTGCGAACGTTACTTTGAAGCCACCAATCTTCAAGACGAGCGGAAACAAATTCTCTTGGCTTCTAGCCAATTGGATGGCGTAGCAAAACTTTGGTGACGATTCCGAGTAGAAAGAGCTGAAAAACAAATTGTTACACCGATTTTGACATGGGTAGAATTCAAAGATGCAATACTTGGTCGATTTCAAACTATAAATGCCACTCAAGCCACACGAGATAAATTGGCGGAGTTGAGGCAGATTGGTTCAGTGAGAAGCTACATCACACAATTTCAGAACATCATCATGTAGATTCCAGATACCCAAGAAGGTGAAGTTCTAGATTGATTTGTGCGAGGATTGAAGTCACGAACCAAATTAGAGGTGATTATGCGGGAGCCACAAAACATAGAAGAAGCCATGCAATTGGCTGAGCGTTTTGATTCATTGGTTGCAACAACTTGGTCTTGACCTCGACCTACACAAAGCCTACCAGTACCACGAGTGGAAGAACTGGTACCAATGGAGATTGATGCTATCCAACAAAGACCACTTGGCATAGCAGATAGAGAAAGATTATGACAAAATGGAGGTTGCTTTTATTGTTGCCAAGTTGGACATTGCATTGCTGAATGTCCACTTAGGAATGGGCGACCTCGACAAGTTGCCCAGATGGAGTTTGTGGAACAGAATGATTAGGGAAAAAAAGAATCCCAGTAGGAGATTTCAAGCCACCTACTGGGAGCTTGATTAGTTCTAATGGGATTGAAGGCTCGACCTATGCAAGTTTGCTTCACTTGCAAGGTACAATATCTAATCAGGGTTGTAGGATTTTGGTTGATTCTGGAAGTTCAGAGAATTGCATGTCTATGCAAGTAGCAAAGGAATTGGGTATTCCTATCAAGCCGGTGTTTGGAAGTAGTTTGATGATGGCGGATGGTAGAAAGGGTTTTGCATTCCGCACCTCGCATCCTGTTACCTTCAAGATTGGGAAGGAGTATTTGGAGTATATGAGGTTTGTAGTGGCACCTCTACACTATGATATCATTTTGGGTATACCTTGGCTTGAAAGTCATAAGGTTCAATTCGATTGGACCCGACGACAAATTCAAGTACAACACCAAGGTAGAAATTTCTGATTAGGTTGTCTGGCACCTCTGAGTAAGACGCCTAAGAATAGTCAGTCCCAAGATGGGAAGTTTGTCGAGGAGGTAGCCATAGAGCAAATCTGGAAGGGAGATGAGTCCCAAGATGGGAAGTTTGCCAAGAAGGCAACCATAGAGCGAGCTTGGAAGAGAGATGGGCCCCTAGAAGGAAATTTTGTTAATGCAGCGGCCATAGAGCAAGCTTTGGAGGAAGATAAGTCTATATTTGCGGTGTGGATCAAGCCGATTGCACAAGAACAATCTGAGGAGGGCCAAGAGCCTCATCAAGCAATGGTTGATTGGATAGTTCAGGAGTTTGTAGATGTGTTTCCAAATGATCTGGCAAAGGGATTACCCTCTGATTGAGGTATGCCCTTCAAGATTGAGTTATTGCCAGGGAGTACTCCAATGAGTAGACCAATCTATCGGCTCTCACCAAAGGAGTTAGAGGAGTTGCGAACAACACTTACAAAGTTGTTGGAGAAGGATTTCATACGACATAGTACCTCTACCTGGGGAGCACCGGTACTATTTGTTCCAAAGAAGGATGGAGGACTTTGTTTCTGTATTGATTACCGTGGACTCAATAAGCAAACCGTGAAGAATGCATATCCCTTGCCTCGGATTGATGACCTGCTTGATCAACTAAGTGGAGCATGCTACTTTTCCAAGCTGGATCTTTGTAGTGGCTATTGGCAAATTCCTATTGAAGGAGAGGATGTGCAAAAGACTGCTTTTTGCACAAGATATGGACATTTTGAGTGGAGAGTTCTACCCTTCGGACTCACTAATGCTCCAACAGTCTTCATGGATCAGATGTACCAGGTGTTGGAGGGACTATTGGATTGGTCTGTGGTGGTGTTCTTAGATGATATCTTAATCTATAGTAGGACAGAGGCAAAACATGTGAATCATGTGCGAGAAGTCTTAAGACGACTACGATAGTGGAAATTTTACTACAAGAAGTCAAAGTGTGCTCTTTGGCAGAAGGAGGTTACCTTTTTGGGTCATAAGATCTCATCAGAGGAGATCAAGATGGAAGAAGAGAAGATCAAGGCCATTACTGAATGGCCTACCCCGAAGGATGCTATGAAAGTACGAGTATTCAATGGATTGGCCAGTTTTTTCCGACGGTTCATCCACTATTATGCTCACGTGACTGCACCAATGATTGACCTCTTGGGAAAAAACTTGAGCTTCCAGTGGACCACCAAGCATGAAGAAGCATTCCAGAAGTTAAAGCATATGGTGTCTTCAAGAC
The DNA here is from genome assembly GCA_948567375.1 of Lunularia cruciata. Classification (NCBI taxonomy): domain Eukaryota; kingdom Viridiplantae; phylum Streptophyta; class Marchantiopsida; order Lunulariales; family Lunulariaceae; genus Lunularia; species Lunularia cruciata. Next base: position 5,703,068 of record OX419755.1, on the reverse strand, counting down.
CTATTCTTCAACCATATGATCCTCAACTACCTTGTGTGGTTGATTTTGATACTTCTAACTTTGCAATTGGAGCTATGTTGCAACAAGAATTTCCAGATGGACTACACCCTATTGCCTTTGTGTCTCGCCAACTAAATACAGTTGAAAGAAATTACTCTGCTTGAGATTGGGAACAACTTGCAATGGTATATGCCACCAAGGTATGGAGGCATTATCTCTTGGGGAAACAAGTGATCATGTGAACTGATCACCAGCCATTGTTGCAGACCTTACACTTGGGAGCACATGAAGAGTCGGCATCATCGATGGGAAGAGCAACTCCAATTGTTTGACATCAAACTTGAGTACAAACCAGGTTGGTTCCATGTCATCCCCGATGCTCTATCACGACGACCTGATTTGAAGGATCTTCCTCTCATCACGACGGCAATTACAACGATGTCCATTGACCCTAAGGTCCATAATGAGTTTCAATCAGCTCTACAACAAGATCCCTTCTTCCAAATGGTACACGGTCGTCTGACAGCATGCAACAAGGAGTACAACACCTTCTCTTCCAAGGAAGGCCTTTTATTCAATGCAGACCAGATCTATGTTCCAGCTAGAGGTGATCTTCAACGTGTGCGCCTTCAAGAAGCCCATGATTTACCAATAGCTGGTCACATGGGAGTGGACAAGACCTTGGGCACCCTCCAACGCCAATGGTGGTAGCCCAACATAACACGAGATGTTCGAGACTTTGTCCGATCATGTGAGAGTTGCCAACGGAACAAGGCCAACAACCATAAGCCAAGTGGACTCCTTCAACCACTCGCCATTCCATCCGCTCGTTGGGAGCATGTGAGCTTGGATCTCATCACATCCTTGCCAAAGACAAAACAAGGACACACCGCAATCGTGGTGTTTGTGGATAAGCTTAGTAAGCAAATCCACTTGGCACCAACCTGTGATACCGTGGATGCTCCAACCTTAGCGCAAATCTACTTCGACAATGTCTTCAAGCATCATGGGATGCCACGTGTACTCATCTTTGACTGTGATCCTCGATTTACTAGGAAGTTTTGGCAAGCACTCTTCCAGATACTCGGCACCAAGCTTGCTTTGTCCACGGCCTATCATCCTCAAACTGATGGACAAACTGAACGTGCAAATCGTACATTGGAGGATATGTTGCGAGCCTTTGTCAATGTCCACCATAGCAACTAGGAAGAATGTCTTGCAGCTGCAAAATTTGCCTACAACAATTCCAAACATGCAAGCACCGGATTTTCTCCCTTCTTTCTCAATTTTGGCCAAGATCCGCTTGTTCTAGATTCTCTTCTTGCTCCCTCTCCCTCTCAAGTTCCTCATACTTCCACATTCTTGACCACTATATCCCAATCTCTCCAACAAGCCAAGTCTCACCTCCTTGTTGCTCAGAATCGCCAAAAACAATATGCGGACCACCATCGTCGTGATCTCACCTTTGAAGTTGGCGATAAAGTCATGTTATCCTCTAGTAACCTCCCTCTCCCACTTGATACCCAAGTTTGTAAACTTGCTCCTAATTGGATAGGACCCTTTGATATCACTCACATTGTCTTTCCTGTTGCTTATCGACTTGCCTTGCCTTGTCACATGCGTATACATCTTGTCTTTCATGTTTCCAAGTTGAAACCCTTTGTTCCTAACCTCTCTTCCTTTTCCTCTCAAGTCCAACCTCTTCCTCTGCCTGTCCCTATCAATGATCATGAGGAGTACAAAGTTGATCGTATCCTTGCGCGTCGTCATATTCAACGAGGCCATCGCCAACATACGGAGTACAAGGTCCTTTGGAAAGGGTATCCCCTTCATGATGCCACATGGGAACCTCTTTCCCACCTCTAAAATGCACAGATGGCCATCAAGGAATTCGAAGCTTCACTGGCGACGAGGACGTCACCAACTAGCAGCGGGGGAATATGTAACAATATGGAGTTTAGCGATGAAGTTAGTTGGACTTACGAAGTAAAGAATAAGACAAAATAGCCTAGAATATTCTAGAAGTATCTAAGAAGCTTCTTAGATACTTAGAAGAGCACCAAGGTTCAAAATTCAAGGCACCTCACACAAACACAATGCACAAACAAGAAGCAAAGAATGAAAGGGATCACAAGAATGCTAAACAACAACACTCCATCTCATAAATCAACACAAGACCGACTCTGCCACCATTTGGCATTTGACATAATTCGAGTACCTATCTACTTCATGAGCTACGAGGATCACCGAGGATTGGTTTCAAGTTCTTTTCACCAAAATTTGACGTAACTCCTTCACAAAATCTGACGTAAAATCTAACATAAAATCTTACATAAATCCCTAAAATTGGCTGACCACTAAATCCTCAGCCAACTCTTCAGACGAGCCAAATTGGAAAAATTTGTTTCATCCAATCTTCAATTCGTGAGAATCTGCTCCTAACTCCACCTTGAATTTCAGTTTCTGAGCTCAACTCATAACAAATTGGTCTTGAGTTCAAAATCATAGCTACAGCTTGAAAGTTGCTTCTTCCCTGGCTCCAAATTTTGCCAGCGCTTCCGCACACACATTCTCTCAGGGAAATCTAAACTACTTGATCGAGACACCACGATCCACCGAGCTTGGAGATACCACCAACACTCGTAGTTACTGCACTCAATTTCCCCTTGACTTCACTTCTCTGATGTAATCAGATCGTTTACCACTCAAATCAATTGGACTCGGATCAATACTTGATCTTATCCTCAACAACTTGCCAACAATAGGGCACTGATTTACAGTCAAGCCACACCCACTCTAGCTAAGAGGCTCCAGGTGACGCTCGCCGGCTTTCTATCCACTCTAGCCAGGAACTCGAAGGCTCAACATCATAGAAGTGAGCTCTCTGGAGCTGCACTCCCAGGGTATACCCCTGATTTTGACCTAGGTCTCCTCCCAACATTCCCACTGACGGTACACCCGATGGTGCGGACGGTGCAAGTGACGGTGAGCCCCGCCATGAAGTCAATACCCTAAACCTGAAATTTGACCATCGGAAAGTAGTCTATGAGTAACTGCCAAAATGCCTCTAACTACTATCACTGGAACTCCAGTGTCCAAGCATCTAGATGCGACACTACAAATGGCATGACACATTCCACACTATGGAAATTGAAGTTTATAGCTCTTCTTGCTCGCAATGGTATTCAGTCACCTATTGCCTTCCACTTGTGTGAGCCTACTTCAAGTGATCTTTACATGTTCTTGAAATTCATGTATTGGCAGTCCAAAGAGCCTTCCAGTTCTGCCAAAAGATTATCTATACCTTTGGAAGGAAGACAATGCAATGGGTCTTCCAAAGATCCAGCCTGCTTTTGTGAGGAGGAGGTCCCTTCTTTAAAAAACATGGCTATTCATCTTCATAGAAACAAGTTCAATTGCTGTAGCAAACAAGAAAGGTGATTTTCTTTGTTTAGTTATGTTTTTCCTGAACATACTCATGTAACACTTGTAGAATTGACATTTTCCTTTTCCGTGACAAGGAGTTAGCCATCATCAATCTGTCAGATCATCTTCTCCTCTATGGAATCCAGACCGTAACATAAGCAGGTAATTTTGAGAGTTGGAAGTTCCCGAGGCTATCGTCACCCGTAAACAGAGGCATAAACCCAATATTAATTTGTCAAATGGTTTATTTTTTAATATATCATATAGTATATCGCTCGGATATCTTAGGTGCAATCGGGATCTCGTACTGTTGCTATTTCGTCTGTGTTCAATTTAAAAAAAAAAAGATATCCCGCCATCTTCTTTGGAGTCCGGACTGCATCAAATCAAGTAAAATTTTAGAACTGAAAGTTCCTGTGACTTTCATCGCCCGTTAAATTATTCTGGAACACCTTTAGAAATCCATCAAATCTGAATTTGAAACCCCCTACTGTAAAAGAACTTGGAGCCATAACAAAACTATGGATAGTTTAAAAGGTGACCTCTAGCTCTTTGCGGTGATGAGATCTCACTCATGAAATATCTTTAATTTTTCTGTGGATTTAAACTTTAATATTTGATAGGGTACCTACAAATCTATAAGAGAAACCCCTAATCCCATGTTAACATTGAAATTCAAATATAATGAGATCTCGTTCTTGTCCGTATTATGTGATACTCATTAAATCAACAAGCAGATCATTGTAGTTCTATATATTTTATTTTGTATGGAGAAATTCTCTTAAACCCATTTATTTTGGAATGCCGCCTCTTAAGGGGAATCCTATCTCTGTATTAATTGAATTAAACGTAATTTTATTATTAAATCAGTTGAAAGCTTTCATTCACAAATGCGATAACGATAATATATTTTATATTTAGCAAATCTTAAGATTCTAAGAAATGTCGAGCTAAACTTTACATTGATTGCTTCGAATTTTCAAGGAATTTATGTAGTTTTGATCTTAGTTTGTATTTCAAATGATAGAATAAAATATATACTCAACTATTTTTCACTAAAAAAAATTATACCTTGAAATGATTTTTTTAATCAGTTTCTGCATAGTAGAAAAATGGGAGATTATGTTTGGAGTTCCTCTCTGGAAAGTTCGTTTTGACATAATGGAAACTTTTCCATATATTTGAGGTGAATTTCCTGAAAATATAGAAAGTTTGTACTTGAACTTGTTGGAAAGTCATCACCAAGTTTCCCACGTTATTTATAAAATGGATTATATTATTTTGAAAAAGTTATTTTTATTGAGTATTTATAGTGAGAAAAATGCATCAAATTTGAGTTCTAATTTTTTTATATTTTATTTGAGCTATAAAAATTCAATTCTAAATCTTTACAGACATTGTCTAGTCTTCCATTCTTAGTACAAAACGTCTAGACTTCACAGTAAAATTGATTCTAATCATACTGATGGTTGATTTAATATTAAAAAAAATTAATTTTAAATTAGAACTATTATCATCTATTAAAATTAAAATTTGAAATCAAGAATAGAACCGTGGAAAGATGAAAGGCGACCGCATAGGAAAAATGAAGGATGGGAAGACCCCATCAAGCCGTACAAGAGAGAGAGAGACAAAAAAGGTAACATGGGGCTAAGCCCCAATAGAGTATATATGAGAAATCTGCCATACCGCACCTAAGATATCCGAGGTATGCAAGTCGTGCGGTCTACACACAATTGGAGCATCCGAAGAAACATCACCTAATGTGATTGCTCTCCTATGGATTGCACTAGCCACTGCCCTTTGTAGAGCAATGGACACATGTTGTCTAAAATATGCTACAAAGTATGAGAGTGAGAGTGGTACTCCCTGACGCCTAACATGATAAGCTCTCATGCATTCCCTGACAAATGTGTCAAATGCCGTATCCATCGCTCCATATAACTCCAAGGCTAGAGGAACAAAGAGGTGACCTTGCTGCATGCCCCTATTCTTGGAGACCTTGCAACCTATTGCTGCACTCGCCGCCCATCCAGGGGGATGGGTAATCACTCCCTCTGAAATTGTATCCCGCATAGGGTCTGTAACCACAACATCCGTTATTGTCACCTGATCATCTTGGACCAAGTATAAGTCTACCCTGGCACGTGTCATCTGCAAAGCATATAAATGCTCCTTCCAAGCCAAGTATCCACTCTCTTGTGCCATAGCAAACACTGTGTCTCTAATTGCATCATGGGTATCTATCCTCTGTCCTCCAAAAGGACACCGTGTCATGTGGACGGTTGTTGCATCTAGTGTAGCACCACACTCACAAGTGAGTAATGAAGATGCAGATGGGTGGACCAAACCTAGGCAAAACCTCATTGCTGTAGAGAAAGTAGCTGGTGCGAGTCGGAAAGCCCTAATGCACGGTTTAGCTAGGATCCAAGAGCCTGCACCCTTGCCAGAGCAAGAGCAAAGACGTGCTCTAGTAGCCTGAGGAATGGACGAATGGACTAAGAGAGAATGTAGCGTATGCTCACACTATCGCTCCATCAAGGAAGACTATAAACCTCTAGTACAATCTAAAGATAGTGAAGCAAAAGGTGGAAAATCCTCTCATGCTCGTGGGGATAGACTATCTCTTGTCTGCCATAATAACACCTAGAGAGAAAAGGATCCTCCCTCCACCTCTGTGACATAAGTCTCCAAAACCGGCCTATCAACAACCACAAAACGAGAGGAAAGTAGGAGTGCCGAGAGAGCTCAACTACCCAAAAATGCTATAGGTGTCATCTCCTCCATAGAAAGCAAGCCAACCCCACCACATGAGATCGGTAGAGCCGTCTGTCTACGTGCCAAATCCCCTGTCACACACTCAGAAGTCCCTGGTCCAATAATTTCTCCAAAGACTCTCATAATCCTCCTATCAAATGCTCTCAGACGTGATATGAAGGACGGTGAGGGAGGAACTATACGGATGAGGTAGGATGGTCAATGAGCAATACTGGAAGAGAGTATACCAAATGCCACTTGCGGATCTCCTAGTAATGGAAGGTCATCCACATGGAGAACATCCTCTGCAAGAGCAGCGTCTAATAGGCATGTGACAAAATCTTCCGATCCTACTGGCACTCCAAGAACACAAAGTCTTTCTGTGGATGTGATTCAACCCTCTAGAAGCTCAAGGTGGGGAGGGATACCTAGAGGGGACCATGCCCTACACTTTTGACACCTTGACTCTCAAGCCTACTAGATGTAGCTTGGTAGTCAAGTAGTCAAAGGCCTACCTAATCTGATGTACTAGGCCTACGATGTGTGTATCATCTGCCAAGGAGGGAAATACACAACCTAGCATGGCCAAAGTAGTAGATAGGAGAACTCTAAAGTGAGCCATGGAAAATAAGGGCCCCCAAAGGATCTCCCTAACGTGTACCAACAGTTGACTCCAAGATGGTGACTCCCTCCTGTGAACCACCATGTTGGTAGTAAAGGGAAGCCGAAGAGCCATAAAAAGACCGCACAAAAGGAATGAGACTCGCCAAGGATCCACCAACCTCCCTAAGCTCTCTAAAGATGGATGCACATGAGAAGCTATTAAAAGCATTCTCAACATCCACCTGTACAATGACCCACTCCGGATGGATATCTAGGAGTGCTCTAATGCCTAGAGATATAGCCTCACATCCTCCAGGTGTAGCTACTCCAAACTCATGTGGACTAAGGTGTTGTCGAAAGTGAGAACAATGCTGAAGGACAATGGTACGATTGACCAAACACAAAAAGATCTCTCCAATAGCAATCGGTCTAATGCCTCCTGTGTCCTTCTCCATTGTGAGAAGTCGACTAGCACCTAACACCCAACTAACAGACATAGGATTGTCTCTTCTCGCTATTGCTGCAACCACCTGAAACAACTTGGTAAAACCACTAGAAGGATCATCTACCTAGAAGCAATCTCTAAGGTGCTCATAAACCATCCTTGACAAGCCTCTTGAGGAAAGGTGAGGAGCAGTGCACAATGCTTGTGCAAATAGCGACCTATCAAGACATAAAGGCTGCTCAGGCTGATAATCTAAGACCTCTAGTAGTAGTCCCTCTATTGCAATAGGATGAAGTGAGCGTAGGGAAGAGATGGTCTCATCAGTAGGACTCGCTATAGACAAAGGGTGTAGCGCTCGTGCTGCTCTACTAAACTCTTCCGCTTGACCTCGTAATTGAGTGGAATCTGTGGTATCTTGTGGCGATGCTTGTCTCCTAAATCAAGTGGAATCTGTGGTATCTTGTGGTGATGCCTGTCTCCTAAATCGTGTAGCCCTAACAGACTCCTCCTGAAGGGCTGCCTAATCTCCAGCTTAGAATCGATGAAATCTAGCAGCCATCTATCTATGCCTCCCACGTCCCCCTCTAGCATAACAAAGACACCATTGAGGGAGTAAGAGGAATAGGAACCATGTTAACTCGTCCAAGGGATCACGTGCAAAATGGTCTAGTGGTAGGCAAAAAGCCTGTCTAGCCTCATCATGGAGTGTGCGGGATAACCTATGGAATAGATGTGGACATGGAAAACTAGTCTCAAATAACCCCAAATTGCAATCTGCCTAAGAAGCTAACCACTCCCACGACTTGATCGGTATCCTTGGAATGATCAACAAAGGTATAGAAGAAGCATGCATAATCCTGAGTGTCACTACTGTCGATGTGATAGCTCGTCTCACGTGGGCATCCCAAGTGGTCCAATCATAGTCCTTGTGCATCCTTCCCACATGGGTCTTTACCCCTTGCGAGGTAAAGCGTCGGTGACACACCAAGCATGGTGTATCCTGACCCGCTCTAGGCGACCCTACATGGGAAGGTGTAGCCATGGCTAGCACAAGAATTATGATAGTAACACATGCTACTCCTCTCCATATCTCCCCATATCTGCAAAACCTTAATCCCTCACATCCCAACTCACATAAGAAAAGAATCTCATAATTTTCAATTTCCATCTCCAAAATTTTCAAACTAAATTCCCATGGAACTTAATCATGAAAACCAATAGATTGGAAATGAAAATTCCAGACCCATCACTCTCAATATATAATGATCACTTTAAACCCTAAAAAATCTAAAAATCCTCATAACTTTCTACTCCATTCTCCATAGTCTTCAATCTAGATGCCAATGAAACCAAAATTTGAAAAACAAAGAGAATAGACTATTCACTCGAATGCTACATGCTAGAGAGCATTCCGGTCTCCATAGTCTTCAATCTAGGTGCCAATGGAACCAAAATTGAAAAACTAAGAAAATATACTATTCACTCGAATGCTACATGCTAGAGAGTACTCATTTCTCCATAGTCTTCAATCTAGATGCCAATGGAACCAAAATTGGAAATCGAAGAGAATAGACCATTCACTCGATTGTTACCTGCTAGAGAGCACTCGGGAATTACAGAGATGTCTCCCGGTCGCTCCCTCTCCTGTCCCGTCTCCACACTCTCCTACAGCTCCCCCAAGCTGAACCGTGGAAAGAGCATTGTATCAAATGTTTGCAATCGTTAGTGCATGTACTTTCCGGTGCACGTGGGATGAAGGCGACACGTGTGATAACAAGGATGGGACCAAAAAAAAAGAAGAGTAAAATGGGGCTAAGCCCACCAATAATAGAGTCAGACAGAAAAGGTAAAAGTAGGACTAAGCCTGTTTGAATCTGTTTCATGAACTATTGGAGGAGGGGAGTGATTTTAGTTAAGTGTCAGGTTCACAGTTGAACTTCACTGCTTTCAGTGAACTACTCGAAGGACTAACGGGGCGAACGTGTATTGTCGCAAACTCTGCATTTTAAGGCCGAAGGGATTCTCAGTGTGTTCGTCCTCTGATCTGACAGTAAGAGTTGCATTGCTTGACATATGAGATTATAGCACTTTCTTCCCGTGGATTTCTCCATCTGATTGGTATGGGTGATGATATTGACATTGAGAGTGGTCCCAAAAGCGAAGAGATGGTGTCAAAGAATGGAAGTGTGGAAAGTGTTCATGTGCTGATGATTGCACACCCTGCACTTCCGCACTTAACTCCCATGGTGCTTCTCGCGAAGCAGCTGGTCAATCACGGAGGCCTTCGTTGCACGATTTTGAGTTTTGAGAGTTTGATCGACAAATTGACGAGAGCTGTGGGCAAAATGAGTGATGGAATACAGCTCCTTGGCTTGTCGGACGACCAACCAGGATTTTTCATGCCACCAGGGACTGCGAGTGTCCTCGTACACTCCGGTAAACTGCGTTTCGCCACCGATGCATACGTTGGGAAAGTAAGGGCAGATCGAGCTGCTGGCGTAGAAGGAGGACCGACTTGTTTGCTGTCGGACTTGACCCTGGCCTGGACAGTTGTAAGTGAATTTCCTTCCAGAGGCCTAATGATCACAATCATGTATGCTAAGGAAGCAAACGTGTCGTTCATTGAATATTGGGATGAACATCTAGAATCTGTAGTTTAAATCTTTAAGGTGTGTAACTGAAACGCCTGTTTAAATTGGTTGCTGAGAAATTTAGAAATTTCAAACCAAGCCAAACGAAAAAATTGCTCCCTCATGTAACCCAAAACTATGGTGGTGGGCATTTTATGCATTTTATGTTTGCCTCACGTCCAGGCAGCTCGGTTACTTGACTGAGGGTTGACTTTTAAGTTTCATAGTTTCTCAAACACAATCAATTCTATGCCTGATAGTGACGTGATCATGCAGGACACCGCTGAAACGCTCAATATTCCCCGGTATTATTTGTCTGCATCATCAGCTTGCTCCGTCGCAGTAGCTGCAAACCAAGAATTTTTTCGCCACACAGTGTCGAGTGGAGGGATCAATGATCCAGTTGTAGCCTCGACGCATCCAGGGTTTCCCGTCTTCCGTCAAAGAGAAATGAGGGCTACGTTCGTAAACAACCCAACCATAGCTGCCATGTTGGCCAAGTCCTCAAGGCAGACAGCAGGCGCCTTGGTGAACACCTTCTACGAGCTTGAAAGCGTTGCAGTTGATGCCGTCCGGAACTTGGTCCGTACCTGACTGTTCTCTTCTTTCTGCACTCAGTCATTGTTCGATCACATAAATGAATAAATGATGGTCGCGACCACCAAATCTCGCTCTATGGAGCCGACAAGACTTGTTCCACAGGCATTTGTCCATTTTTAACTAAAAAGTACGTCAATATTGCAATTTGTTGTTTTGTTTTAGTTTACTCCCTTGCACCTTCATACCGTCCGGGATTTGGTACCGACTTGGATTTCCTAGTCTTTCTGCAGTATTTCAATATCCTTTGGATTTTCCCACATGTCTCTGTCCTTGTACAGTTGTGATTATCGTCAATTAGTTACACCCATTATTGTTCTATCTCCAGTTAATGGTTATCTGTTTCTGTTTTCATCTGCACGTTACAGAATCGACATTTAAATTAATTCCAAGTGTTTACCGCCGATGAGATGTTCATCTGGATGTGAATCCCGCGTATGGACGTGTAAGCCTACACAATTCTCTACCCAGATGAGTTGAGTTGTACTTATTTTACTTCTTATTGTGCAGGGGATCAAAACCTTCACGATAGGTCCACTGCAGTCGAAAGTTATTGAAGTAGGTAAGTTCTCCTTCCAAAGTGAAGACAAAGACGTGGGCGATGAATGTCTGCAGTGGCTGGACCAGCAGCCAAAAAGTTCCGTTGTGTACGTGAACTTTGGAACAACAGGGTTCAGGTTCTTCACCATCGAAATGGTTCAAGAACTAGCTTCGGGTTTGGAGGCAAGCAAAGTCCGCTTTCTGTGGGTTCTGCGACCACCTCCTGATGTGAAACCAGAGGATGAGCACCTTCTGATTCCGCCCGGTTTCGAAGAACGTGTGAAGGACCGAGGACTTGTTACTAGGGGCTGGGCCCCGCAACTGAAAATCTTAGATCATCCCTCGACAGCAGTCTTTATGCAGCACTGCGGGTGGAACTCCATAATGGAAAGTGTAGCCAGAGGCATCCCGTTTATAGGATGGCCAACCTTTGCCGACCAAATCTTCAACGGCAAGTAAGTATACAATCTGAACTGAAATTTCTCTCGAAGAATCTGACATTCTTCACCAAGTCCACTGGTAAGGTTAACATCTAATTTTCGAGAGTGTGTTTCCTCGTATATCAGGTCGATGACTTCCACTAGAAGTGAACGCCAATATTGCAATCACGGATATTTGTGAGTTCGTCCTAGTGTGGAAATACTAATCTAGACGAAATTGTTCTCAGGTATGTGGCTGAAGTGTCGAAAATTGGACTCCTACTTCCACAACAAGAGGAGTTCTGGGTGGATAAGCAGGAGATTGCCAAAGCATTGCAGACTGCGGTATCGAGCGAAGAGGGTAAGATCATAAAGGAAAACGCTGAGAGGCTAAAAGCCGCAGCTTTTAAATCCCTCGAGAAGGAAGGATCGTCGACTGAAAGCTTGCGGGACTTTGTCGAACTCATTAAGCGTTGATCAGGATCTACTCGTGAATCTCCGCTGTAAATTGAATTTATGACTTTGTCAAATGACTTAGAAGGATAGGACGGAAGCCTTGTCCCAAATGATGCTTTTAATAACAATGATAACAAGTTCTTATTACCTCTTGATGTTTATATATGTCGAAAAGATTACAATTTATGGCTGAAAACTAATAAACTCACTGCGTAAATGCATGATTGATACTTTGTGTTTATCATTTTAACTCAATGAGATTTCAACAAAAGTCTCTTCTTGTAGTTCAACAATGAAGACTTAATACAACTCGCACGATGGTCTTTTCCAAAATGAAAATTTGAATTGGTTTACATCATCATAAACTTTAAACTTTAGCCATTAGAAAACCTCAATGTTTTCCATTTGATTTTCTTGTAATGTTTATAATTTGACTTGAGATCTTCCAAAGAAATTTGACTTGAGATCTTCCAAAGAAATTGACCTTCCAACGTTGCAAGGAGGCAACTTGAAGTTACATCTCGGTTAATGCTTCATATGGGTCATATAGGGTATGTTGTTGGGACACATGTTAGGTCAAGGAGTGCAAGTTGACATGGATAAGGTAAAGGCTAGACTTACCTTGTCTCCACCTAAGAATGTGAGAGAAGTTAGAGGGTTTATAGGCTCTGTTTGGGTACTCTGGCAGATTCAGTGACTCTTACGCCCGCTTGGCCCAACAACTGACCAAATTACTAAAGAAGGAAGTTGACTTTCAGAGGAACAAAATGTCGATGGGCAGTGTTTGAGGAACTGAAATGCAGATTATATATAGCCCTATCCTCTCCTCCGGATTGGGACAAGGTGTTCCACGTGACTCTAGACTCTTCAAACTTTTGCTTAGGGATCACCCTTTGGTAGACTAGTGGGGATAAAGGAGAATGCACTATATGTTACACTAGCAAACATATGAGTAACGGTGAGACTAGTTACACCACCATGGAACGTGAGTGCCTAGCAACCATCTATGCATGCAAAAAGTCCAAACATTATCTTCTCAAGTACAAAGTGATGTTTTATATCGATCATGACACCTTGAAGCACTTTGTGAACAAAGTGGATTTATCAAGACAAATCGTTAGGTGGATCATGCTGCTATAGGAGTTCAACTACGATGGGCAATTCAAATGAGGCAAAACCAATCAAGACATGTACATTTTGTCTCATATCCAAGGGGAGTTTGCATGGATGACATACTTGCAAATATTCCGGATGAATCCCTCATACCTCACCACCTAGGAAACAATAGCACATGATCACATTAGGAAGTTCATATACTCAAAATCAAAACCATGGAACCATTGGACTATCAAGACAACATAACCTATCTTACTCATGATAAATACTCGATAAATGGCCTGACCCAAGATATGATGTTGCATGGAGAAGGAGGATACCAAGAGGGTCATAGATGCTCTACATGTGGTTGACAAAGGAGGGAGTTTTGCTACTCTAAGTACCATAGCAAAGATCAAATCAACAAGGTACTAGTGGTATGACCTTTGCAAGGATGTCTAGGAGTATATAAAGCACTATGACCAATGTCAAACTGATGGAGAGCACCCTTAAATTGATGGCCTCTAACTCCTATCATGCCTTTTGCTCCTTTGCAAAATAGGAAATTGAATTTCTAGGATCCATGCAACCTATTAGCAAGGAAGGAAGAACCATTATATACTCTTGGCTACGGATTATGCCACCAAGTGGGTGGAAGCAAGAGCCATGAGGTGAAATGACTCTAAGGCTGCATCCAAATTCCTATGGGAATAGATTATGACCTAGTTTGTGTATCTATTGGAGTTGTTCAACAATCAATGTTGTCACTTTTTAAACAACCTCATGGTCTTGTTAACCCAAGCTTATGCATTGTATCACAAGAAGATTACTCTTACAATCCCAAAACCAACATGTGATAGAGCAATCAATTCTCAATATGAATTTTATCCCTTATGGTACAAAATAATACTTCCAAGTTTATGAATTTGGCGTTATGATAAATTCCATAAATTGAAGTATGATTTAGTAGTCTATATTAGCTACTCTCTTATTCAAACTTATTCATATGAGTCTATAGGAAAATAAATTTTTCAACTTAAAATTTTTAGAGAGCATATTTTATTCTATTTATAATTATGCAAAAAATTTTGGTCTTTGTATTTCTCTCATTCAGATCTTACGCATAAAACAAATTACTTTTTCATTTCTCAATATGGGTGTTTGTTTTTTCTACTTTGTTGACATGATCTAATTTAGATGATATCTTTTGATTAAAATTTCTAAAGATTTAATTGCTTCATTTCACTCTTATAATTTAGAGATTTTGAGTTTCAGAATTTTCTAGAACTTTTTTTATTTATTCTCAAAAATATATGAATGTAAATTGTTTTCTGATTACTAAAAAGTATTTCTAGCAAAGAAAAAAGTGCATACATAATGCATAAGATAACAATAAGATTATCCATCAATCCATCAATTCACACAAGACTAAAACCTTATTGGTTAAATAAGCAAAGTGTTTTTTCCTTTAGTTTCATCAATATCTGATGACACCACTTCCAAAATTTTCAATCATTATTGTTGTCTTTAAAGACCTCAAAAAAAATTTAAACTCACATTAGAAGTTGAATAGTATACACAAGCAAAGATATTATTCCCCAACTTTAGTTAAAGTTACAAATGCACCAAAAACTACCCCTTTGGGAGTTTATTGCAAGTTTCCATAAGATGCTCAAAAGCAAAATTGTCCAATATGTTGTACAATGCTTAGAGCAGGTTGACTTGGTTGTTTGAGAGTGATAGTGATGTAAATAGTATGTGCATAATGCTCACTACTTATCACAAAGAAGCATGGTAAGGCTGCACAAGCTTGTATAATGGCAATTGATCTCTTTCTAGATGATGATAGAGAGTTTGATAATGGAGATTAATCTGTTAAATTAATTATTGCCTAAGGTTGAGTGTGTGGAAATCTTATGTTGGAGAATGTGTCTATCTTTGCACATGAAAGGGTTCACATTGTCTAAATGGGACGGTTGTGTACTAGGATTTGCTTTATTTTGGTGCAACATGGTCATCATGCAAGAAGTGCTGAAGTCAAAGAAGTACTTCCTACCAGATTATCACCCTTTGAATGTGTACCTTCTTCTATTTTGTATGTTAAACATACCATTGGTGCACATCATGAGGCGATAAATTGGAATTTCTTGTGTACATCATTGAATTTAGATACCCCATTTGTAGTTTCTACTATAAATGTTGCTTTGCAAAATGAAATCCAATGGCTTGATATTTCTTGTTATGAAGCACTTGGTTGCATGTTACCATAATTTCCTAGCTATATTGGTCATATCAATGGTACACTATGCTACATCAACCAACCAAGTATTGAGCTCTATAAGCATTAATAAAATGAGAGGAAAGTATTGTACTACTTTAATACTAGGAAAGTACTACTTTACTAAGAAATTAATGTACTAGGAAAGTAATGTACTACTTTTATTTTCTTGTTATATTTATAATTTGACTTGAAATCTTCTTGAGAAGTTGATTCTACCATAAATCAGTCATCTTAAGGAAAGCATATTGGTAAGGGAGACGGACCCCTTGCTAACTACAAAATGGAGACGGAACCATGTCAGATTTGGGAAGAAGGCAGTTGAGAAGGGATCTCAAATCAAGAATAGGAAATTTCTGTAACCCCACCCTAGACAGAGTGAAGAGAGAAAGGTACATTACAATATGAGAAAGTCACCCAAGAGGATCAGAATGAGTTATACAATACAAAAACCATACAAGCAACAAAACAAGCAGCACATGTCCAAATGCTTATTGAGTAGTATGCAAATGTATATACATGGATGCCATTTGACCTCACCAGTATACCCCTAGAACATGGAGCTCACCGGATCAAAATATGGTTTTGATCCAGCAAAAGCAACACATGCTCAATCTGAAGTGCACCATGCTGGTGAAGGAGGATCTTGATAAGTTGCTTGATGTAGGGTCATATATTCAGTGAATAACTTGGAATGTGTTTCACCCTTAGTAGTGGTACCAAAGAAAGTAGGAGCCAATGAGAAGGCAAAGATCCAATTTTGCTAAGATTTCCACAAGCTGAATATTGCTACTTGGAAGGACTAATTTCCTCTACCATTCATTGGCACAATCTTTGACCAGTCATGAGTTTTATAGCGGCTTGGGATACACCATGCTTGGTGTGTCACCAATGCTTTACCTTACAAGGGGTAAAGACCTATGTGAGAAGGATGCACAAGGACTATGATTGGACCACTTGGGATGTCCATGTGAGGCAAGCAATCATATCAACAACAATGATACTCGGGATTATGCATGCTTCCACTATCTCTTCATTGACCATTCTAGGGGTATCGATTGAGTAGTGGGAGTGGTTAGCATCTTACGCAGGTTGTATCTTGGGGTTACTTGAGACTAGTTTTCCATGTCTATGTTTATTGAATAGGTTATCCTATACACTCCATGATGAGGCTAGACAAGCTTTTTGCCTACCACTTGATTGTTTGGCACATGGTCCCTTGGACAAGTAAGCATGGTTCTTATCCCTCTTACTCCCTCAATGGTGCCTTGGTTATGTTAGAGGAGCACATGCAATGCATAGAGAGGTGGTTGCTATATTTCATCAATTTCAAGTGGGGGATTGGTCTGCCCTACAAGGAGAGTTGGTTAGGGCTGCATGTTTAGGAGACAGGTTTTACCATAGGATACCATAGAGTCCACTTGATTATAATGGTGTATGACATTGGGTCAAGTGGGAGAGTTTAGTAGAGTATCACAAGCAATACATCCTTTGTCTATGACTAGTCCCATTGATGAGACTATCTTTTCCTCATGCTCACTACATCCTATGGAATGAGAAGTTGTACCATAAGAGGTCTTAGATTATCAGCATGAGTAGCTTTTATATCTTGATAGGTCACTTTTTGTATAAGCATTGTGCATTGCCTCTTGCCTCTTCTTAAGAGGCTTGTCAAGGATGGTATATAAGTATCTTAGAGATTGCTTTCAGGTAGATCATCCTTCTAGTGGATCCACCGAGCTATTTTAGGTGGCTACAACAATAGCGAGGAGAGATATTCCTATGTCAATTAGTTGGATGTTAGAGGCTAATCAACTTCTCACAGTCAAGAAGGACACAAGTGGCATTAGATTGATTGTTATTGGAGAGATCTTTTTGTGCTTGGTTAGCAGTACCATTGTCCTTCAACATCAATCTTAGTTTTGAGAGCACCTCAATCCACATCAGTTTGGAGTAGCTACACCTTGAGGTTGTGAGGCTATTTCCCTAGGCATCAAGGCACTCATAGCTATCCATATGGAGTGGGTTGTCCTATAAGTGGATATTGAGAATGCTTTTAATAGTATCTCTTGGGCATCCATCTTTAGACCCATCTTTGTTTAGCCATACGAGCATAACTGGCTTGAGCAAAGCATGCAGAGCTTAGGAAGACCAGTGGATCTTAGCAAGTCTCATTCCTTTTGTCCAATTGTTCTATGGTTATCTTGCTTCCCTTTACTACCAACTATGGGTGGTCACAAGAAGGAGTCACCATCTTGGAGTCAATTGTTGGAGTGATAATGTCAACATATGCTACATTCTCTCTTAGTAGACTTGTCCAATCCTTGGGCCACTAGAGTACGTCTTTGCTCTTGCTTTAGCAAAGGTGCAAGCTCTTGGATCCTAGCTCAACCATGCATTGGGGCATTCCTACTTGCACCAACCACCTTCTCTACAATGACGAGTGTAAAAGACCAAGACTGAGGAGAGAAATAGGAGAGTGGAAAATTACATTGGGACACTTGAATGAGTGAAACTCCGAATGCTTAGCATGAGCTTCGGCTTTGGTATTTAGAGGTAGCATACAAGGCCCTTGAGAAGCTTCTCAAGAAGCTTCCTTGAGCCGCTTTCTTAGAGTGCAAGCCAAGTTAACTAGGAAGCTTCTCAAGAAACTTCCTTCTAGAAGTTGCTTACTTGGCATGCAAGCTAAGCTAGTTAGAAGCTTCTAGAAGCTAAGTGCTTGGAGCGCAAGTTAACTTGTCGGGAAGCTTCCCAAGAAGCTTCCTAGATGCTTTTGGAATATTCTAGGCTAATTTGGCTTATTCTCTACTTTGTTAGCCTTACTAACTATGTTGCTAAACTCCATACTGTTACAACAAGGGTCCACCTAGATTTGGTCCACCCATATGCATCTTTTTTACTCACTTGTGAGTGTGATTCTACACTAGATGCAGCAATGGTCCATATGACATGGCGTCCTTTTAAAGAATAGAAGAAAGCTACTCATGATGCTATTGGTGATATAGTGTTTGCTATGCCATGTACCTTGTTTTGAAGGAGCATTCATATTCTTTGTAGATGACATGTGCAAACTTATACTTAGTCTGAGATGATAAGGTGACAATGGTGGATGTTGTGGTTATAGACCCTATGTGTGATGCAATTTTGGAGGGAGTGATTATTCATCCTCATGGATAGACAGCAAGCGGAGCAGCAATACACAAGGTCTTCAAGTATAGAGGTATGCAACGAGTCACCTCTAGCCTTGGAGTTATATGGAGTGATGGACATGAAATTTGACACATTTGTCAAGGAGTGCACAAGAGCTTATCATATTAGACGCCAAGGGGTACCACTCTCACTCTCATACTTTGTAGCATAATTTAGACAACCTATGTCAATTGCTCTATAGAGAGCATTGGTTGGTGCAATCCATAGGAGAGCAATCACTCTAGGTGATGTTTCTTTGGATGGTCCAGTAGTTTGTAGACCTTACAACTTGCATAGCTCATATATCTTAGGTCCGGTAGGGCAGATCTCTCATATTGATCTATTGAGGCCTAGCCCCATTTTACCTCTTTTGTCTCTCCCTTGTACAACTTGATGGGGTCTTCCCATCTTTCATGTGTTCTATATGGGCACTTTTTTTCTTTGTTGACCCTCTACTCTCTCTTGAGGATAGGGATTTGCCTTACTAGGAGAGTTATATAATTTTTGTTCCTACCTCCATTAGAGCTATTCTTCCGACCTCTACATATGCTCACAAGAACTATATGCAATACTCTTGGTCAACAACATTTTAACTATACTATGCTTGGAGAAAGCTTTTGAAGGTTAGTATCTCCACAATACTGGCATGTCCTGCCTCTCACAACCAACAACATATTGACCCTCATCAACATTGACATGTCATCTTGGCATTGACGGATTTGCTCCTTCCAACTAACCGCTCTAAACTCTTCTTGGATGACTAAAGTTCAGATGTATGGATCTACAACAATCTCCATTCACTGCCACCAAAGTTGGTGTTAAAGATTAAGTTCAAATTCTTGAGGAGCACTACAAGGTAAATGCTTGACTGAATTTTAGAAATTCATGGCAGTAGATCTCCACCATGGGTTTAAACATGACTTTGTTATGACATACAAGGAAAAGTGTTCTAACAATTTTGTGTTTGCATGATTTATATTTCATAGCTCAATTTCCTTGAAGAAACTAGTTTCCTTATTTCTTTGTCTCAAGATAAGATCCTTCATAAACATACACAATTCTGAACAACTTTTGGTTTCAAAAACTCTAAGGATCTGGACAAGCTCCCATTCTGGGAGTGATTAGGGTTTTCTGGAACTTCCAAGTAGTACTTGTCCTATTCTTCTTCACTACTTGGAAATTTCACAAAACTCCTATCGCCCTCGAGTATATTGTTGCTACACATGATACCTATGCTAATGCAGATCCAACATCATTGAGCTCATCCTTCAAGGCTATCAACAACATCTAGTTTCAACTCTTCAATTTGATTAACATCTTGGTGGATTGCCATTGGACACTTGATGACTCTTTGGAAGTTACTAAATTTTCACAAGATGTAAATCAGAATAGAAAGTGCTTGATAAAGAACAACAAGGATTTGGAAAAGGTTTCTTCAAGAATTACCTTTTATATACATAGTGGTGAAGCCATAGATTTTAAAGTCATATGACTTTACCACACTATATACAAGAGATTAGTCTCAAAATCATTCAAAAATTATATGGCTAGTCTGATCAAGAAAGCCTTTGCCCATAGAATGGCATCTCAATGAGGAGAAAATCTATTTGAATCAAAAACCTCTATTCTCAATTCCAACCATTGGTGGATAAAATCTCAAGAAGACCACCAGTCTATCAAGACGATAGGAAAAGTCAAGACAACACACTCCTCATTGGGTTACACTTCTTTTAGACAATCTCTTAGATATCCATCCTTGAGAGTGAGAGATGAGAGAAAATTAATTATATATTTTTGGAGTATTCACTAGCATATATGGAATATGAGTGAATAGTAGGTTTGGTTTCTTTTTCTATTTTTGTTCTATGGGCATCTAGATTGAAATTTATAGATAATTGAGTAGAAAATTATGAATATTTTTACATTTTTAGGGTATAGAGAGATTATTTCACATTGAGAGTGATGGATTGAGAATTTTTAGTTCTAATCTCTTGATATTCATGCTTAAGTTCCATAAGAACTTAATTTGAAAATTGTTGAGATGTGATTTTTGAAAGTTATGAGACTTTATAATTTTTACAATTTGGAGATAAAACATTTAATCATATGAATTGCGATGTAAGTGCTTTTGGTTTTGTAGGTATGGAGAAGAGTATCAGATATTACTATCATTATTCTTGTGCTAGCCATGATTATACTTTCACATATGGGCAATTCAAATTGACTCGGGATACACCATGCCTAGTGTATCATCAATGATTTACCTTGCAAATGGTAAAGACCCATGTGAGAAGGATACACAAGGACTACGATTGAACCACTTGGGATGCTCAAGTGAGGCAAGTGATCATATTGAAACGGTGACATACACACTTCCTTTATTCCTTTGTTGACTATTCCAAGGATACCAATTGAGTCATAGGAGTGGTTAACATCTCAAGAAAATTGTATTTTGGGGTTATTTGAGACTACTTTTTCATGTTCATGCTTATTCCATAGGCTACTCTATACACTCCATAATGAGGCTAGACATTTTTTTCCTTACCACTTGATTGTTTGGCATGTAATTCCTTGGATGAGTTAGCATGGTTCTTATTCCTCTTATTACTCTTCTTCCCTCAAAGGTGTTTTTTCTATACTAGAGAGGAATGTGTGGGATATAGAGAGGTGGTTGCTAGGTTCCAAGTAGGGGATTAGAATACCCTGTAAGAGGAGTCTATTAGAGCGGTATTATACAAGAGACATGTTCAATTATAGGATACCACATATTCCACTTATTACAATGGTGTAGGATATAGGCGGAAGAGTTTAGTAGAGCAACATGAATGCTACACCTTTCTTGATAGATTGTCTCCCTGATGAGAATATCCCTTCCCTATGTTTACTACATCCTATTGTAGGAAAAGGAGTACCATTAGAGGTCTTAGATTATTAGCTTGAGAAACTTTTATATCTTGATAGGTCACTTTTTGCATATGCGTTGTGCACTACCCAACACCTCTCCTTGAGAGGTTTGTTGGAGATGGCAAACAAGCATCTCAAAAATTTTTGTCACATAGATGATCTTTCTAGTGGCTTCATTGAGCAATTTTGGGAGGCTACATCAATAGCAAGGAGAGATATTCCTATGTTAGTTAGTTGGAGGGTAGTTGTTAGTTGACTTCTTGTGATGGAGAAGGACACAAGTAACACCATTCTCACTTTTGATAGCACCTAAGTCCACATCAATTTGGAATAGCTACACTTGGAGGTTGTGAGGCTATATCTTCAGGTATAATAGCACTCATACATATCCATTTAGAGTGTGGTGTCCTATATGTGGATGTTTAGAATAATTTTAATAAATCTCATGTGCATCCTTCTTTAGAGAGATTAAAGAAGCTAGTGGATTCTTGGTGAGTCTTGTCACTTTTATGTCATCTTTTTATGTCTTTGTTGTCTCTCTTTACTACCAACATGGTTTTTCACAAGTGGGAGTCACCGTCTTGGAGTCAATTATTAGTACACAATAGGAAGATCCTTTAGGGAGACCTTTATTTGTAAGGTTCACCTTAAAGCTCTCTCATCTATTACTTTGGCCATGCAAGGTTGTATATTTCCCTCCTTGGTAGACAATACACACATTGTGGTCTTGTAGATCAAATTAGGTAACTTTGACCGTTGACCATCAACTTCATCTTGTAGGCTTGAAATTCAAGGTGTCAAAGTGCAAAGCATGATTCCCTTCAGGTACTCCTCTTTACCTTGAGCTTCCAAAATGGTGTATCACATCTACAAATATACTACATATTCTTGGAGTGCAAATAGGATCTGAGGACTTTGTTACACACTTGTTAGACACAACTCTTGCACAAGATATTCTCCATGTAGAAAACCTTCCTCTATTAGGAGATCTACATGTGGCATTTGGTATAATATCCTCTAGTATTGCCCGTTGATTTACTTAACTTCTTTGCACAATTCCACCTTCCTTGACCTTCATATCACATGTGAGAGATTTTGATAAGAGGATTATAGGAGTCTTTGGTGATACCATTGGACCAAGGACATTTGAGTATGTGATAAGGGATTTAGCACATAGACAAATAGATCTATCAACCTTGTGCAGAGGAGTAGGTGTACTATTTATGGAGGAGATGGCACTTATAACATTTTTTGATAGTTGGGATCTCTCAACACTCATACTTTCCTCCCAATTTGTGGTTGTTGATAGGCTAATCTTGGAGACATATGTGACTAAGGTGGAGGAGGGATCCTTTTCTTTCCAAATGTTATTGTGGTAGATGAGAGACAGTCTATCCCCATGAAGATAAGATGACCTTCCATCCTTTTCTTTCTTTCCCAGTTGATTGTACTAGAGGCTTGCAATCTTCCTTGATGGCCTGATAGTGTCAACATATAGTACATTCTTTCTTAGTTGACTTATCCATTCCTTGGGCTACTAGAGCATGTCTTTGCTCTTGCTTCAACAAGAGTGTAGGCTCTTGGATCCTAGCTCAACCATGCATTATGGGATTTAAACTTGCACTAGCTACCTTTTTTATAGCAACAAGGTTTTGCTAAGGTTTGGTCCACCCATCTATATCTTCATTACTCACTTGTGAGTGTGGTTCTACACTAGGTACAAAATTGTCCATTTGACACGGTGTCCTTTTAGAGGATAGAGGATAGCTACCCATGATGCCATTCAAGGATAAAGTGTTTGCTATGGCACAAGACAATGGATACCTTGCTTGGAAGGAGCATGTGTATGCAATCATAACTAAGATATATGGGTTATATAAGTCATAAGGTCTACAAACTAAAAGAGCATCTAAATAAGCATCACCTAGTGTTATTGTGAAAGCTCTATATTGAGCAATGACACATGATTAACAATAGCGGATTTGTGGTTATGGATGATACAATTTCAAAGGAAGTGATTACGCAACTCCTTGGATAGGTGGCAAGCAAAGTGGCGGTAGGAAAGTTCTCCAAGTATAGATATATGCAATGAGGTCACCTTTTTGGTCCTCTAGGCTTGGAGTTATATGGAGAAATGGATATAGCATTTGACATATTTGTCAAGGAGTGCCAAGAGCATATCATATTAGATGTTAGGAATACCACTCTCACTCTTATACTTCACAGCATATTTTAGATAACATGTGTCATTGCTCTATAGAGAGCTTTGGCTGGTGCAATCCATAGGGAAACAATCACTGAAGGTGATGCCTATTTAGATACTCTTGTAGTTTGTAGACCATATGACTTATATAACCCAGATATCTTAGGTGTAATAGGGTAGTTTTCTGATATTTTTGGAGCATAACTCTATTTTACTTCTTTTGTCTCACCCATGTTTGATTTGACTTCGGTCATCCTTTGTGTTTTCTTCATGGTCACCTTTCTCTTCTTGTTGATTCCTCTAACCAATACTGCAACAGACTTAGCCCCATTTTACCCTGTGTCTTTTCCTTGTACGGCTTGATGGGGTCCATCCTACTTATTATCACATCGGTCACCTCCTCTCTTGTTGAGCATGCCTATAAAGCGTTTGCATAGCAATAGAATGGATCATATTCTAGACTCTGTAGTGGTTGCTCACGGTATATGTGTACGGGATCAGCTTTGATTGCATTGAGCCCATTCGCCCACTATCCGTTCTTGGGTTGCTACTTTGCGTGACTTTCACTAACATAGATTCCTCTGGTGTCTTAATCACTACCCTCCGCATGCAGTGTTTTGTTTCTGTAAAGATTTTCCATTATGTTTTCTACTTACAGCATATCCTCAGCATGCTTGCTGCATTCTCCTACTTCCTGATCTTCAATTATGTCATCCACTCTACTGTCATAGAGAAGCGTATCCCCTGATCTCCATCTTCGGACAGACATGTGAAAAGAATGCTTTCTAATTCTGAACTTACAAGTCTGATCTTCAATTAGTTTCTTTACACATAGACACACATATGAAAAGGGTGCTTTATAATTCTCAGCTTACAGATGATAACCAGAATAGTTACTCAAGCTCACCCAATAGATTTACAGAATTTTGATGATCATTATCATATGTACGGCATGGGTAGTTTACATCTAGTCCAACTAGTCTATATTAAGAATTCCCCAACCAACTCGCTTTTCTTGGTTTTTAATTAATCGCAACTAGTCTCTAATACTAAAGAATCTCCCCACTCGATTTCCGAAAGTTTGTATTAAGTCCCGTCATTAATACATGTGTAACATGGCTATGCAACTAGTCTATATTGTAGTTTATGCTGTTTTACTCTTTATTATTATTAAGGGAAGAATAAATCTACAGAAAGCTAGAATTGTCGAGCAGATATTAATCTCGATCTCTCTTGTATACATAGAAGTGAGAGCAGATACTAATCTCGATCTCTCTTGTATTCCTATAATGTTTTATATCTAATAATTAGCATATTATAGTCTATAGTTTATGTTGTTATACGCTTTATTATTATTAAGGGAACAATAAACTACCTAAATCTAGAAGTGTAGAGCGGACATTAATCGCTCTCGATTTCTCTTGTTATCCTATGATGTTTTATGTGTAATAATTAGCAAATTAATATCATAAATATAACGTTTTACAGGCTCAAAATTTGAATTAAGACGATAAACAGTATGGATTTAAAGACTCAATTTTGACATTATCTTGTATTCTTGGTCAGAATACCCAATGCACGACGTAAGCATCCAATTTGCATGGTATCTCTTATGTCTCCTCGAGCAAAACCAATATACATTGAATTTTTTAGTAGTATAATATGATTTATAATCCAATCATACATTTAGAGAAGTTAACCTGTGGAGGGGTCCTGCCTACTTTGAGTAATAACTGAACTAACGTATATTTATTCAATTTTATATATATATATATTACTTTCCTGGTCTAAACTTGTTATTTATAGCTTCTATACTTAATGAGATTAAAGATGTTTGAAAAATTGAAAAAAAATTCTATTATATCCAAGACAAAAATTTATTGAAGTCATGTGCCTAGATTCCTTTTTTTTTTCAACATAAATAAATTGAAAAAATAAATAAATGATACCCATAACATGAAATATTTTTTTTTAGTATTCTATAATAATCTATTTTATTTGTTGATTTATCCTCCACATTCATAAGACACACTGCAGGTGCCTATCCGATACAACATATTAAGCCCCATATGCGTACAGATATACGCATGCTCAGTCTCTAGAAACGAGCATGGCAGTAGAGCGGACATAGGTAAACACGGAAGAAACTATTGACTTAATGAAGGATTACTCTGCACGAGCGTAACGAGTGCAGTATCAGTGTAAACTCTTAACAAACTCTCCTCAATAGCTCCACTTCTCGAGCTTTCCAAAGGGTTGTATTTGTCCAGTTATTAATGTATTCATTGCATGGTACAGTACGCAACTAGTTATGCTAGTGGCATAACGTCACGCTCTTTTTCCAAGTTTACACTTACTCTTACTAACTCTGTATTGCAAGGGTGTCTATCGTAACCGCATATTCACCTCTATATGCGTGCAG
This sequence comes from Lunularia cruciata, assembly GCA_948567375.1. Taxonomy (NCBI): domain Eukaryota; kingdom Viridiplantae; phylum Streptophyta; class Marchantiopsida; order Lunulariales; family Lunulariaceae; genus Lunularia; species Lunularia cruciata. The sequence continues at coordinate 5,677,104 of OX419755.1, read as the reverse complement.
ATATAACATGCTTAGCTCCGTATGTATCCGACACTCACGATGCTCTTGACGGTGTTAGTGTCAAATGCGAAGTCAATCCAGTCAGACGTGGCTATGGAACTGGGTTGTTTACAACCGTATTCACTTACACTACGTTTTGCTGAGTTCGTTAGGGGAAGAACCCGCTGAAGTCCCAAACGCTGTCATCTATTTAGGTAGATTTTGGGTATTATTCTGTTTGAAATCCTGACTCCAAGCGCTCTTGTAACTCACACTGTGTTGCCAAGAACAGAAGTAAAGGTATGTGGTAGAAAATTACATCACATCTGGAGATTGACAACGCGTTCTACAATCTTCTGTGTCAAATTTTCACCATCCTAGTACAGAATAGAACCCAGAAAAAGTACCAGCCAGGTAAAGTTCGAATCAATCCAAGAATGGTCATTCAGATTTGTTGCATCTGACACACTCGTGAGTGCACTTATCCTGACAGTGAAGAGTTCTTGCTTTTGATGCTGAGCTTCTCAAGCACTGATTTGGATGGCGAGTTGTCCACATTAGTAGACAATACTAAATAGCTTATACCACAACAAGGAAGTTCCAGTTGAATCCCCGGGCTCTTGCTGTTCTCTAGAACTACACTGGATACCAAGCAGCGTTGTTTGAGATAAACTGATCAAGAGTCACCTCTTCATCACTATAGCGAGTTTTCTCCTTTCAAAGAGATCTGCACAATCCAAACCATGTTGTTCGAATTGGAAACAAATTTTCTTACATGTATGAATGTGTTGTTTAATGTTGTGTAAAGAAAGTACGAAAAGGGGGGGGGACTCTCAATTGCTCCAGGCTCATAACTAACATTGATCTGCAGAATGTAAAAGATTGCTAACGAAGCACTGATTTTATACCTTTAGCATGTCTATTACCCGTCTCATAACTAACATTGATCTGCAGAATGTAAAACATTGCTAACGAAGCACTGATTTTATACCTTTAGCATGTCCATTACCCGTTTCATAACTAACATTGATCTGCAGAATGTAAAAGATTGCTAACAAAGCACTGATTTTATACCTTTAGCATGTCTATTACCGTCTTCAGTGATTGAGTAGTGGTTGAGCAATGTCAATCCATACATGCAAATGGTTATAGATGGCAGTTACTTATCTAGGTGGCAGCACATTCAAACTGGTGTACTTCCTTTGGGGCCAAGGATCTCTGGCCCGAAGGTTAGCCGTGGTGAAGGTCTTTGTTCTTGTACTCCTCCTGCACAGAGCTACTTCCGGCTCAACCTCTTTGGATTCATTTCTTCGGTATGCACTTCTTCCTTTGTGCTCATTCTTCTTACATTTGTAGCCTTGGCAAGCCTATAGCTTAGCATAAGCTTAAGAAAAAGACATAAAACTCCTTTGAACTCATTCTTCTTACGTGTGCGGTTCCACTTTGAGCACAAAATCACTTTCTAGACTTGGTAAGTCTATAACTTAGAAAAAGCTTTAAAAACGACATAAACTAAAGAAAAACAAACTTTTAGTGAAAAGATGATTACTACAAATATTTTATTTTATTTTCAATATTGGACTTATGATGTAATTTTGGTTACAAGTATTTCATATAGTAAGAATATACTTAAAGTTAATTTCCCATATTAAAGATGAAATAAATGATTAAAAAAATATGTTTTTTTAATTAAATTATTTTATTTAAATTATTTTTATTTATGAATATTTTTACTTATTGGATTAGTAATTATCAAGCATAGTATATAACTTTCTCTTAATATTTTCTGATTTGAAATTATTTTTGAGAAATATTAATATTTTTGCGTTGACATCTTAACCAATAATGCAACCAGAGATAGTCAATGATTTCATTGGCTATTTCATAAGATTGTGTACTTTCTCAAACTATTTCTCTAAATACTGAAATTTTGGAACGTAATCAAATACACCTCTAAACCAAACCAAGAAGAGTGTAAACCATTAAGAATTAATTACCTCAACAAGCTTGTTAAAGCTATATTAGGATTCAGCAAATCATAGGATTTCCTTTCACTATTTTAATGTAATTAGAGTAAAACAATGTTTTCTAAAATTTTCATGTAAAATCACATGGATATAATTTAATAAGCCAGTTGATGATATATAGATTTGTAGAAATTATCCACAATTTATGTGATCTATCTCAAATCCAAATTTGCTTATATATATAAGTATATTTTTTCCATCTATACAGGTATATATATACCTGTATAGATGGAAAAAAATAGAGATAGAAAAAAATTAAAAATTTATTGACTTGTTTTAAATGTTTGTTGGCAGTCAAACCCATCGTTGTAGATGTTGTTTAATGTAATCCTCAACTTTGAATAAATAAGCTAGATAGTTGGTGTAAGGCTAAAGTTTATCATGAGAAATGTGTCACTCAACCAATCATTAGATGGTTCTAAACGTTACGTGGCTCATTTTGACAATTTTTGTAAATATATTCATCAATAAAAATAGTGTTATATCTGTCATACAAAAGGTCTATTGCTCATTTTGATAAATGTTTGAAAATATCTTAATCAATACAAATAGTATTACATCTATCATAAAAGGTAATCGGTCAACAATATACTCACATTTTTGGAGTTCACTCATCTGTAAAATGCAGAGATTTTTGAAGGATTTCCCTCTTGTCCATTTTAACTTCAAACATTAAAAAATGCTAAATGGCAAAATAGATTCTAAAAGAACTCCACAAGTCATAATGATGATGAACTCTAGTTTGCAACATAAAAAAGTGAGAAACAACAAAAACATGAATTCTCTTACATATGAGAGCATGGTATCACCATGATAGTGCCTTTGTAACATAAATTCCCGGACCAACTACAAATCATGTCCTCCAGAACTAAAGTAAAAAATAGAACTAAAAATAAAATTTAAGGCAGAATTAAAATTTTGTGAAACTACTCTTACTTCATAAGATATTATGCTTACGAGCCCTCTCCTTTTACCAAGAAAAATAGGTGTGAGTGCAAAACCTAGAAGTCCTTGCAAGTTTCTAAGCTAGGAGAAAACATGTAGTAGAACTTACCAAAAAAAAAAAAGAAGATATATACCAAAATTATAAAAGAAAAGTTACTTGCTCTATCTAAATAGGGACGATCTTAATACTATATTTGGGAGCTCCAAGTAGGAGAAAGCAAGAGAGTGCAGAAGAGAGTTTGATGCTTATAGTTTTTGCTGCATGATGAGTATCTTTGAATTCCCTAAGCTTAGATTGGTTGACTTGCTTTAACAAATCAGACTTATAATAGTAACTCTTACAAGTCTGATTTATTGGAGAAAACCAGATTTATGTAAGTTTTTTTTCCATTGAGTAACTATGTTTTTTTGAGTCTATGAGTCTCTTGTTGTAGACACTCCTAGTCATAGGAGTGCTCTTTTGCATAAATTGTTAGTTTTGTAACACTCCAAGTCAACTTCAACATCAACACAATCAACTCTCCCATTTCTTACTCAATTCTCATCAGTCAATACTTGTGGACGATGTGACAAAACACCTCCATATTCATTCAAAGTACAAGGAGTAACAAAGTGCTAAAATTGACCGTGTAGATGAAGATTTATCTCATCTAAAGAAGTCTCAAAGGAATAACAAAGGAATAAAGCAAAAAATTTGTCGATACCATCACCACAACTATATTTATGGAAACTCTTGCAAAAAAGTTGACCACTAACACCAATAGGAAGAACAGTAATAAGGCTCATATAACCTTTCCAACATCTTTGGAAAAATTTCTACAAAGGAATTTCTCCCCTCTACTATCAAGTGCATATATTATATATCATTGATATCACTCCTAGAACTATACAAGTATTATCGTATAAAAAGAAGCCGGAAGCAATCTCGTTTAATTGTGAAGCTTAGAAAGTTTAAGAGATAAAAAGGTATAATAAGTCTTATACATTATTTACTTCTTCATTGTGAGCGGCCCTTATCACAACCCAAAGAAGACTTGATTGTCAAACATGGATTTGTAGGTCAAGGATTACACCGTCTGAAGTACTTTATAGATATCTAGACCAGATAGATAACAATGAGACAATAGTGGGTTTCAAATTCAGAAGTTACGTAAACTTACGGAATTTTCCTATGGATTTGACGGGGTTCCAGACACCGCCCGTAAAATTTTACGGCTCACAAAGAAAAAGTGACCCGTAAAATTCTACGCAGAGCTAATGAACTCCTCCAAGCGAGTCTCCGATATATGTGTGTAGACGCGTACACTCCCAATGCTCCCAGAGAAAATCACAAGTTACTAATCATAGGTCGATGCCTAGTTTGTAACGATGAGGATTTGGACTCTATGCGTACTCAATGTACTTCAAATCAGAAGGGACAAATGCTTCTGTAGAAGGGTGAAGTTCAGCGACAATGAGAATGTCAAGTTCGTGAAAAGATTGCCGAGTTAGCGAACATCGCAATGGAGGTGGTCTTTTCTGTGCAATTCGTTTGAAAGAGAAGGGTGACCGCGTAGAAAACAAGAAGGATGGGCAGACCCCATCAAGCCGTACAAGGGTGAGACAGCATAGGTAAAATCGGGCTAAGCCCCAATCGAGTCGATATTAGTCTGAATAGTCCTTGGAAATCGACAATTGCCACAAGACTTTGCTGCGAAGAAAGGCACAAAGTTATTCAGTTCGGCTTTGATTTCGCGTCAGGATTGACAAGTTCCCGTATAGATAGCACTTCAATCACCTTATAATTCAGTATGAACGTAAGCTGTAGAACACTTCGGTCTACGGTCCACCGTAATTCTTCGTTCCCTTGTACTCAATCAGGGTTGTGGAACTGCATCCAATTCTGCTAAAACGCCGTATCAGTTTACTTGGCCACGAATGTGGTGTACACCGTAGCGGCATACGTCCAGTGTCATCGACTCATCCCAGTTAAGGAGTGCTTGTTGAAAGGGTTCGACATGTTTATGGTCCATGGATAGCCCGGAAACCAAGGTGTTGGTACAGTCTTCTACTTGCCATTAAAAATACAACACATTGACCACAAATGCATGTACATGGCATCCTCATAATAGTCTTGAGGCTTGCTAAATTGCTAAACAATGCTTCGGTTGTATAGACACGAAACGGGAAATGATTCCAGACCTCTTACCACTGCTGGATTAACTGGATCTCAAACTACTGAAAGCTAATTGAGCTTCTATGTACAATGAGGAATTCAAATCATGAATATCTTCCGGCTTTGATACCACCTACTCCCGAGGGAAGGTTGGATTAGGTTGAATCCCTTCCTCCAATTGTACCACTACTAATGCTAGATTATATTTACAAAGTACATCTAGCTGCCATACAAATTTCCTATCTCTAAACTATGCCATAAATCTGCACAGTATACATTTCTCCAAAGTTGCTGCCGAAATCCGTAGCATAAGAACTCCACACCAGAACACCTAAACTCATGCATGAATCACGGAAACCAGGATAGCTCACGTCAAATGTACCTCCCATGAGAATGTGGAGATGGACACAATTGTGCCCTTCCCTTGCTATTAACGCCAGTTAATAGCGGCTGCTTCTCCCGCAGCGGTTAGTTCTAGAAAGAGAACTGACAGGACAAAGGTGCTCACGAATCCACTAGGCAGGGCAGGCGTGGAAAGATCGAACAACACGCACCACTACAGTAGAATGTAAACATCTTCGTACAGAGTGGTGAAAGCCAACATGCCTCAAGCTCGAACGGGCCGAGTATGGGTGACAGCAACTCACGATGTTAAATTCTCATCACCTCAGTTGTGATGCTGCACACAACGAACCATACTATAAACTATGTATGGGATAGAGACGAAAACGCGAAGTTCATCCCATTCCACGTAAAGTTCTGTACCCCCTCAGTTTCGGAAAGAAGTTCCTATTTTACTTTACAAGTGAAAAAATTATTTACAAAGTTACTATACAGACAAAGAACAGTTTTGCATGTCTTGGCCGGTCTTCAACTTCCAGGACCGTCTACAACATTGAGAACACTCACTTGGTGGCATCAATGAACATGGCCCGCGTCCAATGTTCAACATCTTCAGAATCAGAAGGAGGGGGCGGAAGCGTTGGGTGCTCCACAAGATCCCACCCGTCAAATAAACTCTCTGAAACTCGCTCCTCTGTATGTTCTGAGTCGCCTATGTCCAAAAAATCGTTCCAGCTATTCACTTTCCCTTTCGAAGATAACGAAGGCTCCTGTAATTGCCAACAATGAAGCAACATAAGTTGATTAATCAAGCTTGGCGTCAATCTGACAAGCAACTGTCAGAGAAATACGTACTGGGCCACAAAGCCAGAACAATGCGACCAATGCTTTGTAGAGAGAAAAGCTTTGAGCTCCCAAATTAAAGTCACTACGGTTAGACACGAACTGCTACATCGTATTATCCACCCAATTATACACTTGAGCAAGGTGATGTCTTCCCCAGGCAAATTCGGGCTGAATATGACGACCTACTGAAATGAGACGCACTAAAGGAACAGAGATGTTTGACAGCTGTTAGTTGTGACATGCCTGGGATAAGTCAAAACCTTCCAACCACATGCAGGCTGAGGTAAATTGAAAAACACTTATGTTGGAATCAACATCTCAGTTTCTGAGCCCATGTTGCAGTGCCGTAAGACTGGCATGGCTGCCAGCACAAAACTGAGAACGAGTCCGAAAGTCCAAGTGAAAATACAGCTTGACATTTGGGTTCCCAGAACCTGAGTCAAAATAAAGAAAAACATTTGCTTTTCAAAACGAGGCTAGAACTGAAGCTCAAGAGGCTTGCTCGGCAATAGACATAATTCCAGGTAAGCACGCAGCAAAAGAACTGCGCCCGATGCGCATCTGTACTTCCCTCGCGTAACAAGGACTGCCCATGTTGCTTGACGCCTCCTTCCCTCGACTATAACATACTGACTATTGGTGCATATAGTCCCTTTCAAGTCCACTTGATGAAATGCAGCTACTTTCTCTCTTTCTCTCTGAACTGGCCATGATAAGCAATCGAAAAAAGTTGGAGCGCGAAAAGAGATACCAGGATATCACTGACTGGATTGACATCTTCAAAAATGCTTGGTGGGCAGCTTGCCATACGAAGAGTGTGACCTTCTGAAAGACCAAATCGGCCGTTAGGCTGTTGGCTACCTCTGCTAGACCTGAAAGAACGTCCCAGGGTCACTAGGATCAGATACGTGTTAGCAAACCTAGCAACAAAGCCACCTCGCTAAGGGAAGTGTGCTTCTGCGTAAGGAGCTTGGAGCATAAACACGTCCTGGTTTTTCAAGGATATAGCACACGACAAGCTTTTCAACGTAAAGTTTGCAGCCTTTGAATCAACTCGAAGGCAGGTGGTAACGTATGAGACACGCGTCAACTATGTAGGTAAGCTTTTTAACATGAAGTTCAATAACTCCACAAAAAGGAATACCTTTTGGCCTAGCAAGCAACCATGGATCCCACGCTTTTAACACAGCATCCATGTACACTTAAAGCATCCTGTAACTTAAGTCTGGCATCATGCAGAGTGATAGTGCACACCGGTATGTAGAGAAACGTTGATCTTATTTCATAAAAGATGGATGAAACGACTGTCAACAGCAGAGTATGTTCTTACACATATTAACACACTATGCATATTTCCAACGCATAGAGGACAAAGGCTAATCACTACAATAGAACGTACGCACATACACAACCACGTCAGTCTTACTGCTTCAACCGCTCAAAAGCCCACGATCTGCATCGGCCAATGACGGTTTCTAGCAGAAAGAGAGCAAAAGGTGATGCCATGGCCTACACAAGCAAGGAATTACATGATGGACGAACCTTGGGCGAGAGTCTTTGGATGTAATAATAGATAGAAGCTCAGCAAATGCCTCGAATGTGGACAAGTCCGACGGAACCTGCAAAGACAGTAATCTATAACCGTATGCATTTACGCATGCAACACTTCGTTTGAGCATTTTGATCCCCTTCTGCACGTCTTTGTGTTGCGTTTCTCGGGAGCTGCTGTTGCTAAGGGAGGAACTAAATCGTAAACCATCTCCATCCATATCGCGGACAGCGCTTCTTGAGCCCTCCGTAAACGACATCCCCAGATTGCTATGGCTGCTGCTAGTACTGTGTCCAATCTCTTCGGCTACAGCCCCGCTTTCCCTGGGCAGAAAGAGTGGGTACTCCTCGCTGTAGTAGAAAGTGGAGAGTATAAGTGCACAATAGCCCCAAAAGGTAAACAGGACTTTGGGGATATATAGTGATATTAGCGTCTTTCTCCCCAAAAAAATCAGTGCTATTTCTCCTGTTCAACGACGTCTTGTCAATATAATATTAAACATACCCACGATGTGTCGGTCGAGTGTCCCAGTATGAAGCTCTCTGCCAGACTCTAGATGATGAGGCCTGGTTGCAAAACAATCACGGCCACAGTAGACTTGTATGAGTAGAATTTCATAATTCTTGAAGACCCCACTATCAGAAGTCTACGTAAAAACAGGGAGGAAAACACGTCAATACCCATGATCCAGTGCTTATTATCACAAGGACTTAATTATTTCCATCGAAAAGTATATAATGCAAAAATAGGACGCTACTTAAAAGGACACAGAGAGTATCTAATAGAAGAAACCTAAACGGACTAGACGTACACTCGGTCAGACTTGGTCAGTGGTAGAAGTAAATCATATACTGAGAAGGATGTTGTGCTGCATCAAAGTAGAACCATGACACAGTTGTCCAGTAATGAGAGGCAAAACAAGTAATTCGCCGTAGGCTTGCGTTTAAGAAAACAAAGTCATATCAGAAGAAGGTTCCCGACGTACCGCAAAACCGGCACTATGAAGAAGGGGAGCAGATAGGTAGCGTGCGGTAAGATTCAATAGTTGCACCATATACCTGAGAAAGTATAGCAGTTATTATAGAGATTAATATCCAGAAATCTCAATTATTACTATGCAATCCATTTCAAACGATTGAATTGAACTCCTCTATCACACTCACCCCAAAGCAGCTCCAAGATCATTCTGCGCTACTGAAGTAGGCTCATCACCAATCGGCAGTGGGACATTGCAAACGCGAACGGATTGTCCTGTTCCTTCACGATTCTCTCGCTCTTCTCCCTTTACAAGAATAAAAGAGAGTGTCAGACCAACGAGTCCAATTTCACATACACACCACTACAATACGGCTATAATTGAGAGAGCTGTCCTGTACAAACCCAATCACTTGTTCGAACACCTCCTGGGATCGTGCAAAAGTGTGTTCCACGACATTCAAGTTCTTTCCTTTGTTTCTCGCCAACAATTCAAAGAAGATGTTGCGGACAATTACCAAGATGCGTCGTATTGGAAGAATTTTACAAAGTTGGCGCAACTGCAACCTCCTCTTCTGTATTAATTCTGCGTTCATGCTTTCCTGCAAAGTCAAATGCTGGATCATTTAGCAAGCCAGTATCCTACCATTTGCAGTCTGTATTCAATACTCTGAGCCAATCGATAACTGAGCTCCCTTGAATATGTACAGCAACAATAAATACAGGAGTGAGAAGCAAGAGACAATCTTACATAGCTTAGAGTCTTCGTGCAAATCAGGTCAGGATAATATTTTCCAAGAGTGTCCCTTTGCCTCGCAGCAAGCTGCGGGATATGCACACAAAACCCACATTCAGCAGATACATCGCAGGTCAGGTAATTTACGCTCACTGAGTTATAAACCACTCGGTTTATTCATGGAAAAATCACACTAGATACATGTATCTATGCACCAAGCTCCAGAAAGTGGTATTCGTCTCTCCATACTGGGATCCAAATGTAAAGTTCGTCCTTGCCACAATCTATTTCTTGATCTTTATAAATCGGAAGTTGCCATAGAACTAGGCGCCTCAAATGCGAACCACGAAAGACATGGTAGGATGTTAAATAATATCATGGTAGCAAAATTACTATCTCCAGCGGTAACCCGCGACAAGTTACGGGGTGGTCAACCCCGCCCCAACTAGAGCAAGATCAATTGGTAAGGAACTGGAGAAAAAACCTCAGCAGAAGCAGAAGCCAAGGCATCTGTTCGAGCGTCCAGCCGCCTTCTTTGTTCTTCACCTTGAGCTTTGGCTGCAAAGATTGATTGCAATTTGAGCTTTACAAGTCAATCTTACACTGAAAGCTAAGGTAAATACTATGACCCAGAACAGAACCATCTTGAGGGCACATACTGAATCAACGTTTTTAAGTGATTCTGCGGTCTTTAGACAAGACAGGTAAGCCGAACGATCCACTACCATCTAGGCGATCCCTTCGACCAAGGGAGATCTGCAGCGTATCACTCACTGAGATATGCATCTTATGGTGTCGCAATAGTGGGTTGACAACTGACGACCGTTAGTCAAAAGAGAGATTCTGATTTTCAAATTCCCTCAGACAACCATCATCGATAGACGACGTCAGGAAGAATTCCATCTTCATTCAATATTAGATAGTCCTTCAAAAGTGGAACGCAGTCAAAGAACCTTGCATAGTATATAAACTCTGTATGAATCACTCTCCTACTGACACGCTCAGCACCGGTGCTCTTTATCGTAATAACCATCTAATGACTGGTGTACGTCTATCGTAAGCGAAGGATAAAAGTCTTTATTTTTGTTTCATGAGAGATGCTGAGATGTAAACAAACATAGATTTGGCACGTACAAACTGGCCACAGGAAGTGAGATCCCAACCTTTCATCAAATCGTTGCTACATTTGCGAAGCTGCTCACGAAGTTTAGCTTTGCGCTCGGCATGTTCGGCCCTCCATTTAATCTGAGATTCAGCTTCCCGCTGTATTCCCGGAAAGGTTTGTAATTCAGTATCCATATTAAACTCGATTCACCCTAGTTTCCACGTTCTATAACCGGATGACGATGAAAACAAGCAACCCTTCTGAGGGTGGGATACAGGATTTCTTACCTTTGCGGCCAATTGAGCCTCCAAGCGGCGTTTTACATCGTCACGATGTTGATTAACGCGCTTCAAGATTTTATACTTCTCGGTCAATCTGTGACATTGATTAATTCCTTAATTTAGATCCAGAAATCACAGACGACAAGTCCAATTGAAATCTCCTCTGTTATAACGACAAGAATGACTTAGAAGTGCTTCAGATGCCGACCTGATGTTGCAACAGGTTGCACAGACAGCGGGTTGGTTGACTCCCTCGCAAATTCCACAGATGTTACCTCTCCTTGCCATCTGCCTGACTAAGTAGGCTCGCTCACTTCTACAACACAGGGGCAATTCTTCAACAGATGACGTTCCTGCGTCAAGGAATCACTTCCCACCACTGCCAACACCACCAGCCACTTTGCTCTTGTTCGACCTCTCGCGGTCTCGCATCGTCCTTTACCATGTCACGTTCTTGCTCCAAATCGCTCGAGGTCTCTGTGCTTCAGAACCCTAGTGTCTCACAGTTCAAGTAAGCTTCGAGGTCTTCCTCGTCCAATTGCCTCCCAACTCTCATACCTCCTCGTGCACTACGTAAAAAGCCTGCATATGCTTGCTTCCTCTTCCCTTCTTTCCCCTTCCCTACTCACCTCCAGCTGTACACTTAAGACATAGCACTCTTCCCTTCTCCAACACCAATTTCCTTCTCTTATCCTGTCCGGGGAACTGCAGGTGTCTCCAATGCCGTTCGAAGCTGCTGTGAACAAAAGTCCTGCAAGAGGTGGCCCGGATGAACATCCTTCTTTACTTTTCTCGCTCCTAAAAAGAACCACACGACAGAAACGCCCCGAATTATGAGGGCAATTGCTAGCTCAAGGTCATCATACTGCACTATCTGCAATCCTGCACCTTGTAACGGAACTGCAACACCGTCAAATGTCCACCAATTCGTCCAATCTTTGCATCACCATATATCCTGCGCCTGCAGCCGTGATAGAAAGCCGAATCTGCTCGGAAACAGCACTCCATCTCGTTTAATTTCTTCATCTCCACCTCAGCTGCCACCTCTTGCTCGCTTTCTCAATGTCCACTCAACCCCCGTCCCTTCCGTAAGGGACCGCGGTTTGCCCCGCTCCTACACTATTTTCCCGTTTTCCTTCCCTCTTCCGCTCCACTTACCCTCCACATGGTCGACTTTTCCTTCCTTTAGTACTGTGCTGCCATAGACTCCTACGGCAGAAAAGATAGTACCAAAAGTAAGACCTTCCGCTGCAGGAACCGGCTGTACAGGAAAATCTCTTCCTTCATCTACGGTTTTCATTTCCGGAGAAGTGAAAGCGCCGGAGATACTGGACGCAGGTGTTTCCTTCTAATGGAAGTTACTCCTCGCTCTTGCGTCAGACGCAAGGCGAATCTCCTCTTAGGAGCACGATCAGTGGTTACCCTTCGCCCGTCAAATACGGTCGGCAGGCAGGGGCCGGACGTTGTCGTTGTCTCTCAGTTTGCGCCCATCGTCTTCCGGACAAGAGTTGCTTGATTGATTACAACGATGCGTCAAGTGGTATGCGGCAATTGACGCGTGTCCGGACGAAGTGATTAAAGCGAATCAGCCTTCTCTGTACAATCGGTGACGTCCATATTGTCGAGGAAATAACGCATGACTTTTGCCGTATCTATCATATTTCTGTCACGATTCACCAATGATTGACATAGACGATGTTACATTTGCCATAGTAGAAGTTTAGTATTCGTCAAGACCACCACTTTATGCAGAGGATTCTGTACTCGTGTTGATCGCAGTCATTTCCGACTGTTTCAGTGGATGGTGTACAGATGATTGAATGCTGTCTGTTCCTACGTACTGTAGGATAGACAGCGACCCGCCTGGGTATCGGAAATTGAGAACGCAAGCTTCACTGATTTGTTTCCGGATGACTGATTTAAGAGAGACGACCGTGTTGACAGTGATGGCTTGATCCAGAAGACAAGATTAATGGGAAAGCGGCCCTAGATGGACGAGAAATTTCAGTTCTGGAAGTCTGTAAAATATTTTAATGATTTGAACCTAGGAATTCCCACAATCCATAAGAGAGAAAGCCATTATGACCTGAAACATTTTTGAAGATATCGAAAAGCAAATGAACGTGATGGAGGTACCGGAACCTAAAACTATCTGCGGTCTTAAACTACTATCCAAGTCGAATACTTGTGGTGTTACTTGGTCTAAGTCGTCCGCCGTGGAGTGAAGGCTGGAGTCGGCGGGTGCTGACAGTGTGATCTTAGCAGCCAAAATTTGACCATGTCACTTAAGGGACCTGACCGGGCTCTGCTTAACTAATGTACATTAGTGAGAAGAAAACACGAATTCCAAGAATGGAAGTAGACCTGAAAGTAACGTAACCGACCCCTTCAAGGGATAGTGGGAGTGTGACATCCTGAGTTGGAACTAGGAGTGCGGAGACTTGGGATCCACTTCACTTGCAGAGAGTATTGAGCCCTCATTGTAGAATTGCAAGGTATCCATCTCAGGAATACTTTTCGATGGAAGTCCCGTGCAATCTGGTATTGTTGGAACAACTCCAGATCTCCTTGAGTAACCATGGAGTGTTCTGTAGATTTAGTAGGACTAAATATGGTCCTTGGCCTGTCCCCGCACTCGCAGGCTAAAGATGAGACTACAGTACTCGAACAAATCCATGCTTGGTTGCACCAATCCTTGATATCAGGATTCCCTCCTGTACTCGGAGGCTAACTGAAGGGGCCAATTCTGGATGAGAGGCCCAGTGTGTGCCGAAAAGACTCATGAGGGCCAAGTCAAACGAATTTTTTATGGTCGAGTATGATACGTTTATTTATACCAACCCTGAATAAAGTACACAGCAAACTCATGCATTTATCTAATTGTAACACTAAAAGGTACGGGATGTGAGCATTGCGCAACTCACACAGTAATCATCTTGGTTTCTGGGACACGTTCACAAGTCTCAGAATCCAGCTTTTTCTTGGCATAGTTGGCTCGGCATGAACCCCCAAAGTACATGCGGAAAGACCATTAGCCCAGTAATCAGCTTGCACGACACGGTTAAAGAACTGACATGCATGGACATGGACAGTAGCGAATCTCACCAATAGGGCTGCATGTAGCCTGGCATTGTAGGCTGATTGTATGGACGATATGGTCGGGTACACGATGACTTGAAGAGTAACTTCGAGCTCAAACCTTCCCTGAATTGACAGGCACGTCATAATGTTCTAGTTGTTGTACACGCTAACAACATAGGTTGATGGAATTCAAGTTTGCCTTAAGGTAAGTTGACGACGGCGGCGGCCCCCGAGAAGTAGTAGCCTACAATTGGGCTGCTTATGAAGGCACAGAGCATCATGCGCTAGAACTTTCCTGAATGTAAGAATGAAGCAGCACCTGTATGAGGTTGTATCTAGTCGATAACGTCGTTCTTCCCTCAAAGGTCGTTGTAGTTGGTTCGATATCCAGATGGTACCGCTATTGAGTCTTGGGCCTAAGGTTTCTAGTATCGCTTTCCACCGAAACACGTCCAGGGCTTTCATCTCTGGGTATCAGTGTCAGCCATTGAGATGATGGAACTAGATTTGGGGTAAAGGCAAATTGGAAGTCTTTGAATTGATCCAGAGACTCCAGCCAAACATCCCACAACAGAAAAACCACGGAAACCTCTAGTAACAGACAAATTCTGCTAAGCCCACATACCGGGGTCTCCCACGTCGGTCAGATAGATTCACAAAGTGGCAACAGATCAATTTCAGCCCCGACACAATAAGGTTCCACATTTGATTAGATTGCTGCACTTGGAACCGTTATCGTGAGCGAACAAGACGTTCTTTGAAATTGTTTTTTATCAGTACTAACTGTTTCGCTTTCCAGCTCTGATGCATAAGGACTGCCTCTTTGCGAGGTGGTCGCTGGATATTCCCTACTGGAGCCTGCCTGCTTGCTGGACTTGGGACAAGGTCAGAACTTGCTCAATCTAAATGGGGCAAAAATGGCTAATCTTTTCTAAAATAGTACAGATGAATCGCGTTAAATAAACTTCATACCTGCAATTCGTATGTGTCGAGATACCAAGAACTGTACCAGGGCAAAGATCAATCCTAACACCGCTAGGACTCTAATGCTAGCAATATCAGTGATTATTGCGGCAGGAATGTTGAGGGGTGAGATCAACATCAACAGAAAGTCGGACTGTTTCACGTAGTCCCACATGAACCGATTGAACATCACATGGTTCGGGACGGTGAGAATCAGTAGCAAAGTATTCTTTGCGGCGTAAAAGAGGCCTGGACCTCCTGTTTCTAAACCCCAGCCGGCATTTTGATAACCATGCCATACTTCTTCCCACAACCTGTAGCCTCCGGATAGAAGCAAGTATATTGAAATGACAGCTGTCGAAGGGAAGTACCTCTGCCTGTCGCCAAAGCCCGTTAACAGGTTGGCGTCTTGGTTCAAAAGGAGTAGTATGGGAGCCAAGAGAATAATCGAACGATCGTTTCCGCCCGTCAAGTGAACATTGAGTGTGACACAGAGGGCGAAAGAAAGCAGAGTGGCTAGGTTGCCGACCGCAGGCATCCATGCTCCCTCTGCTGCAAGCTTTTTCACTCCAAAAGAGTTGGTAATTGTAGGACGTCTTTGTTGCTGAACAACACGGGGCCTTGGCCCACCAACGGTACTAGATCTTCCACCCAACTTGTCAGATTTATCTCGCATGATAGTTGCCAGCTCCAGCTTTACTTCTAATGCTATCAGCATGAAGATAGCGGCGTATAGCCCCAGCAATGAAGTGCGACCTCCCTCTATTGCCAACGATGTGACGAACTTGTCTTCCTCGCTATCGGTTCCCGCTCGAATTTGACCCTCTACAAGATACATCACTGGAAGTAGGGCAACCAAAAGGGCGAATACCCATGGCAAGAATCGTGGGCTGGATGCTGATGGAAGATGTGTGAAAATCAGGAACACAGATGCACACATGACAGCCGCAACGAGGAGAGCGTGTAACAGAGGAGCTTGATAGAAGTATTGAGCACATAGATATATGCCTCCACTAGCTCCTACCCCCAATGCATAGAATAGTCGCAGCTCGACAAAGTGCTGGATTGGGAGTGCCGAGGTCAGTGCTGCCAGCGACGTGACTATTGTCGCAACCAGAAGCCATGACGGCCAAGATGGACGACCTGAAGTACTTCCATATATTGCCAACTCGTCAGGATAGTAGGACCTTTGATACGCCCGGTAATGACTCAGTATCCAGCCCTGAGGAACAGGAGGCTCGATGAAGATAAGGCATATACCAAGAGTCACTAACAGTACCATGACGCTTTTAGCCAACTGCCACACAAGAAAAACATTAGTTGCCACTATTAGATGGCTTCTTGTAAATCTAGTTCAAATTCCTTCACACTAAAAACATTAAGGATGTTCCTCGCTTCATGCTCAAACAATGAGCAAAAGAGAGAGTGATACCTGGACATGTGGGAAATGCAGTGTTACAATAGGTGCACTAGAAAGACCCGTTGCTAGTACAAGGAAGCCCAGGAGCAGCCCATCTGAAGGAGGTTGTCCTGTTGCCCACTGCAAAACCTCAAAGATCGTATTCCTGCAGAGCCAAACTGCAACCAGTACGACCCCTGCGTGGACAAAGCCCTGCCAGGGTTTCATTCTGGAGAGACCTTTTCCTTTGTCCCTGAAAATAGAAGGACAAGGAAGTGAGTATACCACTATCCTTGGCGGAAGAAACTCCTCCAGTTGCATTGAACAGATTCGTTGCTAAAGAAAAATCCAACACAATCAACTTCACAATTGATTCATTAAATCCTGTAAGCAAAATCGTGAAAGCCATATGGGTTCAGGTTACGAACTTGTAGAAGACAAGAGGTGGAGATATTGCCAGAAGCAGGATGATCGTTGCCCATAATACATTCCTGGACGTAATGATAAGCATGGAGAACTTGCCCGCATAAAGGCAGAAGAGGACCCATACAGCCCAAGAGCTGATCCTTTTCTCAGCACCTAAACGCCTCGTAAGTGCCATTCCAATAACACTGGTCACCACAACTAAGTAACTGGGATATACAACGTCATCCTCCAGACCATAATAGTACATATTCGTGAAATTGTATAGCCGATTTTCTCCCATGCAAATCACCGCAGCTTGACCAATCAAGCCCACTGCCACCACATGATGGACAAACTTGTGTGGAATAAGTCCAAGTCCTGGGATTGTCATGGCCAGCAAAATGCTTCCAACGATCAACTGGCATATGTGCTTGATGTTCACACCTCCCAACCAAACATTTAGGTTGTAGAAGTTGTGGATCACAAACCATGTTGCTGGTATACTAGCCGCAGATACGAAGGCAAAGTATGACAATACATTCTTTTTCAGACAGAACTGAGATAAGAAATAAGCCGCAACAATAGAAGCTGGAAAGAACTGCAAAACAAAAGCCAAAAAGACGTCACACAAACATATGTTTCGAGTTAAATGTAAGGTATTATCTACGCTCTAAGGTATAGCATATACTGGTCTAGTACAGATTGACATTAAATCTTGATAAAGCACTCGTACTTCTCAGAATTTCAGTTCTTACTTGAGGTAGATTACTTCTCAGATAATCGCTTGAAGACTGAGTAATGTTTCAAGAACTATTACTTTGGACCCACACAGGAGAAGGAGAACAAATACTACAACGAAAGATCTAAAGTGCCCGGAAGTATATGGATCTTACACGACAACGACTATAATCTTTTGAAAGACAAAGACTCTAGTCCTAACAAAAAGTACGAGGCTCTCACATCAAGTCTAGAACCAGAGGTAACTTAAACTCAGATTCAAGCAAAGCACGTGGTTGAGAATCCATACCTTGTAAGGTAGCCCCAGAACGAAAGAACCGCAAATTGCGGCAACTTGTAGCAAACCACTTAACATGATGAAACCAAGTGTGTCACTGAAAGCACCAGCAAGGAAGGCACCCATAGCTCCTGCTCCTCCCAATAAAGCTACTGTAACGAGAATGTAGTTCAAGGGAGGTGCCACAGAGATATACTGGCCAAAAGAAAAGAAGATTACGCGGACTTCCAGACAGAGGATAGTCACCACAGCGGCAATTCCACCGTTGACAACTCGAACCTGATGAAGGTCACGTGGATCTTTTGCCAGCCACCACAAGGATCCTCGGCTAGAGGCGAACATCAAGAAAAGGAGCGGCACAAAGAAGAGGAGTAGCATGTCACACACCGAATGGATGGACGAAAACATCTTGGCATGGTGAGATCCCACATAGAAAAAGAGGGGAAAGAAAAGCAGGGTAATTGTGTGGAAAGATGACTCCAACGGGCCAGGTATAAGAGCTTCTTCGGCAATTTGTCCACCATAATTTCTTTCCGTCTTGAGCATGAAAGATGAAGGGTGGGGTATAGTAAAAAGCCAATACATCTCGAAAAGTATCAGCATGAGATAGTAAGGAGCATTGACCATTCCAACAGCCGAAACCACACCCCAGGTTTGAATTGTTGCAGCTGTGAAAGGAATGCACGCAAAGAGCAAACGCTCCAGAGCTAATACCACAGACGGATTCTCCAGTTGAAACCAACGAAATTGCATCGTTGCCCATATTCCAACCAGAAATATCAGATAGAAGGAAACGAAAAGCGTGAGTAGGTACATGACAACCGATGACGACGCTGAGGTGAAGCTCACTCCGCTCAAAACCATAGAGAGCATAGTGGCCAGCAGTGTGCCCCATATTCCAAAGAATGCTCCCTGCCTCAGCTGTAGTGAATCCAAGATATATGATATCATAAGCCCTACAGTAAGCACGCCAAGAATCGGCTTCCCCGCAACTCCAAGCAGAAGAATTACGGATGGTACGAGACCTATTGCTACTCTCACATTGTACTGAAAAGAATTTGGAGTAAACCTCCCCTCCCCCGATCGTCGACGACTCCCGCTAGCTCCATTGCTCAACATCCTCTCGAACCCGGGGGGCTGCATGCCCGACACCGCCCGGTACGCCATAGTTTCTTCTCGGCACTCCTATTCCCCCTGTGGCTTTCTCAGCTAATTACACTACGATTTAACCCTACACTCATTCCCCGTCCCACTACATAAAGACGGATCGGTGCCTCCCGGATCAATGTCATGTAAAAAACTCCTTTATTGCACTCTTTCGCCTCACCGCTCCAAAAATCTGCTCAGATGGTCCATCGACAACTGCGCCAAAGATCAATTTTCGAAACTCATTAGAAAGTGAATTTGGGACCAAAGAAAGAATAGCAAAGATCAGCATAATCATCGTCGTCCAAATTGCACAGTGAGCGGGCATTCGTCAATCGTACACTGGCGCTGGTTGCGACTGAATCGCGCAGATTGAACCAGCAAAATTGCCGGTGGTTCGAGCAGTCCTCCATGGAGCCTACGTGCTTAAGCTCGCCCCAGCGAACAAAGGGTCGAGACCCGGAGGACCTGACTTCCCTGCCGGCCCTTCCTCCCCGATCATGAAATTGTCCGACGTGACCCCGTTTCAGTAATCGCGCCACACTCCGTCGCTGCGCTCGTCTCAGTTAGGTGGTACTGAGCCCGACTCTGTCGCGTCGCGCGACCCAGCGCGGACTGTGGGTTCTAAGACGTCCCTCGTCCTTCGGAAATATAAATATTGACTTCAGATTAGTTACGTTGGCCTTCTTTATAGCATTTAGAAGACTTGAACATTATTTGGTCTTAAATCCTCATTAATGAAAACTTCTAATTAGCGCACATGAGTCTATAAATTCGTTGATATGAAACGTTAATATTAAGCGGTAAATTGTACAATATAAATATTGAATAGAATAGATTAATATAGACTTATGATTAGAGCTACATTATTAATTATAATTCTACAATGACTGTATGGATAGATACATCATTTGAAAGAGTAGTTTCATTCATAAAGGAGAAAGTCTATTCTGGTTCCATAAAATAAAATGATCCTGTTTCGCTAAAGTAATATTTAAGCTCAAAATGTATAGATAAAAGATAAATTTTATAATATTTGTGATTATATATATAAAAAAATTATTCAATAGAAGCTTTATGAATGATTAATATTAGAACTTAATATTACTTTTTGTGTATCGTGAAATTCAATGAATTCATATTATTGATATATCAGATATATGCAAAATGACATTTTATCAAATATGTCAAAATTGGATTGACTATCGGATATCAATTAAAATTTCCTGTATTATTATCAATAATTTTTTTAATAATAATTTTTTAATAACAAGGAAATAATAAAGAAGTAAATATGGTATTCTGAACTATACTTAAGAGTATAATTAAAGCAATCATTCTTTCTAATTGTTGAGTGGGAACTGATTATCTCTTTTATCTTTTATTTTCTTCATTTTTTTAAAATTCTCCTTTCTTAAATAATATAAATATAAATAATTAACATTTATTTTATTAATTTATATTATTTCATGCTCATTTTTTAATATTATAAATATCTACTATCACCATCATAAATCTATGAAACTACGTTTGATTTGATCATGGATACATTAACAATTTACTCCAAGCACTCACTGCACTTTAACAAATTATAATCTACTAATGGAGAATCTTGTTTATCTTGAAATTTCATACAAATTATTAACAGATAGTTATAAGATTCATTCTCATACTTCTTGCTTAATCCTGTCATAGATCCCTCCTGGTAATTAAGAAGACTTCTCTCTTAATAGGTTTACTAAATAGAATCAAATCTTAATTAGATTTCACAAGTATTCTTATCACACAATTATTTCTTAAAAAGTTAGCTAATGGCTACCATATCTGGAGCTACAATTGAAACGAACACTATATCCAAGGAAATTTTTGCAGATTTATATATAGATGTTGAGAAGCTAATTGGACTTACTAGTTAAGTATTATTAACACTCTAAAGTCAAGAAGCTAATATTATAAACATAAATATAACTATGAGTGACTTTATTAATTCAAGCCTTAGCTTAGTTGATATATACAAACTGTATTAAAATAATATTTCTATTTTATGGAACTTTTAGAGTTAAAACAAAAATTTTATTTTGGATTTTTGGAGTCTAAAACCTTCAATTACATGAGGCTTAGAATCAATAAAGAGATATTGATACTATCTTTAATCAATTTAACTTTTTCTCTCATCTTACCTCTAACTTAGCAAACTCTATTCTTTGTTTAGTTTATGAATGTATATTATTTTTAGTTTAACCTCTTTAACCATAAAGAATTTGAAGGACAAGTTGTAGGATGAATGATCATAATTGGTAAGATTAATTGAAAGATATTCAAATTTCAATTTCTTTATGACTTATTCTTGCGCAAAATGATTTAGATAAATGAAATAATTTAATTGCACACCTATGGCAGAATTTAAAGCTACTATCTTGAAGTTTAAGTTATTAAGAAGAGTTTATTAGTACTTAATCCATAACTTTATTTATCCAAATTAAGTCCCTTGGAATTCAAAAAAACCTTAACTTGAATTTTTATTGTATATTCAACCTTATATTTCACTTCATATCATTTTAAATTCATTTCTTAATTGATAAAATATGATGATATAACCAGTATCAAATTACATTAAGTGTGCTTATGGGATAAGACGGATCATAAGATAACTTATTCAATAAGATATGATGGGTCAGGTTCTTAGGCAATTTGGTGCACTAGTTGAGGTTTTGACTAATGAGAGTACAAAGTTCTTGGGGGAGTTTCAGGTCTTGTGTGACAAGGCTTGATTGATCATTGTAGTACCTCCCAAGATCACCTTGAAGTAGATGGCTTAGCAGAGAGAGTGGTTCAAATAATGAAGAGAGGATTGCATAAGTATGGTTTGCAGAAAGGCCACTTGGAAGATTCGGATCTCTAGTTACCTTGGTTGGACATAGGTTATCAGTCCAGGCGGCAAGCCTCCTTAACATCCTTCTCTCCTTACTTTATACTCTATGGACAAGATCTAGATTTACCTACAACCATTTATCAAGATGCTACTATCATTTTGGACTTGGATTATCTATATGTATAGGTGAGTGTATGTTCTCAACGAGAAGAGGTCTTTTGTGGAATGATGCCAATGGCCTTTGAAAACTTGGTGATTGCTCAACATAGGGATACCTTATGCTATATTACCATTTGAGGAGGAGGTTATATATCCTTGATTTGTCAATTTTATCCAATGACTATGTATATCTATAGTAGACATCATTGATGATACTTGATGTTATTACAGGCCGCACTATCTTGAGGGTGCACAAGGTTTTGCCTTCTGGAATCCTCATGTTAGAAGGATGTGATGGTGTTTCTTGGAAGAATCATATGTACAATTTTGTACCATGTCACCTCCCAAACATTGATGGCATTATGGGCCCAAGCTTGGCACCTGTACTTGTAGGCTTGCGGTGCATGTTATATGGCTTTTATGGTGGAGTTGCTATTATATTAGTGTATAATAGCTAATCGAGAAGATGCCATATGGTATGTTTGACTCCTCTCCTCACGATGGTTCCTTAGGGACAATGGTTATGTCCTAGATGTACTTGACCTATAGCTAGTTCACCCTCTATGTGGTATAGATTACAAATAGGCAACTAACGATAGGGTTTAATAGCACCCAACCTCTTGATCTTTGCCTACCATAAGGTATACCATATACTTGGAGTAGATGGCTATTTGGAGTTAGAGGGACCTAACTGCCAACAAGGGGAGCAATTGTGACACTTTAGAGTTCATGTATGACTTATGCATGAGTTGTGATTCTATAGTGTATTATGTTGACAATGATGTGTGTTGTGTAGCGATGTATGTATGCATGACAATTGTCACGACATTTATAACGCTAAGGCTAGTTTGTTTGGCATTGAAGTGGTAGTGTTGTTAATCATAGGTATTTTGGTAGTTACTCAATGACTATTTGGTGGTGATCCAATTTCATATTAGGGCCGATGATCATGCGGTGAGACCCATTGTCACTTGCACCGTTGCATTATTGGATGTGCCATCAATGGCGCCATTAGTGCTAGAGACTTAGGTCAAAGAGAATGATATATCTTCTAAATGTAACTCTAGAGAGTTCATTTTTCTAATGTTGAACCTTGTAGTTTTTTGCGGTGGTTTACTAAACCAACTAATATCATCTAAAATCTCTTAGCTAAAGTGTGTATGATGTGACATTAATCAATATAAATATCCAATTGTTGATAAATTATTGAGCAAAGGATTAAATATTTATTTGATTGGATTTTAATTAGGATAGAAGAGTAACTAATTATTATGGTATTTTAGAATTTATATATGAATTGTGTGTCAATTATATTTTTACAATATATGACAATAATATCTATTATTTAACGATATATATCTGACCGACCTACATCTTGGTATAATCTTGTAGATTTACCAAAATTCAACTCTATCATTTTAATATAATTTATCAATCCAATTATCCGCGTCAAAAGTAAACGAGACGATCGATCTATTTGTCTCATATAGACTCGATTGGGCTTAGCCCCATGTTACCTTTTTTTTTCTTTCCCTTCTACGACGGCTTGATGGGTCTTCCCATCCTTCGGTTTTCCTACGCGGTCGCCTTGCCTATTTGTCAAGTAAATGATCCATAACCGAAGTTTACCTCAATATTCAATCCACTCTGAATAAAATGAGAACTATGTTATAGTTCCCTTGACTGCCGTAGATAGAACCAAGCTAACAACTGTACTGCGGGCAGACGTAATTTTCGGCCACCATACTGCTCACACAAGTCATCATCGTTCGCAGCACTGCAAAGTAGATCCACCATAGATAGCAAGAGACTACCTTGGATGGTCCCTCCATGGTGTCAGAATTCATAAAAGTACAGAAACGTAGGGGAGTTGAAGAAATTCCAGGCTAGATATAATGTCCCCAGGGACCTTGCCTTTGCCTTTCCTACACTTAATGCACACAGACAGAGAGAAGAGGGCATTTTGGGCAGCACTTACTGTGCGTGCTGCTGTGAATGAGTGAAGAAGTGATTGGAAATCGCATATGTGGAGGCATTCAAGAAATGACAACGAACTCAACATGCGTAACTCATAAAGAAGTGTATGCATCTAAGCTTGGCTGGCCTGGTTCCTCGAATGTCCAATAGTGCCACACACGGGTTGCCCTGCCTGAGCTCTGCATGAAATGGATCTCCCTGTCTCAGGACTTGTTCACTTCGACTGAGGGGATAGTGGCTGCAGTTTAGTCACAATATATCTCGAAAAGTGAGAAAGTGGAGCTGGGTTTGCGGCATTTTCGCCAGATAACAGATGATTCCAAATCGTTTCGGTTCAGAAATGAATTGCACTTGTGGGTGGGGAATGACCTCAGCAGGACTTACTCGTATCTGTTTGGTGGGCGATCAGAAGGTTGAGAGCTTGACATTGGGTAACAGGGGATTAATTTCACTGTAGGTGTGAATGTAGAAATCTTTGAGGTTGATAAGTGATAGGAGAGAAGGATAAATCACAGATGGGTTTGTGGAAGGATTTGGATTTTACAGAAATGTGCGCTGTGGAATTTCAGGGAGGCAAATTGGGGCTGATCCGTGCAGAACAGGAAGATCGGCAAGGCGGAGCAGCCGATGGAGATTGATGGAAGGGTTTAGTCGTAGAACAAGGTAGGTAGGGGGTGGAAGCGGCGTTGATGGAAGAACAGGACAGCAGACGAGAGGGGGATTGAACCGAGGTGTAGGAGATTGATGGAGAAAGTGGATGTTGAGGAAGAGAGAAGGTTTGCTGCTGGACGTGGAAATTGATGGAGGAATTCGGGAGTAGAGGTGGTGAACGATTGGCAGTGAGAGTGGAACTGGAAGCAATTCCGTTAAAAGGAGCTCCTATTCCACCCTGTCGTCTGCAGTCGATTGCTATATGCAAGGGGAGTGAGGATTCATTTATTTTGTATGTAGGAACGGATACTGGGCATGTTCTTCGGTACTTTCTATCTTCTGGATTATCAATTGAGTCTTTCTCAAATTCTCCGAGTCAGACGCCTCCGCAGTACCTGTCCTCCAGTCAGCATTTACCTCCTGTACCTCCCCTTTCTCTCCCTCCTCCCATCTCCAACGATGTTTTGTCTCCATCTGTTGATAATCTTCTGGGCTCTCCAGTCTCCACCTCCGCAGGTGCTACTTCTTCTCCTCCAGTCCGAACAACAAAAGTAAATGGGCGGTCTCAAAATGGTGCTCTTTCTGGACAGTCCCCCTCTCAGTCCCCCTTGCGGCAATCTGCACAGCCCGTTCTGCCTCCTCACAATCGACCTGCGTCTGCTGCTTCCTCCTTACACAGGGCCTCATCTGGTGCACATACTACTTCGTCTCCTCCACAGTCTGGTCAATCTGTACATCAAGTGTCAGGAGCTCGGCCTTCGAGCTCGCCATCTTCTCCATTGTCAGGAGGACGCTCATTAAACGCCTCACCCTTCAGTTTCTCTTCATCTCAGATTTCATCTTTGTCGGCAGAGAATGAAAATGGAGCTCTGAATTCTCCTTCTGCTCGCCCTTCTTCACCCATATTTTCTGCCTCGGCAGTGTTAGACCAAAGGGCAGCTTACAAACCCAACTTAGAGATGACGCTTACATTGTGTAAACACGTGAGCAAACACCCAATAGAAATACTTTGCCCTCTCCCTGAGTGTGGTCGGATTGCTATACTTTCAGAAGGACAAATTGCTCTTCTTGGTTCGGAATCCTTGAACATCCTGGATCGACTTACTGTTACCAGGGGGGCTGTGACTGTAGCCAGAGGTCTCCCATCCTCTTTCTCAACTCTTTCAGATCCCCTTTTCTTGTCTTCAAAGGATGGGGCTAACCCCCAGCGGTCAAGAGCACTCGTAGTTAAAAATGAAATTACGATGAAAAGTCTTTTTGGGAGAGGAAAAATCTCTTCCAGACTTGGTGGGTTCGTTGGTGGTTTAGGTGAAGCGTTTGGCGCTGGAAGTGGTGATATGGCTGGTAGAAGAAACAGCAAAAGTGGAAGATTGGGAAGTTCGGTGTCACGGCCGAGTTTAGCAGCTGGATCTTCACGGTTGTCCCAAACACCTGCAAGACTGGCAGTTGCTTTGAGGAAGAAAATCATACTGTTTGAGATACAACCTCTAGAACAAGAAAGGATGGACAGACGAGATTCCTTAGGAAAGGATGGCACAAGTAACCCAGCCGCTTTGAAAATGAGGGAATTGGCAGGGATAGAAGGCATAGTAACTATGGCCTGGCTGGGGGATGTAATTATAGCTGGAACTGCAGAGGAGTATGTACTGATATCTCTCGCTACTGGACTCCCAACTCACCTGTTCTCTCTTCCTCAAGAGCTTTCTTGGCGACCTCTATTGAAGGCCTTTCCAAAAGATCAGCAAGCTCTACTACTTATTGATAATGCCGGCATTCCAATAAACACAGAAGGCCATCCTGCAGGTGGTAGCTTGCAATTTCAGATGGTTCCAGACGGTATAGGGTTTAGTCCTCCATATGTTGTAGTTGTCAAGCAAGGAATGGTGGAGCTTTATCATCACAAAACAGGTTCAAAGATGCAGTCATTGTCTCTTACCGACGGTGGAAAAGGGAGGAGCTTAGTGGCAGACGACGACGATGGTCAGTTCGTAGTGGTTGCCAACTCATCCAAGGTTTGATGCTTAAACTCTTCCTTCGCTATCAGTAGTAAGAACTTAATTCAATCCTCTCACTGTTTAAAAACGACACCTTTGAAGAACTATCGCTGTAAAATGTTTCTTTCATGAACTTATTGTCACTCTGAGGAGTAAGACTAAGGATAGATCATTCCTAGGTTCATACCTTAATTTTGACTGCATCACGACAGAGTAATCCGAGGAAGTCGAAAGGCAGAATGTTTCTGATATTTCGATTCTCTCGCAGGTCTGGTGTTTGCGGCAAGTTCCATTGGAGGAGCAACTGAAGGAACTCCTGAAAAATAAATCATACAGTGATGCAATTAGACTAGCAGAAGATTCTCATATAGAAAATGGAGAGGAGAAAACGAAATGGAGGTTGTCTATGGTCCATGCTGAGGCAGGTTTTCTTCATCTCTTCGACTTGCATTTCCAAGAAGCCATGGATCATTTTCTATCGTCTGATATTCTGGAGCCAGCGGAACTGTTCCCTTTCTTCCCCTCTATGACATCCCGGTGGCGAGCCATGGTTTGTTCTTCTCTTCTCTGTCTCAACGTTGAATATTCTTCTTTGAGCCCACTTTCGTCTATTGAGGATCTATATGTGAGATATCTTTCTATTGATGAGGGCATGCTGGTTCATCCAACCAGCCAACCATAACACGAGAAGTGAGAACTAAAAGCACTGGTTATGTCGCAGGTACCCCGCAAGAGATATTGGGGCTTACATCCCCCTCCTCAGCCCATGGGTATGGTGATTGAGAGTGGTTTACTGGCAATACAAAGCGGCCTACTTGCTCAGCCTCAGTTGCTTGGAGGTGATAGATCCGAAACCGAAGATCTGTACATGGGAACGAAGTCGAGGAAACAAACACTAGTCGAGCGCTATCTTACTCTGGCTATGCAAAACGTCGCACGGTTGGAACTCTTGTCTCTACATGTTCCCTTTTCAACATTTGTAGAGAAAATTCATGTCGCATTGAAGTTTGATGGCTGTTCTTATGTATTGCGTCATTGCATTAATCAGATATCTCGATATTGTTCGTGAGAAGGAGCTCAAAATAGCTGAGAAGGAGGGTGTGGACACATTTCTTATGAAGCTCTACACTGAACTCCATGCAACAAGTGAACTCGAAAAACTGGCCGCTTCGCCCAATAGCTGCGTTTTGGTACGACCATGGCTTTAATAGGACTGCAATTTCATAGGATCTGGTGACTGACATCCTGCATGTGTTGTAAATCTTAGAGGGTGGTTATGGTCTTTAGTCCTTGCTTATAAACCTGACTGTTAAGAGCAGCTATTCAAGAGACGGGTAAGAGTCCATGTCGTTCAGCACAGCATAACGAGGAGTGACGTATTAATGTGCGCTGGGACCAACTAATTGGGAGGTCATTTCAGAGGCATATCTAGGAGTTTCTGCTTAAAACCTGAAAAGAAAATCAGTACCTCCGAACTCTTTTGGGCAAATAAACAGAATCACAGAAACAACGCTAGCTGTGAAGCGGTCCACGGAGTTTTCCTTTTGTCACTTCTTACCCAAGCTAACTCCGTTGCATGTGCCCTGCGATGCACCTAGAAAGCAATGGTTTGTTGTAAACTGTAGAACACCTGCCCTGAATAATAACCTCTCTTCTTGCATGCATGAATGGTCCAGGACGAGGTAGAAAATCTGCTCAAAGGAGCAGGGCAACTTCGTGCTCTTGCTTTGTTGTATGAGAGCAAGAGCCTCTGGAGCTCAGCTTTACAAGTATGGCAGACTCTTGCACATGCGCCCGATACGTCATCTGGAGGAGCATTGAGTCAGCAAGCGAGAATCTTAAGCTACGGGCAATCTGCAGCGGCTACTGATGCTGCCCGCTTACTGGAGGAGTCGTCGGACAGTGGCTTAGTTTTACGACATCTAAGTTGGGCAAGTAACTTTAGCAACTCTGAGTTGGTGCTGATGCAAGTGATGCTCTGTATTATCTGATGTATTACCAAGATTCCTGCTGTGAATCGATGAGCATTATAGAAAACGATCAGGATAAAAAGAGGGGACTTCCTTTCAACAACCGAGTTTTTACATGTACAGATTCTCAAACTCGATCAGGACTTAGCATTGAAAGTTCTTACTTCATCCAAGCGAGCAGATCCTCTCCCCGCAGGTAACTCTCTTTCGCAGAATGAACGAAGTACTTCAAGATACGTAACTCAGTTTCACGTCGACTGCAATTCAAAGAATTACGGTTCACACAAACACGGCAGCTGTCTCATGATGATGAATACTGGCCACTATCTTTGCATCCCTTCTTATAAAATTTTCTAAGATGAAGTACTTTCGTGTCCTTTGATGTCTTCCGTAGTGAAGAAAGTCATGGTATGTGACAATTCTTTTCCACCTACACAGAGGATGCGTTGGTACTTTTGGAGTCACATGGAGGCATTGTGCAGCAAAGGTAAGCTGGGAACTCAATAACATTTTCATGTGCTTGATGTCTTTGATTGAATGCTTACTCCTCCAAGTCAGCCTCTGGAGATTCTGCAACATGTTGGGCTAATCTGACGGCAGTTTGCAAAGGTAGTTGTGAGCATTGACTTTCTAGATTTCGGAACTCACTAAAGTTCTATGGGCAGATATCTGCTTTGGTTGGTGAATGAGCAAGGTTTGGAGGACCCACACTACCACACAGAGTTAGCTCTTTCACTCGCCAAGTCTGCCTTAGGTACCCTTGAGGGTAGTCTTGTCAATGTGAAGAACAGCACGAGTACAGCATCCTCGTCAAAAAGTAGCAATGATCGAGGCGGGGTAGTGCAGGACACAAGTCATTCTTCCTCGCCCTCGGTCATAAGCGAGAATCCAAGGGACCAGCTACTTGACTTTCTCGAGTCCTCGGACTTCTACGATGCAAAAGTTGTGCTTGCTCGTATCCAAGATTCCGAGCTATGGAAAGAGCAGGTACTAATTTTGGGAACCTGTCAATGTGATACATATTATGAAGTCCAGAGGATGCATTAGAGGAATCATCATGCTATGGTGTGAAGATGCGATTTCCGTTAACTGTGCTAGAAATATTTTTGAGTGGTCAACATGTGATTTTTGTCTATCTAGATAAACTAATATAAACGTCAATTGTATCTGCTTGTAAACAGTTTGTGCTACACCGCAAGCTCGGAGATGAGATGTCTGCACTTCGGACATTGGCATTGTAAGCTCTTTGTCCTCTTCACGTCCACATTCTGATTGCATGTATTCATGGTTGTTTTACCATCATATGTTGCCCCACCTGAAGTAGCGACTTTTGCGCATTGCCTTTTGACCTTTGACATTCTTCCTTGAGTTGCAACTCTGTGGTGTAATGCCGACATGTGTGACAATCCGCTGGAAAGTAGGTTGTATTTTATTCGTGACTCAATCTTCCGTCGAGTTAAACAGCGACTCTGTAAAAGCCTGAAAGTAGCTATGCGCGATAAGACTAAAACCGTGCAGTTTTCAAGGAAGAGCAGCGTCACGATGAAATGTTGTCTCGATAGTGTTCTAAGTACAAGCAGTTTTAATACTGTGCGACAGGAAGCTTGAAGACAGTGATGCAGCAGAACGGTACTGCGCAGAGATTGGAAGACAGGAGGCATACTCCGAGTGAGTGCATACCATACTGGAATTGGTTCATTTAGGTTGGGAGGAATATTTAAACGCATGTTGCTGTTGATGTTTCTGGAGGGAGCCGACATTCGACACTTCAAAAGCCTCGCAGTTCTGCTTTGACATTACCTGAGTTCTGGATAGATCTGATTTTCTGCATCATAGTGCTATAGATCTTCGTAATTCTGACCTGTCCATCATGACAGATTAATGGACATGTACTTGCATCCTGGAGAAGGGAAGATTGCAATGCACCGCGCTGCTGTGAGCCTGCTCCATTGTCCCGGAGCAGACCTTGATCCGATGCAGCTTTTGGAGGTTTGTTTTGTTCTGTTTTAGCCCATCATGATCTTCATAGTGATTCCAAGTCAGCTCAAAAGTCTCTTCACTCCATCCCCCTGGCTCTTATAACCACATGTTCTTCCAGAATGTTGTACCAGGCTGACTGAGTTTGTGTTTGGTCGCTCTAATTGGGTCAGGATAGTTGCTATGGTCAAGATCATTAATATTACATGAGAAGGACTCGTGTACATGCTAAAAGCATTGCCTTTCCTCGACCTACGTTGAGTTTGCAGGCACTATCATCGGACATGCCGCTTGCTTTGGCGTCAGAAATCTTATCACAAATGCTAGTTTCTCGTGTCCATCGTCATCGTCAGAGCCAGGTGACTCCAATTGTTTCTTGCTGGACTCGTTCGTGCTGATACTTTGTGGGTTCTTGTCTAATATATAGTTTTGGAAAGCTAGTTACCTTATGAAACGCATACATCTTGGAAACGTAGCCTATTTCTTTAATTTGAAGATATGACTAACTTGCCTGCCGTCCGTCCAATACTACATAGTAGGGAATGTATCGCTTATCGCTGGCCCGTGAGAACTGCATATTAAAACTCAAGAACAGAATCACGGAAGAGAAGTGTCCAGCGCCACGAGTAAAAATAGCTAGGGAATGATGTCATGATGTGTGAGTGTGTATTTAAGGAAAGTAAAGGATATGGAACCTAATCAAGAAAGTGACGGAAAGCTAACGAAAGCACCTCTCTTTCGTTAGCTTTCCTTGTCCACTCAACTTTGTATCCGCAGTATCGTTGCCCTTGCAGTATAGGTCCAGCGTTTGATTTGTGGTCACAGGACTGGTTGGGGCTCAGTATGGTAATTCACCTTCTATGATAGTTTCCCCTGCCATTCCAGTATTCTAGTAAGAGTATAGCATTTGATTTCTATCACAATGCCATACATCCCCAGGGAGCCAGCCAAGGCCATTGTGTGGTATACCTAACATTCGTAACGAGAATGAATGGGCTAACCGGTACTGTTAGGGGAAGCAAGGATAGACGACACTTCATTACATTGTCTGCACTATTATCCACGACAACACATTCAAGGGCATAATCTTCGTACTAAAACACATGTTCCTGAAAGCAAAGAAAATCTATTACTTCTGTTCTTTTCAGTTTATAGTAATTAAATACTTACATAACACGTTACATTCATCTGACAGTAGGAATACTTTTATATATCCATTTCACTGAAGGAACCTGAAATTCTGGGCCTGGATAGGAACAGAGCTAATGAGAAAACTAGTATTGCTATTGCTGAAGTACATTACTAACTTTCTCTTCTGTATATTGAGAAGATTGTCAGGCAGATGAATCGTAAGGAGAACTTGGATGCAAGAGTTGCCCGTGTCGAAGAAAGATCAAGGCATGTCTATATAACGGGAGACACTGTATGCCGTTCCTGCAATGCACGAATTGGAACCAAGCTGTTTGCCCTTTACCCAAATGATACGATCTTCTGCTACAAGGTTTCTTCACAGCGCACTTTCTGCCTTCGTCTTGATGCATGGCAGGTCAGGCAAGCGAGTTTATCGGCGGTCCAAGACAGTTACTCTAGCGCAAATTTGTTTTGACATACTGATTTGTTCTCTTTGATTTCCAGTGCTTGCGGCAATATGGAGAGCGTTTGCGTCCTTCTGTCTATCGTGAGGGCCAACGCCATCGGGATACGTTTGAGCTCATCTGACCTGACATCTATGGAGGTCACCCCATTATTCTCTTATTGTTTAGTCTGAGGACAAATACTGCTTCTACTACTGGAGGGAGCTTACCGGCACAGATTGATACCTTCAAAGGTGATAGGAGCTTCAGCCAGTTCCTCACATATTTTTTAAATGACCACAGTGGTCTAGTGACAGTTGTTGTTACTGGTGCTCGCTTTAGATCTGAAGCCATGTATCAATGCGGAGTACCAGAGCCGCAACATTGCGTTGACTATATAGAGCCCTTGGGAGGGGATGTCAATTTAGGGTCAGCAGCTTGATTCATCTGTTAACGTTCTGATTAAGTCATAAATATGCGATCCCGCAATCACAAATCACACTTTGCAATGAAGATTCTCTGAGAATTTGTTGGAAATTTCTTGGATGTGTTCTTTCTTGAGGACTCGGGATTCAGGTACCAAGCGTCTTGAGTTCTAGCTTCGTGCAGGATGATCTGTTCTTTTGCGTAAACTTACTGAACTTGAGGTAGTCTGAGGATAAGTTTCAAATCTTACGAGTCTGACATTTCCTCACATCATCACTTTTTACTACGCACATTCCATATTGCTGCTTGTTGTGGTTCCTGAGTAAAGAGGAAGCCATGGAAGATTTTTGCCCAAGTACTGGCCAATCATTCATGGCAGTTCACGCAGTCTAACGCATGTGCGTTTGGAATATATTTTCTCAACTATTGTTTTTCTCGGCTGAAAAGACAGGCGGATGATTGAATATGGTTCAAAATCTCAACAATACGCGACAACCTGAAATTAGATTAGATAAGAACATTA
This sequence comes from Lunularia cruciata, assembly GCA_948567375.1. Classification (NCBI taxonomy): domain Eukaryota; kingdom Viridiplantae; phylum Streptophyta; class Marchantiopsida; order Lunulariales; family Lunulariaceae; genus Lunularia; species Lunularia cruciata. The sequence continues at coordinate 5,644,032 of OX419755.1, read as the reverse complement.
GAACATTAGATTAGAACGATTAGAACATTGTTGCACTACTCGATCCCTGATATCAGAGTATTTTCATTCCAATCCGGCGTATTCAACAGAAGGAACAGCAACATGGGCTAAAACTGTCCTTTGGTAACAGACATACGGTCAAGCAAAGTAGGATACGTAAGACTGCCAAGAAAAGTATTCCTTCAGATCTAGGTGGAGGTAGCCTCAATTGAAGATGCGGAACAAGTCCATAAGACAAAGCTTCTCGACTGTCTGTCAGGACTGGAGGAGATATTGTTACATCCCAACAGGTTCTGATCATGGTCCAAGAGGTTCGCAATGTCATGAGCTACAATCCGAATCGAAGATACTAAACATAAAGCTAGATTCTAATAGTTCGCATCGGACTTTACAGGCAAGTATCCTCGATTAAGTACACATCTTTGGAAGTGGATATGAAGTACAGGCTTTTACTTCTTTTGCTTCAAGCCGGAACCCTCAGTTCACTATTCTAGTCAGAGGCTCTGTCGTCTAGAATTAGACAATGCATAATCTAACTTAAGACAGCCATTCATATCTGAATTGGACGCGATCCACCAGATCAAGTTCCGGATTCAGTGTGCACGGTGAGAGTGGGATTCTGGATCTTTTGATTCAGATCTCTCATAAGCTAATCTGAACTAGCTATTTCTATCACGGGAATGAAGACCGCGTCTTAGAACAGAAAACCCCAAATCTCGAGAGACTCCTACCCCCACGATCCAGGCGAATACTGTATGTTCTGTTAATCCCCTTATTTTCAAGCTCCGTAGGTTCAAAACAGTGAACGAGATCTCCAAAAGAGCTGATAAATGCGAAAATAGAGCTGTGACAATAAGTTCTCTTCCTCTCTGTTCACTCGTCCTTGCTACTGTCCATCAGACATCCTCCACAAAACAAATTTGAGAGTCCATTATTCCACGGAGGACCATCTGTCCGAAAACACACAGAAACGATTTCTGTGTCTGCAGATTGTATATACAACGCGAGGTCTATCTCCATGCTAGTGCGGAAGGCTGTGAAGGTCCGTTCTCCTCTGTACAACGGCACAAAATGCATCGGATGCTCCTTTGCTTTTGTACTCTGGCAGAGAGAAGAACACATATCGTGCCTCAAATATTTTAGTCTGCAATCCATATCGGACATTGATTACCATCTTCTTCACTTCGGGACGAAAGTAAAAGCAAGCTCCACTGAACCCCTTTGCCTTCCTTTGTACATAACCGGGTAGCTTTTGAGTGGAACATTGTTCTGGTGAGATTTCAGCAGACTCTCCACATCTATCTTTACGGTTCCCCTAGGACTGTCCCTTTTAACATCATCGTCGTAAAGATTGACGTGGAGAAAATCGTACAACGCGAAATTAACATACTCTGCAATTTTGAAGCTCAGTTCCTCGTCCCACACCGTATGTGACCCTCCCTTATGCACTACCTTACTCTTGCGTTTTTCGCCTCCGATTGTCAGCACAGCATACATATCAGCTCTTCCAAAACACATAAATTCGTGCCCTCTGATGTGCTTGGCTCGCTTCAAGACAATAGTCAGTTTTCCGGCCTTCATACTTGACTTGAGTTCTGATACTCTCTCAAATGTTTCAGTCACCATTTTCAGGAAACCTGTGGGACGTTACACCTCCCACAACGTGTGAAAGCGCGTGGCTAAATGTGTATGCTGGTATTTCTCAAGATTGTGGGAACAACCGACGATTTAGTCTGTGAGAGTAACAACTATGTAAAAGTATGCAAGCTACAGTGAGTTTGAAGACATCTATACTTTACTACATATGAGGAAGCACCATAAATTGAAGGTTGCTCTCGGAATACTTGATGAATTGAAGAAGTTTGTGATTGAACTAATTGTTCAACGAAGAGTTCGTTCATAGATATAGCTCCATGGACACCCTGAACACAGGATGGATAGCTCTGAGTGAGGACAAGAGAGCCACGGGTTTCCTTACGGTCACGCGGAGCAACCAATATTGAATTGATCTTGCCGCTCTCCGCAGATTCGTCCTTTGGAAAAGTACTCCCAGTGTTTCGCAGTCCGTCGTATTCCGAAGGTCTGAGTGATGCCGTACTGATGACTGAGATTACCAAGTTCGGACATGACTGATCTCGTTAGTATCGGGGTTCAGCTCACTCAGAAGATCGTGGGTAATTGCGTGAACCAGGGATCCCTAGTCAATATAGAAAGAAGTCTTCGCAGATCGAGTAGACAACGTCATCCCGTAGTCCTCGAGTAGAGTGCCACTCGAGTCCCGACCGGATACCAATGACGTTATGTTTGACTCGAACAATGATTGACAAAACAGATACTCACGTTCATAATATGGATACATCAAATGCAAAGATAAACTCGAACCTTCTCCATTCCTTTGCACAGAGAAGCTCTGGACAAGACAGAAGGAATCGATCTAGAAGTCAGGTCTATCCTTCTCTAAAGTTAGTCCCGATCAGGCTGGGCAGTCAAAATCAAATTTCTGTTTCTCGAAATCATGATCCACAGTAGAAGCAACCCTTCTCTTGCTACGAATCTCGATTAGTGTGCGTGCACTACCACGAAATTCATGCTTGTTACTGAACGATTCAATTGTGGAGAACACTTTTATAACATTCTATTTCTCGACCTCTTTCGTCCGTGAAGACGCTGAGTCAAAAGAGGAACCTCCTCGGGTACCACCACTTCGAGAAGAAATTGTATACCACTGTATCTACGAGGTGTGCGTACGTATTTTAATGCCCGATTTTAAGCACATCGACGGTCCAGCTTCAACATGCACCGTAACTTGGCTATATTCTGGGTACTGTATGGTAGTATATACACCGAGAAGACTACTTTGAGAGTATTCATACGATGGTTCTCAAAAGTCCATATATCTGACCCCACGATGCAACTCATGTCGTCTCCCCGATATTTTTTTGGCGAGAAAAGAATATAAGGTATATTCCACTGGTGCTTCATCTTTTAGAGGGTGGAACAGTTCGATAACGCATGTCACGTTTAGAGAATAATTTAAAAAGAACTAATAGAAAAGGGTTATTATATGCCTAGGATACCTTTCCACCAAGGTTTTCGATTTGTGAGCCCTCTCGTCCACAAAGTCAATGCGAGAATAATAGAATTTCTTTGGGTTTTTTCCAAAGACCACGTTAAGTTCGGTGTCTCATTGTTTGAAATATTGTCTAGTGGTTGAGGAGAGACTTTTGTGATGATCCAAAATTTGTCACTACCGAACCTCGTATGTGAGAAGATCTTTAAAATATCGATTTTCAAATTTACTTGAGATTATAACGTGGAAGGTCCATAGAAACTCATCGGGAGATTTTGGGCCAGCTTTTGTTGTTATCTGTTGGGGTATAAATGTAAGCTCATACGTTTAGCTTTTTTTATCAGCTTGAAAGTTTCGTAATTTAAAAACTTTTTTCATGGAGGATCATTATGGATTTTGGAACCCGTGAAGATCTTTTGCGTTTTTCAGCACAATTAGGTCGTGACTCATGACGTATAATATGCGTCGGTTTACTTTCCCAAAACATCAATGGGCAATGTTTCAAAACGTTATTAGCAAGTGCATAATTTTGGAGAATTTTATAGGCCACGTGGAAAAGGGTGGCCACTTCTTTAATACATATTCAACAACGCAAAGGGCTTCAACGAAGGCAGAACTTTTATAATTCTACCCGCAAAAAGTGAGTTTCACTAGATCCAATTATAGAAAATTGTAAAGCAATGTGTTAGAGGATAGAGGACCTCACTTTGACTCGGCAGACATTTTCTGTTTATTAGTAATTTATATTGTGTAAATCATCGAGATACCCTTTGTGATCATCTAGACTATATTCTATTAATTGTTTTAATGACAAAAAAATAAAGAAGTATATTTCTATCATAAATAGGTAGAAACAGGGCAAATTCAACATGAGTAATTATATATTAAAGATAAACGATGCAAGAATATGTGATTGAAAATCAAATTCCAACTTATAAAATACATTTCCTGTATACTCCAATATTTTAATAAACATTTTGTGTTGCGTCCTTTCTGCTACTGTTCTCTTAATCAGTTTTTTTCTATAGCAATAAATGAGGTTTTTCTCTGTACATGCTCTCCTCAGAAATACGGTTCAATCTGTATCGGTAAGGTATACCACTTAAGGTTCTTATACAATCCGAATTAAGGTTCTTGTAACCGCACCCTTCAAACGTTTTCAACGATACCATTGTTGGACATGTTTTTAACGTGTAGCTGTTGGGAATGGACTGGGTCCTGGATCCATCCGGAGGACGACGGCGCTCTCTTCTTCAAAATTCAGTTCACACGCTGACAAGAAGCCTTCCGTCCCTACCAAATGTCCAAATGATTCATCTCCATGGGCGGCCAGAGCTTGTTATGATCGATTGTGTGTGATTGATGATCACCTTCGATTTTGAAGGCAAAGGATATCGATGGGTAGTCCACCATAATTGTAAGGTCAAAGCTGCCATCAGTGTGGAAGCCCTGGATTCCGCAGCCGAGGGCCACGCTTGTCTATACAACCATCGGGTAGTGGAAGTCGTCCGGAAATTAACCGTCCGATCGGGGAGTCGTCCGCTACGTTGAATAACGTTTCCCTATTAGCCCTAACCTACAATCCGAAGATAGCATGCACAAAATAATGCACTGGCGGCACCAAGGGACTGTGAATTTCGGTCTTCTAGAAGATTCGGTGAGCACGAATAGGATATTAAACGGACTAAACAATAGTGGTTTTGCTGCCGCAAACGAGGGGGCTGTGAAAAGCAGAGTAAACCAATTCAATATTGGTTGCTCGGGCAGAAACATGGCACTCCGCATGTTCAGGAAATTCTTTCATCTTTACTCAGAGTAGCTTCCCATCGCGTGTTAACTGCACGGATTGCACCCAGCTACCTATATCTAATAGTGCCGTTTGGTTTTCCAATCAGTTTTGAGTGTCACAATGAATCACAGTATTTCGAGAGTAACTAGCATTCACGGGAGTACACAAATCAGAGTAGCTTGCATTCATCGTATTAATTGATACGTTACGCAGGTGTGATTTCCACACGCATTAGGCAACCAAAATCCATCACAGTTGGTTCTACCATTTCACAGGTTGTAGCAGGTCTTACAGATTGCTCCCTTAGGCCAGCAATGGTGACTGAAACCTTTGAGAAGGTATTAGAACTCAAGTCCAATATGAAAGCGGGAGAATTGATCATTCGGTTGAAGCGAGCGAAGCACATCAGAGGACATGAATTCATGTGTTTCGGCAGAGCTGACATGTATGCTGTGTTATCGATCGGTAGCGAAAAGCGCAAGAGCAACGTTGTGCAGAAGGGAGGGTCACATACGGTTTGGGACGAGCAACTGAGTTTCAAAATTGCGGAGTATGTCAACTTCGCCTTGTACGATTTTCTGCACATCAATCTTTACGATGATGATGTTAGAAGAGACAGTCCCAGAGGAACCTTAAAGATAGATGTGGAAAATTTGCTCAAAGCGCACCAGAACGATGTTCCACTGAAGAGCTACCCGGTTCTGTATAAAGGACGAAAACGGGGCACAGTTGAACTTGCTCTTACTTTCATACCAAAAGCAGTGAAGTGAAAGCCCACTGTCTGTGGAACACACAGATCGTTTGACACAGTTGAATAGAGAGTTAATAACAAACAAAGGCGACCGCGTAGGAAAAACGAAGGATGGGAAGACCCCATCAAGCCGTACAAGGGAGAGGAAAAAAGGTAACATGGGGCTAAGCCCCAATAGAGAGTAATTATAGTTGAATAGAGAGTTAATAGAGTTGAATAGATAGTTAGTTATACAATCGAAATTCGAAATTCTAGACCTAATTATCTCGCATCGAGGGGATGAAAACGATCTTAGAAGAGCATTCATCATCCTGACTTGCCCCAGCTGTAGGTGGAAGTAAGGATCAATATTTTGTAGGCTATGTATCATATTCCTGTTCATGCATTTGTTAGTTTGAAAGTTGAGCCCTTCAGCTTGAACTAGACTTGTCTACACCAGATAAGAAAGGCTTCAGATTACCGATTTCAAAGTTGCAGATAAGTTTAGGACATTAGTACTGCCTTCTTATCGCTTGGCGAATATTTCGTCATGCATATATGTCATTTGAGAGAAAAAGTCGACCACTTAGAACACATGAAGGGTGGGATCAAGTAGTAGACAAAGATAGACAAAAGAGGTAAAATGAGGCTAGGTCCCAATAGTATGAAGATGAGAAATTTGCTTTACTGCATCTAAAATATCTACGCTATGCAAGTCATAAAGTCTACAAACTATTTGAGCAACATCAGAAGAAGCCTCACCTAGAGCGATTGGTCTCCTATACCTAGAGTGAAAGTTCTCTTATTGATTGTATCAACCAATGTACTCTATAGAGCACTGGACACACTGTCTAAAATTTACTATCCGGGTGAATTTCCATCCTTTGTCCATGATGGTGTCCATAGCTCTATATAATTCCAAGGTTGGAGTAACGAAGAGATGACCTCGTTTTATATATATATATCATTTATCTTAAGCCCATAGACAGTTTAAAATGGGTACAGATTAATAGTTTCTCGTTTGTTTTGAGAAATCCATTATAATATTATATGTCCGAAATCTACTCAAATTTTGATGATTTTAATATATTGTTTCCTGACCTTCATTTTTTCCATAATTAAGGTATGATATCTAGAACATACTTGTAAGTTGGACAAAGGCTTTGCTAAGCTCCCTCATCTAGAACAGTACAGTCTTTCCCCGTTAAGTTATATACCCTGGACAGGTATCGCTCTCCTAAAGCTTGCCCAATCGTCTCAGAAATGCCAAAAAAAATAAAAAATGTTAAGAAACGAGTTGTCGCGTTGTACCATGTACACCAAACTAGTTCATCATTTTCCTTTATACTCGTTAATTGAAGGTTAACTTAAGACGAATAGTAGTAGCGTGTGTGCAATAAAATTCTCCCCGTAAATTATAAATTTTTGCATATGGTCATAAGATGGATCATTGGTTATAAGTTCCCCGATAACTTATAGATTGTGACATATGGTCATACATTATACACATATATCAGAAATGATGAGTCATCAAATAAGAACGGAACTGGTGGATTCAAAAGCCATAATTTAACTAAGGTTATAAGTTTTCGGGATACAAGTTAATGGGGGAAAACTGGAGTCCGTTATCCCTTCTCAATTATATAAGCCATGCTCAAGTGAATTCATAGTCTAGAGCATTATTTCTCACTATGCACCTTTACTAAAGCATAGATTCCTTCCTTGTCAAATTTGTCAAGACTAGAGGATTCCGCCTTATTTGTTCCCTTTAACTTGGAGGTATTCAACAAAAAGAGAGATTGTGTGGTCATAGTTATATGAAGACTCAATCAACCTTTGCACTTCACCTACTATGAGACATGGAGTTCCTCATGGCTATATCTCTGTCTTTAGAAGATGAGTTTAATGACTCTCTTGACCTTCCGCTTGGAAAAGTACCTAATTGCCTCTTCCCTCTCCCTTTCTAGATCTGTACCTTACAAATTTACAATCCTATTTTTCCCAAAAATAAATATAATGATTAAACTGAAGAAAGTATTAATCAAGCAAGTTTTATTATTTATCATAATGAGTTCTATCGATAGTTATATTGATTCTTCTTTGTAGTAGTATTATCAATTGGGTAGCACATTCTATGCAAATTTTAGCATTTTTGAGATATAATATAGAGCATACACGAGTCATATTAAATAGTCTATTATCTATCCTTATTTATATATTTTCAAAGAGTTTGGTTTATCATCACAATAGGCTTTCAAAGGGCTAAGCATGCATTTATGATATTTTGATTCTTACAAATTTATCAAGATAGAATAGAAAAAATAATTATTTAAGAATAATACCTTGAGTATCAAAATTAAATTTCCAAGAGAACTTAATACTCTTGACTAATCTCTAGTGGTTAAAAGCATAATCCACATGAAGAAAAGTAGGTTAACCTATTTTGATGGTATTATACATATAAGGTCCAACTCTAATTGTGCTTTTTCTATTGATTATGGGGTAAAGAGATCCAAGAGACACTTTGGCTTTGGTATCTTGCCAAGTAATTTGAACCAGAAGGGGTGGTGTTACAAAAATCCAATTCCAAGAGTTATAGTTAACTCCATCCTTCTATTGATATAGAGAGATTGGACATGAGCCAAATACATATATAATTTAAACAAGTTTTGGGTGCAAAAATAGCACACTAATTATATCAAGTATATATGGAGATGGATATCTTTTAATTTTATTGCAAAACCAAATTTTAGATTTGCCTACAAACCTATAGATGAGATAAGGATGGAGGATTTAGAGCCTGTTCTCTAATTTGGGAAGTATAAGGTAAGCTTTAATCTTGGTAATTAGATTCATTCTTACAATATATTCTCTTAATATGGTTGCTTTTACTCTTGTAGCTCAAGGAGATATTGAAGATGAAGAACAAGACTTAACTTATCACCTTTGAAGTACCATGTCTCATTTTTATGCATTAAAATTCCTCCAAACTTAGCTTCTTTTGATAGGATGCTCTCTTGAACAATCATACAAGCATAATTATACGAGAATAGATGAAAGATATAATCTCCAACGGAATCACTTTGTATTAGAGGACTCATGTTTAGAGGATGATATCTAATCTCATCTTTTCATGATGCATGGACCAGACCGTCCTTCATATCAGATAAATAGTCTATGATATCCAAGTAAAATATGTACATGTGATCATGTGTGTAGAATGCAATGAAGTCTTAATTTAACCCTCCAAGAAACTAAAGCATATTTACTATGGTAGGCTTGAGTACTAAATTATTCAACCAACTTATTACATTAGAAAAATCGTACTCTACAAGCTTATAATGGTCATAAAATTAAAGGTTATGTAAGCTTTATGTAATACCATTAGCTAAACAAATTATCTGAAGGTGAAAATTGGCTTTGTAATATTTTTAGAGATGTTATAGATCATACTCTAAGTAGATTAGATAGAGAAGTCACCAAAAGAGTACTTTCACTAATAAGGCAGAGGCTAAAATCACACCAAAAACTTCAAAGTCAATTTTGGAGGCGTAAACAAAGAATTAGGCTTCAAATAATGAAATCTTTTGCCCCATTGGAAAAATGCCTTTGCTTCCCCCAGTTTTTCTTGTCGAGATTTTTTCCAATGGTACATTTTCTATGCTGTTATGAGTTTCCTAAAAAAAGATCCCAAAATTCTTAATAGTCAAACTTGTTTGACCAACCAAATGGAACTAGGGTTTACATGTCACCCATCCATGTATCTAATTTAATGTTATAGTTCTCTTAGAGTGTAAACTCTTTGCTTATAATAAAGATAGAGTACTCCAATAGAGTGCTTCTGTCTTTGGATTGTTACACTTATTCATGCAATCTTATAATAGTGATGAAATAAAAACTCTAGTGATAAGGAAATTTTTCTTCTGCTAGCCTATAAAGGCTAGGAAATTAGAACTCTAGTGTGGTGGTATCTTAGTGTTTAGAAAAACTTGAAAGAAGCATATGTCATTTGTCATAGGATATAAGATAGATATATTAATTTGGTTAAAAGAAAAAGAAGGTAACTCTAATAGACAACTAATCTGAATATCAACTCATTATGGGTTGATACTCCAAGTTTGAAACCTCTTCCTATCACATAGTGAGCAAATGCAAAATTGCTAAAGTCTACAACTAACTTCATTAAGTAAAAATATATGATTAATATAAATCAGATATTGGATATAAGGATCCTTGTGACATGATATGTTTCACTAGATTTTTGAATTTGGCATACAATATTTTCAAATATGATGATTACTTATAAAGATTTATTTATACTTTTCAAAGACCTTGTTGAGTGGAAGACTAGATGAGATTATGCTGTACTTAATATTGAGAAGGATGATATTGTAATGAAATCCTATATAAAAATATGATATTTAAAGTAAGAAACCCTAAAAATAATCTAGATGGTACAAAGCAAGCTAAAACTATCCTATTGCATTGGTCATCACCTCCAAAAAATATAGATAAAAATGATAAAGTTGGAGTACAGATGATCTTCTACCACATTGTGCATGCAAAATATTTCTCATAATTAATCTTCTCATTTCACATTAGAGGTGATGCAAATGTGACTACCATGTTTATTCAATTATCATTTATTATTGTCTAGTAGTAAGGAAATCTATGATATTATACTTACAACTTGAACACCAAACAAGAAAACAAAAAATGTCTTATTTAAATATCTATATATCTATTTTGGTTGACAAGAGGTATTCTTCAAAACTAAATAATGATTTTAGTTAGTTGGATATCATACATCCCAGTAGGTCAACTAATAATTTAAGGGAAATATTATTGATAATAAACTAGTCAATAGAATGGTGGTAACACAATGTTGACATACTAATAGTATAAACTATAAGAGCAGATCTTTCTCTCAAGGATATGAGTTGAAATTGACTAGTGTATTACCACTAGCTAGCCATATGATCTAGATGTAAAATTTGGTTTGGTAACATCTAGAATGATGTTATACATGATGGTCAAAATAGATCAGATAGAAGTATCACCAAAAGAGTACTTATACTAATAGAGTAGAAACCAAAATAGACTTGAGAACCTTAGAACCAATAGCTAGACATATGATTTAAAGGTGAGGATTGGTTTGGTGACATCTGGAAGGATTTTACACATGATGGAATAAACAGATCAGAAAGAGGTATCACCAAAAGGGTACTTCTACTATTAGAGTAGAAATCGAAATATGCTTGAAATCTTTGAAGGCAATTTTGGAGGCCTAAACGGATGAATTTGGCCTAAAAAATGTGCATATTCCCCCCCAATAGAGAAAAGTCTGGCCTTCCCTCCCCCTTGGTTTGTCTTGTCAAGAGCTTTCCAATGGTACCTTACTCATGTGATTCTGAGACTCCTACAGGAAGATTCCCTAAAAGATTCTCTTTGGTCAAAGCTTGTTTGACCAATCAGATAGGACCTAGACCAACATGTCACCCATCCAAGTAAGTAATCCAAGGGTGGAGCTTGATGACATGTCACCTATCTGTGTGCCTAATCCTATGGTGGAGCTTCCTTGGAGGTGCTCTTTGGGGCACCAAATGTCGAGTGTGAAATCTGTGTTTTCTCTCTTCTCTTGTCCTTGGAGTATTACAACTAGAAACAAATTGAAGAAATCACTATGATGAAGATCTGTTATTTTGTATTTAACCTTTAGGGTAGCATCATTCCATGAAGATGGTAATGTCACCAAATCTAGTGACACTATAGAATCATAAGCAATCTATCCTTCTATTTATTATTGGTCAAATCCAGAGGATTCTTGAGAGGGATGGTTCATTTGTAACAAAGGTCACTTTGTCTTGGAAGTGCTTGTTTCCCCTATTTTTTGACCAAGTTCTGGACTACCATTGTGTTGTTCATAAGAGTGCCAATTTTTGCATAACTCATATTGGTGGGTTATGCAACATCTATCACCCTCCAACCATTCAAAAATATTGTATCGTGGCTCACAAACTAAACAAGAGTAAGAGCTCCCAAAAGACTATCACTATGAAGACTATGACTATAACTTAACATTCTACCCTTCCCAAAAGGCATGATATCAAAGAGTCTGGAACAATTTGCAATGCTCATCATACATAGGAGTGTTACTTGACAAGACACCAGACATTTGAAAACCTATTCCTATATCATTCCTAACCTTGGTAGAGCTCCTAGAATTGTGCACTCTAATTCCACATAAATGCTACCCTACACTCCAATGCTTTGGCTCATACCTCAGGATTCCTCACTCCTACTCAACAAAGCATGGCATCATTCATACTAAGTGCAGACTAATACACATACACCGACCCAAGAGTATAAACCTTGTATTTATGCAAAATAAGGTTGCACCAAATGGACCCATTGATCATCAAGCCTAAGCCTTTTATACATTTCCTACTTAGCCATAGAAAGATCCAATGGCTACAAGGGATAGAAATTTCCTCTTTACATCTAAGCCACTCAATACTAATCTCATCTTATCTTCTAATCCTAACCTTAAATTTAGGTTGCCACGGACTGTAGTCACCTCAACCAATTTTCATCTACCTCTAATTCGCTACACTAACCTTTTTTGTCACTTCCTAATGACTATGTACAAAGTATGTACAACTATGAACCTCCTAATTCACTAAAATGAAACCTCAATATTATGTACAAAATGGATTTCCATTGTTTGGAAACAAAAATGACAGTTGATGTCTAAGATGACACCCTATTTGTTATTCCTTGGTGGGAGGGGCTTTTGGTGCTTATGAAAAACCACCAATTCCTTCACATATTTGAATCAGTTCCATGAGCTCCCTTTTGTACCCATCCAACTTGTACAAAGCTGGTTTGTGCCTCCTCAAACTTGGCCTTGGTGTGGCCATGTAGCTTGGCAGACAACTTCTTGAGTTGCTCATTTGTGTAGGCTTCCCTCTCTAGAGCATTAATTTGAGTCCATAAGTCCTTTGCCTTTGTGCGCTGGCAGGTCTTGTTGGCCATTTGCTCCAATTAGCTGAGAAGTTGCTTTATTGTATGCCCAATAGTCATGATCAACCCAGCTCATTTTTTCCATGTTGGTTTGTTCATTATGGAGCTCATCCCTCACATTCTTATGGATCTTCATCTCTTGTTCCGTTCCTCTCTCCTATTGTCATTTCAAGTTTGTGGACAGGTTTGAGATGCAAAGGTTGCTCAACTACTTCAAGTTATTGTATCTCATCTCCACTACTTTTGTTTTGGCACAAGTCATTTCCTATTTGGTTCAAAAGATCATTAGTTTTTCATCCTTGTTTTGGATCTTGTTGTCATGTTGAGTTTGTTGTTGGAAGATTGCTGACTATAATCACCAATGTCCTTCTTCAGCTGTTGGATTAGCATCTCATACTGCTCTTGCCTTTTAACTCTTCCCTTTGGAACTCCTCCAATTGCCCATCTCTATGTTTGGAATTCTTGTTTGGCTTGGCTTGGGCTATTGGTGCACAAGGGCTACACATTTGTTCATCATTGGATTCAATTTCTGGTAAAATAGCAAGATCTCCTCTAATGCCTCAATAGTAGACATCATTGTATGTATAGTGTATGCTGCCATCAGCCAAGGCAAGGAGTTGATGTTATGTCCTAGTTGATTGATTATGTAGGGTCTCCTTTGTTTTGGGTGCATTCATTGGCTTCTCATATTTTGGTGTGGAGTCGTTGACCTGACTCTAGGTGACTTTCTCTATGGCCTTGTGGGTAGGGGTTGTTTCCTTGGCCATACTAGCTGCATTTCATTGATTGATGGTTTTTCTACAGCAACAGCATTGTTATCCTCAGTTTATTCTCCCCCCACCAAGGACATTGGTGGTTTCCATATTGTCTTTGTTGGACTATGATAAGATGTCCACACCTCTACATTGCTGGAACCCTTGACAAAATTGGCCATCAAGAAAGTTCATTTTGAAAAATTTTTGGTATTGTAGAGTGAGGTTTCCCTAGGGTCATGGTTGATTTGGGAGATGGTTCCTTGGTGGGGTTGTTTGTTTCCATGGTTGGTGCCTTCCTCTTATCCGCTGGTCTTTCCTCCACAATAAAAAGTGGAGGAGATAAATGTCCGACATTGTGATGCATGTGTCCAATGTAATATTTGTAAGGACAATTTTGTCTGACATTGTCACCCATACCCCCTCCTGCATGGTCTCTCTTGTTTAGTACTTGGTGGACAAAGGCAAATTGTTGTTGAAAAAGATGCAAAATTCTCATGTGATGTCAAAGAGATTGATAATCACCAAGAAGTGAAAAGTGAAAAGACTGGAAAAGAAAAAAAAAATTCTAACTTGTGGGGTGGGGTCCACCCTTCATTCATCATGGCAGTTGGTGAAGGGTCACCATTGACTGTTGTATGCATGAGCCCCAATGCAAACTGGTGGCCAATGGTTCTTTGGCAGAGCATGTGCATTTTCATTGGATTTTTAGCCATGATTACTCATGACTTTTTGAAATTATATCACAAAATTTAGTAAATTTTCTACATAAGTATATGGGTTAACTGATATTTAGTTAGAGCCTTATTGAATGATTGTAAACTTAATCACATACACATATATAAATAATATTTCCCCATAAAAAAATAATTATATTCTGCTTAAATTTTAATACTCTGAGGTCTAAATTTATACCTATATATTTTTGTTTTGAAAAAAATATTGGATATTAGTGTGCTTCATATCTACCTAAAAATTATAAAATTATAAATTTATTTCATAATAATTGTATGCTAAATAGTTAGTCTTTATCTAGTTAGGCAGCCACCACTTGCTAACTATTTCTGAATTCTTTTTCATCAATAAATTAATTAAATAAATGACTATCATATATATAATCCTTTATTTTAAGAATCAGTTCAATAAGACTGTAATTTTATTCATTCTTTCATAAAAGATCATTAAATGTTTACCCATCAATTGTAAATACCTTGAATTTTCTAGTAAACCAAGTTATATTATTATGAAAGGAAAGTAATCTTGTAATATTAATCTCAAATAAATAATCCTGCATAATAAAAGTTACATAAACCTTATTATTTATCATTTTTATACCTTATTATCTTCAAACTAAATTTAAATACTATTTTGAAAAGCGTCGGTAATATGAATTATTTTAGAAAAACTAAATATTAGTAAATAGCTTATTTTTTTTTAGAAATATAACAGTTCTTTAAAGATATCTATATACATATAATGGAATATTATTCTCGTGTTAGTATATAAAAAAGAATTAAAATTTCATAATTTGATACTTAAAATTTTTTTGTGATAAAAGATAATTTAATCGTTAGGTAGATATATATATATCAACTTTTACCCAAAAACCCAGATATATAATAGACAGTAATTATATGGTAATTCTAATGTGCTTTAATAGACATCACATTCCATATTTTACACAATTAAAAGCAAACGTACATCGGTGTAGATTGGTAAATTGATATTAAAACCAATAAATTACTACCAAATAGAAGATATAAGTAGAAGGAAAACTCTATGATCAACCCTACTATGATGGATCGTCATGCAGGATATGGAAGTAGCTGTTAGTAAGTTTAAAGTTGTCAAACTCACCTGAAGAGCAACAATCTAATCGCGGGTAAAAAAACATGCATTTCTTGAAGGGTGAAACCTTGGAGGTACTGCGCATGCTTTTCACATGCATTCTTTATCTATCTGCTTGGTATAATATAGTTCTTTGTTGCAGTTCATGACCATCTTCTTTCTTTTGTGAGGTGAGGCAGAACGGCAAGGGCCTTGGGAGGGGCTTGGCATCCTGCAGTGGTTATCGAAGTATTCCCTGCAAATCGAGTTCTGGAGTATGAAGATCTTCTTGGTCTAAAGAAGACAGAAGCAGTGGTAGTCTGCAATGGTGCAATTTGAAAGCGGTTGCAAGGAGAACACAGCAGTGTATAAGACCTCGGCCTCCTCCGCTTGGAATATTGGCATTCGGAATATGGCCTAGAGGAATTTGGATCGACTGCTACATAGAAGGTGCATGGTAGGAGGGCCTTCCAACCGAGAGTATCTTCGTCAAGAAACAAGACGATTATGATCATACAAGAAGCTTGAGAGGAAGTGTTATGGTTGCATTTCCTGGCCAAAATCGACATTAATAACATAAGACTCCGTCAAGATTGGGATGGCTCTGGAAAATGGACTTCGAGAATAGTAGACTACCCTTTGGCTGCATACAAGGAGATGCAAAAGGGAGATACAATGGAGAACGCGAGTAGTGGTGAAAAGAGACGAACAACCTCCAGAACAAGTTTCTTGATGGTTCCAAATTTGCTGCCGAAAGTTCAAATACTACTATGCAAGCGAGAGGGAAGAGCATCGAGCAAGAGAGTACACCTTCTCCTTGTGTCATGGGGAGGAACCATGAAGATGTTACGGAAAGAAACTACAATTTGTCTTCCGAGCTACCAGATTCTATCAAAAGAGACATGTTAACTGCAGCAGGCTGGAAAGTCAATCAGAGTTTGAGAAAGATTGGGAAAAAAAGATGGTACTACAGGACGCCCAAGATAGCTAAGGACCTGCTGAGCCCAAGATTATTCTCATCCCTGTCCGCAGCCATGTCATACTTCTACGAAACGGCCGAGATTGACGCTACGTCTCTGACATCACCCGCTTCTACAGAACGTAAAAAGAGCTCTCAAGACGGTGACAACCAGAAACAAAAGATTGGAAATGTAGTGAATCAGGAGAGCTGCAATGGAGCAACTGAGGATGGGGCTGTATCTACAGAGCCAAAAACTGAAAGTAACCCATCATCAGAGAAGTATCTGCAACTGAGTGACGATGAAGCGCGTAGAAATCTGAAGTTATTGGGTTGGGAGATAACCAAGTTGACGAGCAAAGGCAAGAGTAGGTGGATATACAAGCCTCCAGAAACACATACTGGTCTGTCTTCCCCCAAGGGTGTCTCTTCGGCCAAAGTGTTCAAAACTCTGTGGGCTGCGATTGAAGAATACAACAGAGGAATTCATGCAGATCAGGAGGACAACGGACAAATGAAGAAAGTTACTTTTGGCCTTGCGAGAAAGAGGCATTCAAATTTGACCTTACCGGGCAAAATCAAGAGGAGAAAGAAGTCGACCAGTGAGTCCTCCGAAACTCCTATTATGGAGAACTTTTGCAATACTAGCTTGCCGGAAGACAGCGGGTTCAAGAACATCGAACTATTCGCTGAGATGGAGAGTGTAGCTATAGGGGACCCCGTGGAAAGTACTTCTGATTGCCTTCATTTGCCTGGTGCCGGTGAGGTCACGCCAGTACAGCCAATCCAAAATAATTTTACGGTAGTTGGTAAAACGCAGCTGCAGCATGATTCACCCACCTGCGAGAACAAGAGGTGTCGCTGGAGCAAATGCAATCCAGGGGCTAGAATCTCATTAAACAGATTGCAGATTAAATTAAACGATGGTGAAACCCGCGATCAATTGAGGGCAGCAGGTTGGGAAGTTGACCAAATTCGACCGAATTATAAGAATGCCTGTGAATGGGTATTCAAAGCACCATCTAACGGTTCTGACCCTGGTGGAAAGTTTTATAGCTTGTGCAGTGCCATTTCAGAGTACAATCGAAGAATACGTCATGCTAGAGAAGATTCTCTCGAGGGCAAAGCTACCATTGTTCTTTTAGCAACGGACATTCAAGCAACTCCCATAGCTGAAGCTTCTCCGGTTGCAACTGGCTTCAAAAATAGTATAGTGCAACTTACGTCCAACGAGACAATGAACACATCTTGTTATCGGGAGAATGTCGCCGCGTCCAAGCAGGATGCTCCGCTCATGGACCCTGGGCGTCGCGAATGGGTTGAATGTGGTTTTGAACCCGAAGCAGATGAAACTGAAGTGGATATAATCAACGCTTCTTGTCCCGGAAACACTATTTCAAGTAGTCCCCCGGATCATGAGAAGCCATTACGAGTACCGGCTTCTGCAGCACGTGACGACGTGAATCTCACTTGTCATGATCACACAGAGAAACCATTTGGAGCATTGGTGGGAGATATAATAGAGGATGATAGAGGCTACCTTATGCAGGTATGCACAGGCAATTTCGGTAAAGAGAGCTTGAGGGTCATCGTTGAGAATGACTACCTGACTATCAAGACCAAGTATGGCATGGAGAGTACTACAAACAAATTCCCCGCGAAGTACTCCGGTGCTTTTAGCTGCAGATTCACCCTGCCGACGAATGTTGCGCGTGAGTCAATAGCTGCCTCGCAGCTCAAGCCGGGATACCTCTACTTGACACTTCCCAAAATCAGGGGGAGCCGCTGGACGTCCGAAGTTTTGATCAAATGACAAGTAAAAAGACCTTGTGCCCATGATGGTTTATTTAAATTGTTCTATTCTAACTTCTTTGAGCTGATCTACTTCTTGAGTTCTGTTCTAGATATCACTATCAACTAAGGCTTGTTGTATATGTTGGGATTAAATTTATGTGTGATGTTTGTACAGGTTATAACATTCGACACTGCGCCGATGACAGTGCGGCGAAAGTTTTTCCCACTCAAAGAGCATTTTCATTACCTTGAGCTTTTTCTGCTTAGGAAGCATTTTCACTACTTTGTAGTTGCTGACACTGCGCCTATGAAAGTGTTATGAAAGTTATTCCCGCTCAAAAAGCATTTTCATCACCTTGAGCTCTTTCTGTTTACGAAGCATTCTCATTACTTTGTACTTGCTGCCAAGTTCAGTTGCTGACTAGATTTAGGCCGATAAAGTTTTGCTACATGAGTCTGCGAGAATCTGCTAGGAAAGATATAACAATTCCTTGCGTCTTGAATAAAAAGCGAGAGCAGAACTCTCATTTACTATGATTATTTCTCCTTGTCTCACAAATGATGATAATCTTTTATGGTGGGCATGGGAGCTCAAGGCGATCAAATTGATGGAATCTGAATCATAGATCTAGGGATATCTATAACAAGTACAACTTATGCAGATACGTTTAGATGTTTACCTGGCAAGTATGCAGATATAGACGGATGTAGATATTATGTAGGGTACTTAGAGTCATTATGTGTATATATATATGTATTCACTATCTAGCTTTTGTAATAAAAGCTAATGAGTTAAAGAATCTAAAATAAGACCATGATGACATATCATTCAAGTAATCTTACATCCACCAGATTATATTCAGATGATGCACCGGAGTTTATTGCTTCAACTAAATATTCCTAAAGAACTCCCCGAAATTTGAACTCAAAGGAGCCTATGTTTCATGGATCCTGAATTCTTATATATATATATATATATATATATATATATATATATATATATATATATATATATATATATATATATATATATATATATATATATATATATATAAAATTCTTATCCTGAAACTCTGTGTGGAAACCTCTCTAACTTGCACGCATACTGTGTGCCGTAGGTCAAATGATTAGAGAGATTTGTCCAACTGAGCAAAATTCAAGAGAACCTGGAGTCTTAAAAAAATTACTTCATGGAAGATCCACATGTGATTCCTCGAATTCAAAATATGAACAAAGCTTGTGGAAGCTATCGCAGAGTTTCATAAGTATATTGCCCGCTCTTTGAGCATTGGTCCTGAATCTAGATGTGCATTAAAAGATGTTTGTATACAGCTAACATCTCGCATTCCCCCTGGAAAAGTATACCAAGGATTAGACCGTATATGTTTCTGTAAAGAGCAATTGCAAAAGTCTCTAAAACAGAAATATTAAAACTTGTGAAACACGTGAGAACTTATGTGTTACTTCTTTGATTATTATCTCATTTGTCTGCACCAGGAAATCAGAGACAGGCCTATGTACCATAATATTTGTAAAATAGTTAATTAAAAATTTAAATATTATGCTGATTATATTTATATTAAAGGAGTCCTTGAAGGTAAATGATACTAATTAAAATTTTGATTCCAAAATCATATTCTTGAAATTCATTTGAATTAAAATATAAATATTAAAACTGAATTTTTTTTAAGAAACATATTTCTTGGCAAATCAAAATTTAAAATTTGTACATTATAAACTTCAATACCATTATAAATTTATGTAAACAATTAAGGCCATACCAATACGAATGCCAATAAAAAGGCCATAGCGATACCGTGGACATTCTCCTCCGTACAGCAGCTATATTGGATTTGGAACTGTTATATAAACCTAATATACCTGCTTTCATTTGATACATTGTGCTTGTTTATGAACTAAAAAGTAATCTTTGTGCCATGTGGTTCCCTATTCTGGCAAATTTGGATCCAAATTGACATGACAACTCATGGCTTGATCGCAGCAATTAACTTCTTGCAAATGCATAGAATGCAAATATACCTAATTCTTTTCCATAGACATGTAGCTATAGGGACGGAATCCCAAATCATTATACTGGTTCGGGTCTACTAAAGTAAAGGGCTCAGGATCTGGACATTCAAATACTTGGCAAGCCTCCGAACCACCATAGCGAAGTGCGACACCATTTTGCCCTTGTAGCCGGCCAGAGTACTAGGCCTCGAACATCTCTCGCTCCTGTGCATCTGTCATTTGATTGAGTAGAAAGTGAATGTTTGTGGGCAAGGTAAGTAGGGTGGGGCTAGGAGGACAAAGATGAAGGCGACCTTCATTAGGACCGTGTTCAAGGGATGATCATTGACTGAGCCTGCGATAGATTCGAGAGACAAAGTTGAGGCTACAGTCCATCGAGAGCTTGTCGGAGCTGGAGGTTGTATGGGGTTCAACGAACGACGGTTTCATTGCTGATAGTAAACGATTTCAACCATCGTTATATTGCGCTCTGCTTTCAAACTGGATAAAAGCCTCACAATCTTCAATCCCAAAGTTAATCATCTTCCTTGGTACCGATGGAATGTCACCGGACGACTACCGCGGATGGTGCTGACAGTCCAGGAACTGATGTGTTCTAGAATCTTATTAATCATGTCACCATAGGACGGAAATAATTATTGTTCATATCACCCGAAGACCAGGTTATATGATTTACAATATTTAATGCTAGCAGATAACATCAATAACTGATCAAGAACTGATGTATTCAACTGATGAGAATGTTATTAATCATCATACAATCAACGAGAATGTGATCTCCCGTTTAAACATTTAATTCTTTGTTCGTGCGCAATCTTTGTCTCATATCTAAACATACTCTCTGATTAAACAAACTACAAACTACAGTCTAGCTCTAGAGAGCATGATATCCTTTATATTGACTGAAAGAACAAGAGGTTAGTTTGGCAGTAATCATATTGGGTGAACAGAAACATGAAACATGACTGAAGGTACTTTTCACAGCCACCTTTAAAGTTTCTTATTTATTAAGCACCTACAGTAATAACTATATACAGACTCTCTTCTGATAGTGTGCTCATCTACAGTAGTCACTTCCGCAATTTCTCTGGGATGAACCAAAGGTATATACATCCTGATACCATTTTGTAATGGTCTCTAGCAGAAGACTATAAGCAATATATAGCAGCGTAAATGTATGATATTATAGCTAAAGCACGTGAGAGTTGTGTTGATTGGTTTCTTATTTTAGTATAGTTTTAATTACAGCAGCAGCAGTTTTAATTAGTTGCAGCAGGAACTAAGACATGCAATCTGGATGCGTGACATGGTAACATCTCTCAACACAGAACAGAACCTAAGGGCATCTTGACATCACTATGAACGAAGTCCCTCATCTACAGTGATAGGATGACCTTGACGTTGTTGAATGTAACTTGCTTTCGACTTGTTCATGTCCAGTTCCACGAATTCTTCTCCGTCTCACAATGGACCAATGAGTCGAAGTTACGAGTTGAAGAGTTTGCACTGTTAGATGGACTGGATCTACTGCACTATCTGTCATCCTCAAAGTTTTTATGTAGGTCTTTCTTTCGTGTGGATTGGTACGAGAAAAAGCGACCGCGTGTGAAAACTAGAAGGATGGAAGACCCAATCAAGCCGTACAAGGAAAAAACATAGGGGTAAAATGGGGCTAAGCTCCAATAGTATCGGTAAGAGAAATCACGGGGAACGAACGGACGACGGAGTCGCTGCTGGTTGTTTGACACAGCAAAACTCTACCGTAACAAAATAATTCTTTTATTCTCCAACAAAAAGTCGATTCAAATCGGTTGCTCACTTGAAACTCGCGTGCATTTGAATTCTCACTTCTTACGTTGCCCCAAACAATTCCTTTTTTTTCGTCCATCCATATATAAGGATGGTTTTAAGCTGAACTATGAGTTTCGTGCAGGACGATCCATCAATCCTATTCTCAAAACAATTAACAGTTGATTGCTTCCCGAGAGTTTTTTAATCTCGGAAGGTCTCCAACTTGGCCACAGCTCCGACTTCTCTCGAGCTGAAGATAGTGGGGGTGAAGCTTGAATTTCAGGATCTAACTCTTCCTCGCATGGATCTACAGGCAAGCCGAATAAGCCTAAATTTTCAACGTACTTGGCATTGCTCATTGTCTGCAGCTGCGAAGACAGAGGAAACGACCCTGTGAGATTATCGAAGCTGACATCAAAATACCGCATATTTGTGGGCTTCATACATCTCATAGGTATCCTCCCGTCGACTTTACTGTTCGAGACATCCAAAGATTCCGGAGAGACAAGGTTGCCAAGGTGACCAGGTATGAACCCATCAAAGTCATTGTGAGATAGATTGAGGTAAAGCAATCCTTGTAGGTTCTCAGAGTCCTCAGGGATCTGACTCGGAAATAAGTTTCCGGATACATCCCTCGAAACTCGAGGGAATGGCATATATGCAGTCGTGAGAGACGTGCTTTCATGAGAAGCACTATCTCCTCGGAAAGAACTTCTGGTGTGCTACTGGTGTCATTAGAACGATTAAATCCTAACAATCCTGAGACGTTAGGTGGTAGTGAACCATGAAATTAGTTAGCTAAGTCGAGAAGTTGGAGATTGACAAGGTTACTATCCAAAGTGGAAAAGCTCCCGTCAAATTGTTGGAACCCACCACAAGAACACGCAGTGATCGAGCTTGGTATTTCAATGTTCTGGCAGCAATCCACTGACGGGGTTACTAAGCACAAGCACTTTCAGATGTCTGCAGTGACCCACCGAGGGAGGAATACCTCCACGTATTTGATTTTTCGATATCGTAAGACTCCAGTGGACTTCTTCTCCATCCGCGACCGAAATGGCCTGGCAGAGCTCCATAAAGCTTCTTGTTGTCCAGTTTCAGTCAAAGTACAGATAAAAGATTGGTGAAATTTTCTCGGACATTGCCCGTCGACAGATTGTTGGACAATTCCAGATTTTCGAGTGATTCCAGAGACACACCCCAGCTTGTGTGTATGACACCCGAGAGCTTGTTCCTGAAGACTATCAAGTCTGATAACTTTCTTAAATCTCTTAAACTTGGGATATCGGTCCAGATAGATCGTTATTCTCTAATATTGACGACAGCTCAGAGCAATTCCCTATTGAAGAAGAAATGTGACCAGAAAGCTTATTTCCATCACGTGCTAATACTCTTAAACTCCTCAGATGTCCAAGTTCCGAAGGGATGTTCCTGTCAGATTGTTGGAGCACAACGGCACAACGCGAACGTGACAGTGAAACCCAAACGATGCATTTCCACAGGTTAGAGCATTTTCACTCAGGGACAGCATACTTCCGTTGCGAAACGACGAGTCTATCTCTCCCGTTAACGTATTGGACTTAAGTACCAGATTCTCCAGATGAAGGTATGCTACCAGTTTAAGTTTAAGTTTATGCTACCTTTTAAAGTCTAGATTCAACATGAAGCAGGAATACTTCCCATCAACCCATTATGGTGCAGATACAACCAGACTAACCTTGTACATTTTCCTAACCACGTAGGTATTTTTCCTGTCAAGCCGTTGCTAGACAGGTCCGTATAAGATACCTCATGGAGTTCCCATAACGACTTTGGTTCTACCTGAAGAAATATTCTTCCGAACGTACAAACAAACTAAATTTCTCATATTTCCCAGTGAGGCTGGAATGCTTCCGGACATCTAATTCGACTCGATATGTGACTCTCTCAATTTCCTCGAATCCCAGAGCTCGGTAGGGATCTCCCCCGTCAAGGCATTGTGAGACCGTTCTAGAGTCCTTGAATCGCGGCATGTGCCCGTGGACGACGGAATCGAACCTGAAAGACTGTTCTCTACGACGACCAACTATCGTAGATTCCTCAATTCTCCCGATTCAGGAGATGCTACCAGTCAACTTGTTTCTTGATAGAAGGAGTACCTTGAGGTTGCCACGTGATCCCAAGGCCGTTGGAATGCTTCCACGAACCTTGTTGAACGATAACTCCATTTTTTCAACGTTGTAAGATGCCCAAGCAATGGAAGGATTGTACCGGAAAGACCGTTATTCCTGAGAACCACCATCGCCAATCTATCACACTCCCCAGTTGTGGGGATTAACTGCCGTTAAGCCATCATCGTCTGCTTCCATGTCCGTGTCTTTATGAATGACAGACAAGTCCACACTCTACATGTGACATTTCCCCTCCTAGAAAAACACAGTCCCTAGGATCTCTCACAATAGTATATCACAATCACATTAAACAGAAATCAGGAAATAACGTGGTTCCTTCCTGTCTCGGAAACTACCTCCACTCCACTGTTGAAACGCGTTCACACCATCCTTCGAGAAGTTTATTTTTCATTGCATATATATATATATATAAACAGGTCTATCCCTGTCATCCACTTGAATTTCTAGACAAGTGACAAACAACTACAATCAATTACGTTTACTTTTGCCCTTGACCGGTCATCACTTTACCCGTCAAGCCAAACATAACATCCCCTAGGATACCCCGATACAAACATCCAAAATTGTTGCAAAGATCCAAAATTTCTAACTTCGTCAAGATTGCTAGATGCGGAGGCATCTTTACATTCAACAGATACCTACGGAGTCGCAGATCGATCAAGTCAGAGCATCTGATAAAAAACGAGGGTAGTGCACCGTAAACAAATCTGATCAGCGCGCGATCGGACATTAATCAACTTAAGAAACGTAGGGATTATTACTGTCACACTCAGATTTTCGATACCATGCCAGACAAATCCAGACTCTTCATATTGTGGCGTCAACGCATGGAGACTGGAGTGCTTCCACCAAGCTTAATGAGCGCAAATAAATCTAAGGTTTCAGCCAGTTCAGATTCCCAAGAGATGCAGGAATTGTACCTGACGACTATTCTCACTGATATCCAGCACCTCCAATTTCTTCAGACTTCCGAATTGTGGAGGAATATCTTCTGTTAAGCCACTGGCATCATACTCTCCTTCCACGCCCACGATATGCATGCCAGACAAATACAGACACTTCAGATTGCGACATTTCCCCAAGAATGACACAAAACTTTTTATCTACACCACGAAGGTTCTCAGTGGCTCGGAGAAGGTAGGGATCCCTTTTCAGGTCAGTCGAGTCCATTCTTTGCATGAGCGATGACGGGAAGACATCGACCTTTACATCACGCTGTTGAGAACGAATGCTCTAGTGGGTGCATGCAGAGGAGGAACGAATGTCGAGGGTAGTGTATTTGTGAAGTTTATACGAATATACAGAACGAATACAGAACACACAAGTTTATACGGAACGAACGACAAGTTCTGTTCAATATGTCTTGATATTCTATATAGAGATGTACAATAACTAGATTCAAAGATCTACATGATCTCCAAGATCTACAACTAAAAGGGCGACCGCGTAGAAAACACGAAGGATGGGAAGATCCCATCAAGCCCATACAAGGGAGGGACTAAAAAAAGGTAAAACGGGACTAAGCCCCAATAGAGTCTATATGAGAAATTTGCCATACTGCTCCTAAGATATCCGGGCTATGCAAGTTGTACTGCCTATGAACAAACAACTGGAGCACACGAAGAAGCATCACCCAGTGTGATTGTTTTCCTAGGGTAGTTGCACCCGCCACTACCCTTGGTAGATCAATGGACACATGCTATCTAAAATATGCTACAAAGTATGAGAGTGAGAGTGGTACACCCTACGACCTAACATGATAAGCTCTCATGCATTATGTAACAAATGGGTCGAACTCCATGTCCATTGCTCCATATAACACCAAGACTAGAGGAACAAAGAGGTGATCTTGCTGCATCCCCCTATACTTGGAGACCTTACGACCTGCTGATGCACTCGCCGCCCATCTAAGGGGATGGTTAATCACTCCCTCTGAAATTGTATCCCACTTAGTTTGTAACCACGACATCCACTACTATCACCTAATCGTCTCAGACCAAGTACAAGTCTACCCTGACACATGTCGTCTGCAAAGCATATGAATGCTCCCTCCAAGCCAAGTATCCACTCTCTTGTGCCATAGCAAACACTATGTCCCTAATAGCATCATGGGTAGCTATCCTCTATCTTCCAAATGGATCGATGCTACATCTAGTGTAGAACCATACTCACAAATGAGTAATGGAGATGC
Source organism: Lunularia cruciata (assembly GCA_948567375.1). Classification (NCBI taxonomy): domain Eukaryota; kingdom Viridiplantae; phylum Streptophyta; class Marchantiopsida; order Lunulariales; family Lunulariaceae; genus Lunularia; species Lunularia cruciata. The sequence continues at coordinate 5,617,905 of OX419755.1, read as the reverse complement.
AGATGGCTGGACCAAACCTAAGCTAAATCTCATTGCTATAGAGAAAGTAGCTCGTGCCAGTCAAAATGCCCTAATGCACGATCAAGCTAAGATCCAAGGAGCAAGAGAAAATACGTGCTCTAGTAGCGTGAGGAATGGACAAGTCAACTAAGAAGGAATGTAGCGTATGCTCACACTATTGCTCCATCAAGGAAGACAATACCTCTAGTCCAATTTGACGATAGTGAAGCAAAAGAGAGAAAGTACTCTTGTGCCCATGAGGATAGACTATCTCTTGTCTCCCACAATAACATATGGGGAGAAAAGGATCCCTCCTCCACCTTTGTCACATAAGTCTCCAAAACCAACCTATCAACAACCACAAAATGAGGAGTGCTAAGAGAGCCCAACTACCCAAAAATGCTATAGATGTTGTCTCCTCCATAGATAGCAAGCCAACCACTCCACACAAGATCAATAGAGTTGTCTATCTACATGCCAAATCCCCTATCACACACTCAAATGTCCTTGGTCTAGTAATATCACTTGAGACTCCCATAATCCTCCTATCAAAGGCTCTCAAACATGATATGAAGGATGAGGAGGGAGGAATTGTACAAATGAGATAAGTCGGTCAACAAGCAATACTAGAGGAGAGTACACCAAATACCATTTTCATATCTCCTAGTAACAAAAGATCATCCACATGGATAACATCCCTTTGCAAGGGCAGCATCTAAGAAGCATGTGACGAGTTAGCATGGTTCCTATTCCTCGTACTCCCTTGATGGTGTCTTCGTTATGCGAGAGTGGACGTGCAGGGCAAAGAGAGGTGGCTGCTAGATTTTGTTGATTCAAAGCAGGAGATTGGATGGCTCTTCAAAAAAAGTCTATTAGGGCTACATGTTTTAGGAGACAAGTTTTGCCATTGGATACCATAGAGTACACTCGATTATGATGGTGTAGGACATTCGGTCAGGCAGGAGATTTTAGTAGATTAGGATTAGATTAGAGGTGGAGCTACTCCTTCACCTCCACCTAATGCTCCTGCTATTCTCTGCGCACAAGCAATGGCTTCAAATAGTGTGCGAGGATTTTGCACCATGACTTCTTGGCGAATCTGCTCTTTCAACCCTCGTTTGAAATTGTCAAGAGCCTCTGCTGGACTCATGTCGGTAATTGCAACTTGTAGATCTAGAAATGCCTCCACATACTCTTGTACGCTATTCTTTTGTCTCAATCCCTATAGTCGAGTTTGAGCCATTTGCAAAGAATCCACCGATTGGAAATTCTTCAGCAGTCCTTCTTGCATTGTTGTCCATGTGACCTCCCTTCTTTCTGCCAGCATGGATCGTTCCCAAACATCATACCATGTGAGGGCTTTATCGGTCAAGTACCCACATGCAAACACGCATGCAACATGCTCTGTGATCTCTGTTGAGAACAATCAAAAATATCGATTCATTCTCAAGATCCAATTTTCCACTACTCCCATCGTACGTTGCCCCTTGTAAGGCTCAATGTTGCAGGTCTTCTTCATCCGGAGTAGTAATGTGGCTTCATCATTGATAGGATTTGTAGGCACGGGTGCCTCTCCAACTACTTCAGTCGCAAGTACTGAGGTTTGAGACGGCTCTTCTCCTTGCATGGCTTGATCGTTCTTGAGGATCTGCACTTGACTTTGTAATGTCTCCATGGTCATCTTAATCTCTCAAAATTCATTCAACATGCCTTGCATTCCTTGCACCAACTCTTGCAATTGCGGATCCATGGTTCCTGCAACACTCAACTACTAATATCTACTTCAATACAGAGTCAATATGATCACTCTGGAAGGCACACTAACTATCGGAACTACCATTGGGACCTCCAACGCTATCACTCGTTGATAATACTCCTCACCAAAATTCCTAACCACAAAATCTCTAAACATCACTTTTGGTCTCACTACATAACGGATTTCTACTTGAGTATTGAAAGAGAAAGGATTTGGAACATTCATATCCATTACATCATAATGGAATGTAGATTGTCAATTCCCACTCTCTGTCATATATCACCACAAGTAGAATCACCGGGTTTGGTGAGTTCATCACTCTGTCCATGAATTCTGCACCAAAATGATAAACCAGCAATACCCTCATCTGCTCACGCTGGATGTACATAACCTTGATGTGGAATGGATTTGAGGATGGAAAGCTAGGTGCGGGAAATTGTCCTCCCGGTGCATCCATCCCATCTGCTCTTTAAAGTCCTTCCTAAGTCTCGCAATTTCTCTATGTTCTCCACCTCAAATTACTCAGTTTCAGTAGTTCGTGCTATTCCAAGAGGGGTGATCCACTCTCTTGGACTAAAACACTTGCTCTGATACCATTGTAATACTCCGAGGACAAGAGAAGAGAGAAAACACAGATTGCACACTCAAACAATCGATGCCCCAAGGGAGCACCTTCTCTTTATTATATAGACAAAGAGGATCTCCGCCAAGGAAGCTCCACCATAGGATTAGGGACACAGATAGGTGACATGTCAGCAAGCTCCACCCTTGGATTACTTACTTGGATGGGTTACCTTACTCTGGTCTAGGTCCTATCTGGTTGGTCAAACAAGCTTTGACCGGAGGGAATCTTTTAGGGAATCTTCTTGTAGGAATCTCAGGATCACGTGAGTAAGGTACCGTTGGAAAGCTCTCGACGAGACAAAGCAGAGGGGAGGGAAGCCCAGCCTTTGCTCCATTTGGGGGGGGGATCTGCACATTTTTGAGGCCTAATTCATCCATTTAGGCCTCCAAAATTGCCTTCAAAGATTTTAGGCATATTTTGGTTCCTAATCTATTTATAGAAGTCCCTTTTTGATGATACCTCTTTCTGATCTGTTTATTCCATCATGTGTAACATCCTTCCCAATGTTACCAAACCAATTCTCACCTTTAAATCATATGTCTAGCTACTGGTTCTAAGGTTCTCAAGTCTATTTCGGTTTCTACCCTATTAGTAGAAGTACTCTTTTGGTGATACTTCTATCTGATCTATTTTGACCATCCTGTATAACATCATTCTAGATATTACCAAACCGAATTTCACATCTAGATCATATGGCTAGCTCTTGGTATTACATCTACTAGTAGGACCTACGTCCTCCAAACACAATATAACTCACTAAAATATCTAGTATCCAATGCAAGTTAAGAATGCTCATTGTAGCGCTAAAGCTTTGTTGTATACTACATTTCACATATAATATATATTGTTTGGCAAGAACTCATTTCATCCCTGGTACAAAAACTTGGGGTTTATCTATTGTCTAAGCAAGAACAAATGGAGGCCCATTGGAGGAATGTAAAAATAAGGTCTAGAGGAGGATGTTGATTGACATACATCAAATGGATGGTTTATCTCACCTCAAGTCATACCAAGTACTACCCAATGAATTATGACAATTGAGTCTCTACTAAGAGTTTGACCATGTGCTTTTTGTAGTGTGATATGTCAAGATATCCTAACAATCTCTTAGTATTGGAGCACAAAAAGCACCAGCTAGCTACAAGGACTACTTTGGTTTGTAGTTCTTGATACTTTAGACTTCTTGCTAACAAGACCTAAAATGAAAGCTAAGACATATTCCTCCCAACCTTAAAATCACTGGATGGATTGAGATGCAACAATTACTCAAAATCTATTGTATGGAAAAAAGACCTTTTCTAGTTACCCAAAATGCACAAAATGGACAGAAAGACAAATGTGGACCATGTTTTAATATTCTAGTGGAGAAAATGAACACAAGGTATGTATCATCTCCAAAGAAGAGACAGAGAGAACTTGGCATGGTAGTAGATAAGATAACTCAAAATGAGCTATAGCAAATAAAGATCCCCCTAAAGGATCCTTTATTGTGTATTAACAATTGATTGCAAGGTGATGACTTCTTCTTGCAAGATAGCATGTTGGTAGTAAAGAGCAGATGGAGAATTGTGGGTATAACCAAAGGAATAAAACTTACCAATGATCAACCAACCTCCCTAAGCTCCCTAGAGATGGATGCATATACAATACTAATAGAAATATTCTTGACATCTACCTCTATAAAAAGCTATTTTGGGTGATATCTAGAAGTGATGTAGAAACCATAACCTCTTGATGTAGCAATTCCAAATTGATGTGGACTTAGGTGCTATTGGAAGTGAGAATGGTGTTGAAAAACACTAGTATGACTAACAAGATGTAAAAAGATGTCCCGTAATAATTATTGACCCAATGCCCCTAATATCCTTCTCCATCATGAGAAGTAGACTAGCATTGAGTACTTGATGTAGGAATCTCTCTCCTTAATGTTTTGTTGTAAATACCTAAACAATAGAATAAAACCACTAGAAGGATCATCTACTTGGAAGCAATCAGAAACCATTATAAACAAGTATCTTGAGGAGAGGCTTGGAGATGTGTATAATGCATGTGCAAAAAGTAAAGTATTAATACATAAAGACTCCTTAATTTGATGCTTTATGATCTCTTATGGTACACTTTCTTGTACCAAGGGATATCATAGTGGAAGGAAAAGATAGGCTTCTCAATGTTGAGTGTGGAGTCTGATCGGAGTCACTAGTTCATGACCCTCTAATAGGCTTTGCATATGTGGTTTGGGGATAGAGCTTGCAATTGATGTATTACTGCCGAGTCAAAGGGTGGAGGTCAAGGGGGCAATGGCACTAAAAAGAACTGGTGAGAGCTCATATGAGCATGGTGATTTATTGTAACAATGTGACAAAGTACTCTAATGTTGAAATTAGTGTTGTTGTGGACATAGCCAATTCTTGGCCAAGCCAATCAAATCTCTACATGTGTTTCTTTGTGTTATGCAATGATTGAGCTTGTTTCATAGATTGCAGATTTGAGTTCCACACAATTAGTAGGATTAGAATTAGATAAAGGGTGTAGAGCTCTCATTGCTCTACAATGCTCTCCAACTTGATCCAAGATCTTACACCATGGCAATTTAGTGGAATCTATAGTATCTTGCAACTAAACTTGTCTTTTGCAGCTTGTAACCTAAATAGACTCCTCTTATAGGGCAATCCAATCCTCAATTCAAAATCTACAAAATCTAACAACCACCTCTCTTTTTGCACCACATGTCCCTCTCTAGTATAATAAAGATAACATTGTGGGAGTAAGAGAATAAGAACTATGCTACCCCATCCAAGGGGTTTTGTATAATGAATTGATTGGTAGGAAAAAAGTTGTACAATGAATTGACTGGTAGGCAAAAAGCTTGTCTAGCATCAATATAAAGTGTACAAGGAAATTTATAATAGAAGCATAGACATGAAAAAATAATTTTGATTAACACCAAAATACACATCAATAAACATAATAATCACTTCCATGATGCAATTGTTAAGTATGAAAATCTACAATTTAGGAAACAAGCTAAATCATTGTACAACATAAAGAAACATACATATAGATTTCATGTGGTTGCCCAAGATTTTGCCTATGTCCAGAGTTGCACTGATTTCAACATTAGGGTACTCTGTTGCACCTGTTACAATGTGTTATCATGCTCATAAAAGTTCTCACAAAAAGTTGTTTTAGGGGCATTGTCCTTAAGATTTTGTAAGGGGTGCTGCTCCCTTGACCTCTATTGGCTGACTTGGCTGCAAGTCTCCAGCTAGGAGGCTTTGCCCCCTAACCACATCTGCAAAGCCTATTAGAAGGTCATGAACTAGAGACTCCAATCAAACTCTACACTCAAAAATCTTCCACTTGGAATCTCACATTGTCTATCTACCCAATGATCTTAGTCTCTTGTAAATCTACTAAACTTTGGTACATCCAAATGATACTACTTGTATAGCACTCTTCTCATCAATCAACTTTGAAGACCAATTGAAGCTATGAAATGCTTAAGATTTTTAATTGTGACCACCTTGATGAACATATCTACAAGGTTGTTAACTTATACAATCTTCAACAAGGTGAAAACTCCACTATCTATCAACTCACAAATGAAATGATTCCTCATTTGAATATGCATTTTCCTGACATGAAACACTAGATTCTTTGCAAAGCTAATGGCAATCTTACTATCAATATGAAGTACATATCAACCTATTCTTGCCTAATTTTTCCATGAAGTTCTTCAACCAAATTATCTCCTTACTAGCCTTTGAGATAACCATGTACTTAGCTTATGTGATGGAAAGGACATCACTCTTATGTAGTTCAAACATCCACCTAACAATTGTACCACCCACATTAAACATGTACCTTGTGGTACTCTTTCAACCATCTAAACTCTCTCTCAAGTCTACATATTGTGAAGCCCTCTAAAATGACATTTGTCTGCTTGAACAAAGTGCTCTATTTGAAGTGCCTTTCAAGTAATGTAAGAGCCATTTATCGCTTCCTAATGCTCTCTTCTTGGATTTGATATGAATTTGCTTACAACTCTCATAACATGAGCAATTTATGGTCTAATGCATATTATTATATACATCAAGCTGCCAATTGATGATGCATAAAGTACTCTACTCATGTGTATGTGTCTTGGATGATTTCTCCCTATAAAGCTTGAAGTGGCTTCCCAAGGCAATGGTCTGGATTGTAGCATTCTATAGATCAAACTTATCCATCAACCTATGAATGTACTCTCTTGAGATAACTTCAAACTACCCCATAGCTAATCTTACTAATCTTCATATCAAGTATCTTCTATGTACAGCCCAAATCTTTCATCTCAAAAACAACAAAAAATTGGTGCTTTAACTTGTTGATTTCCTTCATGTTGGACCCACCAATCAACATATCATCAATATAAAGTAGAAAATGATGTATGAATCAGAAAATGAATTAATATAGCAATAATAACCCATCTTGCATCTAGTGTAACCATTGTTAGCCATCAAATAAAACCATCAAATTTCAAGTATCACTACTAAGGAGAGCATGTTTTAAACCATAAAGACTCTTCTTCAACTTTGTAAAAGACCAAGGAGATAGGTAAGAGAATGGAAGACCAAGGTGGGATTGTCAAATGAAGGAAACTTTGAATCCTAGCTTGAGCTTGGCTTGGGTATTTACAGGTAACTTGGGTACAAGACTCCTAAGGAGTTTCCAAGGAAGGTTCCTTCTAGTAGCCGCCTTAATTGGACTGCAAGCTACGCAAGTCATTTACCTGGCATACAAGCTAAGCTAAGCGTCTTCTTGGCATACAAGTAACTCTACCATTTGAAAGTTCCTAGACGCTTTTTCACCAAGTCAGTTCTTGGGTGCTTCTAGAATATTCTACTTGTAAGATTTCTTGATGCCTCTAGCACATTCTTAGGTTATATCAACTTCCTTTTGCTATATTTAGCTTAGACTACTAACTCATTAGCTTCTATTAACTTGTCTACTAACTCCATATTATTCAATATTCCCCTACCCCTAGTTGATAAGTCCTCATTCCAATCTTCAAACTCTTGTAGAGTTGTATGTAAATTGTGGAAATGAGAAAGAGGCTCTCATGTGGCATCATGAAGGGGATACCCTTCTCAAAAGACCTTATGTTCAATGTGTCATTGGCAGTCATGTTAAATATCATGATGTGCAAGTATACAATCAATTTCATATTCCTCATAATCACTGATAGTGATAGGAGGAGGAGGACACAAGTTGAAAAGGAATATGTGTTTAGGGTTGAACATGGAAGACATGGAAACATGGAAGACAAGATAGATCCGCATATGACTAGGGAAAGCAAGTTGGTAGGCAATAAGAGAATCAATTTGAGTATTCTCAAATAGATCTATCCAATTGGGAGTAAGTTTACAAACTTGGGTATAAACTTGGACAACAACATTACTAGAAGAAAGCATGATCTTATCCCCTAGTTGAAAAGTGAGAGCACAAAATTTTTTATTAGCATATTTCTTTTGCCAATTTTAAGCAATAAGAAGATACAACTTAGCTTGTGTCAAGACTTAGATAACATGGACAAGAAGGTGGAAGTATGCAAGACTTGAGATTGCAAAGAAAGAAGAAGTGAATCTGGAACAAGTGGATCTTGCCCAAAATTAAGAAAGAAGGGAGAAAAGCCAATATTTTCCTACTTGTAATTATTGTAAGCAAACTTGGCTTGTGTGACATTTGCCGTTTGGAATCTCCTAATTATTGCTCTATTGAATTCTTCCCATATCAAGACTGGCACAACAGATTACCATTGACTTTACTCCACCTAAAATTGCCACCATCGTCTTGCCACTCTGTCTAATTGGCATGAAGCGAAGAGAATTTTTTCCATTCATCTTGAAGATTTGTAACTTCAAAATAACATTTTCAATCAAACAAAATATTCTCCATTGCAATTGAGAGATTCTTATCTTCAAATAACTTTGGCTTTGGAAACCAAATTTTCTCCTCTTTGTCAAAATGCTACTCTCTACATGCTCTTGTTGTTGATGATCTCTCTCTTCCAATAATCAAGTAAGATGTTCAATTTGTTGTTGCATAGTAGTGATTATTTTGCACATCACCACCATGACTACTACTCCATCAAACTACCTACTTTCAATTATTTGAGTCAACATGTATATGCAACATCCACCACTCCATGTAAATTATAATTGGAAGTATCATTGGTTTATCAAAAAAGGTCATTGCATTTAGAAAATTTTACCCAAAGCACAAGATGATAAACTCCATGAGATAATACTTTGGTAGTATAAGGACAAAAAATTTCCCAATAGAATATCACATTAGGACTCTCAAGTGAAAGAAACTCTAAATCCTACCTTGAGCTTGGCTCCGGTAGTTATAGGATACTTGGGTACAAGACTCATAAGGAGCTTCCAGTGAAGGTTCCTTCTAGGAGTTGCCTTACTTGGAGTGCAGGCTAAGCTAGTTTTTTACTTGGCATACAAGCTAAGCAAGCCATCAACTTAACATACAAGTTACTCTACCCTTGGAAAGTTCCTAGAAAATTCTCACCAAGAAGTTTGTTGGTACTTCTAGAATATTTTAACCATAAGCGTTATCTATACTTCTAGCTTATTCTTAGCCTAGTTATACTTCCTTTTTCTATATTTAGTTAAGACTACTAACTCATTAGCTTCTATTAACTTGTCTACTAACTCCATATTTTTAGAAACTTCCAAACCATATCCTCACTATTAGTTACCTAAAAACCCTTTGGTTGTGTATGACCAGGAGCAATATGATAGTGGTCATCTTAAAAAACACAAGAGAAAATCTCATTGTAGTCCATAGCATTTATTTGCTGAAAATCTTTGGCTAGTAGTCTTGCCTTGTGTTGTTTATTTCCATCATGTTCTCTTTGACTCTCTGTGGCAACTTAGTCAATGACCAAGTCTCATTCTTTTCCAAGGATGAAATCTCTTCCTTCACTACACACTTTTATTTTCATTGCCTTTGAGTACCACTCATGTTCACCATTCCACATCAAAAGCAGGGAATACATGGATAGAGAATATGGAGAATATCTCTCTAATGGTCTTTGCACTCTAGTGGATCTCCTCAATTCAAGTACAAGCATGAATAGATTTGCACACACTATCTCTATTTTCTACAAGCTCTTGTTTCTTGCAGCACCACTGTCTAAAATATCTTCCAACACTACTTCTTCTCATTGTTCCATTGTAACTTTGGACTCTACTACAAGCATGTCTTTATATGTAACACTCTCATGAAGAATGACATCTCCACTTTTGAGAATTTTTTGTTATCTTCATCCTAGAAATGATATCCCATGTCATCAACCCCGTAACCAATGAAAAAACACTTCTGCAATTTAGGATCAAGCTTGTACATACCACTATCTTTAAGCTTTACATATGAGACAACCAAAAGTTCTCAAGTGTGAGAGATCTACCTCTGTTCTTGACCACTCCTCCTCATGAATCTCTAATCCTAATGGAATTGAGGGTCCTCAATTTATCAAATAACTTGTTGTGCTAATTGCATCTGTCCAAAATATCTTTGGCAACATTGCATGTAGTCTCATACTTTTGGCCCTCTCATAAGTTTGGTTTAAGCGCTTAGCCATACCATCTTGTTGTAGTGGCTCATGAATAGTTTTTATCATTCAAATTCCAATCTTTGCACAATAATCTTTGAACACGTTACTATTGTACTCTGCCCATTATCAAATTTCAAGCATTTGATTTTCTGAACAGTCTAGTTTTCAACCTCATATTTCCACCTTCTGAAAGTAATAAACACAATTTTTAAAAAAATAAACCCATACCTTCTTGATGACATCATCTATAAATGTGACATAGTAACAAGATCCTCCAAATGTCTCAATTTATGGAGGACCATGCACATTTTTATGTACTAACTTGAGCTTTCCAACCTTTGGTGCCTTTGAAGTCTTTGTGAAGATGATCTTCTTTGCTTTGCCAACACAAATGGTTCACAAAAGCTGAGTTGAATTTTCTTCAATTGTAGAATCTTGCCATTGGTAACTCATTGATTCATACACTTCTCAATGATGTGCCCAAGCCTTTGGTGCCAAAGGATTGAAGGATTGACCCCATTCTCAAATGTCATCAGATAATCTGATTTATCTATAACATACATGGTCCCAACCTTTTGCACTCATGCCAAAATCATATTGCTACTATAGACCTTCCACTATCCGCTTTTGTGAGATATCCTTCCACATCTAATTGATCTATAGAAATCAGATCTCTCTAAAGTCCAAGGATATATCTAACCTCTGTTAGCCTCCATATAGTTCTTTGAGAGGTTTTATGTTCACATCACACTTCCCCTCAATAAATAGGGGTTTATCATTGACAAGATGAACATTTCTTATGTTTATGTTTCCATGAAAAAAATTGTGCATCAACTCTTTGCTTGGAGTAGAGTTGAAATGATGCACCAGAGTCCATAACACAAGATTCTATTAGGCACTCTTCACAACAAACAATTGCATCATCTTGTTCTATGCTACATCCACCAAATTATCTTCCTTTTTATCCTTCGGAGTTCTACATTGATTCTGAACTGACCAACCTTGTTCTACTTCCAATACACTATTTCCTTGCAACCTGTTGATACACCTCTCTTCCTTGACCTAGATTTGCCACTCCCTTGATTTTGGCCTTGCTTAAACTTTCAACTTCTCCTTTAGTATATAATACAACACTTGGCGATTTTGCATCTCTAAATGCCCCCATTGAGAATTAAGTCCCGAATGCTGTCTAAACTCAAATCTAGATCTAGATCTAGATGAACTACTCAATGCTATTATATTACTCCTCAACTATCAAGCAACAACAATAACAATATCAAAGCTTGAACCTCACCTTCCAAATTAATCCTCATAGATGGCAATCTTGATATGATAGAATTGAATTCATTCACATGATCTTGGACCAATGCACCTTATTTCATCCTTGTATTGACTAATTGGCAAATGAGATATACCTTGTTTGAAGCAAAGGGTTTTTTGTACATATTTGGTAATGCACTGGTCAATCTATGAGTGGTCTTCTAGTGGAGAATGTTATGTGCAACATTCCTTGCACACCACACCTTAAACCTATTGATCTAACAACTTCCACTCAACATCTTCCATCTCTTCTAGCTTTTCTTTCTCTAGAGACAAGTGCAACTTCTTGTGATACAAATGATCCTTGATCTGCATCTTCTAAATCCAAAGTCCTTGTTATCAAACTTATCGATTTTGATTTTCTTTCTTTCGCCATCATTTCCATTCTTCCATAAATGGGGTTTTGATACCGGTTGTACGAGAGGAGGGTGATCGCATAGGAAAAATGAAGGATGGGAAGACCCCATCAAGCAGTACAAGGGAGAGACAATATTGTTAGGAACACAAATCTGCAATCTAGAAAACAAGCTCAATCATTGCATAACAATAAGAAGTATACATAGAGATTTTATATGGTTCAGCCCAATATCTGCCTACGCCCACCATTGTACTGATTTCAACATTAAAGTACTCTGTCGGACATATTACTATGCTCATGTTACAATATTGCATAACAATAAGAAGTATACATGGAGGTTTTATATGGTTCAGCCAAATATCTGCCTACGCCCACCATTGTACTGATTTCAACATTAAAGTACCATTGTACTGATTTCAACATTAAAGTACTCTGTCGGACATATTACCATGCTCATGTAAGCTCTCACCAAAAATTATTCCTTTTAGGGATACTACCCCTTGACCTCGCTAGCTGACCTAGCCACGAGACCACAACTTTGCACCCCTACCTTGCAAAGTTTATTAGAGCATTTGTGAACTAGAGAGTCCAATTAGACTCCGCACCCACCAACAATCAATATCTAAAAAATGATCAACATATAGATGGACATAGATATAATTCCATATGTTAATAATATCGAAATCTAGCTCACTTCACATGAATATCTCAAATAATCCGATAATCATAATACTTATGATTTTTCGCATATTACAAAATAATTATATTTACTTACAAGATTAAGAATCTATGCTATATCTTTCACAAACGACAAGATAGTTATTATTACTTACAAGATAAAGAGTCTACGATATATCTAGGGTGTATCCTTGGCCACATTGCAAGGTCCCTCCCTAGTAAGAAAGTGAAATTCTAACAAAGCCATGAGTAATACAAGAAGAATAATACAATCATGGAATCTATATTTTCCCGGAGCTTCAGATTTATAAAATTTTCTCCTTCTCTCTCCCTTTCATAGTATTCTCCCATCTTCACATTTTTCTTCATCCTCCTTAAAAAATTGATAGTAAATTTTTTTTTTTGTCTGACTAACTGTGTCCAGATTTTGCAGGGTATGATGGCGTGACTAACTGTGTACAGATTTTGCAGGGTATAATGGCGTGAAATATCTGCGACTTCACGAGGTTGTCGTACACATAGTTTGTCGCTGCTACGACCACTAGGAGGGGTACTAAAATTGATTTTCCGAACGGTGAATTTGGTGTGGATAGAGAATGGTGTGGACATATGTTGGAGATTGTCGTTTCGTAAGTTTAGGGTTCTTTTAGTTAATGGGCTCAATGCGGAAGAGGGTAGAGAGACGATATTGATTAGAGAAAACACCTTCCATTTCCATTCTGGCAACTCATCTTTGCACGAAACTTTACATTGCTATTGTCAATTCGTTCGCTGTTTCGCCTTTTCCTCGCCTACATTACCAGTCGCACACTAATATGCACAATTCCAATTGCCGTCCTTGAACTGTCTAACATAGTGAAAAGTTCTGTGCACTTTCGCAGCCTCACTAATCCAACAGTTGACATGGGTTTCTCTGACAGCAATGTTAGATAGCAGCTTTTTGCAAATCCAGTTGAAAGTAAAGTCGCCCCGTGCACCTCGGTAAGTGTCCACGTTCACGTCCCGATATATCCGCGGCACGTCTCGATCTATCTTGAAATATGCATTCTCAACTTATCAATAAGTCCCAAACCCCGTAGAAGCGGAAATAGCGCCATTTACTTCACCAATGCCAGTTTCAACCTCACAAAACGAATGCATTGGGCTGAAATATAATTCTACATTTTCCCTCAAATTTCGGCTCCTTGGCCAAGACTTGTAACGCCTTTCGCCAGAATTATATTGTTCTGAACGACAACCCATGTGGGTATACCCTTCCAGATGCACGGTGGTTTTAGATACTCTGCATATCTCATCAAACATGATCAAGTTGGCCGGATCTAATGTGATGCTCAAAAAGGATCCGAGGAACTTGCTTTGGGCCGTTCTCTCAAACTCATAGACCAAGCCATTTTGATCATATTGGACGATGTGTGACAGAGATCTGCTGATCTATTACAGACTCGTTGCTGTAATGTAGGAACAATTCACTGTCGAAGATCCATCCGATACCCCCCTTAATAGAACGAAGTTTCCATTCTCAGTCCGCCTTGGCTTATTGCATTTGATAGTAAATCCCGATCATGACTTGCGTAGAAATAGGTATATTACCCAAGAACTCTTCGAATATGATCAAGCTGCCGGGGACTACTTAAATCCAAAAATCATGATCGAAAGCCCTGTTGCACGTAAACATTTTATCCTAAACATCTTTTCGTCCTTTCATCCTCACAGATCAAGCCATTTTAATCATCCTAGATGACATATGAAGGAGGCCTCCTGGACCAGTTCAAGACCCTCGTGACAGCAGACTAGAATTACTGTCGTAAGGCTAACGTTTCGACGACCTACCAACAGTCTTTCTTAACAGACGTTGTGATGTAGGATGTGTCTACTAAGTAGATCAGGATCTCTCACTGTACTCCTCACAAACACAGGCCGGTTCTACAGGAGGAGTCCACGGCAAGACCCAAGTTTCGTGGTCAGAAGACTCCGCATATCTCATCAAGTATGATCAAGTTGGTCGGATCTGGTATGATACTCATTTAAATTGAGAAACTAAACATGGGCAACGTCCCGCTCTGACTTCCCTAGATCAAGCCATTTTAATCATACTAGATGATATATGAAAGACACCTCCTAGAAAAGTTCCAAAACCCCGCAAAAGATGACCCAGAATGACTGTCAGAAGACTAACCATTCGAAGACCTACAAACCGTTTTCCTGTAAAAACATTGTGACATTGGACCGGAGACATTGGATGTGTCCACTAAGTAGATCACGACCTCTCGGTGGATACGCAGTACTCTCCGAAAACACAGGCCGGTTCTAAAGGAGGAGTCTATGGCAAGATGCAAAGACATGATAATTTGAGGTCGGGATACTCTGCATATCTCATCAAGTATGATCAAGTTGGCCAGCATCTGGTGTGATACTCTGGAAGTTGGGAGGCTAAGTGCGACGTACTGCTCTGACCTCATAGATCAAGCCATTTTAATCATACTAGATGATGGACGACAGAGGCCCCTATGCTGTTTCCCCCACACTCAGGTTCAGCCAGACTACCGAAGGTTCCGGCAAACAAACACCCAAGATTTTACACGATCAGGTGAAAAGCAAACCTTCATAATCAAACGTAGGTTCCCAATTCTCCCAGCCCGGAGGTGCAACCAGAGATTCTCTTGGAACAGTGTTGGACGTGTTCAGAGCCTGGTCAGGCCTCTCTCTGAATCTTTCAATAAAGGAGGATAACAAACTCAAATGCTACCGAACTACTAGACTAGAAACGAAGGAAATCATGGTTACTCTGCAGCTGCAATCAAATATAGTCAAGCTGGCTCCATCCAGTATGAATCTTCTACTAGTTGGAGATGACTTCGAAAGCACCGTGGCATACAACTTCCGGCCTCATAAACTGAGCCATTTTGATCACATCGAATGACGTGTGACAGATACCCACGTACCCACCATCTCTATCAGACCAAATTTGGTAAGCAAGATTGCGACGTTGTGACCACGCACAAACTCCGCGCAGGCACTGCAAAATCTCGGGCTGAACACTCCTTCATCCAGTCTCACTCAGACGCGGCATACGCAAACGAAGGGTGAGCGCGACCACACGACGTCTTCAGTGACAGAACCCTAAGTGACAAAACTTCCACGGGGTTCGATGTTACGGCTAAGCCTCTCAACTCAAACACTACTGAATCACCGCCACACAGTGTGGTTTTAGGTGGACATCGATCAACATTTATTCAGTAGACGAAATCTCACATGGGAAAGCAGACAAGACCATCTCCATCGAGCCAACAGCTGGCAGATGGGACGCGTGTTCCATCTCCTGTCATCCGACGATCAGCGTCCATTGAATCTTGAAAGATGGAACTGCCATTTCCCGCAAGGGTAGTAGTGGGGGAGCAGATAGGGCAGACGCGACCGCTGATTCAGAAGTAGCCCACACAGAACTGGAATTAACAGTGCTCCAAGTTAACGGAAAGCCTTAACAGTACCCGTTTAGCTTGACATGGCGCATGAGTCCTGTATTGCACCTAATGCCAAGAACAACTCAACCATGTTCTTGAAATTACCTAGTATACTTGAAGGATCAAATTTCACAGAGAACATGGCCGGTCATCTTTATTTATCATTGTTGCTGGGAAACGGACCGGAAACCCTTTGTAATTGAGGACTCTTGAATTAGCTGTCACTCTGGGGAACGTGGTTAATCTACAGTTCGTATGGAAAGATCCAATTTCAGAAGAAATAGTTTGCTTAGGAAGAAATCATCCATGTCGAACTTGGGGGTGGAATGGTGGAACTTTAACTTGCGAACACAATTGGGGGGTTTCAAAAATGCCTTTTTGGCTTCCCGTAAATATCCTGTAGAAAATTTCAAGGGATATTTACGTGTGATGATGGAGGGATTACTTGGGAATTTTACGGGTAGATGCCCATAGCATTAATATTACACGGGAAGTCCAAACATTAATCACACGGAAGTATTAATCATGCATTACTTTTAGAAGAATCATCAGAGAAGTCGAAGAGCAGAGACATGTCAAAATACTCGATAGAGTTTAATTGAACGATAGCAATCGGAAGGAGAGAAACGACGAGGGAGTTGCTGTGGAGGAGAAATCGAGGGGAGAGAAGGAAAAGGGAGTCGTGAAGGAAAGAAGAGCAGAGTTGAGTTTCGGTGAAGACATCAGAGAATAGAGTTCACCAAGGAAAGTCGAGTCCGATCGTGCGAGAGAAAGTAGAGTTTTGTTCACACTGAGGGATAGTATCTGACGGATTATGTTCAAGGAATAGCATTTGAAAGGATCTGGTTCATTTGCCTCGGTAACAAATTCCCGGTGGAGATTAGAAAGGGAGACACGCGGAGAGAATAGAATAGCGTGAATTTGGTGCAAATATGTAGATATAGAAACAACTGTGAAGGTTTGAGCTCGTGACAGCACACCAGCTTCGAGCTGTGGATCAGTCTGGTGGCAAGTTTTGCATCTAGGAAAATTTGTAGGCCTTGGATATAAATCCTTGTCGAGCCTTCGGGTGACCTTTTGTTGGGTGTGAGCTCCTAGCTTCCTACGGTAGTTTCTGGCGTTTATACTGATTTGGGAGACGGGCTTCAGGTACAAGCGTTTAAACTCTGCGTACGGTGATTTTGATGTCGAGCCAGTCGATTTATTTCATGTTCAGTACTTATGTCTGATTTCTTCGTGAATGCTAGTTGCCTGTAGGTTAGATATTGTGTAGCAAGCAGGTCATGATCATTACTGCAATGTATTGAGGGTAATTCTGAGCAAAACTGCATCTTGAGTTAAGCACATGAAGTATAGTTTTGGTGTCTCTTTTATCCGTCCGTGAGGGGAAGAACTCAACTGTCACAATGGCTGACAACATTGTCGGGACGCCAGAAAATGCTCGCTCTAAGAAGAAAGGAACAAGAAGACGTATCAGGGTATTGGCTCCTCTTTGGACGAATTGTAGTGATACTGAATGTGATCATCTGGAACTACAACCTGTCACTGTTTTTTGCTCCCGGGATTCTTGCCAAGAAGCATGCTTAATTACCATAAAATTGAGCAGAAGCTGAAGCAAAGTCAGCAAGGAGCAGAAAGGAAGCAAGAATGATGATGAATTGAGAACCAAGCTAAATACTAGCTCTGTAAGTTTTGGCCTGCTAGCTTTATGTGGCCACGGTCGACATGCGCCCAGTGAAGGCTGCCTTTGGTGGACACATTCGTTCATAGTGCTTTCTTCATACGTATATATCTGTTTTAGCTCCACCATATGCTATCGATCATGTAACTTGAATTTACTCTGTGAGACAGCAAGAAATTGGTACAGTTGGCCTTGAGTCGCCTACCATCACCATCTCCACCCGAGTCTCAGCAAATCTTTGCTACCAAGGAGAGGAAATAGAGGATATATCCCTAAATGAAGATGGAGTTTTGAGGCTTTGGGGCAAAAATCATCTTGCAACTTTTCTATGAGTACTTCTTCATTACCCAAGAATTTGCCCACTCAGCTTTTGACATTCTTTCCTTGAATTTCATTTAATCCATGATAAGTGCCTCTTTTGTAAGGAGACAACCAAGAGTGCCAAGCGACATATCTTCCTACTCAGACCCAACAACGGCACTGATATGAGTTATTTCAATTTGATATGACGATTGATAAGTCAAGCGGTGCAATTGAGCACTTCATAAGAAAGTAGTATCATATGTAGGAGTTGATGCCCGGGCCTAGCGAAACACGGGTGAAAACACACAACGTGGGCAAAAACCGAAATCCGTTGCTTTTGGTTTGCAGCACATTCCTATATCTCGATAGTCCCCGATGATAACGTTGAAAAAGTTCTAAATTGATAATGGTGATCACTACAACTCACGCTTATTTTAACTAATAACTATAAAGGCATCAACAATACGAGGAATCCCGACATTAGCTATGGCAGTAGGGAAGCTGGAGGAGGGGAAAAAGTGGGGATGCAAAGTTCAATTCAAGCTCAAGCAAACAAAGTTCAATTCAAATTCTCGGTGATGCGTCCACTTTCTTGTGTTGCCATTCAGTCTTGACACTTTGGTTACTTGCAAGGCTACAACACAAATCTGTCAAGGCATTGCATCCAGACAATCACAAAGAAGCCAAGGATCAAACACATACAGCAACCAATGATCCTTATTGAGATTCTTGACCAAAGTGCAAACTAAAAGTTGGTGCCCAATGGCATGGTGTTCCACAATTATAGCACACACCAGTTTGTGGGATATTGCTTAGGCGGAATTTTTTTGTAGTGGCTCATTAGCAACATCCTTCAGAGGTACATATCAAGGAATAGTTGCAAGAGGTGGCTGGGGTAGTGCAAGAGGCACTTATTGTATCGCAAAGATCTAATCATCTTCCACATAATTCTCTTGCTTTTCCCACTCTTGCACCATTCTATCTGGTGTACTTAGGATAAGGGATAGTTAGAAAAACACTCGGTATTTACATTGTGGCGCTCTTATTTTTTCAACAATCATTTTTGTTGTCAAATCAGGCTTAAGTGCTAGAAAACCACTATGAAGAACCCAATTACTAGAATAAGTGCCCCAAAGAGAAGTTGGTACTTAAAGGAGGGCCTGTAGAAGGATCAGCACTTGGAGTGATGTAGGATAATTCTATGTGCCTAAAGGATGACTAGCACTTGGAGTGCTACAAGATGGTCTAGAGTGCTTATAGGCGAGAGTGCTAATAGAGCCAAGTATCTAGAGTGCACTTGCAACTTTGTCATAGAAGTCAAGATGATGCCGTACTCAGAGCAATGTAGGATGATCTTGAGTGTCTAGGGGAGGAATAACACTCAAAGTGATGTAAAATGAGTTGGAGTGCTTGAAGGAGGGTATGAGTTGGAGTATTGTGTGCCATCTTGGGACTCATACTTAAATACCACCAACTCAGTTGGAATTTGTGCCAATGGGCATTACATTCAAGACAACCATTAGCACTTCGTGTGCAAGCTTGGCACATGGAAAAGTGACAAGAGATGAATCAATTGGCATGTGGGAAGGTGACTCCTCACCAAGGATGACCTGTAGATTCCTTTTCATATGTGGACAGCGAATGACCACCCACTCTATAACTACTAAAGTGCCAAAGAAAGACCAAGGATTTGCTCTATAAATTGATGAGATTGGTCAACAACTGCACTTTCTAGGAATTCATTTGCCTGCTTAGCTGATTGCTCAATGTCCTTCCTTTGTGACTAACCAAGAGAGAGAGAGAGAGAGAGAGAGAGAGAGAGAGAGAGAGAGAGAGAGAGAGAGAGAGAGAGAGAGAGAGAGAGAGAGAGAGAGAGAGAGAGAGAGAGAGTTATTGCAAGTTGATTTGGGGTAGCACTTGGAATGAGAAGAGGTACTAAGAGTAGTTTCATAGAGAGACTTAGCACTCCTATCTATCAAGAGCCATGGTGTCTCACCAAAAGCTTATGAAAAGGCACCCAAAGCCATATTTATGTCTCTTGCTATGAACAAATGGGTGATGCATTGCAGGATTGATGTAATCTGGAGCAAGCACTTGGGGTTCTTGCTTTGGAAATAGCAATTGATAGACTTCCAAATGGTCCATGAGATGAGAGTGAAAAGAGAGAGAACATCAAGTGGGATAAGAGCCAACCTTCTGAACTAGATGAGAGATCATTGGCAAATGTTTGGTGCTTCCATTTCTTCAAAACTTGCTTTTGTTGATCATATAAGGCTTAAGTGCTAGAGAATCACCAAGAATAGCATTTTATTAGGAGAAGTAACTCAAAAGGAGAGGTACTCAAAGAAATGTCACCAAAGCTAGGATGGCGCAATACTCAAAGTGATGAAAGATAATCTCAAGTCCTTGTAGGCCAGCCTACTTGCAAGATATTCAACACTCAAAGTAATGTAGGATGATCCCAAATGCTGACAAGAGGATAAGCTTATATGCCAAAGTGTTTATATGGCCAAGTATAAAGGTGGCAATCAAAATTATGTCATGAAGATCAAGACAAGTGGTACTTAGAGAGGTGTAAGATAACCTTGAGTGATTAGACGATGAATGGTACTTGGAGTGATATAAGATAATCCCAAGTTCTTGAGGAAGGAACAACACTTAGAGTGTTACAAAATCATTTGGAGTGCTTGTAAGAGAAGAAGCACTCAAAGTGCCAATAGTTGAGGCATACAAGCTTGAGTGCCAAGTGCTACCTTGGCAATCATGATTAAGTGCCACCATGATTTGAATGCACTGCCAACCAAAACTTGCCATCAAGGGTCATTACACTCAAGATAACCGTTAGCACTTAGTAGGCAAGCTTGGCATGTGGGAGAGTGACCAAAAGGAGAATCTTTGGCAAGTGAAAGAGTGAATACATGCCAAATATGACATGCAGGGGCCTTTGCATGTGTAACAATGAGTTCTTACCTACTATGTAATTGCCAAAGTGCTAAAGATTGACCAGAAATTTGGACTATAAATGGAGATATTGGGCTCACAACTGCATTTTTGCAAAAAATTTTGTCTACTTAGCTGATCAAATAATATCATGTACTTTGTCACAAATGAGAGTATTACTACAAGTTGTTTGGGGGTAGCACTTGGTATAGTTTTTGGCACTCAAAATGAAGCAAGGTACTTGTCATAATGTAATTGAAAAAACTTAATGCTCCTACCATCAAGAACCATGGTGTTCACTCTAGAAGCTTATAGGAAAGTACTTGAAGCTATCCTTAGGTCTCTTCCTATGAAAAAATTGGAAATACATTGTAAAATGGAGGTAATTTGGAGCAAGCTCATGGGATTCTTGCTTTGGAACTAGGAGTTGATACACTTCTAGATGATTCATGAGATGAGAGGCAAGCAAGAGAAAACATCAAGGGGATTGAGAGGCAACCCATTGAACTAGATGAGAGATCATTAGACTATGGTACTAACCTCAGGTGATGGAGTTGCATAGGTGATGACCATAGATAGTAAATTTGCTAATAAGGAATTGATAGATGAGGTTAAAACCCAATTTAGCAATAAAAGTTCAGAGAACAATGGATGGAGTGTGGCAAATTACAAGGATCATGCAAGAAGAGCCATAGTAGAAGTATTTATGAAGCTCTTCAAGTAAAAAAAAATCACCTATTTGACCAATGACCAGGTTGTGTTCTTTGACTATATGTACTCAAAAAGAACATGTCGATTGGGAAGAAATCTTTGATAGACAAGCCAAGCTCTTACACAAAGAACTTGAGGAGGATAGAGGTGCCACTTACCTTGCTCCCTTTGCCATTCATTACTACATGGAGACCAACCTATTGATTAAGAAGGAGCAGAAGAGGTTTCCAATGTACTTCCATCCTATAGGCTATTTCAAAGAGCAACCCAAGGGATCCATCCAGATCACCAAGTATCGGCTTGCAAATGCCAAGTTTGCAAAGACATGCAAATTTTTGAAGAGCTGGCCATGCCAAAGGCTACAAAGAAGAAGAGCATCATGTCAAAGAAGAAGCCACCTCCTCCATCAAAGAAACCAGAGGCCAATACTCTGGTTGTAGATGTGTCCTCTTTGGAAGATGAAGATGAGGACACTAAAAAGAAGAAGAGGACAAAGAGAAACAAGGATCTTTACACTTCATGAATCTACCCCTACTTTGGGAGACAAAGGAGATGAACAAGAAACATGGGAAGATGCCCAGTCTATCCCAAGCTTGCAAGACAAAGACATGGATGAGTGCCCTACAAATGAAGGAGAGGATGTTATGGGAAAGGTGGGGTGTCCAAGTAAGCCTCTTTGAGTCCGATAAGCTATGAAGCAACTATTGAAGCAACACAAGATCAAGTTTAGTGCTCAAAGGCTCAAGAAATTTGGTTTGAAGCTAAGAAGGAAGCCAAAGTTTGGCTAAAAGAGGATGTGTAGCACACTTACATGGATTTATTTTTCTCATTACTTTTCATAGTTAGCTTAGGATGTAAAATAGAGTAGAGTCAAAAATTGGTAAATAAGGCTTATACCTCATATACCACTAATAAGTTAAAATATATCTTTTGTATTGAGGGGAAGGAACCCTCAAGTTAGTCACAGACCATTGGATGGGAGCCACCTCCCTCTCATGGTCTTGAGACCACAATGATAATCATAGTCTCAAGACCACAATGATGGTCATGGTCCCAAGACCATGATGATGTGAAGACCACCATGAATACAAGTATGGAATGCCATGTGAGATACACATTGTAACAATTTGGAGTTTATAGACAAGTTAGTTGAGACTAAAAAATTTAATAAATAGGTCAAATTAGCCAAGAATGATAAGAATATTCTAAAAGTATCTAGGAAGCTTCTTAGTACCTTCCAAGTACCGAGTAATATGTATGCCAAGTAGGCAATTTCTAGGGAGAAGCTTTTTAGGAAGCTTCTCGATTAGCTTAGCTTGCACACCAAGTAGATGGTTGCTAGAAGAAAACTTCTTGGGAAACTTCCCAACTAGCTTAGCTTGCATGCCAAGTAGTTGACTTCTAGAAAGAAAATTCCCGTGTAGCTTAACTTGCACCTTAAGAAGGTGACTTTTAAGAAGCTTCTTGAGAAGCTTCCCAAGAGCCTTGTATATTCTCTTAAAATACCAAATCTCAAGCTCATGCTAGGCATCTAGAGTTTACCTAATTCATGAGTCCTAATGTGATCTTCCATTCCAGTTTGGCATTCTACTATTTCTCTCTTTGGTTTTTAACATTGGTATCAAAGCAAGAATGGGATGGATAGAATTCATGGACCACCAAATCCATTTCCCTCTAAATATTGAATTTTTTGTGTCCATGTACTACCCAAGCATCATTTCACATAGTTCATGATCTCATGCTTTTGGTATAAAATTTTGAATATGATCACCTTGTTTGATGAATCATTGATATTTTTTATTGTAACTTATAGAGCAATGGTTTTATTGCATCTCTATGTTAACTTAGATAATTTAAGGTAGTTTGATAGAGTAGGAGCCATGGTGATAATATCCAAAAGTATCATTGCTATACAAGAACAAATTGAGCACCTTTCTTGATTTTTGGAAGAAAGAGACCATCAATGACAAGAGCATGTAGAGAGAGCACCATCTCAAGAAGGAGAAGAACTTGATTAGTTTCAATGGGATTGCAATCTTGACCTATGAAAGTTTGTTTCACTTGCAAAGTATGACATTTGATTATGGTTGTAGTATTTTGGTTGCAAGATATTGGTTGATTTAGAAGTTTAGAGAATTATAGGCAATTAGCAAAGGAATTAGTTATTCATATCAAGCCAATATTTGGAAGTAGATTGATGATGATGGACGGTAGAAAGAGTTTTTTATTCCATACCTCATATCTTGTTAGATTCAAGATTATGAAGGAGTATTTGGAGTATACGAGGTTTATAGTAGAGCCCCTATAGTACAATGTCATTCTAGGTTTTCTTTTGGCTTGAATGTGATAAGGTTCAATATGATTGGAACTGATAATAAATTAAAATACAAAACCAAGGTAAGAATTAACAATTAGGTTGTTTGGTACCTCTCAATAAAACACCTAAGAATAGCTAGTTCCAAGACGAGAAGTTTGTCAATAAAGCAGCCATATAGCAAGTTTTGGAGGAAGATATTTTTATTTTTGTGATGTGTATCAAACCAATTATGCATGGAAAATCTGATAAGTGCAAGAAGCCTCATCATGTAATGGTTTATCAATTAATTCAAGAGTTTACAAATATGTTTCAAGTTGACATACCAAACGGGTTACTCTCTAATTGTGGTATGCCATTCAAGATCAAGTTATTAGCAAGAAGTATCCTAGTGAGTAGACCAATCTATTAGCTCTCACCAAAAGAGTTGGAAGAGCTTTGAATAACATTGATTGAGTTTTTGGAGAAGGATTTCATACAATATAGTACATATCCTTGGGGAGCATTGGTACTATTTGCCCCAAAGAAGGATGGAGAACTTTGCTTTTGTATTGACTACCTTGGCTTCAATTAAAAACTTGTGAAGAATGCACATCCTTTGCTTTGAATTGATGACTCGCTAGATCAATTGGATAGAGACAATACTTCTCCAAGTTGGATCTTTGAAGTGGCTATTGGTAAATTTCCATTGATAAGGAGGATGTGCAAAATATTATCTTTTATATAAGGTATAGACATTTTGAATGGAGAGTTCTACCTTTTGGGCTCATTAATGCTCCAACACTCTTCATGGATCATATGCATCAAGTGTTTAATTAGTACATGGTGGTAGTTTTGGATGATATTATAATCTATAGCAAGATAAAGGTAGAACACATGAATCATGTAAAAGAAGTCCTATGATGACTATATCAATGGAAATTTTTATTGCAAGAAGTCAAAGTGTGCCTTTTGGCAATAGGAAGTTACCTCCTTGGGTCATAACATCTCATCAGAAGGGATCAACATGGAAGAGGAGAAAATAAGGCCATTATTGACGTGCCTACTCAAAAGGATACCATAAAAGTGTGGGCATTTAATAGATTGGCAAGTCTTTATTGATGATTCATTCACCACTATGCTCATGTAGCCACACCATTGATTGATCTCTTAGAGAAGGCCTTAAGCTTTTAGTGGAAAACCAAACATGAATAAATATTCAAGAAACTAAAGCATATAGCATCCTCACAACTCATCTTTCAACCACATGATCCTCAACCACCTTGTTTGGTTGCTTTTGATGTTTCTAACTATACCATTGGAGTTATGTTGTAAAAATAATTTACAAATGTGGTACATCCCATTGCCATCCTTTTGTGTCTCATTGACTAAACAACATAAAAGAATTACTCTACTTTGAAAAAAAATAGCAATGATATATGCCGCCAAAGTATGGAGTCATTATCTTTTAGGAAAACAAGTGATCATACAAATTGATCACAAACCTTTGTTGCAAATATTACATTTGGAGCACATGAAGAGTCAACATCATTAATGGGAGGAACAACTACAATATTTTGACGTCAAGTTTGAGTACAAGCCAAGAAAATTCCATGTCATCCCTAATACTCTATCACAATGACTAAATTTGAAGACTCTTCCTAGATCTCTCATCACAACAACAAATATGACAATCTCAATCGTCTCAAATGTCCAAATTGAGTTTAGAATCATTTTACAACAAGATCCTTTCTTTCAATTGGTACAAGGTTGTCTTGTATCACATGACAAAGAGTAAAAGACATTTTCACTCAAAGATGGACTTTTACGTTATGAGAACCATATTTATGTTCTAACTTTAGGTGATCTATGCTTGGCATGACTTCAAGAGGTGCATGAATTACCAATTTTGGGACACATGGGGTAAACAAGACCTTGAGTACAATACAACAACAATGGTGCTGGTGGCTAAACATGGCATGTGAATTTTGAAACTTTGTTTGATCTTGTGAGAGTTGCCAATGCATCAAAACTAGCAACTCAAATTGGGTGGACCACTTCCCATCCCATCTGCTTGATGGGAGCATGTGAGTTTAGATCTCATCAGATTCTTACCAAGGACAAAGTAATGTCAATCATCAACAGTGGTGTTTGTTGATAAGCTTAGTAAGCAAATCCATTTGGCACCAACCTTTGATATAGTGCATATTCCAACATTAGCCCATATCTACTTCAAAAATATTTTCAAGCATCATGAGATGCCTTGTGTATTTATCTTTGACCACAATCCTGAATTTACTATTAAATTTTAGCAAACACTCTTCAAGCTACTCATCACCAAGCTTGCTTTTTCCATGGCTTATCATCCTCAAATTGATGGGCTAATGAAATTGAAAATCATACCTTGGAGGATATGCTTCATGCCTTTGTCAATATTCACCATACCAATTGAGATGAATGCTTTGCGGCTATTGAGTTTACTTACAATAACTCCAAGTAGGCAAGCACCAAATTCTCTCCCTTCTTTCTTAATTTTTGCCAAGACCCACGTTTCTAGATTCCCTGTTTGCTCTCCCACCATCTCACATTCCTCATGCTTCCACCTTCTTGTCCACAATATCTCACTTCTTATAGTAAACCAAATATCATCTCCTTGTTCAAAATTATCAAAAGCAATATGCAGATCAACATTATCATGATCTCACTTCAAATGGTGATAAGATCATGCTTTCTTCTAGTAATCTACCTCTCGATTGATAACCAAGTTTTTAAACTTACTCCTAATTGGAAATGTCCATTTAATATTACCTAAATCATTTCTCTTGTTGGCTATTGACTTAACTTGACTAGTCATATACAAATGCACCTTGTTTTTTCATATTTTAAAGTTAAACCCTTTGTTTCTACATTAGTCATCATTAAATAAATGTAGTCACTATGATACCCACATTTTTTGTTTTTTGATGAGTTTTAAATAAGAACTGTATTGTTGGAACTGAATTGCAATTGAATGAAGAAAAAAAGGAGAATTATGTCTTTGGTATAGACCCAAAGAAGTTGACCTCAGTTGGACATATGGGAGTATAAACCCAAAGCAAAGTTCTTTGCATTGTGGTGCACAACCAAGTGTGAGGAACTTCTAATAACTTTTCTTTGGATTTTGCAAACCAAAAAAGTACGGGTAAAGAAAAATGGCTACTTTGGGCAAGTGAAAGTATAGAGAGTGATAAAGAGCCGACATGTAGAATTTGTGTGTCAATTGTGGATTGAATGAAGAATGAGTATGAAAAAAAATTGTATAAGGTTGCGACTTTGTTGAGGCAACTTTGAAATGTCCAAGCCATATCTTGTACCCTTTAGTAGTTGTCCCAAAGGAATACAAATCAAGAGTCCCTAAGAGGAGGTTAAAATTTTGCATTTAGGAGAGGGGATAATGTTCCATCATTTGAGAGTGCATAAAGACACAATGGCACCAAGGTAGTAAGCAAAATTTGGTGAAGAGTCTTGCAATTTGCAAACTAGATGTAGTGGCATGGATCAAAGTCCTGAGCAGACTTTGTATCACCTTTTTGGCTTGGAACTAGAATTTGAGCTTTCTAAGGTTCATGGCAAAAATTGATGCCAATAATTGCAAAGGCGGTCCCAAGACAAAAGGGAAAAGAGGAAATATAGCTTGATGGACTTAGTTGGATTGGAGATTGGTCTTGGGAAGAGAGACATGAGAGATAGGAGGAATCACTTTCTATTGGAAGTGTGATTCTTCAAAAGAGACCACAAAGGTGAAGAACTCATTCACTATGCTTTGCACTAAGAACAAGTATAAGGTGGAGAGTTATAAAGACCAGATATGAAGGGGTATCGTTAGAGCAATAATGGCCATGTTTAAGCTTGAGCAAACCACCTATGTGATAAAGCAGCATGGGGTGTTCTTTCACCAAATGTTTGTAGTAGAAGCGGTGAATTGGGCAAAGTGTTTTCACTAGAAAGTAGGTCAAATGATCAACAATTGGAGAATTGACTGGTCATTACTTTGTACCTTTTTCTATTTAGGACTAAACCTACTGAACTCAGCAAAGATGGAGAGGATGGTTTCCCATTTCCACCCTGATTTACAATGAGTAGTAAATGAAGATGAGCAGTATTACATGAGTCAAGTTTGTGAGGGTGATGAATACTTCACAAAAATAGGGTGACAAAATATATGATGGTGAGTGCTTTGAGGCTGAGGAAGCGAGGAAGACCCAAAAGAAGACTATCACCAATTTAGCCAAGAAAGATGAGGAGGCTGAGTCCAAAGCAAGAGATGGCAGTAGTAAGGAAGTTGACATTGGATGAAGAATTAGAGGGAGAAGCCGAGTTGAAGTATGAACACTTGGGAGAAGAAGAAGAAGTCACATTGTAGTGTAAGGAGTCTAGCAATGAGAGCAATGGAGAACCCAAGGTTCAGCAATCAATGGATAGAGAAGTTGAGGAGCAGGATCAAGAATTCCATACGCAAATCAAATGCATGGAAGGAGGAGTTGACCAATACTTGGAGTTACCAAAGAAGATGTTCCTAAAGGAGGAGAAGAGGAGACAATCTTGGTGGTTCCAAGAGGAGCGAGATCAAAGAAGAGTTTGCCAATTGCAAGACTTGGACCAAGTCAAGCCAAGAGAGAAGGATAGAGCTTGGATGAGATGCCTCTAAAGGTACAAAAATCAAGACTTTAGGGTAAATGCCAATAGAAGAAACATTGACCAAAGCCAAGTACAAAGACAAAGAAGATGCAGAAGGTTTGGGAGAAATAACCTATTTATCAAGGGTTGTTTATCCATTGCTAAGAGAGTTGAAGAAGAAGAAGAAGAAGAAGAAGAAGAAGAAGAAGAAGAAGAAGAAGGGGGAATTGAAGAGAAAGTATCCTAAAGTGAAGGATGAACTGCACATAGTGAAGTACTAGAGTAAAGAGAGTTCAAAGTTGAGAACAAAGTGAATCTAAGGAGAGATTGAAGTAAAGAACTTTGGGTTGATGCAGTTCTTTGGAAGGAAGAGTTTTGACAACTTTTAGGAGAGTTTCTTGAAGCATGGGGAAGAGCTTGAACAACAAGCATTAGAATTGAAGGAGAAGAGAGCATCATTTTAGAAGATGAAGGGAGAATTCATTGATGCAAGATTGGAAGTGATACACTCAAAGGCAATGATTGTGGTAATGGAGCAAGAGTTGGAGAGTTTGAAGAGTAGTGCAGTAAAGAAAGATCAAGCACAGCAAAGAGAGCTCATTGTTAGACATTGAGAGGAAGACAGTCTATAGGGTTTGATAAGAATTGTGGAAAATTAGCTAGTCTAGTATGTGGAGAAGGAAGTGCTGAAGGTAGAATTTGAGGACGAGTTGAAGATCTATTGGAATGAATTGGAAATGGAAAGAAGTAAAGTAATTTTGAGAAGTGAACCAGATTCAAAGGATGTCATCATAGGAGTGAAGGCAATGCTAAGCATTGAGGCCGAGATAAAGTTGGAGGAAGCAAGGCTGCACAAATTGAAGTTGTTGGTTGTAGGAGATAAGAAAGAGACAAGCAAAGGATATAGATATGAATAGACAATTAATTTGCTTTATAGAGAGGGAGAGTAGATAAGAAGATGTTGGAAATGGAAGACAATGTCTATTTTAGATTAGATTTAGTGAAGTCAAAGTTAGATAAGCTTTGGGGAACTATAAGGGAAGAAACCTGATGTGAGATATTTGATATAGGAGTGTAGGTGTCTTTGGGTGAGTTACCACAGATATTACAACAGATTGGGTTCAAGAATTTAGATAGCCTACCCATGACTTTAATTTTAGTTTGATAGAAGTAGTACAAGATTCAATAATAATAGATAAATTGATGTAGTACAAGATTTAGTAGTAATAGATAAATCCAAAGTAGATGAGGTGAAGGAAGTTACATCAAGTTACAAAGCTGAAGTAGATGTAGACATCAGAATGGATTGGTAATAGATTTGAGATTTGAAGAGGTAGATATGAAGAAGTGTATTGTCATTGTAGATCTATAAGTTGGTAGAAATGCAATTGAAACAATATGTAGTTGTATAACTATCAAAGTGCTTTGCCTATTTAAAGGAGACTTTTGTTGTGCAATTTTGTTCAGTATTCATATTTTTGAAATTGAGTAAAGCAAAGTGCTGTAACTCAATGCTCATTGTTTCAACTTAATTTTGAGTATCAATCTTATGTGTGTGTGTTGGTGAGTGTTTGGAGAAATTAGAAGTGCAAACTTGAATGTTAGATGTTGGATTCTACAGTTTTGATTTCATTTTATGTTTTTGATACTAAGTGGATAGCAATAAAAAAAATGCCTTGACAAATTAGTGAAGAATTTTAATGTTGGTAGTATTCTGCATTTGTGAGCATAGTATTGGATTGATTTGAAGCAATATTGATTGAGGAAGTTGTGCCTTTAGTGGAAGAGAGGAACACAATTTGGAAGTGAAGTCATTTTGTATTGAGGTAGTCTTCTTTGGGAGAAAATGAATCATCACAATCAAGATTGGTTTGGAGAGATTTGATGAATTGTGATTTTGGATGTGGTTTCTACCTAAGAGACTAAAAAACTCAAGAAGAACTGAGTAGTTATTGTTTACTTTGTATTTGACCATTTTTGAATTGTATATTTGTGGGAACAAACATTTACTTACTAATTACCGCAAAAGTGATACTTGCGAGGTTATCAAAGTCATAGCTATGATAGAGGCGACCTTATTTTAGAGGAAGTGGAAAATATGAGCATCACTATTTTGGATTCCAGTGTATTGACTTGATATTATTCTTACGTGTTGGGCTTTGAGGAAAGAGTTGAGAACTCTTGGAATGTAACACCCATTTATGCATGTGTGTGGTATTGTGATATTTAGCTTGGTATTACAAGTACTTAAGAGATATTATTTATATAGAGATGAAGGATGGTTTTATATTAGTCATGGTTAGCTAAAGTTAGAGGGGACCTTACTTTAGAGGAAGTAGAAAAGATGAGCACCACTATTTTGGATTTTAGTGTGTTGACTTGGTATTATTCTTAGGTGTTTGGCTTTGAGGAAAGAGTTGAGAACTCTTGGGCCCGCAAGCCTTTTTGTTTTGGATTCTTCTTTAGTCCAAGGATAACCCATGTGAAGGAATCCTTGATTTAGTGGTTGGGTCAAGATAAGACCACCTGCTTAGGGAAATATGCCCATGTGAATGGATATTCCTTTCTACTTTTTGACTTTACTTGACTTTTTGTCTAGTAACTTGAGTTACTACGGTAATTAGTAACTTTGGTACAAAACTATTTCACAAGTATATAAACAAGGGGTTAGGAGGTACTTAGCATCCTTTCATTTGCAACTATCTCTCTCTCTCTCATTAAGTTCTCTAGTGAGCAATGTCTTGAGTCTTGGAGTGTTAGCCTTGGAGGAGTATGATGGAGTTGGGGTTCCTTGCCTTCTTAGTCCATGGTGCGCTACCATAATAGCCATCAGAGGTTCATCCTAAGTGAGAGCAGGCCGGCTCAGAGGACCCACAAGCCTCTTTGCTTCTAATTCTTTTAAAGTTTAAGGGTAGCCCATGTGAATGAGTCCTTGACTAAGTGGTTGGGTCAAGATAAGATCACATGCTTAGGAGAATATTCCCATGAGTATAGATATTCCTTTTGACTTTTAACTTTATTTGACTTTTAGCCTAGTAACTTGAGTTACTCTAGTAATTATTAACTTTGGTGCATAACTATTTCACAAGTATATAAACAAGAGATGAGGAGGTAATCATTATCCTTCATTTGCAATTATTTCTCTCTCATTGAGTTCTCTAGTGAACAATGGTTTTGAATCTTGGAGTGTTATCCTCAGAGTAGTATGAAAAATTTGGGGTTCCTTATCTTCTTAGTCCATGGGATGCTACCATAATAGCCATTGGGATTCATCTTGAGTGAGAGATAGGCCAACTCATAGAAATTGGAGAACTCCTTGAAAAATCAATCATAAAACCCTATCAATCCCAAGAAACTCTTGAGTTGAGTTTGATCTGCTAAAGCACCTCATTTTTGAATGATCTCTATTTTATCTTTTAACACTTAGATACCTCCACATTTACTATATGCTCCAAGTAGTTTAATTCCAACTTGACAAACTTGCATTTTGAGATTTTGGCATACACAACTAATTTTGTCTCAAAATTTGGACTTCTCAAAGATGTTGCTTGTCCTCATTGTCTTGTTGTAGATTAGGATCTCATTAAGGAACAATGATGAAAAATTTATCCAAGTTTGGACAAAGTATGCCATTCATCAAACTCATGAAAGTGGATGGTGCATTGTTGAGGCCAAATGACATCACTAGGTACTCAAAGTGAACATATGTTGTTCAAAAGGCAATTTTCTATGTCTTCCTCCGCAATCTTGGTTTGGTTGTAACCACTCCATAGATCAAGTTTGATGAAGTTCTTTGCTCTATTTAGTTGACAAAAAGGTCATCTATGCAAGGTTATGGGTATTTATTTTCACCATTTGTTGATTTAGTCCTTGGTAGTCAATGCACATGCATATTGTCCTATTGCAACAATATGTAGTTTAGCGACAAATTTAGTATGGGTAACAAAGTAGCAAATAAGACAAATTAGCATAGAATATTCCAAAATTATCTAGGAAGCTTCTTGGAGAGCTTCTTAGGTAGCTTAGCTTGCACCCCAAGTAGGTAGCTTCTAGAAGCTTCTAACTAGCTTAGCTTGCACACCAAGTAAGCAACTTCTAGAAGGAAGTTTCTTGAGAAGCTTCCTAATCAACTTGACTTGCACTCCAAGAAAGTGGCTCAAGGAAGCTTCTTGAGAAGCTTCTCAAGTCCTTGTATGCTCTCTATACCAAAGCTAAAGCTCATGCTAGGCATTTGGAGGTTCCCACACTCAAGTGTCCCAATGTGATCTTCCATTCTCATATTCCTCTCCTCGGTCTCGGTCTTTTACACCTATCCTTATTCACAAACAAGACAAGAGCCTCATATGGTGATACAATGGGTTGGATAAACCCTTTCTATAGCATATCCTCAATTTGAGCCTTACACTCCTCTAGATGAGATGATAGTCAATATGGGGCCTTACAAGGAAGTGTGTTCTTAAGAAGTATCTCAATTTTATGGTCTACTCTTCTTTTTGGTGGTAATCTTGAGGATAAATCATTTGGAAAGATATCTTGAAACTCATTGACTACATCTTTCAATTTCTCAAGAATTTTTCCATTGAGTTGTGCACTTTGGCCTTTTCTTATTAGGCCAATGAAACATCAATTTGTCTCACAGATAAATGTTGTCCCTATGTTATAGAGAGGTGATTCTTGCATTTGTAATCTTTCTTTAACCCCAAAGATCTTCCATTAGCTAGTTCTCACTACTTTCTTTCTCCAACTGACCATGGGGTTGCAGTGCTCTATCCATGGTATGCCTAGGTACGCATTGTAATGAGCTAACCATATCACTTGCTACTCAATTGCTTCTTGATACTCTCCTATAGGGAGTGCTACCTTTCTAGATAATGACTCAATCCTCTTTGTATGACCATTAGGTAGCTCTACATATTCATTATTATCTTTTCCTAGTTCCATCTCCAACCTTATTATAATTAAACAAGACAAGAAATTCTCTAGGTTCTATCAATATTTCCACTTGATTGCCTTTTAGGACTCCATTTATTACAATCAACTGTGTGTTTGTCTTCCTCTATCTTTGCCCATTTGTGCTCTTCCTCCCCCACTTTAACTCTTCTCCATTATGTTAGTAAGGCCGCAATGTACATTTATTGATTTATGTACATTTATGATCTTCATTGATATGAGTTCATCATTTTCATCTTCAATTCATCTCTCCATGTTGTCCAAAGATTGTTTGTATAGAGGCCAAGGGCCTCTAAGAAGATGAATACAGAAATTGATGGTTATGTGCCCAACTTGGCCATAATTATAACAATATCATTGTTCTCAAGCTCCTTCACTTCATGGGACTCCATCTATCCTTTCTTCAACCCGTCCTTGTTCTCCTTGGAGTGGTTGTGTTCCTTGGTCTCAAAACCAAGTATAGCACAATTTCATAATAAAATGCAATGTTTTAGCATGATAATGTTGAGTTGGGACTACCCCTTAACCTCCTCCAAGCACCACTGCTATTCTTTGAGTGGAAGCAATGGCTTAAAAATAGTGTAAGGATTTTGTCCGATTACCTCTTGGTGAATTCTCTCTTTTAAACCCCGCTTGAAATTGAAACAAGAGCTTCTGTTGGACTCAAATTAGTTATCACAACCTATAGGTTGTGATAACTAATATGCCTCCATGTATTCTTGTATGTTGTTCTTTTGCTACAACTCCCATAGTTTGGTTTGGTCCATCTCCATGGAATCCACGGATTGGAAATTCTTTAGCAGCCCTTCTTGCATTGCAGTCCAAGTGATCTCTCTTCCTTTTGCCAACTTGATCCCGCCCAAGCATCATACCATGTGAGGGCTTTATCAATCAAGTACCCATATGCAAACATGCCCACAAAATAGTGAGTGATCTCAATTGTGATTAATCAAAAGTATTAATTCATTTTTGAAATCCAATTTGCCACTACTCCCATGAACTGTTATTCCTTGTAAGGCTCAATGTTGCACATCTTCTTCATCATATTAACAATATGGCTTCATTGTTGATTGGAGTCAGTGTCATTGACATGAGTGACTCTCTAGGTGTTTCAGCTGTTGGTACTAGATTTTGGGATGGTTCCCCTTCTTGCATTGCTTGATCATTCCTAAAGGCACATACTTGACTTTACAAAGCCTCCATAGTTCATTCTTGAAATCCAATTTTCCACAACTCCTATGAAATATTATCCGTTGCAAGGCTTGATGTTGCACATCTTCTTCATACATAGTAACAATATGGCTTCACTGTTGATTGGGGTCAGTGTCATCAACATGAGTAACTCTCTAGGTGCTTCAGCTATTGGTATTGGGTTTTGGGATGGTTCCACTTCTTGCATTGCTTGGTCATTCCTAAAGGTACATATTTGACTTTGCAAAACCTCCATGGTCATCTTGATCTCCAAAAACTCATTCAACATTTTGTACATCCGTAGTTGCATCAGATCATGCAACTATAGATCCATGATCTTCTCATACAATAAACACTCAAATGCAACTTCCTACTTCAAAAAAGAGTTAAAATGATCACTCAAGAAGGGGCATGGAGTATTAGGACCACTATTGCAACCTTAGACGCTATCTCTTGTTGATGATATTCTTCACCAAAATTATGCATTAAAAATCCCTAAACATCACTATCATGCATATATACATGCTACACAACATACATCACTATCAACATCATACAATATAGAAGCACAACTCACACATAAGTCATACATAAACTCTAAAGTGCCACAATAATAAGTTTGTTTACACCACTTGAATCAACTCAATCCAGATCAGTACTTGATCCATCACTCTATCAATTGCCAACAACTAGACATTGATTATAGTCAAGCCACACAACACTAGCTAAGAGAATCTAGGTGACGCTCACTGACCTCTGTCCACCATAGCCAGGAACTTGAAGGTTCAACATCAAAGAAGTAAGCTCTCTAGAGCTGCACTTGAAAGTGTACCCTTGGACTTGAGCTAGGTTTGAAACCCTAACGGTCTCATTGACTACACACCCAATGGTGCAAATTATGCAAAGTGACTATGGGCCCTACCATGAAGTCAATACCAAAAACACAAAATCTGACCGTCAAAAAGTAGTCTATGAGTGATTGCTAAAATACCTCTAACTACATTATCATTATACATAATTCCTATCATTACAACTTCATAGTGAATAGTCACAACATCAAGGATGCATTGGTTGATGGAAGATCAGTAGTGAATGCCATGTCAGAAAGGTTGATGAAGAAGTTGGGTATGATACCCTCAAGACCTTCAACATTTGTGGTGAGCATGGCAAACAAGCAATAAGTTTGACCAGTAGGAGTGATGGATAAAGTGGTAGTTTTAGTTATGGGAATTCAAAATCTCATGACTTTCCAAGTCTTGAAGGATTCAAGTTATGACTTACTTCTTGGGAGGCCATGGTTGAGAGCAGCACACACAACTAATCAATGGCACAAAGGGTACTTGAGGATTGGGCCATCAAACCATAGAGTCACAGTTCCTATGACTAACACCACCAACACTTCACATTCAGATACACCATCTTCTGATTATTGGGAATCAAATTCTGAAGAAGGAGCTTCAAGTGTGAACACAAGCATGGAAGAGGAGACTTCCACAAAGGAGGATGAATCTGAATCTGATTCAGATGTGTATTCTTTGTGTGCTATGGATTTTTCACATGAGCCAAAGGTTTTGAAGGACCCAGATAAATCACCATTGACACTTGAGGAGGTAGAGAGAAGGTTATCTACCTTCAAGTATGGTCCAAATGTTACCAAGGAGGAGAAGGTGAGATTTGAGGAGATTTTTCACAATTTCATCTATGTGTTTGCTTTTAGTTACAAGGATTTGAAGGGAGTCACCTTGGAGGAGCACAAGATAGAGGTGGAGTCACATGCAAGACCAATCCACCAAAAGCAACGTCTCATTAGCCCACCAATATCTTTGGTTGTGAAGGAGGAGATTGATAAGCTCAAGGAGGTTGGATTTATCTTTGAGGTAGAGAATTCAGAATGGGTGTCTCCAATTGTCATTGTGAAGAAAAAGAATGGCAAGCTTTGGGTATGTGTGGATTATAAGAAGCTCAATGTTGTTGCCAAGAAGGACTACTGCCCATTGCCATTCATTGATGGGATCTTGGAGGAGGTTGAAGGTCATGAGAGGTGCAGTTTTGGAGATGGTTATAATGGATATAACCAAATCAAGATTGCACCAGAGCATCAACAACTCACCACGTTCACCACACCTTGAGAACTTATGCTTTCAAGGTCATGCCTTTTGGGCTTTGCAATGCTCCAGCCACATTCCAATGGTTCATGAACAAGGTATTTGAACCTTTCATTGGGAAATTTGTGAGAGACTTCATTGATGACTTTTGTGTCTATGGGAGCAAGGAGGACCACTTTGAGCACCTAATCAAGGTCTTGCAGCACTTGGATGAGGCAAATTCATCACTCAACTCAGAGAAGTGCATTTTTAGATGTGAAGAAATTCTACTTTTGGGGCACATCATCTCCAAGGATGGAATAGCAGTTGATCATGAGAAGGTGAGGAAAATCTCAGACCTTCCATTTCCTTCAAGCTTGACAAAGTTACGTCAATTCTTGGGGATGGTTGGGTACTATAGGAGGTTCATCTCTCATTCTCATTTTCCAACAAGGCTTATGCATTGACCATCTACATGAAGAAGGGTGTAGATTACATGGTGATTTTGGAGGACAAAGAGGCTCTCAAAGCTTTTGAGGAGCTCAAGCAATCCCTTGTTGTAGCTCCAATTCTTGTTAAACCTGATTGGAGTAAGTCTTTTATCCTCAACACTAATGCTTCTAATGTAGCTATAGGATGCACTCTTAGTCAATTAGACCAAGATGGGCATGATCATCCAATAGCTTATGCTAGTAAGCAAATGGTTTCAACAGAAAAGAACTACTCTATCACGGAGAGAGAAGGGTTGGCAGTTATCTTTGGTGTCAAGAAGTTTAGACACTACTTGATTGGAGGGAAAGTCACCATTGTCACAGATCACAAGGCTTTGAAGTACATCTTCAATAAGCCTAATGTTGAAGTGAGACTAGCAAGGTGGATGATACTCTTGTTTGAGTATGACTACACCATTGAGGATAGGCCAAGAAAGAAACATGCAAATGCTGATTTGTTATCTAGAGCCTATGATCATGATGGAGATGAGCCAATGGATGATTCCTTCTCGGATGAGGAGCTCATGACAATCTCAGTCACTCAAGAGGTTCCAATGAAGTACAAGAAGATTGTGGATTTTGTGACAAGAGGTAACTATCCAAAAGAGATGCATGCTAGGGAGAGGAAGGCCCTTGCAGCAAGATCTAGACCTTACGCAATGGTGGAGGATATTCTTTTTCACCAAGGAGCAGATGGTCTTCTTCAAAGAGCAGTGGGTAAGGAAGAGTCTATCCTACTTATAAAGGAGTTTCATGAAGGTTTAGTGTGTGGAGGACACTTTGAAGGAAAGGTGATTGCTTTCAAGATTCAGGATGCAGGTTACCATTGGAGAGGGATTTTCAAGGATTATGTTGATTATTGCAAAACTTGTCATGTTTGTCAAGCTTTTGCTAGAAAGTCTACATCCACTCCACCACTTAGATCAATTCCATTGCTAGGACCTTTTGAGAAGTGGGGAATTGATTTTATAGGTCTTCTCAATAGAACCCCGAGGAAAAATTGGTACGTTGTGGTAGTTACTGACTACCTTACCAAGTGGGTTGAGGCTAGACCATTGAAGGACAAGAATGAGATGAAGTTGGTAGATTTCTTTATGAACACATTATCACTAGATTTGGATGCCCTTTGGAGTTGGTTTCTGATAGAGGAGGAGAGTTTACGAGAAGCATTACTACAGCCATGCTACAACATTTCTCTATCACACATAGAGTAACTACATCCTCTAAGGCAAATTCCAATGGCTTGGCAGAGAGAAACAATTAGACCTTGTGCATGATGTTGGCTAAAGATGTAGAAATGGAGGGAGCTAAACATCATTGGGACAAGAGGATTCATGCAGTCTTGTGGGAGTATAGGACAACCATGAAGACTTCCACCGGATATTCTCCATTTCAATTGGTATATGGTATTGAGTCTACCCTACCTATTCACTTTGATTTTCCTACTTTCCAAAGCATTCATAGGAGATTGAAGAAATCACAAGGAGGTGATGCAGAGAAGTCAAGGAAGGAACAACTCATGGAGTTGAAAGAGGCAAGAGCAGTTGCTATGGTTCAAGTGGAGCAAGCCCAAAGGAAACAAAAGGAGAGCTATGATGAGAGGCAAGGCAAGAAGAAGGTGGAGCCTTTCAAAGAAGGTAATGTTGTTTGATTCTATTCTATTCAAGTGAGTGCAAAAGAAGTTTTTGCCTAAGTTCTTTGGACCTTTCGTAGTGGAGAAGGTGTGAAGCAATTACACCTATGATCTCAAGGAGTTAGGAGTAAGACACTTTGATAAGATTAACCATGATAAGTTGAAGATGTACCATAGAAGGTAGAGAAACCTTCACTTTGAGGACAAAGTGAAAACTTAGTCCGGGGCTAAATGTAACACCCATTTATGCATGTGTGTGGTATTGTGATATTTAGCTTGGTATTACAAGTACTTGAGAGATATTATTATTTATGTAGAGATAAAGGATGGTTCTACATTAGTCATGATTAGCTAAAGTTAGTCATAGCTAAGATAGAGGGGACCTTACTTTAGAGGAAGTGGAAAAGATGAGCACTATTATTTTGGATGATAGTGTGTTGACTTGGTATTATTCCTAGGTGTTTGGCTTTGAGGAAAGAGTTGAGAACTCTTGGGCCTGCAAGCCTTTTTGTTTTAGATTCTTCTTTAGTCCAAAGATAGCCCATGTGAAGGAATCTTGACTTAGTGGTTGGGTTAAGATAAGATCACATACTAGTGGAATATGCCCATGTGAATGGATATTCCTTTCTATGTTTTGACTTTACTTGACTTTTAGCCTAATAACTTGAGTTACTCCAACAATTAGTAACTTTGGTATGTAACTATTTCACAAGTATAGAAACAAGGGATGAGGAGGTACTCATCATCCTTTCATTTGCAACTATCTCTCTCATTGAGTCCTCTAGTGAGCAATGTCTTGAGTCTTGGAGTGTTAGCCTTGGAGTGGTATGATGGAGTTGGGGTTCCTTGCCTTCTTAGTCCATGGTGCGCTACCATAATAGCCATCAGAGGTTCATCCTAAGTGAGAGATAGGCTGGCTCACAGAGCAATCTAGATGCGACACTACAAATGGTATGACAACTATCGTGCATATATACATCAATACAAAACATATATTACTATCAACATCATACACTATAGAAGCACAACTCACACATAAGTCATGCATAAACTCTAAAGTGCCACAATCATTTCTCTAGCTGGCGGTTAGGTCC
Organism: Lunularia cruciata; assembly: GCA_948567375.1. Lineage (NCBI taxonomy): Eukaryota > Viridiplantae > Streptophyta > Marchantiopsida > Lunulariales > Lunulariaceae > Lunularia > Lunularia cruciata. The sequence continues at coordinate 5,578,068 of OX419755.1, read as the reverse complement.
CTCTAACTCTAGATAGCCATCTACCCCAAGTATATGGTATACCCTATGATGGGCAAAGATTAGGAGGCCAAGTGCTATTGAGCTCCATTGTTAGTCACGTGTCTACAATCTATACCATATAAAGGATGAATTAGCTATAGGTCAAGTACATCTAGGACATAACCACTATCCTTGAGGAACCACCATGAGGAGAGGAGTCATACATGCCATATGCCATCTTCTCAAACAACTACCACACATTAACATAGTAGCAGCTCCACTAGAAGAGCCACATAACATACACCTCAAGCTTGCCCATACATGTGCCAAGCTTGGGTCCATAATACCATCAATGTTTGGAAGGTGGCATGGCGCACAATTGTGCACATGATCCTTTCAAACAACACCATCATGTCTCTCCAACACATAGACTCTAGATGGCAAAACCTCACACACTCTCAAGATAATACGGCCTATCAAAACATCAAGTGTTATTGGTGTTGTGTGCTATAGATATACATAGTCACATGGATGAAATCAATGGATCAAGAGTCTATAACCTCATCCTTGAATAGTAGCATAATATAAGATATCCTTATGCTGAGCAATCGCCAAGTTCTCAAAGACCATCGACATCAATCTCCAAAAGATCTTTGTCCATTGAGAACATGCACTCACCCATACATCTGGATCATCCAAGTCCAAAACTACAATAGCATCTTGATGAATGGCTATAGGTAAATCTTGGTCTTGTCCGTAGAGTGGGAAGTAAGGAGAGAAGGATACTAAGGAGGCTTGCTAGCCGAAAAGATAGCCCATGGCCAATCAAGGTAACTAGAGATCCCAATCTCCCAAGTGGCCTCTCTGCAAACCATACATTTGCAATCCTCTCTTCATTGTCTGAACCACTCCCTTTGCTAAGCCATTTGCTTCAAGGTGATCTCAAGAGGTAGTATGATAATCAATCAAATCCTTGTGACATAAGACCTAAAATTCCCTAAGAACTTTGTATCTTGATCAGTCAAAACCTCAATTGGTGCACCAAACTGACTAAGAACCCATCTAGGAGCAAATGAGCTATCCATTCACTAGACTTATTAGGAAGTGCAACCAACTTAATTCACTTGGAGAAGTGCTCCACTATCACCAAAATATATGGATGATGTCTCACAATCAATGGTAAAGGTCCAACAAGTCCAAGCTCCAATGGTAACACAATCCCATGATAGGTAATGGTGTAACTATGGCATAGGAGCATTGAATGATGCTCTAACTTGGTCACAAACCACACATCTAGCAACAAAATATTGTACATCGGTCTATATACCATGCCACCAATAATGACTCTGGAGTAAGCTATATGTATGCTTTACTCTAAAATGTCCTAATTCCTCATGAGCATGACGGAACAACTATGAACTCTAAGATGGAAGTGGTACTACTTGCTCTCTACCATCCTCCCATACCCAAAGAAGGTGTTTGCCCTCCAATCTGAACCGCCTAGCTCATTGAAGGACATGACCTCTCTCCTTGGCCCCAATTGTGCCCCCCATAACACCAATGCAAAGATTATAAAAAATCAAAATTGAGGAGAGAAATGGAGGAATGGAAGTTCACATTGGGATGCTTGAATATGGGAAAACTCCAAATTCCTAGCATGAAATTTGACTTTGGTATTTATAGGTAGCATACAAAGCCCTTGAGAAGCTTCTCAAGAAGCTTCCTTGAGCCGCTTTCTTAGAGTGCAAGCCAAGTTAACTAGGAAGCTTCTCAAAAAGCTTCCTTCTAGAAGCCACCTACTTGTCATGCAAGCTAAGCTAGTTAGAAGCTTCTAGAAGCTTCCTTCTAGAAGCTACCTGCTTGGGGCACAAGTTAACTAATCAGGAAGCTTCCCAAGAAGCTTTCTAGATGCTTTTGGAATATTTCTAGGCTAATTTGGCTTATTCTCTACTTTGTTAGCCTTACTAACTACATCCCTAAACTCCATATTGTTACATATTCCCCCCACCGCTAGTTGGTGATGTTCTAGTCGCCATTGAAGCTTCAAACTCTTGGATGGCCGTTTGTGCATTTTGGAGGTGACAAAGAGGTTCCCATGTGACATCATGAAGGGGATACCCTTTCCAAAGGACCTTGTACTCCGTATGTTGTCGGCGTCCTCATTGGATGTGGTGACGTGCAAGGATACGATCAACTTTATACTCATCATGATCATTGATATGGATAGGGGGAGGAGGAGGTTGGACTCGAGAGGAAAAAGAAGAGGGGTTAGGAACAAAGGGTTTCAACTTGGAAACATGAAAGACAGGATGGATGCACATATGACAAGGCAAAGCAAGTTGATAAGCAACATGAGAGACAATTTGAGTGACATCAAAAGGTCCTATCCAATTAGGGGTAAGTTTACAAACTTGGTATCAAGTAGGAGGGGTAGATTACTAGAGGATAACATACTTTATCATCAACTTCAAAGGTGAGATCACGACAATGGTGGTCCGCATATTATTTTTGATGATTCTGAGTGACAAGGAGGTGAGATTTGGCTTGTTGGAGAGATTCAAAGATGGTGGTCAAGAAGTTTGAAGTATGAAGGACCTAAGATGGAGGAGAAGCAAGAAGCGAATTTAGGACAAGCAAATTTTGGCCAAAATTGAGAAAGAAAGAAGAGAATATGCTGCTTGCTTGTTTAGAATTGTTGTATGCAAACTCCGCAACTGTAAGACATTCATCCCAATTGATATGGTGAATGTTGAAAAAGGCACAAAGCATATCTTCCAAGGTGTGATTTGCATGTTCAGTTTGTTCATCAGTTTGAGGGTGATAAGCTATGGACAAAGCAAGCTTGGTGCCAAGTATCTGGAAGAGTGCTTGCCAAAACTTTCCGGTGAAGTGAGGATCACGGTCGGAGATGAGTACACATGGCATCCCATGATGTTTGAATACATTATCAAAGTAGAGTTGCGCCAAGGTTGGAGCATCCACAGTATCAACCGTTGGTGCCAAATAGATTTGCTTACTAAGCTTATCCACAAACACCACAATTACTGTGTGACCTTGTTGTGTCTTGGACAAGGAGGTGATGAGATCTAAGCTCACATGTTCTCGACAAGCAATTGGAATGGGAAGTGATTGAAGGAGTCCACTTGGTTTTTGGTTATTGGCCTTGTTGCATTGACAACTCTCACACAATCAAACAAACTCCCAAACATCTTGTGTCATGCTGGGCCACCACCATTGGCGTTGGAGGGTACCCAAGGTCTTGTCTAACCCCCATGTGACCAACTATTGGTAAATCATGGGCTTCTTGAAGGCACACAAGTCGGAGATCACCTTTGGCTAGAACATAGATCCGGTCCTCATGGAATAGAAGGCCTTCCTTGAAGGAGAAGGTGTTGTATTCCTTGTCGCTTGCTATCAAACAACCATGTACCATTTGGAATAAGGGATCTTGTTGTAGAGCTAACCAAAACTCATTATGGACCTTGGGTAAATTGACATTGTTGTAATTACCACCGTGATGAGAGGAAAAGAATTCAAATCAGGTCATCGTGATAGAGCATCAGGGATGACATGGACTTGACCTGGTTTGTACTCAAGTTTGATATCAAACAATTGGAGTTGCTCCTCCTATTGATGATGTCGACTCTTCATGTGTTCCAAGTGTAAGGTCTGCAACAATGGTTTGTGATTAGTTTGCATGATCACTTGTTTCTCCAAAAGATAATGCCACCATACCTTGGTGGCATATACCATTGCAAGTTTTTCTCGATCTTGAGCAGAGTAATTTCTTTCAGCTGTATTTAGTTGACAAGACACAAAGGCAAAAGGATGTAGTCCATGTGGGAATTCTTGTTGCAACACGGCTCCAATTGCAAAGTTAGAAGCATCAAAATCAACCACACAAGTTAGTTGAGGGTCATAGAGTTGAAGAATAGGTCTTGAAGACACCATATGCTTTAACTTTTGGAATGCTTCTTCATGCTTAGTGGTCCATTGTAAGTTTGAGTTCTTTCCCAAGATGTTAGTCAATGGTGCAGCCACATGAGCATAATAGTGGATGAACCATTGATAAAAACTGGCCAATCCATTGAATGCTCGTACTTTTGTAGCATCCTTTGAGGTAGGCCAATCAGTAATGGCCTTGATTTTCTCTTCTTCCATCTTGATCCCCTCTGATGAGATCTTGTGACCCAAGAAGGTAACTTCCTTCTACCAAAAGGCACACTTTGACTTCTTGTAGTAAAATTTCATTATTGTAGTTGTCTTAGGACTTCTTGTACATGATTCACGTGTTCTACCTTTGTCTTGCTATAGATTAAGATATCATCCAAGAACACCACCATGGACCAATCCAATAGTCCATTCAACACCCGATGCATATGATCCATGAAGACTATTAAAGCATTAGTGAGTCCAAAAGGTAGAACTCTCCGCTCAAAATGCCCATACCGCTGCAAAGATCCAACTTGGAAAAGTATCATGCTCCACTTAGTTGATCAAGCAAGTCATCAATCTGAGGCAAGGGATATGCCTTCTTCAGGGTTTGCTTATTGAGCCCATGATAATCAATACATAAACAAAGTCCTCCATCCTTCTTTGGAACAAATAGTACCGGCACTTCCCAAGGAGAGATACTATGTCATATGAAGTCCTTCTCCAACAACTCTATAGGTGTTGTTTGCAACTCCTCCAATTCCTTTGGTGAGAGCCAATAGATCGGTCTACTCACTAGAGTACTCCCTAGCAATAACTTGATCTTGAAAGGCATACCTTGATTGGAGTGTTATCTCTTTGGCAGATCATCCGGAAACACATACGCAAACTCTTGAACTATCTAATCAACCATTGCTTGATGAGGCTCTTGGCCCTCCATAGATTATTCTTGTGCAATTGGCTTGATCCACATTGTGAATTCAAACTTATCTTCCTCCAAAGCTTGCTCTATGGCTACTTCACTAACAAATTTCCCTTCTAGGGACTCATCTCTCTTCCAAGCTTGCTCCATGGTTGCCTTCATGGCAAACTTCCCATCTTGGGACTCATCTCCCTTCAAGGATCACTCTATGGTTACCTTCTCAACAAACTTCCCATATTGGGACTAACTCTTCTTAGGTGTCTTACTCAGAGGTGCCAGACAACCTAATCAGAAATTCCTACCTTGGTGTTGTACTTGAATTTATCATCAGGTCCAATCAAATTGAACCTTATGATGTTCAAGCTAAGGTAGACCCATAATGATATCATAGTGTAGAGGTGCCACTACAAACCTCATACACTCCAAATACTCCTTCTCAATCTTGAAGGTAACAAGATGCGAGGTGTGAGATGCAGAACCCTTTCTACCATCCGCCATCATCAATCTACTTTCAATTACTAGCTTGATAGGAATACCCAATACCTTTGTTACTTGAATAGACATGCAATTCTTTGAACTTCCAGAATCAACCAAAACCCTACAACCTCAATTAGATATTGTACCTTGCAAGTGAAGCAAACTTGCATAGGTCAAGCTTTCAATCACATTGGAATTAATCAAGCTCCCAATAGGCGGCTCGAAATCTCCTATTGGGATTCCTCATTTCCTTGATCATTCCTCTCCACAACCTCTACTTGGGCAACTTGTCAAGTTCGTCCATTCTTGAGTGGGCATTCAACAATGCGATGCCCCAATTGGGGACAATAAAAAAAACCACCATTTTGTCATAGTTTCTCGCTATATGCAGTGCCAAGTGATCTTCATTGAATGGCATCAATCTCCATTGGTGCTGGCTCCTCCACTTGTGTGTAATGTATCGGTAGGCTCTGTGGGGGTCAAGGTCAAGACCAAGTTGTTGCCACCAAGGAATCCAAGCGTTTGGCCAACCGCATGGCTTCCTCCAAGTTTTGTGGCTCTTGCATGGTTACCTCTAATTTGGTTCTTGCCTTCAATCCCCTCACAAATTGATCTAGAGCTTCACCTTCCAATATATTTGGAATTTACATGATGGTGTTTCTGAACTGCATGATGTAACTTCTTATAGAGCCAATCTATTTCAACTCTCTCAACTTATCCCGTGCAGCTCGTATGGCATTTATAGCTTGGAATTGACTAATTATTGCGCTCTTGAATTCTGCCCATGTCAAGATTGGTGCAACAATTTGTCGTTCAGCTCGCTCAACTCGAAATCTCCACCATAGCTTTGCTACTCCATCCAATTTGGCTAGAAGCCAAGAGAATCTATTTTCACTCATCTTATAGATTAGTAGCTTCAAAATAACATTCACAGTCAAACACAAAATTCTCCACTGCACCCGAGAGATTCTTGCCTTTAAATACTTTGGGTTTAGGGAATTTGATCCAATCTTCTCCTTCTCAAATTGGTACTCTCTCTTCATGCTCTTGTTGTCAAAGATCTCATTCATCCAACTATTGAGTAGGGTGCTTGATTTATTGCTTCATAGCAAGGATAACATTGAGTATTGCCGCCATGGTTGCTACTCTATCATGCCACTCCTAATCTATCTAATTTATCAATACATAAAAATGACATGTCCACTGTTCTCCATAAGTTACAAACGGAAGTACCAAGGGTTCCTTAGATATGGTGATCATATGCAAAAAATCTTGTCCAAAGTGCGAGGTGATGAATTGTGTGAAATGATGCTTGGGTAGTACTTGGATACAAAAATCCCAATGGTTTGGTGGAAATGGATTTGGTGGTCCATAAATTCCATCCATCCTATTCATGCTCTGATACCAATGTAAAAGACCAAAATCAAGGAGAGAAATAGGAGAATGGAAGTTCACATTGGGATGCTTGTATGTGAGAAAACTCTAAATGCCTAGCATGAGCTTTGTCTTTGGTATTTATAGATATCATACAAGGCCCTTGAGAAGCTTCTCAAGAAGCTTCCTTGAGCCGCTTTCTTAGAGTTCAAACCAAGTTAACTAGGAATCTTCTCAAGAAGCTTCCTTCTAGAAGCCGCCTACTTGGTGTGCTAGCTAAGCTTGTTAATAGCTTCTAGAAGCTATCTGCTTGGAGCACAAGTTAACTTATTGGGAAGCTTCTTAGATGCTTTTGGAATATTCTAGGCTAATTTGGCTTATTCTCTACTTTGTTAGCCTTACTAACTATGTCTCTAAACTCCATATTGTTACAAAGATAGTCCACCATTAAGACATCATCATGAATGTCTTGCTAAATTGTACCACTATTTCCACTCTTTGGATCTGTGACCTCAATAACTCCTTCTATATATGCTCAGAGATATACCACCAAAGCCTCAAAAAATATACAAAGAAAGGCAGATGCATGCCAAATTAGCACCATCTCTTCATCTATCTCACCATGCCAACATGCTCTGATCTGATCTTGGTGGCTAGGACATGAGTTTCTACTGAACCCATCTACATCACAATTCACCACTCTAGGTATGTGAATAACTATGAAATCATACTCTTGTAAAATCAGAGCTCATCATGCAAGCTTCCCTTAAAACTTGTTGGACTCCATCAACCATTTTAGTGGTTGATGATTAGTGATGAGAGTGAAAGGGTTACCAAATAGGTAACATCAGAAATGTGCTACTGCCCAAACTACTACCAAGCACTCTTCCTCATATGAACTATACTTTGCCTTGCTGAATTTTTGGAGTGACTAGCATAGTCCACCACAAACTCCTTCCCCTCATCATGATGTTGGGTAAGCCTTGCTCTAAGCTCCAACATACTCCAATTAGTATGAACCTTGAATTGTCATCCTTTAAGCGGTCTGCTCAAAATAGGAGCAGATGTCAACCTCTCCTTGAGCTCTACACAAGCTCTCCCCTGCTCATCTCCCAAACACCACTCCTATGTAAGATTTATCAAGGCCTTGGCAATGGCACTAAATACTTGAACATATTGGTGATAGAAGTTTGTCAACCCAAGGAATGCTTGCAATCTACTCACATTCGTAGGCTACATAATACGAGCAATGGCCTCCACGTTGGTCTGCTGAACACCAAGTCCTCCAGGGAAGATAGTGTGACCAAAATACTCAACCTGCTTGTAGAAGAACCTACACTTCCCAAGATGTAATGTGAGTCCATGAGATCTCAACCTCTCAAACACCTCCAACAAATATCTCTCATGTTCCTCCACAATAGTGCTATAAACCAAAATCTAATCAATATAGCACCTAGCAAAATCCAATCCCTAGAGTTCTTTATCCCAAATGCTAAAAACCTCCACTAATATAACATATCCTTGCCATGAGGACCAATAGCCCAAAATGCTATCTTGGATTTATCCTCCTCCCTAATTGGCAATTGATGATATCCTACTCAAAGATCCAAAGTATTGATGACCTTTGCATGCCCAATTGCATCAAAGATCTCTTCTAGTGGAGGCATGGCATACCGATCAGCCCTAGTCTATCAATTGAAAGGACAGTAATCTCTACACATCCGCCTATTTGTGTAGTTACCATGCATATCCTCCTTGGCTAGCATCATAGTAGTTGATGCATTTTCTCCATGTGAAATCTCTACCAACCTAGCCTCAAAAAGGTCACTACTCCAGCTCTAAATCAATGTCCTTTCCATATCACTATATCAATAAGGATATCAGAAAATTGGTGTATTGCTCGTCAGCTCAATTTGAATACCAAGTCCTTTTAGAGCACCCAAATCATTCATACTGAAGGCAAGACAACTTGTGTAGCTCCTCAAGAACCTCCAAACACTCTGTCTTTCCTCTCCTATAAGCTTGGGTCCAAGATTTGACTCCCAAGTATCCTATGTAACTGTCATAGGAGTGGAAGATGTATTGGCGGGCTGCTACATTGGACCCTTAAGAGCAATAGTGTCATGCTCCCAGCCACTAGAGGTCCTAACCTCTATGTGAAAACTCTGGCTACAAGCTCCACACATCCTCTAGTAGCATCCCAAGTAGACCAAGGGTGTGTTCCAAGTAGCCCATGCTCACCTGGATGGACTCCAAGTAGACCACTCTCCCTAGTAGCTATTGGTTGTGTCCTAAGAATACATGTCCACTCGGTCCGTTGCCCCCAGTATGTGCTTGAATTGTTTTGATAGGCAAAGGGCTCTCTAGTAACCAAATGGTGATGCCTATGAAGTGCATCCTACGATGCTCTACTAAGCCAAGGCTCACAATCTAGGCCAAACAATTCAGGTCCATAGCTTGACCTAACACTTGACGCTTGAATGCCTCTAACACTATTGGAACAATGATAATACCTATGTAAAAACCAATCACCTGCTCTCTCTCATTGGCATTGTCGCAGGGATTGGTTGATCTTGAGAGTGCACCTGGCATATGGCTGCTTGTGCTTAGTTTGTTCTTATTGTCAATGCATTGAAGTCTCTTGTAGTCTGTTCCTGGATTGTTGGAAGTCTCTTCTTTGCTAGAGCATGTTGTTTTCAATTGCTCCTAAGATTGGCTCTCATTGAAGGTTTTGTGTTTGTCCTTGATGTTAATAGGATTGGTTGTGTTTTGCAGGGTTTGGGTTTATGGATTTCTATCCTTGCCTGTTTTATATTTTAGTTTCTAGCTAAGTTCAGCCTATGGTTCTTGATCTGGTGGCTCATAAAGCTGGGTCAGGTGGTCTTTTAAGAGAATAACAATGAGTGATCTATTTTGACTCAAACTGAGACACCCATATCATCAAACTATGCCATTCACATAGACCGGATTGAGAGCTCCTAGAGTGGAGCTTTCTCTCAACACTAGCCATAGATCAAAATTCACATTGGCTTTGAGGACTCATCATTCATAGGAATACCAAACTATGAAGTTCACAAGTTTTGGACAAGCCAAATAGTTCTAGTTTATACAACATCTGCAATAAGCCTTTTAATGAATCATCAACTCAGCTAGAGCACTTCACATATACTCTATCAGACAGCAGTCAAGGCAACTCACCCTCTGTACCTCTTCATTCTCCTATGCCCTTGTTCTGCAGATCAAATTCACTCCATTCAGACAAGTCAGCCAACTTTGAATCTTTTCTCTTCCCTGCTTCAGATGAGTTGAGCCACTTCAAAATGCTCCTCCTCTCTTCTCAAAGGTTTCTTTCTCTGTCTAGCTCTTGTCATTGCTTATTCAGCCACTCTTCACAGGAAACTCCTTCTCTGCCATATCTCTCTCCCTTACATTTGATTCACCTCTCTTTGTCCTTGCTCCCAAAACCCTTACATTCCTCTCCAACCAAGTCAATTCCTGATGTTCTCTTGAACCCGTCTCACTTCCTGTTCTTCTCCCAAAAACCCTCACATTCCTCTCAAGCCAATTCAATTCCTAATTTTCTCCCAAAACTTCACATTCTTATTCAAACTGTTCACACTCTTCTTGAGAGCAAATCCTCCTACTTTCTTTCTCCCAAAACCCTTACATTCCTCTCCAACCAAGTCAATTCTTGATTTTCTCCCAAAAATTCACATTCTCATTCAAACTGTTCACACACTTCCTGTAAGCAAATCCTCCTATTGTCCTTCTCCCAAAATCTAACACTTTCTTCTCAAACTCTTCTCACTTCTTGTTCTTCTCCCGAAATCTCTCATAGTCTTCTCCCAACCAACTCATTTCTTGTTCTTCACATTCTTTTCTTTGAATGATAACACAATCTCCCAAAACATACTTTCTCTATCATTCTCCCAAAAACCTCTCTATCATTCTCCCAAAACTGGTCACATCCTTCTTGAAGGCAAATCCTTCCTATTGTCCTTCTCCCTAAACCCTCACATTCTCCCAAAATTGCTTACCTCCTTCCTGAAAACAAACTCGCACTCTTTCTTCAAAAAATATGCTTCCTCTTCCTCTTCCTCATCATCTGCCTGACCTTGCTCATTTTTATTAACCCTGCTTCTTCTCCACCGCTCAAGCCACTCCTCAAAACCTAAAATCCTCTTCCTTCAGCTGTCCGTCCCTTTCCCTTCAAAATCCTTCCTTTCGATCTTTCCTGTCAATCCTTGATTTTTTCCTTTGATACATATCACTCAAAACCGCTCTATCATCTTTTTTCCTTGCTTTGATCCCATCAATTCCGTGTTACTGTTCTCCCCGAGCTCACTCCTCTCCATCCTCATCTCTCTTCCTCCACTCCTCTCTCCTGTCTCCCTTAAAAATGCAACTCCTGTGGGAAAGTTCTCTGTCAGCTCCTTCATAGGGCCCCTTGCTCTAGAAAAAAAATTCCTTTTTTTCCCTTCACAAGATCTCCCAAATTCCTTTTCTCTTCTCTCCCTTGTTAACTCCCTTAGCATCAACAATATCAGCCAGAAGTATTCCCTCAAAAACCCTTCTCCTTAAACCCTTCCTTCTTTGTCACTTCTTCCATTGGCATTGTTTTTCTGCAAGATCTCTTGAAGCATTCCCTAAAATGAAGAAACATGCTTTTAAGACCCCAATAACCTAAAAAAGAAATATTCTCGAGCCCGTGCAACATAAATTTAAGCCCCTAGAATGTGTAACTCCAAAAAGAACTCACATTTTCATGCAAATTAATCAATACTCTTGAGTTTATGCCTCATTTTAGAGCTTTCAAGCTCACAAAAAATTAACAAAACTTCCAACCTCACAATAGCATGAAAGATATTTGTGACACACAGTAACATAAAGTAAATTTGAAGTCATTGTAATGCAAGAAAACAACTCCCATACCAACCGGCACCAGTGATACGTGCAGATTCATTTCCAGACAACAGCCTTGGGCTCCACCAACGGCTATAACTATGAGTCCCAAACCAGTCCAAGACCTCCCTCTCAAAAAACATGAGAGCCTAGGACAATCATAAGTGAGGGAAAAGTGGCTGTAGGTTGTCTGATGAGGTTTACCATTGCAATAGGTGACCTATCAACCACTACCATTGTATGAGACTAACACCCAACATCCAAGGTGTCATCAATAATGATGTGGTCTAGTCTCTAGATCCCATCATTAGCATGTTGTAGAACCTCTCTTGGTAAGAAGTTCATTCACCAAAGACGAAGATGATGAGCACATGATCCCACTCTACCTGCATCTAACAATATAGTAGTCTCATCCAAGAATGGACCTGATGTGTACTTGCCACCACTTTGGTACAAGAATCACCCATCAAAGGGATGTTCTCCAAAATGCAAGTTGGAGAAATAGACTAATGAACTTAGAGATATCATAGTATCCATAACAACTTCCAAAACACACCAGAATGGGGATCCTAAAGACCCAAATCTCAACCAACACATGTATGTCCCTAACATGGCCATCTAGAAATCACCAAATGAATATGCTCATATCTCTCTAGATCACGCGCCCCAACAAAGAAATGTCTACTAGTAGGGCCTTTTGATAACCTTTGATTGTTGATATTGGTAATAGCTCAAGATACGATAGACCAAGTGTACCATATGATAGAGAGAGACTCGCTTAGTAGTATCATCTCTCTCCACATGCAAGTACTTCTATATTTGTATACCCATTTGTAGTATCATAGCAAGTGCAATGCTAATCCCACCAAACAACTCTAATAGACATACTCCCTCTACTAGATACCGCCAAGCAATGAGTGTGGTATCTAGAGGTGTCAAGGTAATCAACTTTGGAGATTCATCCTCACACTCATCTCTTGGTGGTACAAAGGCTCCACTCCAAGCGTGCTCTACCAACCAATCTGCAAGTTGCTGCAATGCCTCCTTTGAACTCCACAATGGAACATCCAAGGTGGATAGAACAATCCCACTCATACTCCAAATTCAAGTGATCTCCTTTGGTACAAGAATATCCACTACATGGGCATTCCTCTCCAATAAATCACCATGCCAAGTAATTGCACCATTGAAAGCTGAAATTGATGCTCCTATGGTCCCAGACTGTAGTGAGCCAAGACTGCCACTATTGAAGCATACTAGTAGGCCACATACTTGTCTCTCATCTGACTGCCAACCAGGTCTATAGGAGGCTATCTCCTCCCAAAAGTAGATATTGAAACCCGTGGAGTATAACACTTCTCCCCCAACTAGCACATCATATGACTCATTTATTATCCTAATAGCCTGAGCTCTCACCACTGAGCTATCAATCGGGTGACCAAGCTGAACCTGGACAACAAGCTCCCCACATGTGATGTACTATGTCGAACCACCACCTAGAGATGTCTACATCTAAAATGGACACCTCTTCATATTGGTCTTTTGTAACTCCAGATTGACAACTGCAGCCTTCCCCAACATAAAGGGCTATGCACCAAAGTCAAGAAGACCCTATGTGGTTTATAGACCTTCCTTAAAGGTCCCACCAGACAAAAAATCTCCTTTTGGTTATCCAATAGGACAACACCAGTTGTAAATTGTGCTTGCTCAAAGGCCGGTCTAGTTGGTAACTCTTTCAATCTAGCCCGTTGCTTCCTGCCATAAACCATTGGTAGTTGAGAAAATCCCATACTCCTCAACCAAGTCACCTCCACTATCAACCACCTCTGCTCTAGTAGTAGGGACCACATCATCCGTACCCTCACACAGCATGGCAACCAATTGAAACATTGGGGTTGGGTCAACTCCCAATGTACACATATCATTAGTTGAAAATAAAGGATAGCACATAATCAGCTGAGCCGTCCCCAACATCATGCTCAACTCATTCTATGTAGTAGTAGGTGGTTGACTAGTAGGTAGTCCATCATGCACTCCATCACCACCTACCACACCTACACTAGGATGCTTAGGAGCCATGGATGACGTTTGTAGGGCCTCAAAGAGCATGAAAGACTAAGGAAGTCTAACATGTCTCCCAACGTCTCCTCTTTGTGGGTCCAACTCCATTGATGCTCCTCTAGGCTTTGGAGCACATATTGTACTCCTAGTTACTATGGTAGAGGCATCTACCTATATTGCTCCGCATGTGAAATCCAACATATGAGGTGGAATCCATCATCTCTACCACCAACATATGAGGTGGAAGCCTCAACACCCAAATCTGATCTCCTTTGAGCTATGGCCATGCTAGCCAATCTTTGGTCCAATTGCTCAATGTGAGTAGCCATGGTTGTGTCAAAAGTAAGGGCATGTACTGCACATCTACTTGGTGTGGATCTTGTACAACCACCTCTACCACCTCCTCTTCCATGACTTGGAGCTCCTCCACCACCTGCCATAACAACCCTACCACTCGGTAACTCCGGGTGTAGGTCAAAGCACCAGTCACTAGTGTGACCAAATCTGTAGCAATGCCTACACTGCCTCTATGCTACCTGTGATGCACCAGAGGTATCAAGGCTGCTGCCTTGAGTACATTCTCTCCTACGGTGAGTTTCACCACAAGTCCAACAAGCAACCCCATCACTCATCGACTATTGTTGATCCCAAACTGAAGGTAAGGATCTAGCTCAATTGGGCCCTCCACTTGCTTCATAAGATCTGGGCTGTCCACCCTATCCTCTAAAACCAATTGCACATGGTGCACTCTATTGCACTCTAGAACAAGTCATAGTTGTGGATGAGGTCTCCCTACCAAATCTAAATGTCACCACTTTGTCCTCCACCATATTGAGCTCAATATGCTCAACCAAACCAAACACCACTACCAAAGTAGGCAAAGTAGCCTATAGCAACATACTGTCATGAACTTTATGTCGTAACTCCCCTTCTAGTATCCCATACCAAAATTGGATTGCTTGGGCCTCAATAACTCCCTTAGTGAAACTGATCAGCCATCTCATGCAAGTATATGCCTTGCGTAGGCTCTTCCACCCTTCTGCTGGAACCGCTACAGGCTCTTCAGCTTGTCAGTATGTACTCCCTAGTAGTTCTACCTCAAACATTGGAAGAAATCCACCATGAGGTTAAAACTTGGTACCACACCACCTCCTATAGCAATACCTCCATTTGTAGTAGCACTATCTCCAACTAGTGCACCTCAACTAGCTCCACCAAAGCTACTCGAGCTAGAACTCATGAGAACAGCCGATCTACCCCTAGCAACCAAGCCTGAAGTGATGGAGATATATTTTGGAGACCAATATTGTCTCTATAACTTAATCTCTTCTAAATGAACTCTCTTGAACTCATGGTAGTCATCCATCGGTAGACCCTCCAAGTGTTGAAATAATCACTTCCATGCCATGAAAGGTGTAAACAAAGTGGGGTTATGCATCTGCTATAGATCATACCAACTATCAAACTCCTAGATAAAGTCATCCAACTAAATGGTACCCACTGTACTAGAGTAATGCCTAGGGCCTTTGGAAGCCCCATATATCTATGAAGACCTAGGTCAAAATCAGAGATATATCTTTGAGGTGCAGCTCTAAAGAACTCATTTCTCTAAGGTTGAGCCTGCAAGTTCCTGGCTACAGTGGATAGAAGCCAGTGGTCACCTCAAGTGTCTTGGCTAGAGTGGGTGTGGTTTGATTATAATCAGTGCATGATTGCTTACAGAGTGTTGAGTAAATGATCAAGCACTAATCTGATTAAGTGTGATTTGAGTTGATGAAGAACTAATTATTGTGACACTTTAGAGTCCACTTATGTATGAGCTGTGCTTCTATAGTGTATGATGTTAACATTGATGTATGTTGTATAGCAATGTACATACACACAATAGATAAGGTCAATAGGTAGGATTCGCAATAAATGGAGTAGGAGCAATTAGGACATTATGGGCATCCTTAGCAATTGATATTCCTCAATCAATAGTTGTGAAAATGTATATATGGCTTTCAATCCATAGAAACAATCTCCACTTCTTTCATGAAGCAAAGTATTCAGCTCAAACATCTCTTTTGAGTCTTTGTGTTGTATTGCTTTTGCTAGCATCTTTGATTGCATATTTGGTCAAGTAGAGGTTATGAATATTCTAGTAGGAGCGTGTGTTTTAGTACCTACTTCTGAAATTCACACTAAATTGAGGAAGTTACCCTTGACATTCAGCCTGAATGAGTGCTTGAGTACTTAGGTAGGAAATTTGCACATTATCAAGGAAGTTACCCTTGACATTAAGAACAAGCAAGTCAATGTGAGGAAGGGTGCTGAAAACAATGGAGCATTGAGAGTACCATGGAATCAAATAGCCAAGTAGACAAGTGATTTTGGATTTTTTGGGATTGTATTTTCTAGGAAGAGATGTGTGCAATCAACAATGGTTTCAAGGTGAAAGAATCCTTGGCTTGAAAATTGACCTTTGGCCTGAAAACCAACCTTTGGGGCTAATATACATAAGGGAAGGGACTAGTTACTGAGGTAAAAGAGGCTCTTTAGGAGGAAGAGGCATTCAGCATGAAGTGTACCACCATTATCAAGAGCTTGTTAGATTAGATAGTTTGATTGAGTAGTAATTTATCTTTTCTGTTGGATGCCAATATGGGTATCCCTACCTTTTTCTAGAAATGGTTTTTTCCCAAGATGTTAAACAAGCAAGAGTTGAAAACTAGTGATACTGTGGCATTTTTTCTTCATTCCTAGTCAATTCCAACCCATATCCTTGTGGGAATGACCTATCCTTAAATTTTATACAATTAGTGCATCAACATTGGGTTGTCAAATAGGCCTCTGAAGAAGAGAAAATTAATATTCTGTCATAGCATTTGAAGGAGCACTCAAACAAGAAATTCAAAAAATTTTGCCAGACCTACTTGTTAGAGATAGATAGGTATCAAGCATAGATAGACCAGTTAATTAGATATATAAGAGGTGAGCATACTCCTTCCCCTCTAGTAGTTCAAGCCCAAAGCACTCCCCTAAGGAGAAGTCCTTTGGTGAGGCACTATTTTCCAAGGTTTAGGCACTTGGAGTTATACAAGAGTCAAGCACTCAGAGTAGGCCATTCGTGCCAACACTTGAAATGGTACATAAATAGGGAGAAGTGCCCTTGGGATTGTACATGAACTTGGTGTTGTAGAAATTCAAAGATCTGTACAAGGC
Organism: Lunularia cruciata; assembly: GCA_948567375.1. Lineage (NCBI taxonomy): Eukaryota > Viridiplantae > Streptophyta > Marchantiopsida > Lunulariales > Lunulariaceae > Lunularia > Lunularia cruciata. The sequence continues at coordinate 5,561,216 of OX419755.1, read as the reverse complement.
AGAGGTGACAAAGATAATTCCCTTGCTGCAAGAGAACCAAGAACTCAAGAGGAGTGCTACAACAGAGAATGAACAAGATCACCAGGCCATAGAAAACCAGAAGTTAGAGGTTAATTGGAAGGCACTCCGCCTTGAGTTTGACCAATACAAGAAAGATGCCAAGGACCAATTTCACATCAAGTGCAAAGACTTGGAGAGCACTTGCAATGGCAGGACATGATCAAGTGGTAACCTTAGAGGTGCAGATGTAGGAGTATCAGAAGGAGGTGGTATTCCAACTAGAACACCTCACCAAGGACATGGAAGAATAGAAAGCCAAGCATGGAAGGGGTATCCAAGCATTGGAAGTACAGAAGGAGGAGTGTGGTCCTTCGACCAAACACATCAAAGAGAACCAACTCAAGGCCCTACATCAACTAAAAGAGTGCCAGAACTTATTTGTAGGGATGAAAGCCAAGCATGCAAAAAGTATCCAAGCATTGGAAGTACACAAGGAGGAGTGCGGTACTTCAACCAAACAGATCAAAGAGGACCAACTCAAGGCCCTACATCAACTAGAAGAGGGCCAGACCTTATTTGTAGATATGCTAAAGGAAGGAGGACAAATAGTTGCCTTGAGCAAACAAAGCATCATGAGCTGAAACTCCAGGTTTAGAGAAGATGGAGAAGATTAACATCTTGTTCTATTCGATATGCAGCTGGACAGCTGTGCGCATGTATGTTCTACATTCTTCCAGCACCCCAAAACCTTATCCAATAATCAAGGAAGCATGATTGGTCAGTTTTCTGTATGTACGGAGGATCATCATAGAAAATTTACGTCGTTGTCCAGTTGCACTCAAATCTAGTGCAGGGTCACTCAAATATAGTGCATCATCACAGGGCAGCAATGCTTCAATTTTGCTGGACGGTCTTGGAACATAGAAAACTTCCATCTCAAACAAATTTCTGAAAATTTACCAGCTAATAGACAAAACCAAAACTTTCCTAGGAGAAACTGTCATGGTGTTGTTTTTTGCACTTACACTTAAACCTATGAGCTCGCGATGGCGATGAGCTCGCGATGGCGTTGAGCTGTAAGTTTCCTTCCTTGTGCTCTATTTTATATGACAGGTTACTATCAACTAACTCTATGCCTGACTTTAATTTCGATCGTGGATCGATTGGATGGTATTTGCAAGTATGGCACACTTTCAATCTTGATAGTAATTCTGCAAATATATATTTGCAGAATTACCATCAAGATTGGAATGTGTATGTTCACGCCTCAATCTTAAACATACATGTCTGAAAGCATGAGTACCAGTCATCTGGTTTCTCACACTACCTGGAAGGTGCTATGTTTCCGTATCAGTTAGTTGTCATGACTTTCACTGATTACCACAACACCTGGAGACTGAAACAACTAAGTAGCACAAGCTGAAAGGTACAAGGAGGCCACAAGGATGGCTTAGTGTCTTCTGCACATTCTGCTGAGGCCGAACTCCCGTCACCAGATTTGGAGGATTTAGAGTTGCAGGAGTCCTTCAGACGAACTTGGACTTTCCGAAGAGCAAATGTCCGTACCATCACGTAATTGAAATCAATGAAACCTTGCTGGAGGTGCACATGTACATTAACTTTTTGTAAATCGAAGAAATCATAAGATGGGTATAGGGAGAGAGTACCTCAATGGACCATTTCCATTTAGTGGTTGAAGACGGAATACTTGAAGAATATGACATTCTGGATGCTATTCGTGTGTACAGAATCACACACTTTTTGGACTCGGTAACTACAATGTTTAAATGAAAGGATTCAATGATCTTACAATTACAATGATCTTACAATGAAAGGATTCAATTATCTTACGAATAAAGCGATCCTCCAAATAATATAATTTTCGATGGAGACGTACACGTAGGACATTTTTGAAGATGATATTGCAGAAACATCTTTACATGTATATAGTTACGTATAATATATGAATTGATATCAATTGAAAAAATGATGCAACGATGAAGTTTATCCACGTCAATTCGATAACTCCCTGGTAAAAGCAGTTGATGTAATATCGGATGTCTTTAATATCACTTCCAAAATTTTAAGTTGAAAACACGTGTGAAGTACTTTCAGATTTTGGAAAATTGAAATTAACACATATGCATGACCGTGATCGTTGCTTTTATTGACATAGAACATTTGAAACAGAATTATAAATTGGATTCGGTAAGGGAATTCGAGCATAACTGCAATTGCAATAATCTAGAGCAAAACCAATGTTAACGCAACAACAAAGAGATCTGTACGGGAACTCGAACATATCTACAAAATAATCCAGTGCACAACCAATGTTCACGCAGCAGCAACAACAACAAGGAGTTCTCCCATGTCTCTCAGTTCTGCACGAACTTGTACTAAGTCTCGCCTTTCAGGACAAGTTCCTGTTCACCTTCCAGTATACATCCAGGTATTCATGGTTCTCTCTTGACAATGTCGCGATCTGCAGTACAACACGGGAAGGAGGGTAAACATACACGTACATATTGACTAAAGTTGCTCCTGTACATCCTCGATCTGCGTTAGGAATTTAGACGCTATCTGCCGCCTAAAGATAAGAAAAGACTTTGACCAAGTCAACGAAGGCAGTACCTTGCGTTTTATCTGGTAACTTGGTCCGTGCAAACCCTCCAACACAAATTATTCACCTGAAATGGATTGAATCGGGTGAATCTAAGACATGTATAAATTGTCTAGCACAGGCACGCGCGGAGGCATATCGGAGTAAGTTCATCTACGCAATTTCAACTTAAGCAGCTTAAACAAGTTTCGAGCTCTTCTTTTTGCTGATTTGCAAGGACGGCAAATGGCCGCCTGAAACCTAATGATGTCGTAAATATGCTCGTCAGCTGTAAAGAAGGTCCGAACCAACTGCATTACCTAAAGATCACAACTGGCGAAAGATCAGCAAGACTTCCATGGCAACGCTCTCACGGGCTTTTTTCAACTTGCCTTATGAAAGGCTACTCCTGTGCAAATTCCTGGAATTCTAACAAGAACAGAGACGATCCGCCTTCCCCATATGCATCATGAACATTTCCCAGTATCCCCATTATGTCCGGTGGCATTTTGCACTTGGATAAGGTGAAGGACGTTCGTTACACTGCTCTGGTTCTCAAGCCCAGCCCCTTAGCAATTATAACCATGAACACTTGCGGTCTTCGAACTGCCATCTAGGGTCTCTCTTTTGTCGGAATGGGATTCTTCATAGGTACATAGATAATCACTTCTGTTCGAGGTTCCAACACATGTACTCTGAACTGGGATAAACACAATCAGCAGTTCCAGTTTTGCAGCTATAACTTCAATGTCTAGCCAACCTTGGCCTTGTTGTCTACTGCACCCTACCCTTGTTTGGTCCTTCTAGTTATTCTGTTCATTTGAGCAAAGCTATATTCATTATTGACCATTTTATTTCGAATAAAATCTGGAAATTAGAAGCAGTTTTAACAACACTGCAATAAACACAATACTTTGTGCTCGACGTCACATTCATTGACAGCTTCAAAGCCAATGTATGATCTATTGCGCGCACTCGCTAGAAGTCGCTCCAACTCTCCTGTTCCACACCGAGAATCTCATGCAATTATGAACGCCAGACTGAAAATAACTCTTTTATTGAATACTCGAAGGGAAAACCCTTGGGGATGAACCCGGTCAAGTTGGGCCAAAGTTCTCCCCGAGGGTAAAAACCCCTTTTGTCCGAAAGGATCTACCTCCCCATCTAACGCGCTGGTAAAGCATTCCCTTTAGACAACATTCTACAGTGGTAATGTGCTGGAGAACCTCAGCTTTGTCAAAGCAATTCCACAATTCTGTACATCACCCTTGCAACTGTTATGACTTTAAGGTACTTAGATTGAACTTTTCGTTCTCGCACTATAGCCTGAAGACCGTGGTTTTCTTAACACCCTCGCATCCTTCGATGCGAACCAAAATCATTTAGTCACCAGAAGAATCACTGGTTTCGTATGATCCTTGAACTTGAACCATCAATCCAGGTTTGTCCGGAATGGCCTGAGAGGTGAGACTACATGTAATCCCTGCGAAACGATGATGTAAAGCATAGGTCGAGGGTGAAAATGTATTTCAAAGTACATATCTTATATATAGTTGGCTTTGACCAACTTCCTCTATATTGCTTGTTTTTCCCAGATGACAGATGAAGTGCAAGAAATCAATCAATCTCTTGTGATCCATCACCATAGGATCAGTTTCTTGGTAGTCGGGGAGTAATTCTTACATAGTCTTCAGTACTGGCCCCAACATGTAGACAACCTAAGATGATAACGGAGGATAGTTGAGAGGGTACATAAAAGACCCCTCCATGTACACTGCAGGGTTTGCCCTGGACACTAGTGCCTCTCATGGTGGGGTCGACATAGCTCCAATAACTTGTGGAGGTCTTGAGTCAGGATGAGGATCCTCGGGGCATACTGCACTTGTGGTGCTCCCGAGGTGCTTGCTGGTTACCCTTCTTTGGTTTGAGACTCGTTCACACCACCGTCTCCTTGAGTCTAACACTCTTCGGAGGGGGCTGAATTCTGCAGTAAATTGATCCAGGTCCAAGGACATCCATCTTCCCTGGTCTGTTTCCTTTCTCCTCACTCAAAGATGTACTTCCACTCACCCGGGTAGTGAGGGTTGGATAGTCTTGAGCACTGGTTCCTGAGGTGGAGTTACCACCTGATGTGTGTCTCCTTGAGGAACAGCCAGAACCTGACTGCCAACTCCTCATCATGTATTGGTGTAGAGGGAGGAGTCCTCTTCTGCAATTGGGATATTGGGATCTCCTCCTTGTCACCACCATGACATCTCCTTGGTCTGGGACGGCCTGGTCTGGCACGTCCAACTCCAATGCTATCACAGGAGTGGATTGAACTTCCACTCACACATCCTCTCCTACTTCAACCTTGTTGAGAGACACCTTGATCTTGGGGAAAGAGTTCTCCTGCTCTTGGAGCACTACTCCCACAGTTGGTGAAAATTCCCTGGTGCTGTGAACATAATAGCTTCACTGGGGCCACCTTGTAAGTCTTGGTCAGCCCCTCCATCACTTCCATATTGGCGTCCATCATGGGCCTGGGAAGCCTCATCTTCCAAAGAGTCCACTGCTTACAGGTTTGGCTGGTGTCTCTTCCCAATCCTTGGTGGAGGCATGACCGCCTTTTGTTTGCTGGTTTGCTCTCCAGCAGCCTTGACAACGTGCACACACTTGCCCATCTTCTGGTATTTTGTGAAGGCATCCTTATACTTCTTTATCTCACCTTCATATCCCAATTGCCATTGGTAATACCTGAGGGATAGTTATGCGATGGGAAGAGCTTCCTCTCTCCCTTCTGCAGCAATCTCATCCTGATATAGAAATGCAGCATGAAAAAAGAGCAGAAAGTAGGTCCTCCCATCATTTGTAACTGCTCTGTAAGCTCTTCTGTGCAATGATAGAACATCTTTGCCTAGTCTGTGGGTTTGCTTTCATGCAGTAGTTGGAAGAACATCACCTACCCATTGTTCATGTAAGTTGTCAGTGAGATCCAAACAAGATCCAAACAACTACATTACCAAGGAGACAGTGGTGCGCTGAGCAGGTATCCTTGCACCTTCCAACCATTCCCCATCTTCTTGTGTCTGAACAAGGATTCAAACTTCCTCATCATTCCTTCTGATGGTGGGGGCCAGTCTTGATCAAGGTGCATTGTCCCAGGTGTTGAATCAGACCCAAGCACTTTTTGTGAGTGCTTCTCGTCCACACAAACACATTTCCTCTCAAGTCGGAGAAGTTCAAGTTTTTCTTCTGCTTGGTTTCCACTAACCATTGGAAGGTTTGCAAAGTCCCAAATCCATAGTAGAAAGTGCAAATGTGTCAAATTCAAGTACTTGGTATAGTAGTAGGTGTCCACTTCTCTACTCCCATGACTGCACTGACACCAGACTTCTTCTTTGGGGGAGACATCATGGTAGAAAAGTGCAACTCAAATTCAATCCTCACTTTGTGCTCTCAATCTTGGTCACCTGCTCTTGCAATCTCTCAATTGCTTACAGAAATCTTCTTGCTTCCAAAAAGTTCTCACCCGCACAATTCAAGCACTCCAACAATGGGTAGAGCATCAAGACAATCCAATTGAACTTTACCTCCTTGCAAGGCACTGCATTTATACATTTAAATTGAGCAGTTTGCGATTTTGGCAGGCATTTGTGGAGGCATTGTGGTCCGTGCATGCATGAAGCAGCACAGGACTGACGGAGACCACAACTGGTTCTTCATCCAATGTGTCAGTTCCTCGTTAAATAGGAAGTTGAAGTGTTATTTATTGACTGTGGCTCTTGACATGTAATCCCACACTAGTGTTCGCGGTACCTTTGTTCATGGGACTGCTTCCCTTGTTCATGGGACTGCTTCCCTCTCATTCGGGACTCTTTAGGAACTTCGTGGCTACTCAGGGATAAGCCTTACTTTATTTGGGTAAAAAATAAAATTAAAGAAAATCCGCCTAAGGGAATATTCAGGTGGGCTGTGAGAGGGTCAATTACTCAGTATATATGTTGCTCCCTTACGCTAGTGTATCCGGAGTAGGAGTAACTGTTGCTATCTCAACTAGAAACAGTGTGGTAACTTCAACCGGTAACAGAACTGGAATGTGGTCTTCAGGACGGGAGATACTACAAGGACGAGTAGAGTGGATTTGCCTCGTCGCTCCATGCGGGGATTGCAGATATTCTGTGTTTGCATGGCAACCTGATGTCATGTCGAACTTTAAGAGAGGTGAATTTTACATGCAGCTGCATAGCTGTGCGCATATCTGTTGTACATTCTTTCCAGCACCTCAAAACCTTCCCCAATAATCAAGGAGCCATGATAAGTAAGTGTTCTGTATATGTACAGAGGATCAGCATAGAAAATTCACTTCTTTGTGCAGTTACGGTCGAATCTAGTGCATAATCACAGGGCAGCGATGCTTCAATCTTGCTGGATGGTCCTAGAAATGAGAAAACTTCCATCTTAAACAAATTTCCGAAAATTTTCTAGCTACTAGACAAAACCAGAACCGTCCTAGAAGAAACTGTTGCGGTGCTGTTTCTTGCACTGACATTTTAGCCCCTGAGCTCGCGACGGCGTTCAGCTGTAAGTTTCCTCCCTTGTGCTCTAGCTTATATGGCAGGTTGCTTTCGACTGAGTTATATGTTGACTTTAATTTCGATCATGGACCTACTGGATGAGATTTGCAAATATGGCACTGCAATTGCAATCTTGATGGTAATTCTGCAAATATATGTATATGTTCACGTCTGAATCTTAGATAAACATGTCTGAAAGCACGAGTACCAGTAATCTGGGTTCTAACATTCCCTGAAAGGTGCTGTGTTTCTGTATCAGTTAATTGCCATGACTTTCACTCATGACCACAACACCTGGAGACTGAAATCTGCAACTAAGTAGCGCAAGCCGAAAGTTACAAGGAGGCCACGAGGATGGCTTAGTATCTTCTGCAAAATCTGCTGAGGCCAAATTCCCGTTACCAGATTTTGAGGATTCAGAGTTGCTGGGGTCCTTCAGACGAACCTGAACTCACCAAAGAGCAAATGGTCGTACTATCACGTAATTGAAATCAATGAAACCTTCCTGCAGGTGCACTTGTACATTAACTTCTTGTAAACTGAAGAAATTATGAGATGGCTATAGGGAGGGAGTACCTCAATGAACCATTTGCATTTAGTGGTTGAAGGCTCTGAAAATTCTTGAAGGCAATGACATTCTGGATGCTTGGATCCTGGATCTCTATTGTGGCTTCTTCTTCCTCAATTGGCCTTAGTGGTGCCTGCTCTGGCACTGTTGCCTTTTCCATCATGTGCTCTTCTTCATCTACAGGGTACTCTGTACACATCTTGGTCTTGCACATGTGGAATAGATCGGGCATTTTCACAAGTTTCTTCTCCCTCATCCTTGTCTCCTGAAGTGGAGGTCAACCTTTTTAGAGTGAAGGATCCTTGCTCCTCTTAGTCATTATGTTTGTCTAATTGAGTGACTCCCGCCTCATCTTCTGAAGAGGATGCGTCAACAACCTGTGCATTGGCCTTTGACTTCTTTGCTAGAGGAAGTGGCTTCTTCTTTGGCTAGGTACGCTTCCTCTCTAGAGCCTTTGGTAGGGCCAGTTCTTCATCTACAGGCATCAATTTGCTTGTCTCTGCAAACTTAGCATCAGCCAGCCAATACTTAGCAACCTGGGTGGGCCCTTCAAGTTGTGCTTTAAAAATAACTTGCAGGATGGAAATGTGTGGGATTGGAGATTTGACTTCCAACTTACTACACCACCAACAAATATAAAAACAAATCATGTTGTAGACCTTCTCTTATCCAAGTCTGCCGCAAAATCAGAATCTACATACCCTGTAGTTCTCTTTCTTGGTCCTTCTCTGCATCAAAGACAATCCAATATTTATAGTCCCTTTCAAGTAATGAAATATGCACTTCACAACTTCCCAATGTTGTTTCCTAGGATTTGCCATGTATCTACTCACCATACTCACACCATATGAGATGTCTGTTCTAATGCAGACCATAACATACATTAAACTCCCAACAGCACTAGCATAAGGAATTTTTGACACTTCTTTTCTTTGCTCCAATGATATCCTAGAATGACTTACCATTGTAGTGCGCGCTGGTTGCATTCTCCATGCCAAAATAAGCAAGTAATTTTCCAAATATCTCCTTTGAGCTATCCATAACTTTCCCTTGCTCCTATAGTAGTGGGTTTCAATCCCAAGTAGCCTCTTTGAAGAACCCAAGTCCTTCATATCAAATTCCTTACCAAGTTGTGCTTTCAATTTCTCCACCTCAACCATATCCTCCTTAGCAATCAACATATCATCTACATATAGTACCAAGATGATTAAATCAAATACTCTAGGTACGTATAGCTTCTTGAGATACACACAAAATTCCGACTCACTTCTATGTTTCAACATGAGAGCATCAAATTTTATGCACCAAAGTCTTGGACTTTTCTTTAGTACACATAAATACTTTTGTAACCTACAAATAAGGTTTTGGTTCCTTGGTACCACAAAACCTTCAGGTTGATGCATGTAAATCTACTCTTCCAATTCTCTATGTAGAAAAGCATTTGTAACATCTAGTTGCTACAACTTCAAGTTATGCAATGCAACTATTGCCAATAGTGCATGAATTGAAGAGATTTATCATTTGGTTAAAAAATCTTATTGAAGTCAATACATTCTTTTTGGCTTTAACCCATTGCTGCAAGCCTTGCTTTGTATCTATCTCCACCTGATTTTGGAATTCCTTTCTTCCTCCAGAATATCCATCAACAACCAATTGCCTTCTTTCCCAAAGGCAATTTTCAAGTCTCCAAGTTTGGTTTTTGGCCAAAGACTTCATCTCCCATTCCATTGCACAATGTCACTTTTGACACTCTTGAACTTGCATTGCCTCTTCATATGAAGAAGGCTCACCATTCTCCATAAGAAGAGCATAAGCTACCAATGAATCATCAAATATATTTTGAGGCCTTCTATCCTTATTTGGATACCTATGTCATAAAATCAACTCTAGACTTTGCTCTTCAAATGGTTCACTTGGTAGATCTACAAGAGGTGAGATGTCTTCATTTCCAAGATCAATATCTATCTTAACGAAATCGGATTGAATTTATATTTTCTTTTCTTCTACTATAGTAATAGTCTCCATTGTAATAGTCTCATCAGAAATTGCATCTCTACTCACAACAAGATAACATCTTTCTGGATCCTATAATCTGTATCCCTTTGTATTATTCTCAGATTCCAAAAATATATAATTTCTAGATTTGGGATCTAATTTTCTCCTTTTTTCTTGTTGAATATGAACATAAGCTATGCATCCAAACACTCTAAGTGAAGAGTAATCAACATGCAGACCTGTCCATTTTTCTATAGGTGTCTTACATTCAATAGAAGTAGAGGAAGAAAGCTAACCAAATGACAAGCTGTATTTATAGCTTCTGCCTGAAAACTCTTCTCCAAACAAGCATTGCTTAGCACACTTCTTGCTTTCTCCAAGAGGGTATGATTTATCCACTCTATCACACAAGTTTTGTGAGGAGTACCTGGTATGGTAAAGTGGTAAATTATTCCTTCACTCTTACAATATTTATCAAACTCTCTAGATTGTATTGTCCACCACTATCAATTCTCAAAACTTCACTTTCCTTGTAGTTTGTTTCTACATCATCACCTTCCATTTTTTAAAGATAGAGAAGACCTCTGATTTTTGCTTCATAGTGTAGACCCATACTCTTCTAGAATAATCATCAACTAAAAATACTAAAAGTAATACTCCAGATTTTGAAGTCATAGGTGATGGACCCCAAACATCAAAATAAAAATAGTTTTATGTTTATTTCTATAGTAATAAACATAGTCTAAAGTGCAATGGACTCATGCGGAGAAAAGCTCACCCTCCGTTGCTTACAAAATTTTAACTTACAACTTTAAGTCTCTACAGAAATTGTTGCTTGGACAATTCACTTAGACCTATTTCACCCATATGACCCAAATGTAGGTGCCATAAGTGAGTAAGATCTTTGGGATCTTCATTTTCAAAAGTAGTACTTGCCACTCCCCCAATAATGGTCTCTCCAACAAGCTCATAAAGATTTCCTATCTTCTTGCTCTTCATTACAACCAATGCTCCTTTTGATACCTCAAGTGTTCCAATTTATGCTCCCCACCTCCAACTATTTGAGTCCAAAGGGCCTAGTGATATCAAGTCCTTCCTTAACTTAGGAACATGCCTCACATCAGCAAGAGTCCTCACAACACTATCAAACATCTTAAGGCATATTGTACAAATGCCAATATAAAAAAAAACCATGTTGTTCCCCTTTATTACAGATCCCCCATTGAATGGTTTGTACTCATGAAACCACTCCTTATTTGGACACATATGGTAAAAACAACCTGAGTCCAATATCCATGATTCTTCAAATTGATCTTTGTCTTGGATAACACATAGAACATCATCCACAAAACCAGATGACTTAGCAATACTTGCTTGATCTGAAAGCTGATCTATATCCTTGTTGGACTCAAGCCTCTTGTTGTTACAATCCTTCATGAAATGTCCAACCTTCTCAAGTATCCAGCACTTGCCCTTGAAACCTCAAGTTCTAGACTTGGATCTTGATCTGATCTCTCTCTCTCTTGTCCCTCCTTTGATAAGTAGAGCTTCTGGATTTTTCTTTTCTTGGTTGGGTCTTCTTTTGCATCTCATTCCACAATAATGCTGAAGTGACCTTCTCAAAGTTTACATCATCCTTTCCATATAGAAGAGTTGTGATCAAATGCTCATATGATGGAGAAATTCAAGTCATTGACAACATGCATTATCCTCCTCTTCTAACTTAACCTCTATGCTCATCAACCTATAGATGATTTTTGTTGAAAGCATTGGGGTACTCCATAATATTTTGGTTTTCCTTCATCTGCAGCATATACAACTTCTGTTTAACATATAGCCTATTCATCAATGACTTGGTCATGTAAAGATTCTCCAATTTGGTCCATAGTTTTGGTGCAAATTCCTCATTCATAACATTTTATATCACTTCATTAGTAAGGTCCATTTGAATAGTGCTAATAGCTCTAAGATCTGCATCTTCATCTTTCCCATACTCATCAATTTTGGCCTAATCTCCTTTTTGAAGTACTCTATGCAGTTCTTTGTTGGACAAGAAGGCCCTTCATCTTCAATTGCCAAAGTCCAAAATTGTTTTTCTATAAAACTTCTCCACTACAAATTTCACCTATGATATGGATATCACTGCTGTTGTGACAACCTAACAAGTATCACTTTTGCGGTAATCAGTATGTAACCATTTTTTCCCATAGAGTTACTAGTCAGAAATGGTCAAATACAAACTAAACAGTAACAACAGTTCTTCTTGATTGCTTCTTTAGTCTCTTGGGTAGAAATCACACCCAAAAGAGAGTAACAATTGCTCAATTTTCAAACTTGTCACAAATCAATCACACCCATAATCACAATTCTTCAAATCCTTTCCAAATTGATACTAATTGTGATGATTCAATTTTCCCCAAGAAGGCTATTTCACCATGAAATGACTTCATCTCAAAATTGTGTTCCACACCTCCATTGAAGGCACAACTTCCTCAATCAAAGTTGCTTTGCATCAATCCAACACTTTGATCCCAAATGCAAAATACTACCAACACTACAATTCCTCACACATTTGTCAAGGCATTTCTTTGATTGCACTCCACTTAGGATCAAACACACAGAATGAAAATTAGAATTTTTTAATCCAACAACTAACACACTCCAACTTGCAGTTCAAACTTCTCCAAACACTCTCAAACACACATACAAGATTGACACTTAGAATTAAGCTTAAACAATAAGCATTGAGTTAAAACTCTTTGCTTTACTCAACTATGAAAATATGAATATTGAACAACATCATACCGTGAATGTCTCCTTTAAATAGACAAAGTACTAACACTTATCTAAACTATCTAAACCTCTTCAACTACTACGTAACCAACCTACAGATCCAAAGTATCATTCCACCTCTTCATATTTGCCTCTTCAAATCTCAAAATTAATACTAATCCAATATGATGTGTACTTCTACTTTAGCTTCTACACCCAATGTAACTACAAGTGCCTCATGCACTTTGGGTTCATCTGCTACTATTATTTATGCTTTTATTACTATTCTATCTTCAATTAGAATTGAAACTGAAGTAATGGGTATCCCAACGCTATCTTCTTTCTCTATTTTAATTGCATTAGTGACCTCAAGTTGCTGACCTGAAGTCACCTGCACTCCTACCTCAACTACTTTACATTTAATTTTTTACTTCACACCACTGCTCAATTCTTCACTCTTTAGAGTGAGCTCATTTTCTTTTTCTTCTTCTTCTTCTTTGTCCTCGCCTTTGGACTCTACTTCACCTTCAGACTCCACCTCCAAAGAAGAGTCTACTAATGTCATCTCCTGCCTTGTGTTCAATCTCAGAGTCTTCCTCTATTGAATTGGTGATACCACATCCTCAGGTTGACTTCACTTCTTTGACCTCTGCCTTGGAATGGATATTGACATCTTCTACTCCCATCCGGTTTTAATATAGTGAGCATCTTTTTCTCAAATTATCTTCATATAGGTTTGCTCATCTTTGTCTGCATCTCTAAAAAGATCCAGATGGAAGTGATGTAGCATTCTTTGTTTCTCCTCCACATTCAGCAGGTTCAATCCCAAAAAAAAATGCACCACAAATGATACAAAGTAATGTGGTGGTGCATTCATTCTCCAATTCCGAATCATCTAACTTGGTTGCTGGTGAAAACATCTCACCCAATTCACCATTCTTCCTGCAAACAATTGATGGAAGAACACCGCTTATTGTTTACTTCCATAGGTGGTACGCTCAGGTTTTAGCATTGCCATCAGAGCCCCAATGATACTTCACCTCATTGGGTCCTTGTAGATATCCACCTCACATCCATTCTTGGTGCAGGGTGCATTGAAGGAATTTCCCACTTCTGTGGTCTCCTCCTACAAATTACACTGCCCATGGAAGGTGACTCCATCTGGTTTCCCAACCTCTCTTCCCAACATGAGTCTCCAAACCGACTCAATCCATCAAGCCGGATTCCTTCTCTTACATTCCGACTTGGGACCATCTGCACAACTGCTAGATGCAATTTTTGCCATGAACCTTAAAAAGCTCAAATTCTAGTTCTAGGCCAGATATGTGATACAAAGCCTGCTAAGGACTTCAATCCTTGTAATCATCTCCACTCTCCAAATTTCCAGATTCCTCACCGCAAGTGAAGGAATCTGCTTACCACCATTCATTGGTATCATGTGCTTTCTAACCCTCAGCCGTTGAAGATCAAACTTTCTCCTTGGCCCAAAATTCTAATTCCTTTTGAACAACTATTGAGAGCCATAGGATATTGTCTTGACATTTCAGAACTTCCTTGACAAAGTCTTAACCTTATAGTATTCCGCTGCACAGTCATTCTTCAGTCAATCTTCCATTGACACATATATTCGTTTGTTTTCTGTTTTTTTTACCCTTACTTTCTTGATTTCTAGGCTCAATGAAAGGTTGTTATAGTTTCTTTGGGTTGGGTTGATCATCCCAATGCAAAGTAACCTTACTTTGGGTCTACCATCTCGTAAGTCTGAACCAAGTCCTTCTTTCTTTGACACAAAGTCAACTTCTTTGGGTCTTCCCCAAACACATGATTCTTCTCTCCTCTTCCTCATTTGGCTTCAATTCGGCTTCAACAGTACTCAAGGTATCTAGTTACTTGAATACTTTCCATAGTAGTGACTGAACATATCTAGACAAGTGACTGTCCCGTGCCGCATGAGACAGCAAGGTATTTCACCAGTCAAGTTTGCTCTTGTTCTTGATCAGTCAAGTCATTGATAACAAGCCAAACATAACAGGCTCTTCATCTTTGGATGAACCAGTGCCACATTTTCTAAGGGATAGGACATTTATCTTTGGAAGGGGCCTTCAGGAGACTCTTGGAGAAGAGTATCACCCCCATTCTAAACCATCACTTTTCTTGGTTCTCTTGGAATTTTATTTCTTAATACTAGTGATTTCTTTGTTATTTTCCACAATGTGCCATCTTGGTATCATTCTCCTTTTCTGGGAGTTGTCTTTGCCCAAGAGGTTAAATAGTAAACACTAAAGGATTCTAATGTCTAGCCCTCATGGGAACAAACTCTTACTTACTATAAAGCTCCAATTCAGTGTGCTGGGTTGTTAAATATTGCTAAAGTCAAAAAATTTCCCAAGTACATTTGATCTTCTACTTGGTCCTTTCCATGACTTTGAAGAAGCACTAAAAGAATCAACAATTAACTGCTCATTTGCATCTTGCTCATTCTCTTTGGTCTTCTTTTCTCCCCTGAATTCTATCAACTTGTTTGCCACATTGTTCCATGTCGCTGATTCAATAGGAATAACTGTCAGAGCTACTTGAAAAATTTCATAGCTTGGAGGAAGAGTATGTATATAAGAGATGGTTAATATCATAATTTTCTTTGCACATTGATCCATCATCACGTAGTTTCTTCAAGCCCTTACTAACTCATGACAGGTGCTGGATGAACTCATCACCCTCTTGCATCTTCATGATCAGCATCTCTATGCAATTCTAACCAGACCTCTCCAATTTTTCATTAGTAAAATACTCTAGAGTTTCCTCCAAATTTTCCAAACCACTAGTAACTATCTAATTTGTCTTTGAGTGGCTCTTGCAGAGCACATACAGAAATCTTCTACTTGTAAGTGTTTTACTCTCTGGTTGGTATCATGGATCTATAATACCAAGTCCGAACAGTCATAACTGACAAAAATAGATTGCACATCTGTGGACCAGGACACCTACTTGTGTTCACCCAATTTCTCTAGTTCTCTCAGCTCTCCCATCAACCATAGTGCAGATTGTGTGCACATAACTTGAGGAATATTGTTCATGTACAAAGCTGAAGTTCTATCCTGTGTGAATCTTACTTTTGATATATCAAACCTCCTAGATTGTGTGCCCATAACTTGAGGAATATTGTTCATGTACAAAGCTGAAGTTCTATCCTGTGTGATTCTTACTTTTGATATATCAAACCTCCTAGCACTCAGCTCTCAGAGTCTCACCAGGTAGATACTCCTTAGTGTACACATCAGTACGCAACTCACTATTACTTAGATCATCCAAGACAGCTCTCCCAATCAACGATAGTGCCCATTGTATGCCCATAATTTGATAAACAGAGTTGAAGTTCAATCCCATGTTATTCTGACTTTTGATGTATCAAATCTCCTAGCACTCAGCTCTCACAATCTCACCTGTGTAGATATTCCTTACTGTACACAGCTGTACTCAACTTAATATCACTAAGATCATCCAGAGATAAAATACAGCCTTAGCATTACACTCATATAATGTATATAGCATACCTGAAAGCTAGGCAGCACAGATATAACAACATTTGTAGTGCGCAAATTTCCAGTCAGCATTTTACAGTATTTGGAAAAGTCTGACAGGAGTTAAACCTCCTGGCCCAAACTGGAGAATATACCGCTTTTATTTAATATCTCATTTCACTCTAGCCAAAATGCAAACATTTTGAGATTTTCATAAGATAAAATACACACTTTATTACATAACACAACCACATACCGCAGAGTATAAGCAGCTTACTGTGGAGTACTCGTACATCCTACAAACAAACCAACCCACTCTACTCATGATGATATCATCTCTTACAGTAATCGGCATTGCAAGCAACAAGCTAGGTGTATCGGCCGTTCGGTATGTAAGCTGTATAGAAGCTGCAAGTACTGTGAGCTTGCCTCTGGAGTTATAGAGTATCTACACTCCTGTCCTAACAACACCCACACTTACGAGATACCATACGCATGCATACGCTAGCGATTATCTCGATACAAACATGCATTCGAGGAGTAACAGCATATAAAGTACCTGTCGTGTTGTTATCCTCCAGGATATATCAGGAGGTTTTACACCAACACCTGGCGTCTCCCAGGTTTTAATGTAGGGCATCTAGCATCTTGAAGCCTGTAAATCACTATGTTCTCTGGATTCTCTACCTCGCCTCCGACCCAACCAGCAAAACTTCGACCATATTTCTGTTGAGTAATACATTTCTTTAAGATTGGGTCTGCAGGCTTGGCAAGATCATTCTTGTCATTGATGCAAGTTGGATAATCCCAACACAGTGATACTTCACCTGTCCCATAGGTGTTCAGTTGGGCACAGCCATTCTCTCTTTCCCATGTCTGGACTTGGCCATCAGTTTTAGAACAATTTCACTATTGAGTGCGCCTACAATAGTGCGGAGGAGGAAAGTGCCATCAAAGTCGACCGTATGTCGTGGCTTTGCGAGGTCTGTGGACTGTTCTTTCTTGTTCAGCCGCCCGTTTATCACTGGATCCATGTTCCCTATATATGTTACTCTCATCTTTTGACATTAGGTTGATAGATTGGTTGAACGGTGGATCGAGTTTATGTACTATAAAAGACATTGTCACCTCCTTTTCTCATTACTGTATGTGTATGAACGTCAAGAGTCCACGGGCACCAGAGAGAAAGTTGGATATTCGGATATAGCCCATAGCAGCTTCTGCTGACTTTCCTGGGGTACTGCTTTCACAAACGCACATAATTATTTGGTGATCAGTGAAGAGATTTTTACATCGGAGAATCACCATCGGGACGTTATGGACCCAATTGCTGCCGGAATATTTGTGCAACTATGTATGGATTCATGTTTGACTCCTGCAGATACCAATCATATGTTACTAGAAATTTCTACTTTTGCCCAAGAACTTCGGCTACAGTACCAGGATGTGCAGACTTCTAACAATCGGGAGTTTGAAGAACATTATATTTAACTAGACTCAGTATTCATGATGTTCCCGATTCGTCTACGTCCATGAAACGAGCTAAAGACGGTAGATTGGTGCGTTTTCCCGAAGCCTCTTTCACCAACATGAGAGCCTTGGGATTCTTTGAATTGGATCAAGCATGGTATACAAATTGACTGATACTGGATCAAGCATGGTATATGAATTGGCTACTACTTCTGATAGATGTAAAAGGTTTCGAGCAATTGGTCGTTTGCTCTCTGCAAACTGAAGCTTGAGCTGCTGACATTAGCTGCTTTACATTTAACTAAATCGAACCGGACAATGAACTCGAGAGTTTTAAATTGCTTATCATCGGAATTGATCAGAATAAGATAATACTGCTCTAAACACACACTTCAGCCGGTTTCCCCCTATTCGCAAAGATGTGGAACGCGAAATCTACTTGCATCATTTGCATTGCCTTATGATCTGACTGACCGGTAGGTTTGATTCTATTTCTGATGCATATGGTCATTTCTGGATGGAATGTTTTATTGTAATTTTTACTTGTGGCACCAGGCATCATATTACCCGAAAAATTAAATCCAAAAGCCTCAACTCATATTTAAGTAGTTCTTGAAGAATGCTTGCGGTTCTGTACTTTAGTTCAGTATGTCGAATTTGGACCATCTCTTGATATGGAATATGGTACCTACGATTATGTGGGAGTAAACTGCTGAACGAAAATCACGTATAGCTCTAGTATACAGCTAGTAACAGAATATTTAGATGGCGGTTCCCTCTCGAATTCTTAGTGGTGCAAAGGATAGCAAATTACTGAAAATCGCAGGCGGCACTGCAACTAGAAGCGAACTGTGATGCTTGTCCAGTACGTAAGTAGGAATCCTCCATAGAGTTCGCCATACGCTAAATTTGTTGACGTGAGATCTCCTGAAAACCTCTAATATTTGGACCAGTTTACCGTCATGATCACGACCGGGGCACACAAAGTCTACCGATTAGCTATCTCTAGTTTAAGGGTTCACGTCATGATCTTGTAATAACTCATACCCTCCAGTCTATAGCTAATTAAGTTCAACTAAGAATTTAAACCGTCTTTTGATATCTGGGCTCATTTTTCCTCAGGTGAATCACTAACGTCTCGATCAATGAGTTTTTGGGTATTGGAGTACTTTGAATTGCTTTTGTGCCTGAGGTCGAAGAAGATCACTGGGATCTTGCGTCTCAAGATTGAGTCCTGGAAACCAAGGAAAGCTCTTATCTAACGAATATTCAAATAGGATTACAATTCTCCATATGTTAGGCTCCATATGCATTACCTAGAAAATGGTCTGCCTGTTCTCAGGAGATCACTCGGATCACATGGCGCTCAAAGAAACCGACGAAGAAGACAAGACATCATGCTTTACCATCATGAGCACAAGGCGGCATTATTCCTTAATAGGGAGATCAATGGCAAGGGCAATATATTGGTTCATTAAACTTCAAGTTAGTGTGAAGAGAATATAGACACTAGCTGCTCTCTAAATCTGTCGATTCCATCGCTGGATTATATTAGAAATTAGAAAACTGAATCTACCGAATACGCTGAACGTTCCCAGTAATACTGTCATATAGGAGCGCTATCTCCGTGGAGTATGGATCGCACATGGATCTTCTTGCCTTAATATTGATAGGATTTGGGGGTATTATGTTGCAGAAATACCCTTTGCAACATCATTTTGGGTTGGATTATCTCTGGCAGTGTAATTTAGGAGAATTTCTTTCTCTAATCTGAGAAAGACAGAAAATGTTCATTCTTATACCCTTTACCCCCATCTATTTTGAGTTGCTTGATTCTCCTCCTAGTTTATAACTCAACCATAGGTGCAAATTTCTAAAACTTTTGTAACACTTCTTCATCAAGCAAACAAAACTTTTCTAATTGCAATCATCTATAAATGATATGTAGTATCCCGCTCCACTAATAGATTTATCAGTCATATAACAAAACCCATACATCTAAATATATAATATCTAGTAGACTTGAAGCTCCACTTGAGGATTTCATCGGAACCTTATAGACCTTACCTTTGACATGACCTTTCCAAAAATTGAGTTTTCCTTTGGGATTTTACAGTGTACTCTCTACCATCTTTCTTGAGCTTCAACGTTAGACTTTGACAAATGTTTCAACCATAGATATTAAAGACAATTGTCACTACAGCTCTCTACAACTAATCTAATATCTGGATGATAAGCTTCTAAGAACTTGAAAAACTTGCTTTCTGCAACTCTGTGCCAAGTATCAGTGCTGCTTCTTCAAAGTACACTATTTCCCATAGCTTTGGTAAAGAGCATCCAGATCATGTTCTAATCAACGGTGTACTGACATATTCCTTGTGAACTCAAGAACATCTAGAATATTCTCCAAATAGTGTTTACGAATATGTGTGTAAGCTCTTCTTATGAATGTAACAAAAACCTTGCAAATTATGAACACTGAATTTATATTCACATGTCCCTAACAAACACTATTAGAAGAGATAAGAAACACTCTTTGGTAGTAGATGTGAGAAGTAGCTCCAAAGTCCAAGAACCATTGTGAACTATTTAAGCACTTTCACAATTCTACAATAAGTCTCTAATTCAAATTTTGTATTGGATATCCTTCCTTATTGATTTCTATGTTATTCTAGTCCTCTCTATGGTATGTTGAAGTTAAAAGTTTACATCTCCTTTTTGTTAGATTTCGTTTCCTTCCTTTCATCTTTCTTCAAAACTCATTTTATCGTATTTTTTTTCTTCAGATAGTGAGATGAAATGTGACATTATCATAGCATAAATATCAATTCCTGTTGCTAAAGTCAATTTCCATTCCAAGTACATTTGACATCTGACATTTGAATTGATCCTCTCCTGAATTTGACAAACCAGTAAATAGAGCAACATCCAACAACACATTTGTAGCTTGCTCCTTCTCTTTGGTACTTTGTCCTCCTTGAACTCTTTTAGCTTGTTTCCCATGTAGTTCTACGGTCTTCTTTTCCTTCCTGAACTCTATCAGTTTGTTTGCCATTAAGATGTTTGTTTTTCATCCAGTGCAACCACATCATCATTGTCATCCTTGGAAGATGAAAAGGAGAGAAGGAAAGAAGGACGAGGTGTTTGCAGATAGAAGGTAAACTCCAACTAGAAGACCCCTATGCAGTTGGGATCCAAGATAGAGGATTTCATCAAGGAGATTGTTAAATTTAAGGTGAAAATAGTTGGTGCAAGAAAAGAAGAAAGTTCCTTTCATACACATGACAGAATATCTCATGTACAACTTGTGGACAACTAGGACATGCTTGTGACAGCCCAATGTCAACTTACTTCTAGTAGACTCAGTAAGAACAGGTTGTTCCCATGAGGATACTGGTTGAAAATGACTAGGAAGGGAGCAAAACACCACAATCCAATCAAGAGCATAGTTCATTTATTGTTTAATGTTTAACCTCCTGGGCATGAACCACTCCTTGAAGAGGATTGTCTCACTCCTTATGGTGCATTATGGCAAAGAAAACAAAAAAGTTCACTTTCACTTTCCAACCAGGATTTCTCCTGAAGGCGATGGTTTGCTCAATCCAAGTACCACTCCATTCCAAAGTTGCAATTCATACAAGTGAGTTCTACCTTCCTAAATGACACAACTTACAGGATATAGTTCATGCTAATCAATGTCTAAGTTTCTCAATTTTGTGGTACTACCCATGTGATGAGCTTTCCAATCCACTCTTTGCACAAGTTCACACCTTTGGATCCTCCCATGCACACCTTGATAAGAGGCAAGAACCTGCTCAATATTAAGCACTTGAGACCTTATTGTGAAACTCCTCCCCTCTACTCTTACCTAGACATTAAAAAACACATAAAATAGAAGACATAGAACTTGCAAAGAAGTAAGAGAACTCTTTAGTTGTAATAAAAGTATGCAATACACAAATGAATGAACATAAGTGCCATCAACACTTAGCCTTAAATACTAATCTGGCTCCAAGCCAAAAGCCAAAAGCCAAGTTAAGCTAGTCAAGAAGCTTCAAACTCATGGATGGCCATATGTGCATTTTGGAGGTGAGAAAGAGGTTCCCATGTGGCATCATGAAGGGGATACTCTTTCCAAAGGACCTTGTATTCCATATGAAGTCGGCGCCCTTGTTGAATGTGGCAATGCGTAAGGATATGATCAACTTCATACTCCTCATGATCATTGATAGGGATAGAAGGAGGAGGAGGAGGGGGTTGGACTTGAGAGGAAAAAGAAGAGTTAGGAACAAAGGGTTTCAACTTGGAAACATAAAAGACATGATGGATGCGCATATGATAAGGCAAGGCAAGTCGATAAGCAACAAGAGAGACAATTTGGGTGACATCAAAGGGTCCTATCCAATTAGGGGCAAGTTTACAAACTTGGGTATCAAGTGGGAGGGGTTGATTACTAGAGGATAGCATAACTTTATCATCAACTACATAGGTGAGATCACAACAATGGTGGTCTGCATATTGTTTTTGACAATTTTGAGCATCAAGGAGGTGAGATTTGGCTTGTTGGAGAGATTTGGAGATGGTGGTCAAGAAGGTTGAAGTATGAGGGACCTAAGACTAAGGAGGAGCAAGAAGAGAATCTGGAACAAGCGGATCTTGGCCAAAATTGAGAAAAAAGGAGAAAATTTGGTGCTTGCCTATTTGGAATTATTGGAGGCAAATTCTGCAGTTGCAAGATATTCATCCCAATTGGTATGGTGGACATTGACAAAAGCATGCATCATATCCTCCAAGGTACAATTTGTATGTTCAATTTGTCCATCAGTTTGAGGATGATAGGCTATGAACAAAGCAAGCTTGGTGCCGAGTATCTGGAAGAGTGTTTGCCAAAACTTCCCAATAAATCAAGAATCATGGTCAAAGATGAGTACACATGGCATCCCATGATGCTTGGAGATATTGTCAAAGTAGATTTGTGCTAAGTTTGGAGCATCCATGGTATCAATGGTTGGTGCCAAGTGGATTTGCTTACTAAGCTTATCTACAAACACCACGACTATTGTGTGCCCTTGCTTTGTCTTGGGCAAAGATGTGATGAGATCCAAGCTCATGTGTTCCTATTGAGTGGATGGAATGGGGAGTGGTTGAAGGATCCCATTTGGCTTTTGGTTGTTGGCCTTGTTGCATTAGCAGCTTTCACACAATCAGACAAACTCTCAAACATCTCATGTCATGTTGGGCCACCACCATTGGTGTTGGAGGGTACCCAAGGTCTTATCCACACCCATGTGACCAGCTATTGGTAAATCATGGGCTTCTTGAAGACGCACAAGTTGGAGATCATCTTTGGTTAGAATATAGATTTGGTCCTCATGGAATAGAAGGCCTTCCTTGAAGGAGAATATGTTGTACTCCTTGTCACATGCTATAAGACAACCATGTACCATTTGGAAGAAGAGATCTTGCTGTAGAGTTAACCAAGACTTGGTTTGGACCTTGGAGTCAATTGCCACCATTGTAATTGCCACCGTGGTGAGAAGAAGAGACTTCAAATCAAGTTGTTGTGATAAAGCATCGGGGATGACATGGAACCAATCTAGTTTGTACTCAAGTTTGATGTCAAACAATTGGAGTTGCTCCTCCCATTGATGATGTTGACTCTTCATGTGTTCCAAGTGTAAGGTCTGCAACAATGGTTTATGACCAATTTGCATGACCAATTTGCATGACCACTTGTTTCCCTAAGAGATAATGCCTCCATATCTAGGTGGTATATACCATTGCAAGTTGTTCATGATCTCTAGCAAAGTAATTTCTTTTAGCTATATTTAGTCGGCAAGACACAAAGGCAATGGGATGTTGTCTATTTAGGAATTTTTGTTGCAACATTGCTCTAATTGCAAAGTTAGAAGCATCAAAATCAACCACATAAGGTAATTGAGGATTATATAGTTCAAAAATGGGTCTTGAAGACACCATATGTTTCAACTTTTGGAATGCTTCTTCATGCTTGGTGGTCTATTGGAAGATGAAGTTCTTCCCCAAGAGGTCAGTCAATGGTGCAGCCACATGAGCATAATAATGGATGAACCGTCAGTAAAAACTGGCCAATCCATTAAATGCACGTACTTCTACAGCATCCTTTGGAGTAGGCCAATCAGTAATGGCCTTGATTTTCTCTTCTTCCATCTTGATCCCTTCCAATGAGATCTTGTGACCCAAGAAGGTGACCTTCTTCTACCAAAAGACACACTTCAATTTCTTGCAATAAAATTTCCATTGTCGTAGTTGTCTTAGGACTTCTTGCATGTGATTCATGTGTTTTGCCTCTTTCTTGCTATAGATTAAGATATCATCCAAGAAGACCACCATGTACTGATCCAATAGTCCATCCAACACTTGATGCATCTGATCCATAAAGACTATTTGAGCATTAGTGAGCCTAAAAGGTAAAACTCTCCACTCAAAATGCCCATACCTTGTGCAAAAGGTAGTCTTTTGCACATCCTCCCTATCAATAGGGATTTGCCAATAGCCACCATGAAGATCCAACTTGGAAAAGTATCGTGCTCCACTTAGTTCATCAAGCAAGTCATCGATTTGAGGCAAGGGAAATGAATTCTTCACTATTTGCTTGTTGAGCTCATAGTAATCAATACAAAAACAAAGTCCTCTATCTTTCTTTGAAACAAATAGCACTGGTGCTTCCCAAGGAGAGGTCCTATGTCATATGAAGTCCTTCTCTAACAACTCCATATGTGTTGTTCACAACTCCTCCAACTCCTTTGGTGAGAGCCAATAGATTGGTCTACTCATTGGAGTACTCCTTGGTAATAACTTGATCTTGAAGGGCATCCCACTACTTGAGTGTAATCTCTTTGGCAGATCATTTGGAAACACATTTGGAAACTCTTGAACTATTTGATCAACCATTGCTTGATGAGGCTCTTGGCTCTCCTCAGATTTTCCTTGTGCAATAGGTTTGATCTTCACCACGAATACAGACTTAACTTCCTCCAAAGCTTGCTCTATGGCTGCTTCACTAAAAAATTCCCATCTAGGGACTCATCTCTCTTCAAAGCTTGCTCTATGGTTGCCTTCCTGGAAAACTTCCCATCTTGGGGCTCATCTCCCTTCAAGGCTTGCTCTTTGGCTACCTTTTGGACAAACTTCCCATCTTGGGACTGATTATTCTTAGGTGTCTTACTCAGAGGTGCTAGACAACCTAATCAAAAATTCCTACCTTGGTGTTGTACTTGAATTTATCATTAGGTTCAATTAAATAGAACTTAATGACGTTCAAGCCAAGGTAGACCTAGAATGATATCATAGTGTACAGGTGCCACTACAAACCTCATACACTCCAAATACTCCTTCCCAATCTTGAAGGTGACAAGATGCAAGGTACAAAATGCAAAACCCTTTCTACCATCCGCTATCATCAATCTAGTTCCAATTATTGGCTTGATAAGAATACCCAATTCCTTTACTATTTGCATAGACATGCAATTCTCTGAACTTCTAAAATCAACCAAAATCCTATAATCCTAATTAGATATTGTACCTTGTAAGTGAAGGAAACTTGCATAGGTCAAGCTTTCAATCCCATTAGAACTAATCAAGCTCCCCATAGGCGGTTGGCTTGAAACCTCCTATTGGGATTCCTCTTTTCCCTAATCATTGCATTCCACAAACTCCATCTGGGCATCTTGTCAGGTTTCACATTCTTGCGTGGATGCTTATCAATGCAATGTCCCAATTCGTGACAATAACAACAACCACCATTTTGTCACAATTTCTCTCTATTTGCAATACTAAGTGGTCTTTGTTGAATGGCATCAAACTCTATTGGTGCCGACTCCTCCACCCGTGTGTAGTGTGTTGATAGGTTCTATGGAGGTCAGTTGAGACCAAGTTGTTGCAACCAAGGAATCAAAATGTTCAACCAACCGCATGGCTTCTTCCAAGTGTTATGGCTCTTGCATGGTTACCTCTAATTTGGTTCTTGACTTCAAGCCCTTGAAAAATTGATCTAGAGCTTCACCCTCCAGGATATTTGGAATTTGCATGATGGTGTTTTGGAAGTGCGTGATGTAACTTCTTACAAAACCAATCTGTTTCAATTTTGCCAACCTATCTCATGTAGCTCGGGTGGCATTTATAGCTTGGAACCAATTAATTATTGCACCCTTGAATTCAACCAACATTAAGATTGATGCAAAAATTTGTCATTCAGCTTGCTCCACTTGGAATATCTCCACCATAGATTTGCTACTCCATTCAATTGGCTAGAAGCCAAGAAAATCTATTTTTGCCCATCTTGTAGATTGGTAGCTTCAAAATAATGTTCTTAGTCAAACACAAAATTCTCCACTACACTTGGAAGATTCTTACCCTCAAATACCTTTAGTTTAGGGAATTGGATTCAATCTTCTCCTTCTCAAATTGATACTCTCTCTACGTGCTCTTGTCGTTGAATATCTCATTCATCCAACAATCAAGTAAGGTGCTCGATTTGTTGCTGCATAGCAAGGAAAACATTGGGCATTGCCGCTATGGTAGCAACTCTATCATGCCACCCCTAACCTATCTAATTTATTAACACATAGAAGTAGTACGTCCACTATTCTCCATAAGTTACCACCAAAAGCACCAAGGGTTCCTCAGATATGGTGATCATATGTAGAAAATCTTGTCCAAAGTGTGAGGTGATGAATTGTGTGAAACAATGCTTGGGTAATACTTGGACACAAAAATCCCATTGGTTTGGTGGAAGTGGATTTTGTGGTCCATAAATTCCATCTATCTTATTCCTCCTCTGATGCCAAATGTAAAAGACCAAAATCAAGGAGAGAAATAGGAGAATGGAAACTCACATTCAGACACTTGAATGTGAGACAACTCTGAATGTCTAGTATGAGCTTCAGCTTTGGTATTTATAGGTAGCATACAAGGCTCTTGAGAAGCTTCTCAAGAAATTTCCTTGAGCCACTTTCTTAGAGTGCAAGCCAAGTTAACCAAGAAGTTTCTCAAGAAGTTTCCTTGAGCCGCTTTCTTAGAGTGCAAACCAAATTAACCAAGAAGTTTCTCAAGAAGTTTCCTTCTAAAAGCTATCTATTTGGTGTGCAAGTTAAGCTAGTTGGAAGATTCTAGAAGTTACCTACTTGGGGTGCAAGTTAAGCTAGTTGGGAAGCTTCCCAAGAAGCTTTTTAGATGCTTTTAGAATATTTTGGGCTAATTTAGCTTATTCTCTACGGCATTAGCCTTACTAATTACATTGCTAAACTCCATATTGTTACTTGAAAGCTAGATGGAATTCTCTTTGTGAGCTACGAGTCCAACTCAAAGACAATAGTAGAAATACCTATTTGTTAAAGTGGGTGTTAGTGCGTATTATTTAACATACTTTTTTAATCAATAGGTTGGATGTTTGGTCAAAAGATGATAGCAGATTTACAAAGGAAAATTTAATAGATTTAGAAATTTCTTTTCATGGTATGGAACTTGGTAGAGAAGAAAGTAGATCAAGGGTGATGCAACACTACCTTGATTATCACCTTGATGATATACTCAAATGAGTGAGTTTCCATATAATAAATTATTTATTCTTCAATTCTATTTATCAAATCTCATATTTGGTAATGTTTCTTGTATTTTATCACCAACACCAAGTTTAAAAGAATGTTTGCTCCCTCTAACTTTGATCATAAGTCGATCTTTATGTAAAATTGCAAAAAGAATTCTTGTAATGGAAAAAGAATTCTTGAGATGTCCTTTGTACATTTGTCGAGGCCAAGCTTACACTTGCACTTTGGTGTGGTGTATGGCAAGTTTACACTTTGAAATTGCTGGATGGATGTTGTTGGGTTGCCAACTTTGAAGAAGACATTGCTTGCCTATGCTTGAATATGGAAAAAAATTTAGGTGCCCAAATAGCACTTGTAGATGTCATGCGATGGCACTCATACTTGCTGGTAGGCACTAGGTGCTGCCCTCCAGCTCACCAAAAATTTGCTTGTGCTTGTTGGTGCGGTGTGGCGTTGGTAGACAATAGAGGGCGCTAGGGGCCGCCCTCCAGCTTGGAAAAAAATTTGATTGCGCCCATTGGCACCACGTGGCACTAGTAGGTGCCACGTGATAGTGCTCATAGGCGCTATGCAATGGAGCTCAGCTAATGTAACACTTGGGTGCGCCAATTGGCAATGTGGAGGGCCGCATGTTGTTGCTTTGGATTTGAGTTCTTTCTTGTCAAATAAGGATTTTTCCACTAAATGTGTACATTTTGGTAGTAAGGATATTCAAACTTCCTTCCAATGTGGAGCTATATAAACCGTCTTCTTTCTAGATTTGAACATTTCTGGAAGTCATTTCACTGCATGGGTGTGGGGTGTTAGGAGGCAAACTCGCTGCATTGTTTGAAGGAGGCAAACTCACACTATTTGAAGGAGGCCAACTTGCTACTTGGGTGCATTTTGATGTGTGGGGTTTGAGAGAGTTGGAACTTAGAGTGGAAGAGCATAATTGAAATTGAAGGAGAGCATTTGAGTGGAAGAGAGGAAGAGCAGAATTCTAATTGAAGAAGGAGAGCATTTGAGAGAAAGAGAAGAAGAGTAGAATTTGAATCAAATTCAAATTCATACATTTTTCCATGGTAGAAATCCAGGGATATGAAAAGATTGTTGATGGGCCTGACATGAGAAATACACAGGAAGGAGATTGGCTCATAGCTTTCATACCATTCAACACCCAGTGAATTTCATCAAGTGGTGCTGGCTGGACAAACATCAGATTTGAACTGTTGTTTGTGGAATTTGGGAGGTTGATTTGGACTTAATTGGCCTCAAAATCACTCTTGGCACTCACTACCTACTTTCTAAGGTATTCTTCAAACCTTCTTAACTATTTCCTCTTCATTTCTCTCTAGTTTCAAACATTTCAGCACCTCGAGATTAGGCCTTGAAATTGTCAACACTTCCTAGCCCTATCTCGTAGTGCCTCCCTGTGTCATCCAGAAATGACCCTAAACCCTAAACC